>JAGIQG010000004.1:13427779-14110268 GCA_024679065.1 Sphyrna mokarran
TGCCGAAAAGTGGTGACCAGGGGAATTTCACAGTAGCTTAATTGCAGAGTTAATGTAAGCCTTACTTGTGACATTAATAAGACTCTGAATGTTTGGATATAGTCAGTCATTATTGGCTGCATAAAGAGGCAATACAAATGTATCCTGCTTTATGTATTTCTACGTTCACGGATCAGTGAAGAATACACTGTGGGCAAAAACAGCCTGGAGAAGTTGGTGCCTCATGTTCCCCCCAAGCAGGGAACTCTCCAAGCTCTGTGTCTTTGAGCTTCCATTCACCACTCATCCAGCTGAGAGACTTTAACCACATCTGGAATTTGCGATTGCCCTTTTGTGTAGATTACTGAGAAAGCAACTTCCTTACGCTCCCCTTCTGCCCTCCTGTGTTGATACCTCCTGTTACTGAGGCAAGGCCTGGACTTCACTTGACTGTTTCCTGGAGAGACATGGCTCCCTCTATGGGGAGTGTGACTATAGGGTGTTCATCTCTCTGCGACACCAGGTGGCAGAGAGATGCTGGGGGAGAAAGATGAATCTCAGCACTGCTGCATTTGGGTCAGAAGTTAGCAAATATATTTCTGCGTCTGATGAAGTGTGTGCCGTTTGCAAACCGTGCACTAATTAGCTGTTCAAACTCACCATACTTACTCACGCATAGTTTACTGGTATTTATTTTAATTGACGTACTCGTTATTCTGTCGTAGTTTTCCGTTTGCACCTGCTTGTAATATTTTACTGTAATTGTACTAGGCCAGGCTTTATTTAAACTCTTATCAATCATACATTTCAGGATCATAAGCTGAAGTATAAGGGTAGGGAGCTCCCCGATGGTTCAGTTAGTACCCTTTCCACAGATGAGCTGAGATCGATAGACCTTGTTTTCCTCTTCTGTTTGGCCTGTTAGCTGATACCAACTCCGGTGTAGAATGTACCAACACAGAAAATGGCCCAAGTAGTTTATACCCAATCTTTATTCTCCACATTAGCCTTTCTATTCCACCTGATGTCATGTCACCTGAACAGCATATGCTGCTGTTCCTTTCTCCTTCGTGTACTCACTTCGCTTTCCCTTGATTACAGCCAAGCTCTTTGTCTCAATCACTCCACATGGTGGGATTGCACACAGACAACATTTTAGCATTAAGAGGAGCCCACTTAAAAATTAAGGCGATGCCAAACGGGAAACTCCCAAGTCCAGTCTCATTTCATGACAGAATATTTCCTAGGATGGAGAAAGCTAGCACGAGGGGACACAGCTTTAAATTAAGGGGTGATAGTTATAGGACGGATATCAGAGGTAGGTTCTTTACCCAGAGGCTGGTTAGGGAGTGGAATGCCCTGCCTGCGGCAATTGTAGATGCGCCAAGTTTGGTGGCGTTTAAGAGGTTAGTTGATAAGTTTATGGAAGAGAAGGGAATGGTTTAGTTTGGAGGGTCATTGCTTTTTATAATGGTCGGCGCAACATCGAAGGCCGAAGGGCCTGTTCTGCGCTGTAATGTTGTATGTTCCTTGCATTAACTGATGTTGACGCTCCGTGGTCTGAGAATGCACCACAAGAACACAAAAAAAAACACTGGGGCAATTTTACCAGCTCACCGCGCCAGGGTTTAAGGGGAGGGACCTGAAGGGGACGTGGGGGCTGAAAGGATGTGACCATGACAGGAAGACGGGCCTTGTCCGATTCGGGGATGAGCCAGAGTGGCAACTGATTGTGGTGGAGGGGGTCGGTGGGTGGGAGATGATCAGGGCCAGTGATCGGCTGGTAGCAGTGGGGGGATCGAGATAACGATTGGGTGGGCAGTGGGCGGATCAGGACAGTGATCAGCCTGAGAGGGGGATCAGTGCCAGTGGTTGGCTGGGGAGGGGATCAGAGTCAGTGTTTGGCCAGAAAGGCAGTGATCGGGGAGGGGGGAGGGAGGATGTGATGATCGATAGGGATGCAATGTCCAGAGTTGGGGGAAATGACAGATCTCCCAATGTATCAGGGCACATGCGGAATAGCAGCCCCACTACTCAACAGCCAGCTTTCTGGTGTGAAGAGGCTCCACCCATTCCTGCTACTGGCAGGAATCATATTTTGCCTCATTTATCTTTCACTGTGCTATACAATTATATCTAGGAGCTCGCCCAAAATCAGATGCGATTCTCTCCCGTTTGACACTCATTTGGCACTGAAATTTTTTTGGTAAGATTGCCCAATGATTGCATTTATGTAGTGACCCAGATTGCTCCTACAGCTAACAAAGTATTTCTGAATACAGTCATTGTTGTAATGAGGGGAATGATGACAGCCAACTTGCACAACGAACTCCCAGTAATAACAACAAGAGAATTAACTGATCTTCACCCTCATCCCACCCGAGCCCACCCTATCTGGTGATCTTGGCTGAGAGACAAGCACCAGTCAGGATAATGTTACCGAGTGACATTTTGACTACAGAACGTTCTTATAAGCCTTTTCTCCTAATTGTTTTTACGGGCATCTGTTGAGGGTTCTGAACAGGTGAGGGCTTTTCAGTCTGCAAGAGTGTTCTGCAGACAAGATCTGTTTTACCAGTGCTCCTGTTTTTGTAGCTATTACAGTGGCGCAGTGGTTAGCACTGCTGCCTCACAATACCAGCAACCCCAGGTTCGATTCCCGGTTTGGGTCACTGTCTGTGTGGAGTTTGCATGTGCGGGTTTCAGCTAAAAGATGATTGGCTGTACTAAATCCTCCCAAACAGGCGCTGGAGTGTGGTGACTTGGGGGATTTTACATTAACTTCATCGCAGTGTTGATATAAGCTTACTTATGACACTAATAAATAAGCTTTATTTATATAAAGAAGGTAATTTTTTTTAAACACCGCATTTGACGACCTTATTTGTGGACTCAGATTGCCAAAGAGAAGTGTCCCCCAGTGGGGTGCACCTTTGGTTACCTGCGCTGTTGGCAGTGCTGTGGGGCTGACAAGCAGTGTAAATGGCCTGGACTCTGTAACCTTGGCAGCAAAGGCAAACAGAAGCACTTGGACTCTGTTAGGTACAGACCTGCTGTTAATTAGCTCAAGAGATTGTCAGTCCATCTATATTCCCTAATGTACTCATAAAAATCCCCCCGAATCACTGACACACTTAACAACAACAGCGTGTGGCATCATATATTACATGAGTGACAATGCTTTCCCAACACTTTTCTCTGCTATGAAAGCATCATAAGTCAAGAATGAATAATAAAGCACATCAATAACATAAGAGCTACACTGCACGGCAACTCAGGCAATGCTGTGTTTAAACCTCATCCAAACTACAGCTGTCAAATGAGTACGTTTCACTGATATTGAGCACCGCTGAGTGACAAAATAAGAGATATTCGCCTTTATTCAATGTTTTATTCCACCTCTCAGAACATTGCAAAGCGCTTCCCATCCAGTGAATTCCTCCAACAATACCAGTGGTGCGCATCTACAAACGTAGTCCCAGCACGCTCTGTCGCACTGATATCAGATCTCATACCAAGTTATACAAAGGAACAGGAGAAAGATAGTCTTTAAGAAGCTTCTTATAAAAGGGGGACGGTAAGAAGTCTCACAACATCGGGTTAAAATCCAATAGGTTTATGTAGATTCACGAGCTTTCAAAGCACTGCTCCTTCATCAAGTAAGTGAGAGGCAGTGCTCCGAAATCTTGTGATTTCACCTAAACCTGTTGGACTTTAACCCGGTGTTAGGAGACTTCCTACCATGGCCACCCGAGTCCAACGCCAGCATCTCCACACTGTAAAGGGGGAGAGTGTGATAGGGAAGGAATTCATGGGAACAGAACAATCCAAATTGGGAAGTAAGAATATTGTTCTGAGCTGGTTTTGTATACCTGAAAGCGGAACACCAGTATAAATTTATTTCCCCGCTTTTACTGCTTTTTTTTCCCAGTAGGAAGTCCCAGGCTACGGAAGGTAAGACCACAAATGTGCAGCAATTAAAATCAGCTCAAGAGGTTAATTGGTGCGGGGAGGCCATTCAGCCCATTGTGCCTGCACTGGTTTATTGCTTGCTATCACTAAGTGCTAACTCGCCGTGTTGGTTCAATGAGCACACCCAAATCTCTCTATCAACATTTAGAAGTTTCACATCTTTTAAAAAATATTCTACCTTTGTACTTTTACAACCGAAGTGAATAACTTTGCACTTCCCTACATTACAATCCATCTGCCACCTTATTGCCCCACATTTAACCCGTCTATATTGTTGCAGCCTCTTTGTGTCCTCCTGACAGCTTGCATCCTCATCTAGTTTTGTATCATCAACAAATTTAGATACATTACTCTGTCTCCTTGCCGAAATTATTGATGGAGAATTGTAAAGTAGTTATTCTCTGGTCCCATTGCGGTCGATGGGATTTCCTAATTCTACTTCTCCTCACAGCCAATATCCTCGAGACCAGGCAATGTCCAAGTGAACCTTCTTTGCACTCTCTCCAAAGTTTCCACGGCCTTCTGGTGGTGTGGTGACGAGCTGGACATTTAACAGCAGTTTTTAGCAAGTACAAAAGGCGTAGGGCTGTCAACTGGGATTGAATGCATTCTTGGGTGTTAAATTAGATGACTTACCCCCGTACTCCAGTCATTTTTCTCCAGGATTGCACACCGCAGCATCCTGGAGATTGATCTTCTTCAATTCATGGAGACTCCAGGCTTTCCATCTCCACCGATATCACTTTCCTCTGCCTCTAAAACCCGATAAATCTCTTAACACTTTCCAATTCTAATGCAAGGTCAATGACCTGAAATGTGAGCTCAGATTCTCTCTCTCTCTCTCTACGCAGATACTGAATGAGCGTTCCTTTTCTGCTGTGGCATTCCTGGACATGCTTGGATTTGATTTGATTTATTATTGTCACATGTATTAACAAATTGTTGTTTCTTACATACTATACAGACAAAACATACTGTTCATAAAGAAGGAAAGGAGAGAGTGCAGAATGTAGTGTTACAGTGATAGCTAGGGTGTAGAGAAAGATCAACTTAATGCAAGGTAAGTCCGTTCAAAAGCCTAACAACAGCAGGTAAAAAGTTGTTCTTGAGTCAGTTGGTACGTGACCTCAGAATTTTGTATCTTTTTCCCAATGGAAGAAGATGGGAAAAAAAGAACGTCGGGTAGAAGAGAGAATGTCCAGGATTCGTGGATGCATAGACTGTGTGTGAGACACAAACAGAATGGTTAGACCGTGATGCTGTCTCCCGGGGTCACCGCAGTGCGAAGTTGCGGCTTACGAGGCAACTTTGCTTACTCGTCCCTCGGGAAGACCCCACGCAAAAAAAAAACCACGCGAATTCTGCAGACCTTAAAATACCTGCTGGTTTTATTCTGAAGTGTCTCTGGGATAGCAGCTGCTAGCGGCTGATACCATTGTAAAGGCAGCTTTGACTTAATCTACTTGGATTTACACATTTTTTTATAGGGCGTGCGGCTGTTCCACGGCAGGTCCTTTCTCTGAAGTTGTGCCTTGCTCTGCCACTAGAAGGTGCCTGAGGCCCACACAGGGATGCTTCCCCTTGAGTTCTCCTTTCCCTCCGTGGGTGAGCAAGCCTCACTCTTCGGGACGTGCCGGGAGCAGGAACTAGGCGAGGAAGCAATTCGACTGAGAACCATGGCTGTAGCGCAGAGCTGCCTTCTTTGGGTTGCACGAGCCACTGATATTTTAAATAATATGGAATTGCAGAGAAACAGGCCCTTTGATCTAAAATATCTACGGGCGAGATTCTCCCTCCACCTCCACCCTGGCAGAGGCAGCTCACCCTTAGCTACCTGCGGGATCTTCCATTGATTTTTTAACATTCGTTCTTGGGACATGGCCATTGCTGGCTGGCCAGTATTTATTGCCCATCCCGAGATGTCTTTGTCCAGAGTGTCCACCACATTGCTGTGGCTCTGGAGTCACATGTAGGCCGGACCAGATTTCCTTCCGTAAAGTAGCATTAATGAACCAGATGGGCTTTTCTCCTGACAGCGGTCATCAATAGATTCTTAATTCCAGATATTTGTTTTATTGAATTCAAATTCCACCATCTGCCGTGGCGGGATTTGAACCCAGGTCCCCAGAACATTAGCTGAGTTTCCTGGGTTAAATAGTTGAGTGATAATACCACTGTACCATCGCCTCCCCTCTATATCATCTTGCCTAACTTGCCTCTCCTGCTGCCGGGGTAAACCCATCGCGAGCGAGGTCACCCTTGGCGGGAACGGAAGATCCCACTGGTGGGAAGGGCTGGAAAATCCTGCCCTCTGGATTATTTTTATCCACCACATACACCTCTTCCCATTTTATACTACCTTACTTTATTTTTGCGCTATACCCTGTGAAATATTCTGCACAGACACTTCGATGAGATTATTACTCAAAAACTGTGTTTACACATTTCTGATTCAAACAAAGGATTGCAATTCAGACTTGCTTTTATTAAGTTAAAGATTCAATTCTTACACAATAAATTATCTTTTCCTCAAACCAGGCCAACTGCCTGAAAAACACAAAGATTACCCGCTCTGGTAAACTTGGCTGGGCTGTTTGCTTAAATTCAACAAGCCCACATCGACAGATGAACTCAGGGTCATCTTCAGGCGAAGGTGGATCTTGCCCATCCTCTTCCATCATCACGGGTCGCAGATCACGGCAGAATCTTTGCTGGGGCTCACCTCCACGTGTCCGTTTTATCCCCCTCTCTGGTCCTCTGCATCGTAGAATCCCGACACTGCAGAAAGAGGCCATTCGGCCCATCAAGTATGCACTGACAACAATCCCACCCAGGCCCTATTCCTGTCATTTACCCCGCTAATCTCCCTGACATTAAGGGGCAATTTAGCATGGCCAATCAATCTAACCCGCACATCTTTGGAGTGTGGGTGGAAATCCACGCAGACATGGGGAGAAGGTGCAAACTGCACACAGTCACCAGTGGCTGGGTACTTGGCACTGAGAGGCAGTAGTGTTAACCAGTGTGCCACTATGTTGCCCTTCTGGAATGTTCCCTGTTTTAGTCAATGAGGCCACAGGACAGGGGTCATTGCATCCAATGAAGTTTGGCCAGGTCATCCTGGGTACGCATCTCCCCTTTCAAATTATGGTCCCAGGGAATCTGGCTGAAAGTGGGGAATGCACAAACATGCACAGACAAACAAAAAAAAACGTTGGACGCCATCTTACCGGCTACTTTTCCATCTTTTCCCATCCTACTGCAGCGAGGATGGAGAATTTGGTGCGCAACCCAATCTCCATTCACAGCAGCGGGATGGGAAAATCCTGCTGGCCTGAACTGTGATAAGATTCTGGCAATGTCTTTATCCTGTTCTGGCTGAGTCCCTCTTGATGGATTCCGGATAACTCTCCCATTGTTAAGGTTGAGCCTCTCTGTCAATTATCCCCGACAGGTCTGGGCTAATCCCCTGTTGGTTTCTGACCTTTGCTCGTCTGCATTCCCTCAAGCCTTGCTTGCAGAAGTTGTTTCTCCATATTTAATTTCAAGTGTCCAATTTTATGTTGGGCCTAGCTGCTTAGGCCATTGCTTGGCTGCACATCCCAAGGAGCTGGAGGCTGGAGCAAAATTAAATATGTAAAGGAAGGGGAAGAAAACTAATTGGATAACTCTCTCAAAGAGATGGCACAGATGTGATGGGCCAAATAGCCTTCTTCTGTGTTATAACATAAGAACTAAGAGCGGGCACAGATTGCACAGTCCATTGTGTCTGTTTCATCATTTAATCTGACCATGGTTTCAACTCCCATTTTCCGGCTGTATCCCGTATTCCTTAATTCCCTGAGACTAAAACTCTGGGGCAATTTTCCCATCCCACCCATCACAGGAATCATAGCGGGCAAGACACGGACCATGCAAAGGTCTGTTAATCTCTGACAAGATTTACCAGTCTTGGGATGAGCATGGCTGGAAGGTCTTATCCTCTGTATAGCCCAATCTTAAGTGTATACAGTGATGGAGCATCGACAATCCTTATATAATTCTACATATCCTTCTGTTCTTTTCTGACCAATGAACTTATTTAGCTTGCACAGTTATAGCAGTTTAAAAATGAATGGATTTCCATTTCACACGGGGTGAAGAGTGGTTTTATTCCCTCAGAGGGTGGTTAATCTGTTCTCCAGACAGCAGTGGAAGCTGGCTCACTGAATATATTCCACACTGAGTTAGTGAGAGTTTTCAACAGCATGAGAGGTCAGAAAGGAACGTGTATTTAAGGCCAAAGCAAGTCAGTCATGATTTTATCAAATGACAGAGCAGGTATGAGGGGCCAAATGGCCTACTTCTGCTTATTCTTGCGTTCATTCTTATACATGTATCTATCCTTTTCACTTTCAAGGAGGTCTTATTGCATAGTAGCAGGAGATGCAAGATCGAATCCAACAATTGGACTTGCTGGCTATGGAAGGGGTGTATGTTTAAGGTGGACTGGTATTGTCAATGGACTAGTGATTGGGTAAAGCCGGTGTGAAACTCTGGGGACTCAGGTTCAAATCCCGCCATGGTGTCATTTGAATTCAATTTTTTAAAAATCTGGAATTAAGAATCTACCAATGACCATGAAACCATTGTCGGAAAAGCTCATCTTGTTCACTAATACTCTTTAGGGAAGGAAATCTGCCATCCTTACATGTGATCCAGAGCCCCAGCAACTGCCCTCTGAAATAGCTGACAGTTATCCACCCTGTTCAAGGGCAGTGAGAAATGGGCAACAAATAGTGGCGATGCCCACATCAAATGAAAGGAGATTTGGTGGGCCAAAGGGCCTGTTCCTGTGCTATACTGTTTTTCCTTCTAATAAAGGAAAAAACAAATGTTAACACATCACAAAGTTCTTCACAAGAATGTATCACCAAAAATTGATAAGGAGATATGGGGTCGATGACAGAAGGTTTGGTCAAAGCGCAGGGTTTTAAGGAGTATTTTAAAGGAAATGTTTAGGGAGAAAATTCCAGAGTTTAGTATATTAACAGTTGAAAATCTCACTAACTGCCCTGGCTGGAGACAATTCACACCTCTTTAACCTGTGCTTAACCCTGTCTTTAACCTGTGTTTAACCCTCTCTCCACTCACATTGTCTGCACCTCTAAAGATCTGATTACCTGTTAAGACTCACATTCCAACCATTACCTTGTAATTGAGTTTGTGTCTATATATGCCTTGTTTGTGACACAAATCCTGCACTTACCTGATGAAGGGATGGCACTCCAAAAGCTTGTGCTGCCAAATAAACCTGTTGGACTTCAACCTGGTGTTTTGAGACTACTTACCATGCCCATCCCAGTCTAATGCCAGCAACTCCACATCTTGACAGCTGAAGGCATCAATGAGCATAAGAAGGACCCTGCGCACCTTAGACATTCTCTCTTCCACCTTCTTCCATCAGGAAAAAATCTGAGGTCACATACTAACCGATTTAAGGACAGCTTCTTCCCTGCTGCCATCAGACTTTTTAACCTTGAATTAAATTGATCTTTCTCTTCACCCTAGCTATGACTGTAACACTACATTTTGCACTCTCTTCTTTCTATCATAGAATCTCTACAATACAAAAGGAGGCCATTTGGCCCATTGAGTCTGTTCTGACCACAATCCCACTCATGCCCTATTTCTGTAACAGCACACACTTATCCTGCTGAACCCCCTGACACTAAGGGACAATTTAGCATAGCCAATTAACCAACCTAATCTAACTTGTGGGAGCACCCGGAGGAAACCCACACAGACATGGGGAGAACATGCAGACTCCATTCATACAGTGACCAACACCAGAATTGAACCTGATTCCTGGCGCTGTGCTAACCACTTGCCACCATGCTGCACATGTGAATAGCATACTTTGTTTGTATAAATCACAAGAAACTATATGGGTGGCACGATAGCACAGTGGTTAGCACTGCTGCTTTACAGCTCAAGGAATCTGGGTTTGATTCCTGGCTTGGGTCACTGTCAGTGTGGAGTTTGCACATTCTCCTCGTGTCTGCATGGGTTTCCTCCAGGTGCTTCAGTTCCCTCCCACAGTCCAAAGATGTGCGGGTTAGGTTAATTGGCTGTGCTAAAATTGCCCCTTAGTGCCCTGAGAGGGATTAGTGGGTAAATATGTAAGGATATGGCGGTAGTGCCTGGGTGGGGTTGTGATTGGTACAGATTTGATGGGCCAAATTTCCTCTTTCTGTGCTGTAGGGACTCTATGATAATACTTTTTACTGTATTGCAACATGTGACAATAATAAATCAAATCAAATCAAATGACAGAGCAAAGGGTGAGGGAGATTCGCAAAAAGACGAGTTCAGAAATGCAAGAGGGTGGTAGGGTTGGAGGAGGTTACAGAGATAGGAATCTGTGAGGAATTTTACGGCTGTATTTCAGACTCTCTTAAGCCGTATTTCAGTGTAAATTCTAAGAATGGTGCCAGGAGGAGGAGGAAGAGAAAGGGAGAACATTAAAGGAGCATCTTCAGATGAGTCACTCCAGCTGTTGGGCAACACGCTTTCAAAGTCATGGAGAGGGATGGGGAGGGTGGGGAGCAGGATTGGTCTCAAAAATAAACAAGGTTTAACAGGACACCAGCCTGTTGCTGCTGTGTGTGTCTGTGTGTGTGTGTGTGTTTGTGTGGGGTGGGAGGGGTGAGACACAACAGCAAACCTCCAAGCCCTGCCCCCCACCACCCCCCTCCCAACAATTCCTACCTCAACCACAGCCCACGGGGGACACACAGCAAATGTTTTCTGCCAGGTAGCAGTGACAAATGCCAGTGGAAAGCAGACTAACGATGCATTCTGGACACAGGGTGTAAATCACTCTGGACTCGCAGCGCTGTGGGGAGAGAGGCCTCGTAATTCTCCAGCCCTGTCAGTGAGAAAGGTGCATTAGCCCAGATTAACCGACCCCAGGCAAGCCAAAACAGGCTGGGCAAAGAGCAGCGAGATGTCAGAGCCACAGGGGACTGCAACCTTCTTCTGTGTATTAACTGGGGAGGGTTGGGAGGGATGGGTGTGGGGAGGAACATTGGTGTAGAAGCTGAGGAGGGTGTTGGGAGGTGAGGGGTTGGGGAGGGTGAGGGAAAGTGAGAGTGGAGGGGAGGTGAAGCAGGGAGGTGGGAGATTGGGCAGAGGGAGTTTGGGGAGGGAGGGTGTGTGGAGGGAAGGTGGAGTGAGGGATCAGGGAGGGTGGGGGGAGTGGGGAGGGAGGTGAAGGGGGTTGAGGTGAAGGGAGGGGCTGGGGATACGGGTTGGAGCAGCACTGATAGACCAAGGAGATGGATTGCACAGGAGGGCTGAAATCCTTTAGAAGGGAGCATCTCTGATCTGCGGCGACAGATAGAAATTTAAGAGCCTCTCTATGGAGGGTTTGAGACTGTGACAAGATAAATTGGGGTTACAGCTTTAAACATATTCCATATGGCTGCCAGGTCATTGTAAGCCACTGAAACTAATTAATTTCCCTTCGCACGGACAGCTCCTGAGCATGTCTCACGCTGCAAGCACTCGGCTGTGGATTGATGCGGGGCAATTAAATGTGTTCCAGATTCTCCAGCAGGTTTTACTTTAGAGCTGAGTCCACGATGAAGTCAGTGCCTTTGGAAATGCAGCATCTTAAAGGGACATGTGCCTCTGGGGGCGGGGACTTACTGAAAAAGCTGAGTTTGGAACAGGTTTAAATAGCCTGCCAGGAAACTGGGCCCTGCTGTTAAAAAAACAGACGTGTGAAAAAAACAGACTACAAAATAAACCACTTGTATAACATCTTTGTCTTATGATAAACCATCCCGAAGTCTGCCACTGCAAGAGTTATCAAACACAATTTGACACACACTAAGGTGATATAGAACAAATGATCAAAAGCTTGGCTGAGGGTTGGTTTTAAGGAGAGAAAGGTTGAGAGGCAGAGTCACGTTTTGTTTGATAGTTGTTTCTCTGAAGCTCTATGCCATCCAGGACAAAGCAGTCTGCTTGGCTGACACCTCATCTACCACCTTAAACATTGACCTCCTCCACCACGGGCGCACAGTGGCTGCAGTGTGTGCCATCTACAAGATGCACCGCATCGACTCACCAAGGCTCCTCCGACCACACCTTCCAAACCCGTGACCTCTACCACCGCGAAGGGACTACCCCCCACCTGCAAATCCCCCTCCAGGCCACTCACTATCCGGACATGCAAACACATGGCCGTTTCTTTCAGTGTCACTGGGTCAAATCTTGGAGCTCCTGTCCTAACAGCACTATGGATGTACCTACACTTCACCATCTACTGGGGTTCAAAAAAGCAGCACACCACTGCCTTCTCGAGGGCAATTAGGGATGGGCAATAAATGCTGGCCTACCCAGCGACACCCACATCCCAGAAATGAATTTAAAAAAAGCATCTTGTATCATTTTACAATGTGAAAGGCACTGTATAGAATAATGTTTCTATTATCCAGCACTCTACTCAGAATTCTTCATTTATAGAGTCATTTGGTCCAACTCGTCCATGCTGCCCTTTTTGTTTTAAAACCCTGAGCTAATCCCAATTTCCCACATTTGGCCCGTATCCCTCCATACCCAATTGTACCCATATAAGTATTTAAATGGTTTTTAAAAGACAAAATTGTATCCGCCTCTACTACTATCTCTGGCAGCTTATTCCAGACACTCACCACCCTCTTTGTGAAAAAATTGCCCCTCTCGACACTTTTGTGTCCCTCCCGTCTCACCATAAATCTATGTCCTTAAATCTGTGAAGCTTTAGACTTCCCTACCTTTGAGAAAAAAATATTGACTATCCAGTTGATCTGAGAACCTCATTATTTTATAGATCTCTACAAGATCAACTCTTAGCCTCCTACACTCCGAAGGAAAAAGGTACCAGCCTATCCAGCTTCTCCTTATAACTCAATCCATCAAGTCCTGGTAGCATGCTAGTAAATCTTTTCTGCACACTTTCTAGTTTAATAATATCCTTTCTATAACAGGGTGACCAGAATTGCACACAGTATTCCAAGTATGGCCCTCCCAATGTCTTGTACAACTTTAATAAGACATTCCAACTCCTGTATTCAGTGTTCTGACCGATGAAATCAAGCATGCCAAGTGCTTTCTTCACCGCTCTGTCGACCTGTGACTCCACTTTCAAGGAGCTATGAACATGTACCCCTACATCTCACTGTTCTGTGACTCTCCCCAGTGCCCTAACATTAACTAAGTCCTGCCCTGGTTCAATCTACCAAAATGCATCACCTTACATTTGTCTAAGTTAAACTCCATCTGCCATTCATCAGCCCATTGGCCCAATTGATCAAGATCCCATTGCAATTGGAGATAATTTTCTTCACTGTCCACTATGCCACCAATTTTGGTGTTATCGGCAAACTTACTAACCATGTCTCTATATTCTCACTCAAGTCATTCATGTAAATGACAAATAACAGAGGACCCAGCATTGATCCCTGAGGCACACTGTTGGTCACAGGCCTCCAATTTGAAAAACAACCCCCTACAACCACTGTCTCGCTTCTGTAAAGAAGCCAGTTTTGTATCCATTTAGATATCTCGCCCTGGAGATTTAACCTAATGCAACAACATCCCATGTGGTACCTTGATTAAGTGGCCTGGTGGCACAATGGTTAGCGTTGCTAGTACAGCGTGAGGGACCCGGGTTCGATTCGCATCTTAGGTCACTATCTGTGCACATTCTCCCTGAATCTGCATCAGTATCCTCCAAGTGCTCCAGTTTCTTCCGACAGTCCAAAGAAGTGCACATTATGTGGATTGACCATGCTAAATTGCCATGTAGTGTCCCAAGATGTGTAGATTAAATGATTAGTGGGGATAATGCGTGGTGTTATGGGAATTTGTCGCTGGGTGAGATACTCTGTTGGAGAGTCGGTGCAGACTTGATGGGTCGAATGGCCTCCTTCTGCATTGTCAGAACTCGGTGATTCTTCTACGATTGGCGATATCAAAATCATCGCTAATAGTTATTGGCAGTCCGTCCTCTCTCAGGTATCTGCTTCCCTCTGCTTTGCAGTATCATCTTCTCCCAGCTTAATTCACGTTCTCCCACGTCTCTCGGGAGACCTCACCCTTGGAGCTTCCTCATTGGATGAAAATGCGGAACGGACCAGGAATCTCAGTTATCCAGCACATTTGGTTAACCAGCGCCTCCCATTCGTGGAGCGTGCCAGAGATTTTCCTGTAACTTGATAGTCTTGCTGTCGTCTGAACGTAGGGTTATCCTGTGGGGAAACTTTTATATATTAAAACCGTTATATCAATGCATGATGTTATCAGCCACTTCAGTGTGTGTTGGCCAGTATTCTGGTGAAGCCAATGGCTGGGCTGATATTTTTGTGCACTATTTCGTCCCTTGTGCCTGGAAGATAATTAGGTGTCAGCAAAATGCAAAATTACATGAGTCCTCACTGGGTGACTTCCTTTTACTCTTTCCTTATCTCTATCTGACACTCTGCCTCCATGTATCTCTGCTATCTTCCCTCCATTTCCTCTCCTTCTTACTATTTTGTATACCAGCGACAGTTCTGTATTCCTCTTCCGAGTGGCTCCACGGCCGGTTCCATAGGAAGTATAGAAAATTACAGCTCAGAGACAAGCCTTTTGGCCCTTCTTGTCTGTGCCGAACCGTTTTTTGCCTAGTCCCACTGACCTGCGCTTGGATCCTGTCCCTCCACACCCCTCTCTTCCATGAACCCGACCAAGTTTTTCTTAAAAGTGACCCCGCATTTACCACTTTAAAATGAGTTCCCGCCTTTACCAGTCTCACTGAGAGACTGCCTTGTTCCTTGCGAGTCACCGATCCATCAGGGTGGAAGATATTGTCCACGCTCTTCGCAGAGAACTGCATTTTTTGTTAATGCCAACAAAGAATCAAATATTGGCAATGGCCCACAGCCCAGGATTTTATGACCTCACTCAGGGGGAGATTCGTAAAATACCCCCCCCCCTCCCAGGCCAATGGAGGCTTCTATTCTGCGAGCCTCATCCATCCCGGAGTAAAATTCCAGCTACAATCTCAGTAGATACCCATAAAAGTGGTTTGGGGCTGGGGAGGTCAGTTTGAATGTTTTAAAATCTGAGATTGATGGGTTTTTGATGGACAAGGGTATTATTGTGACATATACAGTGAAAAGTATGCTTCTTGCACGCTTTACAGACAAAGCATACTGTTCATAAAGCACATAAGGGAGAAGGAAAGAAGAGGGTACAGAATAGAAATTGTGACACTTGTATGGAGAAACACGTTCAAGGGGCTGAATGCAGACCCTTGTTCCTGTGGCACCCACGTTACCCTGGTGACAGGGCAAGGCCTTTCGGAGTTCCGAAAGCTTGTGACTTTTGCTACCAAATAAATTTGTTGGACTTTAACCTGGTGTTGCAAGACTTCTTACTGTGCTTACCCTGGCATCTCCACATCATGGCTACCACCGAGTGTCTAACCCAGATCCTCTGCCCCATCGTATCCCTGTAATCCCACATATGGCTAATCCATTTAACCTGCACGTCTTGGGAAACCACAGGGAAATTTAGCTTGGCCAATCCACTAACCAGCATGTCTTTGGACTGTGGAAGGGAACCTGAGCACATGGAGGAAACCCATGCAGACATCGGGAGAATGTACAAACTCCACACAGACAGTGAGCCAAGCTGGGAATCAAACCCCGGGTCCCTGGCATACTGAAGAAGCAGTACTAAGCACTGTGCTACTGTGCCACTACATAAAATTAAAGTTTATTTGTTAGTCACAGCTAGGCTTACATTAACACTGCAATGAAGTTACTGTGAAAATCCCCTAATAGCCACACTCCAGCGGCTGTTCGGGTGCACTGAGGGGCAATTTATCATGGCCAGTGTACCAAATCAGCACATCTTTGGACTGTGGGAGGAAACCAGATCGCCTAGAAGAAACCCACACAGACATGGGGAGAATGTGCAAACTCCACACAGATAGTGACCCAAGGCTGGGATTGAAGCCAGGTCCCTAGAGCTCTGAGGCAACAGTGCTATGACATAAAATTAAAATTTATTCACTGTCGTAAGTAGGCTTATGTTAACACTGCAATGAAGTTACTGTGAAAATCTCCTATTGCCACACTCTGGTGTCTGTTCAAATACACTGAGGGATGATATAGCACAGCCAATGTACTAACTAGCGCATCTTTGGAATGTGGGAGGAAACTGGAGTACCCAGAGGAAACCCATGTAGACATGGGGAGAATGCGTAAGCTCCACATAGACCCAAAGGCTGGAATCAAACCGGGATTCCTGGAGCTGTGAAGCAGCCATGCTAACCACTGTACCACATGGGCTGATAGGAGTGAAATGAAGAATGATACACCAACTTATATCCTTTAATTTGTTTTCAGGCCTGGGCAGTGTTGGCAAGGCTATTTTTATTACCCACCCTAGCTCCCTTGTTGTGTATTGTGGCAGCCCCTTGGCATAATGGTTTTTTTGGCCATTTCAGAGGAGCTAACACTTCTGGTTAAGTACAAAGTAAGAGGCCCCTTGATTGGCCCATCAATTTGGCCTTTAGTCAGGGAGTTCACGTTCTAACGTGCCCATCTCAATTATCCAATTACAGTTGTTACACAGAGGTGAAATGATTCTGCTATGGGGCAGGGAGTTGAGGGGGAGGGGGGGAGCGGGGTTGCGTTCATGCCACAGGACAGAGGCGATCAAAGCTCTGAGAAAAAGCCTGTCCTCCCATTCTGTTCTTCCTCAACTACGTGGACAGCTGGGCAGGGAGACAGATACGCAGCGGGAGTTCTCTCCTCTTCAGTTGGGGCCAGATGATAACGCAGTGCTTCAGTCCAACTCGAGAACAGTTTTCGGTTGGAGAGGGGAGCAGGAACCCTGCGATAACTAGAGAAGTTGCAGTGGCTGCTTTCACACATCAGGCTGGACTCTGGTAGCTCGTGGAGGCCGGGGACCTGTTTATCTTTCCCTGTGCCGAAGAACAAATATTTCCTGTCATTCTGTTCCAATGCTGTGGTGGGCAGCTTGGCTTCTGCCCAGTTTGAAGTAACAGCGGTGGTGGGGGGAGGGAAGGTGGTGTGATGGTGAGGGGGGGTGGTGTCTGTGGAACTCAAATTTCATTTCCTGTCGCTGCGGACACCCAGGTCCCACCGATCTCTACGGAAACTTGAAGCACCGGCCTCAGAGAGATGAAATGGGATGATCTGGTCAGGCTTCCTCCCCCCACCCCCTCCCTTGGTCACTAATAGCAGCTAAGCTCGGAGCCCTGAGCAACTGCTAGGGTGGGGGTTAGGACTGGGGCGGGGGGGCGGGGCGCGTTCAGAAGTGTTGGGCAAATAGAAGAGAATGTTTAAAACTTTGAGGTCTTATGGAAAGAAATTCAAACAATACAAATCCGATCCGGAAGCAGACGCCATTCATCGACTGGGAGACACTAAAGAAAATTCTTGAGGGGAGAGAGTAATTCTTTCAACAATTCTTCTGGCTTTAGACTTTTTACTCAATTGACAAAATTTTACTCAACTGGACAAATCAGAAGAGCAACCCCTTAAAGGACACTGCATCAAACAAAAAAAAGCACACCTTTCGGAATACAGGAGGAAACCCACGCAGACATGGGAAAAATGTGCAGACTCTGACCCAAGCCAGAAATTGAACCTGGGTCCCTGGCACTGCGAGACAGCAATGCTAACCATAGTGCCACTGTGCCACCCTAATTTCTTTTAACACAAAATCAGTGGGACAGATTTTCTGGTCATTATCCCATTGCTATTTGGGGGATCTTGCTATGAGTAAATTGGCTGCAGTGTTTCCGATGCGATAACAGTGACTTCAGCATTGGCTGCAGAGTGCTTTGCGAGGTGACCTGAGATTATGAAGCTGTTATAGAATTCTGAGTCCTTTATTAAAAAAAAGCAGGCTACCTGAGTGGGCTGGCTTGCCACTTTGCTTGCTTCATTTTCACCTGCTGCTTGCTCTGCTCATTCTTAGAGAAGGTGCCTGAAATGCCTTTTAGAATATTTGTCCCCCAACACTTCCCCTTTAATCGGCCTTTCCCTTTAAAAGTTTCCCTTGCATACATTCACAGCATTAGCATGCATGCTGTCTGCACCTGAAGCTGTGCCACCAAGTTAACCTCAAAAGCAGGCATCAGCCCATGTAATGTTGTGCACTTCACATGGGTATACTTACATGCTGTCACTGTAGCACCAGAACTGTTTGGGAGGTAACGCTACATGTTACAAAGATAGCACTTTGCTGCTGTGATGTTGGTTTCAGGCGGTTTATTCTGAGAATAAAATCAAAGTCCAATTTTCTGTCAGTGTTCTTTAACTCCATATCATGTTCTTCAACACACTTTCTCGAAAACATAACTCAGCTGCAAAGTGCTAGGCGCTCATGATCAAACGTAGTGCTCTTGTGGCACGCTGGGGTAGCGAACCTGCCTCTGAGACAGAAGCTGTCGGTTAGTGTCTCACCCCAGGACCTGATTCAGAGGAAGGTACTTTCATAAGGTGGTCCATCATGTTGCACGCGCCAACCTGCAAAATCTTTTCAGTGGTTAGTGATAAGTGCGAGAGAGACTCCTGGTCAGCCACGCTTGGTGTGGAGTGGCGCTCCTCAAGCTACAAGCCCTGGGCAGTAGACTAGCGACGTGTTCCGGTCTGTTGTGTTAGGAGCCATCGAAACAGATAAAAGTGCATCTTGTGCATCACTAGGTGCAGGAAGGAAAACAACAATAACATTTTTGAAACAACTGTTTTCTTGCCTTTGTCCATTGGGTGACTCAAATATGCTTTACGTAACAGCGTAATTTGTGTATCTCCTTTTCAAAGTTTATGTATTAGTTAGGAATAGGCTGACATTAACACTGCAATGAAGTTATTGTGAAAATACTCTGGTGGCCACACTCTAGCTGTTCGGGGAGACTGAGGGAGAATTTAGCGCGGCCAATGCACCTAACCAGCACACCTTTGAGACTGTGGGAGCACCTGGAGGAAACCCCAAACAGATGTGGGGAGAGTGTACAGACTCTACACAATCACTGCCCCAAGCCAGGAACTGAACCCAGGTCCCTGGCACTGTGAGGCAGCAATGCTAACCATTGCACCACTGCGCTGCCCTGTATTGTAATGATTCGCTTTACCACAAGGGTGTTCAGAGTGTGCTCCCGCTCCGATTAATCTTGTGGACTTGTATCAGTAACAAAGGTCAGTTGTACTGGACTAGATGTTGACCCGAGATGAGGATTGAGGAAGGAGCTTTCTATCTCTTGGGCTGAGATTGTTTAGTTCTTAGTTGAAACACGAGGTGGAAAAGGAAATTCAAGCAACAACTGAGTCAAGTCAGTATTGAGTGGGGGATGGGACTGACCTCCCCGTTCACAGTGGGGAGATTGTGCCATGCGTGTAACATCCATTGGAAAATCGAATGAGGGGAAAGTGTCTGACCATGTCGACAAGAAAGCCCTAGATTCAAACCTTGATTTCTGCTTTGTAACCTCGCTGAAATGATGCAGGCCTCACTAAATCACAGTTAGGGAGAGGAACCAAGACAGGTGCACGGTGGCACAGTGGTTAGCACTGCTGCCTCACAGTACCAGGAACCCAGGTTAAATTCCCGCCTTGGATGACTGTCTGTGTGGAGTTTACACATTCTCCCCTGTTTGCGTGGGTTTCCTCTGGGCGCTCTGGTTTCCTCCCGAAAGCATGTCCGAAAGACATGCAGGTTACCACAGTAGATTGCCCTTAGGAGTCCCAAAATGAGTAGGTTAGAGAAATTAGTGGGCTAAATATGTGGGTTTACAAGAATAGGGCCTGGGTGGGATACTCTGTCAGAGAGTCGGTGCAGACCCAGTGGTCCAAATGGCCTCCTTGTGCAAATAAACCTGTTGGATTCCAACTTGGTGTTGTGAGTCTTCTCACTGTAGGGATGGCCATTCCTACCAGGCCTCCTGCCAAGTGTGTGCGCCTGCTGTTGCTATCAGGCCCAGGGTGAGACTCATAGAGCCACGACATGCTGTGTGCCAGTGGAATTGTACCAATGTGGGGTCACTGCCTTTAGGAGAGGGGATGGGGAAGCAAAATGTATCTTGAAGAAATAGAGAAGCTAGCCCACTTTGATGATTTTGGCCAGTGGGCAGTCAGTCCTTGTACTTTAGACAGGCTCGTAATGAATTTGTGCCTTGTTCTGCATTTTGAGTAGAAAAGGTCCGGGAGCGGCTCGGGGAACGGCATCCATTGCTTCTAATTTCAAACGGACTAAAATCTTCCCCCCTTCTCCTTTCACAACAGGAGCCATCTTCGCCGCCTCACCTTTCCACTTCCAGCAAGAAGAAGGGGGCGTCAAACTCTTCCCTGGACAGAGGGGAGTCTTCAGAGCAGGTCACCACGGACACGTCTGTGACACAAGCGTCTCGGCTAACGGTGGATGTGGGGAGTCTGGAGCACGAAACCACAAGTGAGTGAACTTTTGCTACCTGCTGACAGTCAGTCGTGCTTTTCGAAAAAAAAAGGCGCAGTCAAATCTCATTAACAGGTCAGAACGTGGAGATGATTTGCTTGTTATCAGCATTTGCTATTCAACAGCTGTTACACGGAGGTACCTCAAGGAACAATGAACTTTGAACCGACGTGAACTAGGTTGATGTACAACGTAACAGAGATGCCTACAGGGGACACATATAGCCTGAGGTTTAGCTGCTTCACAGCTTTTACATGCTGAATAATACATGTTCCCCTACAGGCAGCTACACTGCTTCTAATATTAGACAGTTTGGTTTGGGGTTTGCTCATTTGTATTCCTGTCTCTTGTGTTTTCTCCCACTTGCTTGCTCCATGTATTGTCCCTTCCTCCAGCCCAGATGGCATGTTTGGGTCGTTCAATGTGCATTTCTCTACAGCCCGGGACGAGTGGCCCTTTGTCGCGAGCACAGATTCAGATTACTGTGCCCTTGAGGTCAGTGGTTAGAGAATTGCGTTGTGTGTGGGGTCTGGGGCTGCTCTCACCAACCAGCCAGATGCCATCGAATGTCTGCCTCCAGTGCGCAGTAAGGCATGGCTGACGAGGGCGGGGAATTAGCATTCCAAAGCTCCAAATCCTGGATTTATACTGGCACTGGAACTACTCACTACCCGGCATGGTAGTATTAGCCATTTTAAAACTGCGTCTGGGGGCTGTATTACTGATTCATATAGTTAGATATTGACTCATGTGCTTAAATCAATGGCTGAGGGCTTTGCTGCTGGTTGTTGTGGTATCGAGGTACAATAAACATGTGAGGTTATGGGGACTGGGTGTAGAGCTAATTTTATACCCTCCACAATGTCACTGCCCATTAAGTCTGAATGGAGGTCAGTTTCCTCCAAGGAGGAAAGCCCACCAACAGTGAGAGAATCCGGCCCTTCCATTTGATAAGGCCCAGGAGACGTAATGGAGAATCCCTACAGTGCAGAAGGAGGCCATTCAGTCTGCACTGACCACAATCCCACCCAGATCCTATCCCCTAACTCCACATATCTACCCTGTTAATCCCTCTGACGCTACGGTCAATTTAGCATGGCCAGCCAATCTCACCGGCACATTTTTTCACTGCGAGAGGAAACTAGAGCACATGGGGGAAACCCACGCAAATGTGGGGAGAATGTGCAAATTTCACACAGACAGTGACCTAAGCTGGGGATCGAACTCGTTGGCGCTGTGAGGCCACTGTGCTAATCATTGTGCCACTATGATGCCCAATAATGGTATGTGGTGAGCTGGGGGAGGGGAAGAGTGGGGGGGAGCTCTAAAGACTTCACCTGAGATTGTTCTACTAAGAGAGAAGGAGATTGAGACTGGGTCAAAATCTCATTGATTAAATAAGATTGATTCCAGAGGCTACCCAGAGGACACAGGTTTAAGATGATGGGCAAAATAGCCGGAGGTGACAGTAGATGGCAGATCCCTTAAGAGTATTGATAGGCAGAGGGATCTGGGTGTACAGATACACAGGTGGCAATGCAGGTGGAGAAGGTAGTCAAGACGGCATACGGCATGCTTGCCTTCATTGGCTGGGGTATTGACTTTAAAAAGTGACAAGTCATGTTACAGCTTTATCAAACCTTAGTTAGGCCGCACTTAGAATATAGTGTTTAATTCTGGTCCCCACACTAACAGAAGAATGTGGAGGTTTTGGAAAGGATACAGAAAAGATTTATCAGGATGTTGCCTGGTTTGGAGGGCATTAGCTATGAGGAGAAGTTGGAGAAACTTGGTTTTTTCTCACTGGAGAGACGGAGGTTGTGGGGTGACCTGATAGAAGTCTACAAGGTTATGAGAGGCATGGACAGAATGGATAGTCAGATTTTTTTTTCCCAGGGTGAAAGAGTCAATTTCTAGGAGGCATTGGTTTAAGATGCAAGGAGCAAGGTTTAAAGGAAATGTACGAGGCAGATGTTTTGCACAGAGCAGTGGGTGCCTGGAACCTTTGCTGGGGGATATAATAGAAGCGGATACAGCAGTGACTTTAAGGAGTGTCTTGACACGTATAGGATGGGAATAGAGGGATATGGTCTCCGGAAGGATAGAGGGGTTTTAGTTAAGTCGGGCAGCATGGTCGGTGCAGGTTTGGAGGGCCGAAGGGCCTGTTCCTGTGCTGTAATTTTGTTTTTGTTCTTTTTGTTCTTTGTTCTTTGTGACATAAAAAAATCTTTTCAATGGGCGAGTTGTTATGATCTACCTGAAAGGATGGTGGATGCAAATTCAACAGTAACTTTCAAAAAAGACTGAGATAAGCATTGAAAGGGATAATTACAGACCTGAAGGGTTAGAACAGAGACGTGATTAATTGCAGCAAAAACAGAAAGTGCTGGAAGATCTCAGCAGGTCTGACAGCATCTGTGGAGAGAGAATAGAGTCAATATATTGATGACCCTTCAGAGCTTTTTACCACTGAATCTACATTTGGTCTGTCCGATGTAGAAAAGCTCTAAAGAAGGATCACCCAGACTCGAAATATTGGCTCTATTCTCTCCCCGCAGATGCCGTCAGATCTGCGGAGATTTTCCAGCATTTTCTGTTTTTGTTTCAGATTCCAGCCTCCGCAGTATTTTGCTTTTACCACGTGAATAATTGTACAGTTTCACTGAATGGCCTCGTACCGTTGTGTATCTTTCCGTGAATGCCACTGGATAAGATTAGTGAGGTTTTTTATCTGGGAATTCAAACACAGTAAAAAGGTGGGCAATTGATAAAAGAGCTAACTAGAATGTATGTGATTGTGGTAGCAGTCGCGAATTGTGACTAAGAGGGGATAATAACAGTGCAAACAAAATGGCTAAATGAATCATTCAGTATTACTGGAAACAATTTTATTCATGTGCAGTTAGTATTTCTTTTGCTTTTTTGACATAAATTTTCTTTTTCAGCTTTGCGACTTGTATATCTAACGACCATAATGCTGCCCCAAGCAGTAATAAATCATATGCATGATACAATCATGCGGCATACTTGATCATATAATTTTTGCTCACCCTCCCGTAAAACGTGTAGAAACTGTTGCTTGCCGTGTCTGAATGTCCTACCTCAACTCAATAATATGTGCTATTCTGTACAATTGCTGTCAGAGAGTCACTCAGCTCCTGACCTCATTACAGTCTTGGTCCCCACATGGACAATAGGGTTGAACTTAAGAGGTTAGGTGAGAGTGACTGCCCTTGATATCAAGGCAGCGTTTGAATGAGTGTGGCATCAAGGAGCCCGAGCAAATCAATGGTGGAAAGTTCTCCCACTGGCTTGATCGTACCTGATACAAAGTAAGCTGATTCTGGTGGTTGGAGGCCAGTCATCTCAGTCCCAGGACATCACTGCCGGAGATCTTTTCTTTATTCATTTATGGGACATGGCCAGCATTTATTGCCCATCCCTCGTTGTTTGAGAGCAGCTGAGAGTCAGCCACGTTGCTGTGACTCTGGAGTGACATGTAGGCCAGACCAGGTTAGGACTGCAGATTTTCTTCCCTAAAGGACATTTGTGAATCAGATAGGTTTCTCCGACAATGGTTTCATGGTCATCAGTAGATTCTTAAATCCAGTTAATTTTTATTTGAATTCAAATTCCACCATCTGCTGTGGCAGATTCGAACCCAGATCCCCAGAACATGAGCTGGGATTTTGAATTAAGAGTCGAGCGATAATACTACTTGGCCATTGCCTCTCCATTGCCCCTTCAGGGTAACATCCTAGGCTCAATCATTTTCAGTTATTCCATCAATGACTTTCCTTCCCTCAGTAGGTCAGAAATAGGAATGTTCACTGTTGTCCGCACAACGTTCAGTATCATTCCCACTCCTCAAACACTGGAAGCCGTCCACTTCCATAGGCAGCAGGGGAAAATATTAAAGTTTGGGCTAATAAGTGGCAAGTAACATTCACACTGCTCAAGTACTAGACAATGACCAGCTGTAGCAAGAGAGAATCTGACCATGTCCAGTTGACATTCGGTGGCATTCCGATTGTTGAATTACCCATTATCACTATCCAAGGGGTTACCATTGGCCAGAAACTGAACAGGACCAGCTATATAATTACAAGAGCAGGTCAGAAGTTGGAATTCTGAGGCATGTAATTCATCTCCTGATCCTCCCAAGTCTGTCCACATCCACAAAGCACAAGTCAGGAATGTGATTGAATACTCTCCACTTGCCTGGGTTAGCACAGCTCCAACAACACTCAAAAAATTTGGCACTGTCTTGGTTGGTACCCCATCCACCACCTTCAATATCCAGTCCCTCACCACTGACACACAGGGGCAACAGTGTGTACCATCTAGAAAATGCACTGTAGCAACTCACCAGGGATGCTTTATCAGCACCCTTCAAACCTGCAGCCTTGATCACCTAGAAGGCAGCAGGTTCATGGGAGAATCACCACCTTGAAATTCCCCTCCAAGCCTCTCACCATCCTGACTTAGAACTAATACAAGCAAATTACTGCGTATGATGGAATCTGCAACCAAAAGAGAAAATGCTGGAAAATCCCAGCAGGTCTGGCAGCATCTGTAAGGAGGGAAAAGAGCTGATGTTTCAAGGTCCTGCCAACCCTTTGTCAATGTTTGACAAAGAATCATCTGGATTCGAAACATCAGATCTTTTCTCTCCTTACAGACACTGCCAAACCTGCTGAGATTTTCCAGCATTTTCCCTTCTGACTTGGATACGTATTGCCATTTCTTTGCTGTTGTGGGGTCAAAATCCTAGAATTCCCTTGCTAACGGTACTGTGGATGTACCAACATCACAGCATCTGCAGCGGTTCCAGAAGGGGATACGCTATCACTCTGTCAATGATGATTAAGGATGGACTGGCCTAGCCAGCAATGCCCACATCCCGTGAAAGAATAAAGAAAATACAACACAGAAACAGGCTTTAAGTTGGAGTTGAAGATCTTTAATTTTGTGGCCTTGGTGACCTCTCTTGATTTCCAGAGGTTGGAGAAAGTGATGGTTGATATTCTAAGCTTCCCAACTCCTGAATTTCACATCCTTTTCTATCCCACAGTACTTACACCATCACCCAGATGAGGAAAGAATGTTACTTATCCAGCTCGGTGTTCCTTATCTTAATGGAGTTGTTGTCCCTGGCATTTATTCACATTATCTCGGTTTTCTCCATTTTGATGTTGAGGCTAACTTTGGCTGATATTGGCTTCAGGAATCATAATTACTACCTTACTCTGTTTCTAACCTTTACAGCTATTTCACTGTACCTGGTGAGGTGACTTGTTTAAATGGACTGAGGATCTGGCACACCAGTTCCTTCAGGAATGCTTGTTCAACGTTGGGCAGTAAATTGCACTGCTTTGATGTTAGGAACTTAGGGAAACCTAACAAATCCCCGTGAAATAAAGCTCTAAATATTCACTCAAAATTGAGAGTATTAAGTATTGTTCTGGGACCAAATGTTTGAGAATGTGAAGAGAACCGTAGAATCCTACAGCGCAGAAGGAGGCCATTCGGCCCATCAAGTCTGCACCGACCACAATTCCAACCAGGCCGTATCCCCATAACCCCAAACATTCACCCCAGCTGGTCCCCTCAACACTAAGGGGCAACTTAGCATGTCCAATCCACCCAACACACACATCTTTGGACTGTGGGAGGAAACCGAAGCACCCAAAGGAAACCCAGGCAGACATGGGGAGAATGTGCAAACTCCACGCAGACAGTGACCCGAACCCGGAATCGAACCCTGGCTCTGTGAGGCAGCAGTGCCAACCACTCTGCCATTGTGCTGCCCCATGAACAAAGGGCAGCAAGTCAACCCTGGGAGGAACCATCAACACATTCCCGTCTTGTGCACATAGTCTTTCCAGAACGGAAGTGTGATTCCGAATTGAAATTCTGTCTGATCACCACCCTTGCCCCTTCGTCCAGGAGATAATTGTTGTAAACTCTGCTGCTGCCCCTTCAATCACCCGTGGCCTTTGTAGCTCACTCTCACTTTGTGTGGCACAACATTACTGCTGAAATAAAGGAATATAATCAAGATAATCGAGGTAACTAGCCGAGGAACAAACAAAGCAAGGTTTATTCCATGATCAGAAAATCAATAGAGGAAGTGAATTACAGACTGTTATCTAATCAACAGATTTGAATGGAACCCGGGCAACAATAGAACAAGTTACACATCTGAAATTCCTTGATAATTTTAAGTTGCTCATTAATCCAGAATCCCAAACCTGTCACTCATTCTTTTTTTATAAATGCTGACAGGCTTGCTTTGCAGTGTGCTGGCAGAGTATTATTCTCACAGCTGTTTGTACATTACATGTGTTACTAATGGTTAACTTCAGAAGCCATAAGGAATAGCAGAAATAAAAAAATAAACAGAAATTGCTGGAAAAACTCGGTAGGTTTGGCAGCATCTGTGAAGAGAGAAACATCAATAGTGGCATATAACTTTATTTATTAGCGTCTCAAGCAGGCTTACAGTCACAGTGCAATGAAGTTACTGTGAAAATCCCTAGTCGCCACACTCCGGTGCCTGTTTGAGTACACCGAGGGAGAATTTAGCATGGCCAGTGCAGATAACCATCATGTTATTTGGACAATGGGAGGAAACTGGAGCACCAGAAGGAAATCCAAGCAGATACAAGAAGTATTGTGTGTGTGTGTGTGTGTGAGTGTATGTAGTGTGTGTGGCGCGTGTGTGTGTGTGTGTGCATGTGTGTGCGTGCGTGTGTGTGTGTGTGTGATAACCATAGTTTAAAATGATGTACACTATTTGGCATATGGAGTCTTAGCTTTTATTGGTAGGGGGATTGAATTTAGGAGCCGCAGCATCATGTTGCAACTGTACAAAACTCTAGTGCGGCCGCACTTGGAGTATTGTGTGCAGTTCTGGTCCCACATTATAAGAAAGATGTGGAGGCATTGGAGAGGGTACAGAGGAGGTTTACCAGGATGTTGCCTGGTATGGAGGGCAGGTCCTATGAAGAGAGGTTGAAGGATTTGAGGTTGTTTTCGTTAGAAAGGAGGCGGCTAAGAGGGGATCTTATTGAAGCATATAAGATGATTAGAGGTTTAGATAGGGTGGACAGTGATAGCCTTTTTCCTAGGATGGAGAAAGCTAGCACGAGGGGACACAGCTTTAAATTAAGGGGTATGAGTTATAGGACGGATATCAGAGGTAGGTTCTTTACTCAAAGAGTGATTAGGGAGTGGAATGCCCTGCCTGCAGCTGTTGTAGATGCGCCAAGTTTGGTGGCGTTTAAGAGGTTAATTGATAAGTATATGGAGGAGAAGGGAATGGTTTAGTTTGGAGGGGCATTGCTTTTTACTTTGGTCGGCACAACATCGAAGGCCGAAGGGCCTGTTCTGTGCTGTAATGTTCTATGTTCTATGTTCTATTCTCTTCCCACTGTTAATCTGTCTAAACCTCAGCACACAGTTAGAATGCAGCTGAGAAGCAGAGTAAGTATTCTTTGTCACCCAGTGACTGGGTGCCTCACTTTGAAGGAAGTGTATGTGAAACAGATGCAATAGGGCAAAAAATAATTGGAGCAATGTATGAGGAGAGCATCCTAACAAATAACACTCAAAGAAAGAATGTATTTATGTAGCACCTTTCATGCCCTCAGACCATCTCAGAGAGCTCAACTGTCAATTAATTACTTCTGTTGTGAAGTTACTGCTGTCATGGAGGTTAAAATGTAGTTAATTCGCATGCAGCGAAATTCCCTCCAGAAGCAAAAGTGGCAAAGTCACTAATCACTGTACTTTGTAAACGTGATGTTGGTTGTAGGATATGCGTGCCTGAAGAATTCATCATTGAGTGAGGAAAGTATTGGATTCCGCTGTCATCAAGAGGCAATGTCAGCTAGCAGTTTGACTCTGGGAGCAGTTGCCCTTGGTGGGCAGTTGAGAGTCAACCACATTGCTGTGGCTCTGGAGTCACACGTAGGCCAGACCAGGCAAGGATGGAAGATTTCCTTCCCTAAAGGACATGAGAAAGCTGACTCATCTTTTGTATGGCACCTAATCCACAGAAAATAACCCAAACTGAAGTACTTTTGTTTTGAGGTCTAGTCATTATTTAATGCAGGGAAAGACGGTAACCAATTTGCAGATGGCAAAGTTCCACAAACAGTAAAGAGATTATGGATCAACTCATCAATTGAGGTTGTTAGTTCAGTGATAGATGTTGACCAAGGCACTGATGCTTTTTTCCAGATAGTGCCAGGGGATCTTTAACACGAATGTGCTTAGTGTCTGGGGAGGCTTAGAAGATGATCAAACACCTCTGACAAGAAACCTAATTTGGTCCAGTGCCGTAATTTCATAACAAATGCCTTAGTAAACCTAACTGATCCGGTTTTCTCCTACAGCCCGTAGCTGTGTGGCTTGGGTTGATTGGCCTTGCTACATAGTGTCAGGAAGATTAGCAGAGTAAATAGGCGGGGTTATGGGAATAAGGCCTGGATGGGATTGTGCTCCCAGTGTCACAGGGATGGATTATGTGTGCAAATCCCTGAGCCAAGACATTTTTAGGATGGTGGTGAGGGGGTGGAATGGATGGGAGGGAGGAGGTGCTTTCCTTCCTGCCAGCCAACGAGCTGTCTCCCCCTCACCCTGGACCGAGCGTGGGCTGTTTCTGGGAATCTCACCGAGCCACTGTGAGCACTTCCTCTCGCAGTTGTGTGCCTGCAATGTTAACCAAACCACTTCTGGTCTGCAGGCTGACTCTCCTCTCAGCAGTCAGTGTTTTTGGGCTGTGTGTGTGTGTGTGTGTGTGTGTCTGTTAGTTCACCTCACAGTGGGTTGGCTTGCTACGAATGTTGTGGCGGCATCACACCCCCATCCCTCCTCCCCACCTCATGAGGAGTGGTCAGGAGCCAAGAGCAAAATAAACCCTTTATTGTTTTGATTTTGCTGCGGGGGAAATGAGGGAAATATTTATCTTACATGACGCGCTTCCCCGCATAGTGGAATCATTTTTAACCACAGAGCGATGTTCACGGCCCAGCTGCTGTCTGTAATCTGTCCCCGGCAAGGGCTGGTGTTGCCTTGGGGTTCCCCGCACCTGGGTGGGATGGCGAGGGTTGGGGGTGGGGGGGTGCCGCCGATTGCGATACTCAGAATGTTTCTGATTGCTACTCCGCAAGTCCTGCTGGGGATTTTGCATACAAGGCCACTGGGTAAGGGCAGGAGACTGCTTGAAGGTGTAGCTGAACAAAGTGGAGTCGGGTACCTCGTAACCTTGCGGAATAGTTAGCTGGCGCTCATTCAGAGAACAAGCACAGGCATTTTGCAGCGTGGATTAACAGTAGAAGCCATAATTCCAGCCCGTTCCCTGTCGTACAGGGAAGAAAGTCTGAAAGCAGCACGGTGGCTAGCACTGCTGCCTCCCAGTGCCTGGGACCTGCGTTCAATTCTGACCTTGGGTCTGTGTGGATCTGCACCTTCTCCCTGTATCTGCGTGGGTTTCCTCTGGGTGCCCCGGTTTCCAAAGTTGTGTAGGTTAGGTGGATGGGCTATGCTAAATTGATCCCTAATGTCCACAGTTGTGTAGGTTAGGGGGGATTAGCAGGGTAAACATGTGGGCTTACGGGGATAGAGTGGGGGGAGAGGGCTTGGATAAAATAGAGTCCCAATGGGCCAAATAGTCTCTTTTGCACTGTCGGGAATCTACAATTCTGTTCTCGATGTAAGTGATGAGCAGCTGATTGTGATGTTAGATTATACAGAGGGCATTAGGTTGGATGGGCTACTGTTGAGCTTTGCTAGCTTGACCTTTGCAGGAGCATTAAATTTAAGTCAGCAAAAACAAGTACCTTAACAGGCTCTGGAATGAAATGTCATGTGTCTGGTATGTGTCACTTTCTTAAAACAGGATATAGGTCACTAAAAAGAGCAAAAGCCTGCAAATATAAGCAATCAGGTGTGGGTTGGTGTTAATCGCAAACGTTCCAGTGACAAAACTTCTCTGATGATCAAGACAGGAAATGTCTCATGAAGGGACGCTGCTGGGTTATCACTGTGGTCAGGGGAGTGGAGAATCTGGAAATAATGTGCTGCTCATCAATTGTGTTGACTGGAGGCTTATTTGGGATCTTGCCATGCTCAGAAAAGGCATTTTGAAATAGTTCATAGGGGCTCTGTACATGAGGAGGTGACATTACCCTTTGATCAGTGACTGAGTTGACCATCCAGAATGTAACCAAGCTCTGATCATCACAGGCTCTGAACACTTGGACAGAGAGGTATAAGAAAGCCGTGCCATCCCTTTGTTCCTTCCAGAAAGATCATAAGGTATTGGAACAGAATTAGGCCATTCGGCCCATCAAGTCTGCTTTGTCGTTCAATCAACCTCATTCTCCCACCTTTTCTCTGTAACCTTTGATCCTCTTACCAATCAATAACCAATCTATTTCTGTCTTAAATATAGTCAATGACCTGGCCTCCACAGCCTTCTGTGAATTCTATAGATTCGCTACCCTCTGGCTGAAGAAATTCCTCCCATCTCAGTCCTAAGTGATCATCTCTTTACTCTGAGGCTGTATACTCGGGTCCTAGACTCGCCTAGTAATGAAAACATCTTGTCCACTCTATCCATGCCTCTCAATATTCCGTAAGTTTCAATAAGATTCCCCCCTCTTCCTTCTAAACTCCACTGAGTACAAGCTCAGAGTCCTCAAACACTTCTCATACATCAAGCTTTTCATTCCCCAGATCACTCTCATGAACGTCCTCTGGGCCCTCCCCAGGGCCAGCACATCTTTCCTTAGATATGGGGCTCAAAATTGCTCACAACGTACCAAATGTTGGCGAATGTGTCAGAGGTTGTATCTTTTTCCGTGGGCATTCTGATGTGATGAGGGATCAGCTCGGCTGGGTGTTGTGAGTATTGTTTGGGGAATGGATAACTCTTTAGTCTCCTGGTTGAGTTAAAAACTGGAGGGGAAGTGCCAATCTAATGAAGGGTCGCCCGGACTCAAAATGTTGGCTCTGTTCTTTTTCCACAGATGCTGTCAGACCTGCTGAGATTCTCCAGCATTTTCTGTTTTTGTTTCAGATTCTAGCAGCCGCAATATTTTGTTTCCATGCCAGGTTTTTGGTAGATTAAAATAAAGAGATTCTTGGCAAGGGTAGGGATTTTTGATTTGATTTGATTTATTATTTGTCACACGTACAGAGAAAAGTATTGTTTCTTGCACTCTATAAGACAAAGCATACCATTCATAGAGAAGGAAACAAGTGAGTGCAGTATGTAGTGTTATGGTCATAGCTAGGATGTAGAGAAAAATCAACTTAATCTGAGGTAGGTCCAGTCAAAAGTCTGACAACAGCAGGGAAGAAGCTGTTCTTGAGTCGGTTTGTACATGACCTCAGACTTTTGTATCATTTTCCGAAAAGAAGAAGGTGGAAAAGAGAATGTCCGGGGTGCATGGCATCCTTAGTTATGCTGCCTGCTTTGCTGAGGTGGCGGAAGAGTAGATAGAGGCTGGTTTACGTGATGGATTGGGCTACATTCATGACCTTTTGTAGTTCCTTGCAGTCTTGGGCAGAGCAGAAGCCATATCAAGTTGTGATACAACCAGAAAGAATGCTTTCAATGGTACATCTGTAAAAATTGGTGAGAGTCACAGCTGACATGCCAAATTTCCTTAGTCTCCTGAGAAAGTAGAGACGTTGATGGGCTTTCGTAATAATGTGAAAGATAGGGACTGTGTGAAAGATCCAACACTGTGGATATTATCCAGATGACTGGATGTGTAAATCTTTGATCTCGTGGTACAAACTGCGACAGGGAGCTGGATGGAAGAGGACAGTTATTCTGTAATTTAAAAGGTAAAACACAACAAGATTTGGGGGTGGGGGGATAGGAGGCGAGGGAGTAGGGGTGGATTCAGCTTCTTGGGGTGTTTATTAACTGAGGACCCAGTTGAACTCAAATAAGTCAGTATATATATGCTGTCTCACTTTGATAGGCCCTGTATAATGTTATTTGTGTGTTATCAGTTATAGTGTATGATTCCAATCCATATAATTTTGAAAGATAATTCAAGAAAGTTAGTTTAGGAATTTTCCATTCCTATATCTTTGCCAGTATTATCACTTTTTCTCTTCATGTCTGAATCCTGGTAGGAGTTCAAGTGTCACATTTCGATTGACCTTCTATTCCCATCCCTGTCTCATTACCAAGTCTGTCCATAATCTCTGTAACTTCCTGCAAACAACTGGGAACTGAGTGTTCCTTCAGTTTTGGCCTCTTGCACATTCCTGATTTTCTTCAATCCTCCATTAGAATCATAGAATCCCTACAGTGCAGAAGGAGGCCATTTGGCCCACCATCAACCACAATCCCACCCAGGCCTTATTCCCAGAACCCTGCATATTTACCCTGCTAATCCATTCGGGTCAATTTAACATGTCCAGTCAACCTAACCCTCACATCTTTGGAGCAGGGAGGAAACCGGAGCACCTGAAGGAAACTCATGCAGACACAGGGAGAATGTGCAAACTTCACACAAACAGTGACGCGAGGCTGGAATTGAACCCGTGTCCTTGGTGCTGTGAGGCAGCAATGCTAACAACTGTGCCACTGTGTCGCCCAAGTAGCTTCAGTTGCTTAGACCCCAGGCTCTGAAATCTCATCGCAAAACCTCTCTCTATCTCTCTTATATCTCCATCCACCTCACATATAAGATCCCCCTTAAAACCTGTCTCTTTGACCAAGTTTTTAGATATCTGCTATCTTCTTCTGTGATCCGATGTCTGATGATGCTTGTGTGATGTTCTTTGGGATATTGTACTGGGATAAAGGGTTGTTTTAGTATGACTCACCTGCTGACACTCCCTGTCTTGAGAGAAATGGCCACTTCAGTAAGTATACAGCTAGCATCTTGCACCCACGATCTGTAACCTAACAAGAGACTATTTCACAGAAAGCTGAAGCCTTTGGAAAATAGGGTGGGGGAGTGACTAGATGGGAGAAATTCACTGGCGGAAAGAAATTATCCTTCCACGTTTGTACCCGAAAACTTTACGGAATAGTTGCCAGGCACAGATTAGTGAAAGAAGTTCAGATATTTGTGCCATGGTTAACAATAGGAGCTAAAGTTTATTTATTAGTCACAAGTAGTCTTAACACTGCAATGAAGTTATTGTGAAAAAGCCCCAGTTGCCACACGCCAGTGCCTGTTTGGATATGCTGAGGGAGAATTTAGCATGGCCAATGTGCCTAATCTGAATATCTTTTGGACTGTGGGAGGAAAGCAGAGCACCCGGAGGAAACCCATGCAGACACGTGGAGGATGTGCAAACTCCATACAGATAGTGAGCCAAGCCAGGAATCGAACCCGGATCCCTGGAGTTGTGAAGCAGCAGTGCTAACCACTGTGCTGTTATGCCGCCCCAATTAATTAAAAGAGAGTTTAAATCCATTGCAAGCCATTGCAGGATTTGTGGTTTTATTTCTAACGATTTAAGCACATCTGGGGGAGGCGATGGCCAAATGGTTTTATTGCTAGACCAGGCTATTAATGCAGAAACTCAGTTAATATTCTGGGGACAGGGTTCAAATCTGCCATTGTGGAGTTTGAATTCAATAAAAAGAAATCTGGAATTAAGAATCTACTGATGACCATAAAACCATCATAGTATAGTGGCACAGAGATTAGCCCTGCTACCTCGCAGCGCCAGGGATCTGAATTTGATTTCCACCTTGGGTCACTGTCTGTGTGATGTTTGCATGTTCTCCCCATGCCTGTATTGGTTTCCTTCGGGCGCTCCAGTTTCCTCCCACAGTCCAGAAATGTGTGGGTTAGGTTGATAGGCCATGCTAAATTGCTCCTTGTATTAGGAAGATATCAGGGGGATTAGTAAGGTAAATATGTGGGGTTGCAGGCAAAGGGCCTGGATGGGATTGTTGTCGGTGCGAACTCAATGGACCAAATAGCTTCCTTCTGCACTGTAGAGATTCTATGATTCATTCTAGATTGTTGTAAAAACCCCTCTGGTTCACTATTGTCCTTTTGGGAAGGAAATCTGCCTTTCTTACCTGGTCTGGCCTGCATGTGCTTGCAGAGTCACAGCAATGCCCTCTTTTAACTGCCCTCTGAAATGGTCTAATGAGCTGGCCAGCTAAGGATGGACAATAAATGATGTAAGAAGTCTCACAACACCCGGTTAAAGTCCAATAGGTTTATTTGGTAGCACAAGCTTTTGGAGTGTCACTCCTTCAGGTGAGTGAAGAGTTGAAGAGTGATGAAGGAGCGACACTGCGAAAGCTCGTGCTACTAAATAAACCTGTTGGACTTTAACCTGGTGTTGTGAGACTGTGCCCAACCCCCCCCCCGTCCAACACCAGCATCTCCACATCGACAAGTACTGGCCGGCTAGCAACGCCCACGTCCCACGAATGAATTAAAAAAAGAATCACTCTTCTAAAATACACACCAAGTGAGTGCATTTCCCTGAAGGCATGCAGGTAATCGGAAAATAAGTCAGTTACAATTAAGCTTCACAGTACTGAGCATTGGCACCTTTTATTTTATCTCAGTGAATGGAGGCTAATGAGGTTTAATCTGAGGTCTGAGGAAGTCTACACTGAGGAAGTGTACACTGTGCAGATTGTGAGGAGATAGGCAGGTATGTAGACGGAGGCGAGGTACTTGATGCAACCTGGCTTGGGTGAGTGAACAAACCCCTTTCTCGGGGAGGGGTGCAGAGCGCTGGGTGCGGATGTAGCGGCTGCTGCCGACAGATGTTGCCACAAATTGCTCCCAGTAATGCCGAACAGGCTGAGTCACTTTCTGCAAAACTGGAATCCTGGAACTGTGGCCAGACGCGGCTCGTCAGGAAGTGATTGAATGTGGAATTCAATCTCTTTCCACCACCCCCACCGCTCTCCCCCCCCCCCCACTCTCCATACTTCTCGTTCACGGCCTTATCACAAAGACAAGTTATGCGTTTCAGGAGATTTTTTTTCTCTTTGTTTCTCTCCCCGAGGGTGTAGAGAGGAAAAAAAAGGTTCAGCTTGATTCTTTCACTCGAGCCACTGCGGATCAGTGTGCGACAGGCACTCTCGAGAATGGATTGGAAGGATGAAAGGTGGAAACCTTTTAAACTTGGTAAGTCAGTCAGTGGTTTGAAATGGGGCTTTGGGTGAAAGAGAGAGGTGGGTGGGTGGAGGGGGGGGGTGGTAAGGGTGAAGCATTCACTTTGTGTACATTAGCTACAGCTTCTCCAACTTGTACTTGTAAATCTAAAACATCCCAATTCGAAAGATGTTGGCTTTTTTGTCGGACAGTAATTCTTTGCTTGGCCAATGTTGGTGTTGCTGTCACAAGACTGTCAGCAAAGAGAGTAAGCAGAAGGTCGGTCGAGCTTGTGGTTATTGCTAAGCCCTGTGCTGTGCTAAGGGCATGTGGTAAATGTACCAGGATCAGACGTAATGCCTTTTCTTGTCAGCTTGGATTTAATAATATTTTAAGGTTTCAAGTTTGTTTAAAAGTTAAAGTTTATTTATCAGTCACAAGTAAGGCTTACATTAACACAATTACTGTGAAAATCCCCTAGTCGCCAAACTCTGGCGCCTGTTTGGGTACACTGAGGGAGAGTTTAGCAACGAACCAGCAAGTCTTTTGGACTGTGGCAGGGAAACCAGAGCACCAGGGGAGGAAACCCAGGCAAACACGGGGAGAACGTGCAGACTCCACACAGACAGTGACACAAGCTGGGAATTGAACCCAGGGTCCCTGACGCTGTGAGGCAGCTGCGCTAATCACTGTGCCATCGTGCTGGCCAGTGACCCATGGCAGGAATCAAATCCAGGTCACTTTTGTGGGAACTATAAATTTGATTCAGTTTGAATATGAATTGTTTTTTGGAGCCAGCAAGGAGGCAGGTCAAGGGTTTGCCCTGTCCACTCTGCACATTGGCTTTGTAACTCTGAGAAAGGAATAAATATATTTTAACATGTTTTTGATTTGATTTGATTTATTGTTGTCACATGCATCAGTATAAAGTGAGAAGGATTATTTCTTGCACGCTTTCCAGAGAAAGCATACTGTTCATTGAGAAGGAAAAGAGAAAGTGCAGAATGTTGTGTTATAATCATCGCGAGGGTGTTATATCACCATGTAGAACATTCATGCAGGCTGGAATTTTCACTAGTGTTCACATGGGCAGGATTTTCCACTCTCAGGCAGCAGGGAGAGCAGCCAGTGATCCAGAAGATCCTGCCTCTGACCAATAGCGGGCTGTTCCCGCTGGTGGCAAAAGATGCAAGTGAAACCCCACCCACAGTGTTTGGAAACGAGTCTGAAGTGCTGTGGTTTGGGTTCACAGACATTTATGTTCCATTATGAGGCTTGAGATGCACTTTCTGTTTTGGGAGCCATTGTGTCATTTTTGAATGGTATTTATTTTGAGTCTCTGCTCAAAGCCATTTGCATATAGCGCAGGACAGTCGTATATTGCTGCCTCCCAGCGTCAGGGATCCCTGTTCAAATCTGGCCTCGGATCTGTGTGGAGTTTTCATGTTCTCCCCATGTTTGAGTGGGTTTCTTCCGGACGCTCCGGTTCCCTCCCACACTCCAAAGATGCGCAGGTTAGATGGATTGGTCATGCTAAATTGCACCTTAACGTCCCAAATTCTGTACGTTAGGTGGATTAGCCATGGTAAATGTGCTGGGTTAGCAGTTAGGGGGATTGGATGTTCTGCTGGAGAGCTGGTGCAGATGCAGTGGGCCAAATGGCCTCTTTCTCCACTGTAGGAGTGCTACATCTGCCATTTATTGGCACCGTTGGGCAGCTTCTAAAATAAAAGCAAAATAATGCTGCTGCTGGAACAGAAAAACAGAAAATGCTGAAAAATCTCAGCCGGCCTGACAGAACCCGTGGAGAGAAAACAGAGCCAAAGTTTCGGGCCTGCATAACCAGATAGGCTTCATCAGATTCAGGTAATATTTTAAAAAATTGAACACTTCCGGTGGCACAAGGTGGTTAGCACTGCTGCCTCACAGCGCCAGGGACCCGGGTTTGATTCCTGGCTTGGGTCACCGTCTACGAGGAACCTGTACGTTCTCCCCGTGTCTGCATGGGTTATCCTCTCTGGTTTCCCCTCACAGTCCAAAGACATGCTGGTTAGGTGCACTGGCGGCGCTAAATTCTCTTTCAGTGTACCCAAACATGCAACGGAGTGTGGCAACCAGGAGATTTTCACAGCAACTTCATTGCAGTGTCAATGTAAACCTACTTGTGACACGAATAAATAAACTTCAGCTGAATAAAATATTTCATCATCGCAACTGCTGCGTCTCTTGTGAGTGACAAGGTTTTTAAATGACTTAAAATAACTTTCACAAGAATTCTACAGGATTTATTCTACACCATTTTACACCAATGGAATTCTACACCATTAGTTTGTTATACTGATTGTGGGATTTCTTTCTCACTCTTTCCTAACTTACTTTCAGAGATTTTTCCATCTGCCTAGGATGGTCTTGTCGCAAAGAGAATCAGTGTCATTCTTACAGCCTTAAGTGGGCATTATTAGCGGAAAGTTTTAATGATAATGAGTTCAATCTGGGGTGTTGTGGCCAGTTTTGTGGTGGAGCCTCCTCCTCCGCCATTATTTTTTGAACAGGCGTCAAAATTGCAGAAACCTGTCTGGCAGCATCTGTAAGGAGAAAAAAGAGCTGACATTTCGAATCCAGATGACCATGCTTTGACAAAGGATCATCTGGACTCGAATTATCAGCTCTTTTCTCTCCTTACAAATGCTGTCAGACATGCTGAGATTTTCCAGCGTTTTCTCTTTTGGTTTCAGATTCCAGCATTTGCAGTAATTTGCTTTTATTTTACTGTGCTGTGCTGAGTGCAATCATGGTTAAAATTCTGTGATCTTTTGACTTATTGTCACATGTATCAGTATACAGTGAAAAGTATTGTTTCTTGCGCGCAGTACAGACAAAACAGACTGTTCATAGACAAGAAAACAAGAGAGAGCAGAATGTAGTGTTACAGTCACAGCTAGGGTGTAGAGAAAAATCAGCTTAATGCAAGGTAGGTCCATTCAAATGTCTGACAGCAAGCAGGGAAGAAGCTGTTCTTGAGTCGGTTGGTGTGTGACCTCAGACTTTTGCATCTTTTTCCCGACGGAAACAGGTGGAAGAGAGAACGTCCAGGGTGCATGGGGTCCTTAATTATGCTGGGGGCTTTTCCGAGGCAGCGGAAAGCGTAGACAGAGCCGATGCGCTGAAAAACTTCAAAGACATCTGAACAAAATCTCACCTTTGCGTTTCCTGAATTCCGTTGAAGAATGAAATGAAAGACTGACACTTACATAGCACCCGTCCCCACCTTAAGATGTCACAGTGCACTTTACAGCCAATGAAGTACTTCCTTGAAGTATGTTGTAAGACAGGAAATTTGGCAGACAATTGGTGCACAGCAAGATCCCATAAACAGCATTGTAATGATGACAAAATCAGCAGCACTTGTTTTAGGGATACAATATCAGTCAGAACACTGGGGAGAATGTATGCACTGGAAGAGGATAGATGGCATCTTGATTTAACATCGCATCTGAACGCCCTCGCCTCCAACAGTGCCTCAGTCCCTCAGTTCTGCAGTGGGGGTCAGCTGGGATTTTGTTCTGAGGCCCCTCATGCCATGTCCCCAAGATACACATGGGTAAAGCATAAGTCATGGTCAATGTAGTCTTCAAAAAGTCATCCAGCATTGACCTCTTAAGGAAAACTACCCTGGAAGGCCCAGGAATGATGGAGTGTACTCGGACAACTGATAATGTGCGTAAACATTGGAGGCAGTTAAGTGATTTACTGAAAGAGGTCAGTTAGCACAGTTAGCTAGGTGGCTGGCTTGTGATTCAGAATGAAGTTAATGGCATGGGTTCCATCTCATTGCTGGCTGTGGCTGTTCCTCTGCAGCTCCTTCTTTGCTTTGCCCCATGTTTGGTGCATAGCCATTTGCCTCTCTTGTATAGACAGTGGTGTGTGTGGTCCCTCATGGATTACCTTACCTGAGGGAGGTCACTTTGAGAAATCAAGGGCAGGAACTCTGTGCAATTTGTACCTGTCTACTGGGGACGTGTGAGACTAATTGTAGAACTCAACTGTTTAGAGTATGATAAAATTCAGCACAGATTAGAACCTCCCTGGATGGTGGAGTTCAGTTATCCACTGGAGAGACTCATTGAGCCATTGGTCATAGAGTCATAGAATCCTACAGTGCAGAAGGTGGCCATTCGACCCATCGAGCCTGCACCGACAACAATCTCAACCAGGCTCCTTAACCCCATGGATTTATCCTGTTAACCCCCCCCGACACTAAGGAGCAATTTAGCAAGGCCATTCAACCTAACCAGCATATCTTTGGACTGTGGGAGAAATCCGGAGCATCCGGAGAAAACTCATGCAGACACGGGGAGAATGCGCAAACTCCACACAGACAATGACTTGAGGCTGGAATTGAACCTGGGTCCCTGGCGCTGTGAGGCAGCAGTGCTAACCATCGGGCCGCTCATCTATCCTTACCCAGATTAACATGATTACTCTCTATATTTTTCTCTTCCAAGCTATTCACTTCATCCACTCCTCCCGGCAGTGAGTTCCATATACTCATAAATCTTTGGGTAAAGACAATTCTCCTGAATTCCCTCTGGATTCATAATTCCCCGTTGGGTGGTAAAATTTGACATTGTTGAGACAAGCTGTTTTAATAGCCACTTTATCTTTACAAGAAATCAGTGACTGCGAGCGAGGAAGTGACATCAGCCAGACTGCTGAGTCCTTCTACCCAGAACTCCAGTCTCTCCTCTTCCAGTGACCTGTTCTCCCCCACAAGTGGAGAGGACTCCATTTTGTGCCTCACTGTGCGAATCTGTTTGCCAATTTCCCTTCCGAATTCTCACTGAGGGTTTGATGCCATGTGCATCAGCTGGCACCTGGGTACGCTGCCACAGTGCCCATTCCTCATGCAAAGAATTGGATGATCCACATTGCGGGTGTATTTTTTTTTTAATTAAGAAGGGCCTCCCTGGTTTGTAGAACTCAAGGCCCTGTCAGCAACTGCATTGAAACAATTAATCTTTGTTGGCGGAGGGCAGGAATCTTTTTTGTATTCATGCAAAATTAAGAGAGAAAAGTAGTTTGAAACTGCACTTAGGTCGGTTGTGCCACAGCAGATGTACCTACCATCTGTAGCTCTAACAGACGGGCGGCGTGACAGAAACTAAAGTGAGGTTTGGGCACAGGCTGTCAGGAATCTTCATGGCAACTTCTTGATGCCAACACAGTGGCCTCTCGAAATCTCGCAGTGAGAATTCGGAATCGCTTGTATTCTTGCAGAGGGACACAGGACTAAGGGGAATACCGTACAGATTCTTTGATGGATGATTCCAATTATCGCTGGAGTGGTCAGGAACTGTTCATTTAACACAGTGGCTTCCAATTTCCCCAGCTGTTTCTCCAAGTTCCAGCCATTAGAGGCGGCTGGCGAAGGGGAAGGTAAACTTACCTGGATTTTGCCACGAACGGTGCTTTGGAACAAAACGCACTGCACCACAGATCAGAAGGCAACAGGCTTTGGATCACGGCAGTCTCAAATTCTAGGGGTCACCAGGGGCAGTGCGATGGGGCACTAAGGACCTGCCGAGGTGGGAAATGCAGGGGAGTCTTCTCAGACCACTCGCACCATCTCTCTGCAAACTGGTTGGCAGAGCTGTGTGGGCAGGAAAAGGTTGCCAGCCTCACCTCATATTTCAGGTGCGACACAGACACGTGAAGGGAAGAAAGTGGGTGAGACACACATAGTGAAAAGGCAAGGTAACTAATAGGAAGAGAATTCCCTTACTACATGTCAGCTTAAAGTCATAAAGGTTTCCAGCATGGAAACAGGCTCTTTGGCCCAACTTGTCCATACCATTCTTTTTTTTAAAACCCTTAAGCTCTTCCCAGTTGCCTGCATTGACCCATATCCCTCTATGCCCATTTTACCCGTGTAACTTGCCAAATGCTTTTTAAAAGACAGAACTGTCCCGGCTTCTCATTAGTTCTGTGAGTGGAATATTGTCAAAGCTGTTCCATTAGATTCTAGTCTATCAACTAAATCCAGAAACAGATAAATTGCAGCAAAATATTTGAATTGGTGCATCATTGTTCGTTTTGTTTTATCATATTACACTGTTGGTTGGCCTGGCACTGATAATCGTGGTGTTGCATTACAAATGCCAGTTTGCACAGATTGAGTACATCGTTCGCTGCCAACATCTCCATCCCTGCTGCAGTTTGATGGCAGGTTTGAACAGAACAATTCAGGTGGCCATGGCTCCAGCTCCCTACTCTCTGTTTGCTGACCTCAGTTGGGGTTGGCTGTCAGCTGTGGATCAGTTGGTAGCACGCCGAGCTCTGACTCCACACTATGTGCTCACGCCCCACAAGCTAGCCGAGCACAAAATCCAGACTGGCATTCCCCGTGCTGTAGTGAGACGGTGCTGTTTGGTTAGAGGTGCCATCTTTCTGATAAGATGTTAGACCGAGTCTCTGTCTCAAAGATCCTGTGCAACTCTTTCAAAGTGAGAGGGGGGTGGGGTGGTAGGGCGATGCTCTCTGGCTTCTGCCAATTTTTAATCCCTCTGCTAACATCAGTTCAAAAAGAAAAATCAGAATATCTGGTCGCTTTGGCATTGTCTTTTGTGGGAGTACTTCAGAAGTACAGAAGGTGTCTGTGTGGAGTTTGCATGTTCTCCTCGTATCTGCGTGGGTTTCCTCCGGGTGCTCCGGTTTCCTCCCACAGTCCAAAGATGTGCAGGTTAGGCTGATTGGCCGTGATAAATTGCCCCTTAGTGAGATGCTTGGATTAGTGGGTAAAATATGTAGGGATGTGGGGGTAGGGCCTGGGGTGGGATTGTGGTCGGTGCAGATTCGATGGGCCAAAGGGCCTCTTTCTGCACTGCAGCGTTCTATGATTCTATGACATCGTTGGCTGAAAAAAGGCTTTGGGATGTCCCAAGGCCGTGAAGGGCACCGTGCAGGCGAGCGGAGGATGATTTGTCAGGCATAACACAAGGCAACCACAGCCTTGTCAAGCCCCTATTCAGCCGCTTTCCTCTGTGACATGACTGCCATAGTGCCAATTTGTCTGCATGCCTCAGTAAGCTACAAGTCTTTTTTATGTGCTGCATTAAGTGGAAATTATAGATGACCCTAGTTTGTGGTGTTGGCTCCGGGCTCCCTGGGGTTTGGGAGTCATTATTTTGGTCTGGCGTTGCCTATGATCGCAGATGTTTTTGATTCATTTCAAACTCTCAGCTGGATCCCCTGCAGCGCTGGCAAGGAAAACAGCACCTTGTGTCCGATTGTACTGGCTTGTCGATCACTGCCGGGAAGGTGCAACGCTGAAAGGAATAAGACGGCTAAATGCCTCGTTACCAAGACGAGATTTATTACAGTGCAAATCCGCAGTGAGTTGTAATGGATACCACAGGCATGGAGAGAAGTCTGTGGTGTATTTCCAGCGCAGTCTCTCCGCAGCTGGCATTGTTTATGGGGCCATTGTGTGGTGACATCACAATCCTTCCTGGTCTAGGCCTCTGGGATTGCAACCCATCAGAAGTAATGAGGCAAAACAGTGTGCCTACACAAACATACACACAGTGCACTGGCTGCACTTCCACTCATGATGTACACTTTGCTAAACTCCTGTGTTACCCGCGTTTAAAATGCCTCACTCAACCCTTTCACGCGGAACTCTTTAAAAACTGACCTTCGCAACCCTCCCTGCCTTCACTGTTTTATTTATGATTAACCCTCAGAGCGTTTGACTCTTCGAAGCTCCAGACTGACAATCCAATATTGGCAGACCCCAAACTCTGAGGAAATCTCACACCAACTCCTCACCTCACTCAGCTGATGAAGGAGCAGTGCTCCGAAAGTTTGTGCTACCAGTTAAGTCTGCTGGACTTTAACCGGGTGTTGTGAGGCTACTTACTATTGCCTGCCCCAGTCCAACGCTGGCGACTCCACATCATGGTTACCAACTCCTATGGGCCTCCTTGCTGCCTTCCTCCCTCAACCTACTGAGTTTAAAGTTCCATGTTTGGTCAGGGTTAGGCATTTTTACCTATCCTTCTTTTGATTTGATTTATTATTGTATTGGGATATAGTGAAAAGTATTGTTTCTTGCACTTTGTACAGACAAAGCATACCAGGAGGAGATGAGACAGTGCAGAATGTAGTGTTGCAATCGTAGCTAAGATGTAGAGAAAGATCAACTTAATATAAGTTAGGTCTATTCAAAAGTCTGATGGCAGCAGGGAAGAAGCTATTCTTGAGTTGGTTGGTATGTGACCTCAAACCTTTGTATCTTTTAGCTGATGGAAGAAAGTGGAAGAGACAATGTCTTTTCAGCCTTATTGGCTCCCTGCACTATGTTCAAGACCTCCTCTGGAATGCCAGGGAGGTGGCGAGGGAGTGCTGCACTGTCAGAGATGTCACATTTCCCATCAGACAATACCATTTGCTCTTTCAGATCTATGTGAGAGACTTCATGACATAATTCATGGAATAGTCAAAGAGTTATATCCAATGCACGATGTCTGAAAGACATGTAGGTGCATTGGCCGTACTAAATTCTCTTTCAGCGTACCTGAACAGGTGCCAGAGTGTGGCAACTACGGGATTTTCACAGTAACTTCATTGTGGTGTTAATGAAAGCCTCCTTGTAACGCTAATAAATAAACTTTAAACTTTATTCTGGCCCCAAGGGCAGCATTGAGATATCCTGAGGTCGTGAAAGGTGATATATAAACGCAACGTTTTAAAAATTTATGGCCCTCAACACTTCTACCGAGAATTCTCCAATGTAATAAATCAACTTTTACATCATTGTCCTACGCAGCAACAAAGACTAGTGGATGTGAGGGGATGGGTGGCACTCTGTGTCACCGTGTTGGCATTTTCATTGTGACTGAGCTGCATTGGCACTGCCCAACTCTCTGCTGGAGCTGTGTGGGGTAGATAAGCCAACGGGCTCAGATTGTGAGGACAATCTGACACTGCCAAGGAGCTGTGGGTGTGAATGAGAGAGTTGGCGCACTGAAGCGACCACCTGATCACCAATCAGGTTGGCATCAGTTACAGTCACACTCTGCTTCATCCTTGTTGTTGCACAAGTTCAGCCATTTTTTGCAAAGTGTCCCTTTCAACCAGAACGGGCTGAGAGAGGGGAAGGGGAAATGGGTTTCTCTTCAGAGCTGGCCACGTCACGGTCAGTCCTAGTTTTTGACAGTGTGTGCTGAGATATCAGTCTCTTTACCTTTTTAGTGTTACCACTGTGAAACTTAACAATTCTGACTGCAGTGAGAGCTTTGTAAGAGGAGGCATTCCTGTTCTGGACTGATCTTCATGCCAAGTTTGTGAATAGTGAGATGCAAACGTTTGGTGTGAGTCCTATCAGCCCGGCAAAAGCACTAGGGGCCATAGGTTTAAGGTGCGTGGGGGAAAAGTTTAGGGGAGATGCACGAGGCGCATTCTTTACACAGAGGGTGGTGAATGTCTGGAACATGTTGCCCAGGAAGGTGGTGGGAGCAGATACAATAGGTTAGGTGCATGAGCCGTGCTGGATTGATCCTCTTGTCAGGGGGATTAGCGGGGTAAATATGCGGGAATAGGATCTGGATGGGATTGTGGTTGGTGCAGACTTGATGGGCTTCTGTACTGTAGGGATTCTATGATCTATGACAGCTGCATTTAAGGGGCATATAGACATATATATGAATAGGATGGGGATGGAAGGATACGGACTCCGTAAATGCATAGATTTTAGTTTAGGTGGGCACTATGCTCAGCGCAGGCTCGGAGGACCAAAGAGTCTGTTCCTGTGCTGTACTGTTCTTTGTTCACTCAGACAATGTCTCAATCAAATTTTATCCTCGGTTTGGGATGGGTTGGCTCTGTCGCTGTGATTGAATGAGCACGTTGGTGAATTTACTTCAGCATTTGTCAACGTGGATTGATGGTCACGAAGCTCGGGTCTGATTCCCTGCTGCACAGTCGGGGTACAGACGAGAAAGCAGTGATCACTTCTCTGATGTACTTCGACAGAGGACGCTTAGCCTCTCAAATGGGGAATGAAGTGTTGGACAGTGATCTGCTCGAGAAACATCAGTAAAGTCCTAGGGATATTTCACAAGAGCATTTTCAAACAAATTTGACATTAATGGAGATATTAGAACCAAATGTTTGGTCAAAATGATGGTTTTTAAGGAATCATAGAATCCCTACATGCAGAAGAGGCTATTCGGCCCATTAAGTTTATATCAACTCTGAGACAGATGTTTATATCAACTCTGATGTCCATGCCCTATCCCTGTAACTCATGTATTTACCCCATGAATCTCCCTAACTTACACATCTTGGGGCAGAGGTGACCTCGAATCAAGATGTTTCCCTGTGTCAAAGTAACCATGGGAGCTGGGAACTCTGCTGTTTGCCTGATAAGTTGCAAAGAGCTTGGGACAGAAGTTTGAGATTCCTTTATAGGAACAGGAGGAAGCTACAATATAGCTCCTTGAGTCAATTCTGCCCTTCAGTGAGACCGTGACCACACTGACCCACTGACCTTTCCTGCTTCTGCTGCTCCATGACTGCTTACACAGGATGTAATCCATCACATTATCCAGCTCTGAAAAAAGAGTCATGTAAATCCGAAATGTTAACATTGTTCCTTCCTCCACAAAAGCTGCCAGACCTGCAGAGTCATTCCAGCATTTTCTGTTGTTTTCACTCCACTGAATAATTCAATTACTAGGGGCCATAGATTTAAGGTGCGAGGGGCAAGGTTTGAAGGAGATGTTCCAGGCAGGTTTTTTACACAGAGGGTGGTGGATGCCTGGACCTCACTAATAGGGAAAGTAGTGGAAGTGGATCCGAGAGTGAGTTTTAAGGGGCATTTTAACAAATGCGTAAATAGGATGGGAATGGAGGGATATGGTCCCCGAAAAGGGAGGGGGTTTTAGTTCAGACAGGCAGCGTGGATGGTGTAGGCTTGAAGGGCCTGTTCTCGTGCTGTAATTTTCTTTGTTCTTTTTGTTCTTGAATGGTTTTCTGGGAAAACATGAAGGAACTAAGTTTCCAGCTATCCTTTGAAATAACTTGCATTTCCTGCAGCAACTCAGGATGTTCTAAAGCACTTTACAGCCAAGGAAATAGTCTCCAGAGTGGGATTTGAGCCCATAAGCTTCTGACTTTGAGGCAAGTGTGCTACTGACTGAGCCACGGCCAGCACCCCTACAGCTCTACAGAGCTGCATGTTGAACCTGATGGATGTTGTTCCCGGTGTGAGACTTATAACAATGCTTTTGGGGAAAAGGCTAACCCCCTCTCCTCGCCAGGCCCATGGCAACTCTGAAGCACAGAAACTGAGCAAGCTGAACTTGTAAATTCAGTGGTGTAATTTGAATAGCCCAGGGGCAGGAGGAAACTCCTAAGGAGGAGGGAGTTCAAGCAGGAGTTTGAGGGACAGCAGGAGGAGGAGGAGTTCATGTAATCCCGCAGGGAAGTGTCAGGAATTTCTGGGAGATTGTTGGCGGTAACTCCCATTCTCCTGTTAAAATCTACACTGGCGTGTGCCATAAAATCATTTGTGTTTGATGAGGTCGGCAGATTTCCTGACCAGGCCTTCTCTTTTTACCAACATTCCTCTGCAGAAGTCAAGGAGAGAGTCAGGAAAACAAAATTAGAGAGGAGACAGTGGGGTTGGCCAAATGCCAGAATGCTTGCTGTCTCTTGTAAAGGGTCGTGAGTGGGAGAAAGGCGATGCTATTGAGAAGAATCTGTAGCATGTCTGGGATTTGGTCGTGTCAGCAGAGAAAAATGGCAGGGGGAGCTCTCCCATCCCACCTGAATTGCAGTGGGCCAGGGGGTGGGGGTGATGGATCATGCGAAGGTCCATTGACCTCAGGCGGGATTCTCTGGTTTTGGGGCAACCAGACAATCCCACCTAGTTTCTTCCCTAGTTACCCTCCACTGTAGATCTCCCCCCCTCCAATCCCAGCATTGTGAATCCTGCACATGGAGTATTACAATCAGGATGGGCTCTTTAATTGCAACCCTCTATCTCAGGCTGTGAGCTATAGGCTGTTGTATTGTTTTATTTAAAGGCCACACTTAGGTTGAGAGGGGAATCCTTAATCAAACACCAGAAAGAATAACCTATTTAATCCAATTGCTGCTGTGTGGGTTCCTGAGGTAGTGCTTAAAATAACAAGCCAGCTGTTCAGCATGTAGTTGTGTGCAGACCTTTCCCTTACAGTCAATGGGCTATTTATTACAAGTCGCTCACATTTTTAGCCTCTTCCCTCCACCTTTCACCCAGTATAAAAGGAAACATCAACCTACTTTTTGAATCATGTGCAAAGAAATCTGGCTCCAAGGCAAAGAGTTTGTGTTTCTTGGGTTCCCTGGTCGTGTGATGTATTTATAGAATTCTAACTTAATGCTGTGTTTACATGTATACTTCAGTTCTTCAATAGGTTATTTCATAACCTTTTGCTCTCAGTAGGAGATTGTGTTTATATATCACCTACCATTCTCAGCTGACATTGTGTTTATATACAACCTTTCATTCTCCAGTAGGGATTGTATTTATATATGATCTATCATTCTCAGTAGGGAGTGTGTTTATGTATAACCTACTATTCTCCAGTAGGGATTGCATATACCTACCATTCTCAGTAGGGATTGTATTTATATGTTACCAAACATTGTCCAGTAGGGATTGTGTTTATATATAACCTTCCATTCTCCGATAGGAATTGTGATTATCTATAACCTATCATTATCAGTAGGGACTGTGTTTATATATAACCTACCATTTTCAGAAGGGACTGTTTCTATACAACCTACCATTCTCCTGTAGGTATTGTATTTATATATAACGTTCCATTCTCCAATAAGGACTGTTTATATATAATCTACCATTTTCCAGTGGAGAGTGTGTTTATATATTACCTACCATTCTCAGAAGGGAGTGTGTTTATATATAATCTTTCATTCTCAGTAAGGATTGTGTTTATATATAACAAACCATTTTCCAGTAGGGATTGTATTTATATATAACCTACCATTCTCCAGTAGGAGATTGTATTTATATATAACCAAGCATTCTCCAATAGGGATTGTGTTTATATATAACTTACCGTTCTTAGTAGGGATTGTGTTTACATATAACCTATTATTTGGAGTAGGAATTGTGTTTATATATAAACTACCATTCTCAGTAGAGAGTGCTTATATATAACCCAGTATTCTCAGTATGGTGTCTGTTTGTATATAACCTACCATTCTCAGTAGGGATTGTGTTTATGTATAAACTTCCATTCTCAGTGGGGATTTATGTTTACATGTAACCTATTGTTCTCAATAGGGATTGTATTTATATATAATCTATCATTTGCAGTAGGAATTGTGTTAATATATAACCTTCCATTCTCCAGTAGGGATTGTGTTTATATATAACCTACTGTTCTCAATAGGGATTATGCTTATATATAACCTACCATTCTCAGTAGTGAGTGTTTATAAATAACGTATCATTCCCCATTGGAGTGTGTTTATATGTAACCTACCATTCTCTAGTAGGGACTGCGTTTACATAGAATCTCTTGTTCCTAGTGGGTGATTATATGTTTATCTATTTTACAAAATATCATCAATGCTCTGAAATCAAATTAAAAGTATTCTTGATGCGGAACAGGTTTGTCAGCATGTGTGGAGAGAGAAACAGATTTGATGTTTCGAGTCCTATGTCCCTCCTTTATTCCTCTTGGCTCCTGGCTGAGATTATAAATTGCTACAATGCACGTGGAGGCCATTTGTCCCATCGTACCTGTGTTGATAACTGGAACTGGGATTCCTTTGGTTATTAGAGCCCACCCAGAGCATTGTGAGCTGTTCTGGCCACTACACTTCAGGAAGGATATATTAGCCTTTGTGGAAGTGGAGCAGATTTACCAGGAGGATATCTGGACTGCAAACATTAATCTACGTGGAGAGATTACACAAACAAACACTCTATTCCTTCAGTTTAGAAGGTTAAGTGAATGATTTTGCTGAACACAGATTATGGTGCAGAAAGAGATCATTTGACCCATTGTGTCTGTGCCAGCTTTCCAAACGAGCATCATGAATTAGTGCCCATTCCCCTGCCTTTCCCTCGTAACTTGTTTCTGTTCAAGTAATCATCTGGAATACTTCAAATGTACCTGCCTCCACCACACCTCCAGGCAGCAAATTTACAGTCTGAAAAAGTTTCTCCTCTCATCATGTTTGCTTTTTTTCGTAAATCATATTAAATCTGTGTCCTCTCATTCCTGATATTTTTACGAGCGGGAACATTTTCTCCTGTCCATCCCTCTCGTTATTTTGAACATCTCTATCAAATCTCCTCTCTGCCTTCTTCTCTCCAAAGAGAACATTCCCAAACTCTCCAATCTTATTGGTTCAGTTCAATTATTAGTGTTGCAAGTAGGCTTTCATTAACATTACAGTGAATTTACTCTGAAAATCCCCTCACCATAGTCCAGCATCTGCAGACTGAGGGAGAATTTGGCATGGTCAACCCACCTAACCAGCACATCTTTTGGATTGTGGGAAGAAACCCATGCAGACATGGAGAGAACATGCAGACTGTGCACATACAGTAACTCAAGCCATAATTGAATCCAGGTCCCTGGCACTTTGAGGAAGCAGTGTGAACCACTGTGCCAGCCATAATTGAAGTTTCTCATCCCTGAAACCATTCCTGTAAACCTCTTCTGCACTCTCTGCAATATGTTTACATCTTTCCTATAATGTGACAGCCAGCGTCGTACACAGTATTCCAGCCAAAGTCTATCTAGTGTCTTGTATAAGTTCAGCATAACCTCCTTGCTCTTGTACTCTATGCTCCTATTAATAAAGCCTGTGATACTGTTTTATAAACTGCTGTCTCCACCTCTCCTGCCACTTTCAATGATCAATGCACATACATACCCAAATCTTCTGTTCCCTTAAGAATTTTACCCCTTATTTGATATTGTCGCTCCATGTTCTTCCTAACAAAGTGCAGCACTCCTCACTTCTCCGCATTGAACTTCATCTGCCACCTCTCTGCCCACTCTACCAACTTGTCTATGTCTTTTTGATGTTCCACATTGTTCTCTTCCCAGTTTACAACGCTTCCAAGTTTTGTGTTATCTACAAAATTTGAGACTGTTCCTTGCACCCCAAGAGCTAGATCATTAATATATATCAGGAGAAACAAGGGTCCCAATGTCAACCCCTGGGGAATACTGCTACAAAAATGCCTCCAGCCCAAAAAATATCCATTGATTGTTATTATTCAGCCAATTTTGTATCTGCATTGCTACTGTCCCATTTAATCCATGAGCTGTAACTTTTCTCACAAGTTGTTTGTGTGGCACTGCAATGAATGCCTTCTGATGGTCCTCATACACCACATCGATAGCATTACCCATATTGACCCTTTCTGTTATCTCCTCAAAAAGCTGCAGCCAGTTAATTAAGAGGCATTTCCCCTTTGGAAACCCGTGCCATCTCAGCACATTGGACAGAGTGCAGAAGAGATTAACAAGAATGGTTCCAGTTATGAGAATAGATTGAAGTTTTGATTGATGTTTTCAAGGAAACTGATAGGTTAGACTTAAGCAAACTATTTCTGCTGGTTGGAGAGTCCAGGACTAGATGTCAAAGTCTAAAAATTCAAGCCCAGATATTTTGAGAAGGAAAATAGGAAACACTTCTTCACACGTAGGCTGGAATTCTCTGACCTCGCCCATAGCTGGGATTCCACTGCAGTGAATGGAGATTTGGCTGAGCGTCAAACTCTCCATTCTCATCGGCAGTGGTAGCAGAGCCATAAGATCATAAGATACAGGAGCAGAATTAGACCATTCAGCCCATCCAGTCTGCTCCACCATTCAATCATTACTGATATGATTCTCATCTCCATTCTCCTGCCTTCTCCCCATAACCTTACATTCCCTTATTAATTAAGAATCTATCTCTCTCTTTCTTAAAGACACTCAATGACATGGGCTCTACAGACCCTGGTGGCAAAGAGTTCCACAGATCCACCGCCCTCTGGCTGAAGAAATTCCTCCTCATCTCAGCTTTAAAGGAGCGAACCTTCACTCTGAGGTCGTGTCCTTGGGTTCTAGCCTCTCCTGCTAGTGGAAACATTCCCTCCGCATCCACTTCATCTAAGCCTCTCAGTATTTTGTGTGGTTCAATTAAATCCCACCCCTCCATTCCCACACCCTTCTAAACCCCATCGAGTATAGACCCAGCTCCTCAACCGCTTCTCATATGACAATGTGTGCGAGACTGGACAATTCTAGCTGTAGGATATTAGAAGCCTGTCTTAAACGAGGGGCAATTGACGTCACAGCAATTGCTCATTTTGAAACTGAGACTCATGGAGTTTTGATAACTAAGGGGGTGAAGGTGGGATTATACCATGTATTGAACAGCAGAACGGGCTCGAAGGGCTGAAAAGCATAGTCGTGTTCCTATATTGCAACGTTCTTATATTCCCACTGGATCAACTTGCTCTGGGGAGGTGGGGGAGGTGGTGGGGGGCTGCCGTGTTTGTGAGAGGCAGCGTTTGCTTCTGCTTTCAGTTACTTCTTGTGTCCGCACGGACAACAATTGTCAGTGCTCCGATACCTCCCAGATGGGCCATGTTGTTCACACGACACGAGTAAAGGTTGTGACTTCTTTACCACTGCTTTATGAGCAGTAATCTACAGTTGATTAGAGCATGATTCTGTGTCTCAAAGTCACTTGCTGTCAGGAGGGTTACAATCCCTGACCTGTCTGCCTAGCAGCCGCTCACAGACACTGTCTCTGGAGTGCCCTAACCTCTGATAGAATGCACATTGATCACGGCTTCCTGTATTAATAAAAGCTCCTTCGCAAAGCACCCTCTTTGTAGCTTCTCACCATAACACTCTTTACACCGTTCTCCAAGACAGCTCAAGAGAGAGTGGGCCTATTGTATCTAGTTTTGAATAAAACCCCTTCTGGACAGAATAAATTTGTAGGTTTGAATCCTGATAAATGCACAATTAGTTAGCCGAGAGAAATTGGATCCAGCTGTCCATTGACAGTGCTTAAAAGACAGCAATACACATTACCTCAGCACTGTCGGCAAAGGATTCAGCAATAAATCCTCAATAACTCCTTCCTGCCTGGAACTTTTTGTTGCATTTGAAAGCAGAAGTAAAGCTGCTTTTATTTATTTTTACTGCAGTTGCCACAAAAGTGCGTTTATGAAGCTGTTACACTAACAGCACGCATTTACGTAGCATCTTTAATGTCATAAAGTGGCTCACACTGCGTTATGAGAGCATAATCCTACATAACATCCATGGGAGGGCAATGATCTAGTGGTATTATCGCTAGACTGTTAATCCAGGAACTCAGCTAATTTTTTGGAGACCTGGATTCAAATCCCGCCACAGTAGGTGATGGAATCTGAATTCAAGAACAGGTTCCTCCCTGCTGCTTTCAGACTTTTGAATGGATCTACCTTGCATTAAGTTGGTCTTTCTGTAAATCCCAGCTATGACTGCAATACTCTCGTCTTTCCTTCTTTATGAATGGTATGCTTTGTCTGTATGATGTGCAAGAAATAGTACTTTTCATTGTACACCAATACATGTGACAATAATAAATCAAATCAAAATCAGTAAAAAATATCTAGAATTAAGAATGTATTGATTACCCTTGTCGAATTTCAGAAAAATCCAACTGCTTAACTAAAGTCCTTTAGGAAAGGAAATCTGCTGTTCTTACCAGTCTGGCCTACATGTGGCTCAAGAGCAGTGTCATAGAACATAGAACATTACAGCGCAGAACAGGCCCTTCGGCCTTCGATGTTGCGCCGCCCAATTAAGAAAAAGCAATGACCCTCTAACCTAAACCATTCCCTTTTCATCCATAAATTTATCTACTAACCTCTTAAACGCCACCAAACTTGGCGCATCTACAACTGACGCAGGCAAGGCATTCCATACCCTTACCACCCTCTGGGTAAAGAGCCTACCTCTGACATCCGTCCTATAACTACCACCCCTTAATTTAAAGCTATGTCCCTCGTGCTAGCTTTCTCCATCCTAGGAAAAAGGCTATCACTGTCCACCCTATCTAACCTCTAATCATCTTATATGTTTCAATAAGGTCTCCTCTTAGCCGCCTTCTTTCTAACGAAAACAACCTCAAATCCCTCAGCCTCTCTTCATAAGACCTGCCTTCCATAACAGGCAACATCCTGGTAAACCTCCTCTGTACCCTCTCCAATGCCTCCACATCTTTCTTATAATGCGGGGACCAGAACTGTACACAATACTCCAAGTGCGGCCGCACTAGAGTTTTGTACAGTTGCAACATGACGTTGCAGCTCTGAAATTCAATCCCCCTACCAATAAAAGCTAAGTGTGGTTGACTTTCAACTGCCCTCTGAACAAGAGTGGCAAGGGTGGCTAGACCAACCAGCGACACCCATGTCCCGCAAATGAACAAAACAAATTTGAAATTGTAGCTAGCAACTGTGGGCCAGAGGAATTAGGGAGCCGTACAAGCAACCAAGAGTTGGAGAACACAAGAATTCTCAGGGAACTGGGGCGAGAGAAGATTAGGAATGGGGAGAGGTGAAGATTGGGATGGTACTCGAATACAAGGATGAGAGTTTTAAAATTGAACGAGTATCTCTTCCCACATATACATTTTATGAAGCTATTGTTGAATTAATAAACTACTTTTTATTGTCCGATCCAGGGAGTTCACCGCCCTGACATTCCTGGGCTGAAATGCGATTTGATAGATAGGTAGCAGAGATGAAAAGGGGTTTACAGCTCTATTGTTGGTTAGTCTGTAGAAACTGCTTTGCAAAAACACTAATGCTGAATTTTACTTAGCTAGATAGAGCTGAAAGATTCTCAAAGAAAAGTTGCAAGTAATTTCACTGCACAGCACTCCAAACTCTAGTATTACTGAAAAAGGAAGCATGTTGAAACTTTTCGTTTTAGATTCATGAAGACAGTTTTCGCAAGAATACCAATATAAGAAATTGCAACAATTTATACTGATGAGAAGAGAGTGCTAGTTAGTTAGAAAGCAGACTCTGATTGGTAGAGGTATTTCCATGGAGAGGGCACCAGCTGAGAGTGACTGTCAGTTAACTGCGAGGCATTGTTTGAATTTTAAATCAAGCAGCTTGACACTGACTAATGAAGGCATTGCCCTGAGGAATGAATGACCAAGCGGCTATCACTTACTTTGTTTAGCTGAAACAGGCATTTGTGATAATATTTGTAACTTCTAGTACAAGCAACGATGCTATAACAATTTTTGTCAGGGTAATTTGCACACATTGAGGATAATGATGTCCAAAGATGTGTGGGTTAGGTTGATTGGCCATGCTAAGAAATTGCCCCTTAGTGTCCAGGGATGCGTAGCTTAGAAGGATTAGTGGGTATAATATGCTGGGAAATGGGGGTGGGCCTGGGTGGGATTGTGTTTGGTGCAGACTCAATGGCAGAGGGCCTCTTTCTGCTCTGTAGTGTTCTATGATTCTATGATAACTTGGCAAATGTTGTCCATTCACAGAATCGCTTGTGAGGAAATTTTTCCCTGTCTTCTGTCCTGAGACTGCGCCCCCCACCCTGTCCCCAGCCAGGGACAAGAATCTCTCGGTGCCTTTTTTTAAAAATTTATTGTCGTCACAAGTAGGCTTACATTAACACTGCGATGAAGTCACAATGAAAATCCCCTAGTGGCCACACTCCTGTTCGGGTACACTGAGGGAATGTGGCAACTCAGGGATATTCTGTGGGAGGAACCTGGAGCACTGGAAAGGAAATCACGGGAAGAACCTGCAAGATCCGCGTGGACAGTGACCCAAGATGGGAATGGAACCTGGGTCCCTGGCGCTGCGAGGCAGCAGTGCTAACCACTGTGCCACCATGCTGCCCCGACCCTGTCTTGCCCCTTCAGAATGTTGCAGGGTTTACTGGGGTCGCCCCTCATTTTTTCCAAACTCTCAGAGAACGCAAACCCAATTTACTCAGCCTCTCATCCTGGGACACCCCCCATCCCCCTCCCACCTGTGGGACAGCAGTTCATCTTTAAGATGCATTCAGCAGGTCTGGGCATTCAGCCCTGGAAATGGTGCAATAGCAGCAGGTGAGAAAGGAATGTGTCCAATGAGGAAATGCAAAACCTCAGCCTGCCTGGAGTGCTTGGCTCGATTTGCATAAAGCAGTGTGGATTGTTAAAAAAAAAACACCGACTCCCAGACCAAAATAATCTTTCATTTTTTAAAAAAACAAATTCTCGGTATGCAAAGATGCATCGCTGACCCTCGCCACTGCAGCCCTCAGTTCAATTCAAGTACTGGAGTTTTTATAGACTCCCTGCAGTACTGTTGACTTTAGTGCCTTTTCTGGAGTGATTGCAGGCTCACTGTCACAGGCAAGGGTGAGTCAGAAACTTGACTCATTACTGTTCTCCTAGTGACAAGTTTGAACAGTACAATCCACGCTATCAGCCGATATGCACTAGGGAGGGAGGCTGGCTCGCCCTTCGTTCTCTGCGCATGCCAAACGCTGTGGATTTTTACTTCCCCTCCTCGGACCCCTACTCTCCCATTTCTGGCCCCTCCGCGTTGACCTGCGAGAGTGTGCGACTTCCCACTGGAACCTAATTCTGACATGAAACCCCACCCAGGTAAGAGGCTCTACGCTGAGACATGGAGAGGAAGGGGGGGAGTGGAGTGCTGGGCTGCTCGGTAAATAAACGGCACACCAGAGCTCAGGTTTCGCCCTACCCTTGTGTCAGCACCAGCCAGTCTGAACTTCTCTGCTTCCGAGGTGTCACTGGCTTGTGTGTGACTCAAGTCGAACAGCCACTTGTTCAGTGTATCTCTGTTCCGCAGCTGAGTTCCCCTCCGCCGAACCTAACCAGCTATTATTAAGCCAGGAAACGGGTTGCAAGCACGCAGCAGGGCCAATTGTATTTAGTCCTTCGTCGTGCCTGTGAAGTGCAGACTGGTGGGAGTGATGTGTCGGCTAAGTCTGTCACGCAAACTAGTCAAATGGCGCTGCAGTGGCTGACGGGGAGTTTCCCATCACCGTTTGGAGACAAGTCCGTGGGCAGGGGAGACGCTGTGACCTGGCGCTGAGGGAAGTAAAAGGGTCTTGCTGTGTGCGGTCAGATTGAAAGAAGGGCAACTTACAGAATGATGCAGCGCAGGAAGGAGGCCATTCTGCCCTTTGTATCTGTGGCAGTTCTCTGCCAAGAACTGTCCAATTAGCAAACCCCCCCTCCCCCCATTACTTTCCCGATAATCCCTGTCCACCATCGAGTTCACCTCCAGAAGTGACGATTCGACTTCGTTTCTGCCAACTTTGCAGGGAATGTACTCCAAGTACAACGATCTCTTCAAGGTATTTCCATTGCCCAGTTAAATGCTCATTGAACATAGCACATAGAACATTACAGCGCAGTACAGGCCCTGCGGCCCTCGATGTTGCGCCGACCAGTGGAACCAACCTAATGACCCTCTAACCTAAACTATTCCAATATTATCCATGTGCCTATCCACTGACCATTTGAACACCCTTAAAGTTTGCAGAAGGAGAAAGTGTATGTGTGTGTGTGTGTGCAAGTGTGTGTGAGTGCATTGGGGGGTTGGGGAGAGTTATTGTTTCAGTGTATTTTTTTAATCTTTTATGGGATGTGGGCATCACTGACTAGGCCTATGTTTGTTGCCCATCCCTAATTGCCCTTAAACCGAGTGGCTTGTTAGACCATTTCAAAGGAATCGGTTGCATTGCTGTGCGTCTGGACACCAGACTGGGTAAAGATGGTAGATCCTTTGCCATCCTGAACATTAGTAATTAGATGGGGCTTTTAACAACAATCTATGAAAGCTTCGTGGTCACCAAAGAGCAAAGAAAATTGCAGCACAGGAACAGGCCCTTCGGCTCTCCGAGCCTGCACTGACCATGCTGCTCTACTGGACTAAAACCCCCTAACCTTCCGGAAACCATATTCCTCTATTCCCATTCCATTCGTGTATTTGTCAAGAGCCTCTTAAAAGTCACGACTGTATCTGCTTCCACTACCTCCCCTGGCAACATGTTGAACCATTGCAGAGACAAACTTTTCAGTTGCCCGTTTATCAACTGAATTTACACCAGCTGCCCTGGTTGAACCCATGTCCCCTGAATATGGGCGTGGGTCTCGGCAGTACCAGTCCAGTAGCATCACCACCGTGAAGGAGAGGTGGTGGCCTAGTGGTATTACCGCTGGATATTAATCCAGAAACCCAGCTAATGATCTGCAGACCTGGGTTCAAATCCCACCCTGGCAGTGGTGGAATTTGAATTCTATTTAAAAGATTTGGAATTAAGAATCCCCTGATGATCATGAAACCAGTGTCGGTTGTCGGAAAAATCCATCTGCTTCACTAATGTCCTTTAGGGAAAGAAGTCTGCCATCCGTACCTGGTCTGGCCTACATGTGACTCCAGACCACAGCAATATGGCTGACTCTCAACTACCCTCAAACAAATATTCATCCGTGGGACATGGGCAATAAATGTTGGCCAGCCAGTGTTGTCCATGTCCCATGAATGAATAAGTAAAAATGCCACCATCTGTCCCATACATCCAGAACTTTATTCCCTTTCATCCCACAGACATAGAAACTCCTCAAGATTTAAAATCTCACCCAATGTTTCTAATTGTAGGCAAATGCAAATCCAGGGGTCTTATGATAAGTCATTGATTAATCAAACAAGGAACTCAGGAGAAACTTTCTTACCTCAGAAGGTGTTCAGAATGCAGAACTTGCCTGGGCATAGGCTAGTGGAGGTGAATAGAATAGATGCATTAAAGAGTAAACTAGATAAAGACATGAGGGAGAAAGGGTTAGAAGTATTGTTTTATTCATTCGCTGGATAGATCAGCATTTATTGCCTATCTCTAATTGCCCTCGAGAAGATGGTAGTGAGACACCTTCTTGAATCACTGCAGTCCATGTAGTGTAGGCACAATGCTGTTAGAGAGTGAATTCCAGGATTTTGACCAAGCGATACTGAAGGAATGGCAATATAGTTCCAAGTCAGGATGCTGTTTGGCTTTGAGGGAATTTGTAGTTGGTGGTATTCCAATGTATCTGCTGCCCTTGTCCTTCTGAATGTTAGAGGAGGCTGTTGGAAGGTGCTAATAGGATGACATGAAATATAGGTGGGAGAGGATTTGTGTGGAGCATAATCACTACTAGCACAGAGCAATTTGGCCGAATGGCCTGTTTCTGAGCTGTAAAATTTCAGGTAACGCATTAGGTTTTTAAGAATGCTTTTGGATTCGGACTATGAGGTATTTCAATTTCACAGTTCTGTAAACACGCACACTGATGATGTTAAGTGGGTCAGGAATTCTGTCCGGCGGACTGAATGGTAAGACAGCTGTTCCACTGTTAGTCTGTGTTTCGAACTCAATAAGAGTCTAGCAACACCAATTTTAAATCCAACCGATTTATTTGATAGTAAATTTGCGAGCTTTCGACACTCTGTGTTTTCGTCAGGCATCTGTGTTTCAGCCAGGTTAGTCACTGTTACTTTTCATGTTTGCCATGTCTCTGTTTGATCTTAATCTCTGTGGGTATGTGAGGCAATAAATTACCCTGAAAAGGTGCTTATGTGCAGGTGTATGTGAATATTTGTGTGAGAGTGCATGTGTGAATGTGCACGTGTGAGTATGTTTCTATGTATGTGCACGAGTGTGTGTGTAGGGAAGACTATGAGAATGTGTTTGTATATGAGAGAGAGAATGTGTGAAAGAAAGTGTGTGTGTGTGTATGTATGTGTGTGTGTATGTATGTGTGTGTGTGTGTATGTGTGTGTGTGTGTGTTGAGGTAATGTGCGTGGAAGACTATGATAGTGTATGTGAGAGTGAAAACGTGTTAGAGTTTATGTGTGAGTGCATGAGATAGTGTGTGTGTATGTGACAGAATGTGTATATATGTGTGTGTGTGTGAGAGTGAGTGTATGTGTGTGAGAAATTGAGTGTATATGTCTGTGTCTGTATATGTATGCATACGTGTATGAGAGTATGTGTGTTTATGTGAGGATGTGTGCGTGAGTGTTATGTGATAGTTGTGTGACAGAGTGTATGTGAGTGTGTATATGTGTGTGAGAGAGATTGTATGTGAATGTATACATGCTTGTGAGTGTGTGTGTGAGAAAAAATGAGTGTATGTGTGTTTGTGTGTGTATGAATGTGTGTATGTATTTGTGAGAGAGTGTGTGTATATTTGTGTGTGTGTGAGAGAAGTGTGCGTGTGTATATATGTGAGAGAGTGTGTATGTATGTGTGTGTGTGAGAGAGAGAGAATGTGTTTTTATGTGAGTGTATGTATATATGTGAGAGAGAGTGTGTGTGTTTGTGTGTGTGAGAAACTGTGTGAGTGTATGTGTGTGGGATGTGTATATGTGTGTGAAAGTGTGTGCATGTGTGAGAGAGTGTGTGTCTGTCATTTCACATTACCAGAGTCAAGATGAAGATTTTTAGTCTGAGAATTGAAGTGTATGAGTACTTGGGGAAAGAGGGGTGTGGTTAACTGTCTGGGAAATACAAACAAAATCAATAAGATATCAGGATAGGCAGGCCCATCTTTATTTACAATGTTCTTTAAATGGAGGAAGAATCTTGGATTCAGCTTTCAATCAATGACCATATAATCATGATTGTTTGCTCATGATATGATAGGAAATATGCCTACGCTTTCTTGTTTTTAATCACGCCTGAATTCTGTTACGTGTCCATGGATATTTGGTGGACAGTGATCAGAGAAGCTGACCTTGTTCCAGCCCGGGGTCCAGACCCTAATAGTTCCCTCTCACTCCTGCCCACTTCCCCCATCCCAGACACTGTCCTGGCTGGCACGGCTGTAGATTATGTGGGATGGGTGGTAAAGATTTCCACCTTCAGCATTGCTGTGAGGCCATCCATTGCCGCAGAGCAGAATGAACTCGCAACATGGCACGTTACCCTTTACAACCCAGGAAACTGGGAGACAAGAAGAGGCTGCACGATCACACACTGTGTTCCTAACAGTATCAGTTGGTTTTGGGATTCGATCAAATCTCTCTCTGATAACCCTGCTTTTCATTAAATTTCAAACACTGAGTTGAAGAGCCTACTTTACAGGCCATCACTAAGATCAAAATGAGACACTGATTTTTGAAAAAAACATTATTTCATGGATTGTGGATGTCACTGACAGTTGGCCTAAGCCTAGAGCAACACAATGACACAGTGATTACCGCTGCTCCCTCAAAGCGCTAGGGACCCAGGGTTGATCCCTGACTTGGGTCACTGTGTGGAATCTGCTCGTTCTCCCCGTTTCTGGATGGGTTTCCTCCGGATGCTCCAGTTTCCTTCCACATCTCTCTCTCTGGTCAAAAGATGTGCTAGTTAGATACATTGACCATGCTAAATTCTCCCTCAGTATACTGAACAGGCACCACAATGTGGCGACTTGGGGATTTTCACAGTAACTTCATTTCAGTGTTAATGTAAGCCTTCTTGTGACACAATAAGAAAAATAAAATGAAACAAAACTATCTTTGGTTTCTGGGGAAAGATGAGTTGGAGGAAGAGATGTGTGTGGATGCCAAAACAATGAAGAGGTGGTATGTGTAGGGGGGGATTAAGAAGGACAGGACCGTAAAGAGTCAATGATCACATTATTATTGATGAACAACCAGATATGATTTGATGGGGAGAGGGATTAAGCAGTGGGTGGTCCTGAGATGGGGAGTGTTGAGTCTCAAATGCTTTACACCTCCAGGTACCAATCTGCCAGATCTCGGAATTCTAATTTTGGTTCTTGATTTATCCACTCTGCTAACTTTTGCCAACTTTTGAGGTTGTGTCTTACCTCAGCTTTGTCCAATGACATCCAACTGTAATTGGCATCTCTCCATATGAAGAGGTACAAGAGAGAAATTTAAAACTGGGATGAGGAGGAACTACATCTCGCAGAGAGTGGTGCCCCATAGTGCAATGGAGTTTGAATCATTGGACGGTTTCAAGAGAGGGAAATAGACATATTCCTAATACAATACAGGAAAGAAGGAATGGGGACAAGAGAGGAGGTGGATTTGAGATCAGGGACACGTCAGCCATGATCTGATTGAATGGCGGAACAGGCTGGAAAGGGCTGAAGTTGCCTATTTCTGCTCCTAATTCCTGTGTGTCGATGTGAAAGTCAGCAGTTCATTGCAGAGCAATGTGTTGCCTAGGATTTGGTACCAAGTCACCCCTTTTGTCCTCTTGGTTTGGGGAATTAAAAACCTGAAATGGCAAATGAAAATGAACTTCTGGATCCTGATGACACCCCACATACATCCAGAACTCATATCCTAACCGGCCAAAAATCCCGTTCATCCCACCATTCCTGTGCCGGCTGATATATGGTGGCTCCTAGTCCAGCAGTACCTCAATTTTAAAATTCTAGTTTCCTCATCCCTCCATCCCCTTGCTCCCTCGCCCTTCCCTACCTCTGTTAGCATTTCTGGTCCAATAATCCTCTGAAATCTCTGCAATGCTCCAACTCTGTCTCCTGCTTATCCCTAAACATACATCACACAACCATTTGTGGCCTTGCTTTTTAACAGTCAAAGTCCTAAGCTTCGGAATTCTCTTCTTAAACCTTTTCCTTGAAGACGCTCATTAAACCTAACTCTCTAGCTTTCGGTTATCCAACCTATTATTTTCATGTCTGGTTGAGTGAAACATCTTGCAGCATTTTAATTTGTTTAAAAGCTCGATATAGAAGTGCAAGTTGTTGTTGTGTGCTGCACCAGTGCTGTGTAACCCTTTTATAAAAGAATGATCCCTGTGCTCTTTGGTTCGATAAGTGAACTCCAGTGCGTTACAAACCATTAAACTCAGAGATGCCAGGTTCACTATCAATTTGCATCACACAGGTACAACCAAATTCATGGCAACTGTTTAGTTTATTTATTAGTGTCACAATTAGGCCTTACATTAACACTGCAATGAAGTTACTGTGAAGTTACCAGACTCCTGTTTGGGGACACTGAAGGAGAATGCACCTAACCAGCATGTCTTTTGACTTGTGGGAAGTAACCCACGCAGACACGGGGAGAATGTGCAGACTCCACTCTTGCACCAATAGTGACCCAAGCTGGGAATCAAACCCTGGTCCCTGACGCTGTGAGACAGCAGTGCTATCCACTGGGCCACCTTGAGCTAAAGAGGGATAAATTTGTTCCAGTTACACCGCCGTGGATCCTGCTTCCATGTAGTCGAATAACTCGTTAACATTTTACCTGCTGCACTGAAACATGGTGCCTGTTGCGAGGTACCCAAGGTTTCCTGAACCCCTCATACCTTGGGCAGAGTGGATTCAAGGAAAACTGCTACAGAGAGGCTGCAGGAAATCCTTTATGGTAGAATGTGAGGGGAATCCTGAAGGGGTTAATACTCTGAGGCCTGCACTGGAAACAGAGGAAGGTTTATGGTGCAGAAGGAGGAGGCTATTTGGCCCCTTCAGTTTGTGCTGCCTGCACCACAGTGTTTGATCATCCCGTGCGGCTTAGGGCTGAAGGAAGTTTGTAGAGCAAAGTTAAGATTGCTGTTCATGGTAAGAGTTTTAGTGGCTGGGTTGGGGTGGGGTGTGGGGCATGTTGGGGAGGTGGGCAGTGTGGGAGTGAGGGTGGTGGTGTGCAGGGTTGCTGCAGGCTACTGGGTCATTCACGATTATTCTGAGGCAGGAGAACTGCTAGTCACCTGCCACTGAACAGTGCGGATGTGTGTGTGTATATCTGTGTACATGTGTGGGTGTATTTGTGTATGTTTGTCTGTGTGTGTGTATATGTTTGTGTATTTGTGTGTGTGTATTTGTGTATCTCTGTGTGTGTGTGTATATCTGTGTATGTGTGTGTATATTTGTGTATCTGTGTGTGTGTATCTGTGTCTGTATGTGTATGTATGTGTGTGTGTGTGTGTATCTATGTCTGTGTGTGTGTGTATGTGTGTGTATTTGTGTATCTGTGTGTGTGTGTGTTAATGTATTTGTGTGTGTGTTTGTACACGTGTGTATGTATCTGTGTGTGTGTGTATTTGTGTGTCTGTGTGTGTATTTGTATATCTGTGTCTGTGTCTGTGTGTGTATTTGAGTCTGTGTATGTGTGTGTATTTGTGTCTGTGTGTGTGTGTGTTTTTATATGTGTGTGTGTGTGTGTTGTACCATCTGTCAGGCAGGTCTGCCACAAGCCTCTAATGGAGGGGCCTTTGTGTATTCCCCGACCACAGCCCCACGTGACTGTGTAACAGTTGCCTCATGGCGGTGGGGCCGACCTCAGCAGGTGTTTGGCGACAGTGGAACAATGCCTGCGTCCACACGAGCTGTTCAGGCGCAGGGCTTCATTTAACTGTTGACGCTGCTGCTCACTTCACAACTAGAAAATCTGCAAAAACTCACAGCCTGAAGCTGGGAGATCGCGAGCCCCCAAATTCAGCACCTATTTGGCCTGTGAGCTCCAGGGTGGGGAGGGGGAAGGTGTCGAGGGGAAGGAAGGAAAGGGTGAAGCAACAACAACTTTGATTTATGTAGCCACCTCGAGCTCCTCAAAACATTTCAGTCCAAATTCTTCAGGAAAGGATGTGAAGTTGAGATCAGAGCAGTCTCAACCCATTCCCCCTGCCTTCCCGAGAAGGGGTCCATTACATCGATGATGGTCACTTGATCAGAAGCTGAGGAGAAGCCAAAGTGCGACAAAGTGTAGGAGAGGACAAGCAGGAATGCAGGCCAGACTGTGTCAGGGTGGCACAGTGGTTAGCACAGTGCCAGAGACCCGGGTTCAATTCCCGGCTTGGGTCATTATCTGTGCAGAGTCTGCACATTCTCCCCATGTCTGCGTGGGTTTCCCCCCAGGTGCTCCGGCTTCCTCCCACAGTCTGAAAGAGGCACTGTTTAGGTGCGTTGGCCATGCTAAATTCTCTCTCAGTGTACCCGAACAGGTGCTGGAGTGTGGCGACGAGAGGATTTTCACAGTAACTTCATTGCAGTGTTAACGTGAGCCTAATTGTGATCCTAACAGTTTGAAAAAAAAGGAAACGGGGGAAGATTTGACTCTTCCCTTGTAACCTCTTGTGTAGAGCTTTCACACAATAGCTGCGTTTGCAGTGCACCATTCATCGGACACTGCAAAATGCTTAGACGAGTGAACTACATTCTACCTCATTGACCAAAGGTGACCAAAATCCCGGCCAAGCGCAAAGGGCAGTGGAGGGGGTGGGTGCAGTGCCTGGAAGGATGAACAAGCCCAGGGGGAAGGCCGAGAAGTGCCACCCCTTGTGAACACTGACCGCCTTGGCATAACGTGCTGCTGTCCGGAGTTTTTCACTCCGCTGACCCCACAGCTTGTACCCGCTCGCAGCTGAAGCTTTATTTTTCTCACAGTCCTGTGAAGCTGTAGGGGGGAATGGGGTGGGGGGGGGGGGGGAACTGAGTGGGGAAGAGGGTGGCGAGTGCGGTGAGTGAGAGATCAGGTGGGGTTGGTGTTGATATGAAGGAGGAGGAAGTGTTGGGGGCAGGGGGGGGAGCTAAATGAGGCAGAACTGACTCGAAAGAGCCACGTTAACTTTTCATTTGACTAAATAAGAACAGCTGAAAGATGAACAGATGAAGCTGGAGGGGGGGATAGGTTGTGGGAGGGCGGGGGGGGGGCATTGATAGTGTGGAGTCGGGTATTAGAAAGGAACCTTATCGTGCAAGAACCAACTAGGCAACCTCAAGCTCGTTTACTAGTATCGACAAGTAACCCTGTTTTTTTTTCTCCTCCACTCTGTTTGAGCATCTCAATTAATGCGCAGCTTCCACTTGCCTGCAGCTGGGGTTTGCCTGTCTGCTGAGTTAGCTGTGAGCTGATTCCAGACATGTAGTTGTCCCTCATTATAATGTGAGCAGCTGCTGCAAAGCCCTGGCTTGCTGCCGTGTGTTGACAGGCGTACAGAGCAGTTTTACTATTGCACAACCTGCATCACGTTATCACCCAAGGTGCGTGGTGGGGCTGCGGCAGGAGGGGTTTACCCAGGCTTTCTGGTCTTTTCCACAATGCTGCTTCGGTTTCTCACCCAGTGAGAGGGCGCGGATAGGAGTGTGGGGGTACTTGCCCTTTTACACCCACTCCCCCTCTCCCACCTGTCCCCTCAAACCCACCCTCCCCTACCCTCCTCCAATAAGGAACATTGCATTTGCATGGGAAATATGGGATTCGGCCCCTTCTGCCTGCTCCGCCGTTCAGTAAGCTCATGACTGATCAAATGTGATTGCAACTCCAGCCTTCTGTCACAACCCTTGAGTCTGTTGTCAAAACTGCCTAACTCAGCCTTTCATATATTCAACAAGCTAATCCCCACTGCACACTGGCAAAGAATTCAAAAGCACAGAATATAAGAACCTAAGAAATAGGAGCAGGAGTAGGCCATCTCGCCCCTCGAGCCTGCCCCGCCATTCGACAAGTTTGTGGCTGATCAGTTCCACTTTCCCGCTTTCTCCCCATAATCCTTAATTCCCTTGTCTGTCAGAAGCCTGTGACTTAAATATATTCAGTGAGGTAGCCTCCACCACTTCAATGGGTAGAGAATTTCAGAGACTCACCACCCTTTGAGTGAAGAAGGTCCTCCTCAACTCGGATCTAAACTGCTCCTCCCCCGCCTTTATTTTGAGGCTGTGCCCTCTAGTTCTGGTTTCCTTTCTAAGTGGGAAGAATCCCTCTACCTCTACCCTATCTAGCCCCTTCATTATCTTATATGTCTCAATAAGATCCCCCCTCAGCCTTCTAATCTCCAATAAGTACAGAGCCAATCTAATCAATCGTAGAATCCCTACAGTGCAGAAGAGGCCATTCGGCCCATCAGGTCTACGGCAGGACTTTCTAACAGAGTATCTTACCCAGGCCCTCTTCCCAGCCCTATCCCATAGTTAATCCCCGCCTAACCTTCACATTTTGGAACACTAAGGGGCAAGTTACAGTGGCCAATCCCCCTAACCTGCACACCTTTGGACTGTGGGAGGAAACCGGAGTACCTGAAGGAAACCCACGCAGTCACGGGATACGACTCCACACCGACAGTGACCCAAGGCTGGAATCGAACACGGATCCCTGGCGCTGTGAGGCAGCAGTGCTATCCATGTCGCCCCCTAATAAGGAGGAAAATCCCCTCAGCATCCACCCTGTCAAGCCCCCTCAGGAACTTCTATGTCTCGATAATAATTCTTCAAAGCTTCAATAGTTATAGGCCCAATCTGTTCATGACTTTCCTCGTAGAATAACTTCTTCATCCAGAAATCAGTCTTCTCTGAACTGCTTTCAGTGGAAAACATGATGGGCTGAATGGCCTCTTTCTGCATTGTAACAATTCTGATACAGTGCTCACAGTGCAAGCAGTGTCTCTCCTGACACAAAACATCACACAGTACTTAGGGTGTGGCTTCAGCAGTGGCCTGTACAGTTGCGACACCTGACATAGCAAACTTCATAACCTTTACAGCCTAGTAAGTCTGACCTTTTTATGATTATTGTAATGTGGCAGCCAATTTCTGGACAGTGGGTGGCAAGTGATTAGCACTGCTGCCCCACAATGCCAAGGACTCGGGTTCAATTCCAGCCTCAGGTCACTGTCTGGGTGGGGTTTGCACATTCTCCCCGTGTCTGCGTGGGTTTCCTGCGGGTGCTCCGGTTTCCTCCCACAGTCGAAAGATGTGCAGGCTGATTGGCCATGCTAACTTGCCCCTTAGTATCAGCGGGATTAGCAGGGTAAATGTCTGGGGTTATGAGAATAAGGCCCGGAAGGGATTGTGGTCAGTAAATACTCGATGGGCAGAATGCCCTCCTTCTATACTGTAATCGCATCAACAGCAAGTTGGAACAGCGAGAAAGTCTGTTTTAATAGTTGTGTTGATTGAGGAATGGATATTAGCAGGAGAACTCCTGCGCTTCCCTTGCTCCCTCCTGCTTGTTCCTCGCTCTCGCATTTCCCTCCCCATCCCAAAGTCAGGAAGTGACACCTAATAGAAGTTCAGCTGAATTTGCACTGATGTTGAATGTGGGCCTTTACAGCTCAGCATGGGCCAGTACCGAGCCAGATGGCTTGTGTACATTTACCAAATGAGTCATCAGTTGGATGGATCTCCTTTTCTCCATGAGGAATCTCTTAACAATTCCCCCCATCCTGCTGAGTAATTGGGCGCTTGAAGCATGGGCCACCCCCTACACCACCTCCACTCCTCCTCCTCACTCTTCCCTACTGTCCCATCCGCCCCATTTCCCCCCATTCTGCTCCACCCCATCCCTCCTCCCTCCGCCCCATCCCCATTTCTCTCATTTTCCCCACCTCCAATCTCTTCCAACGCATCTTCCCTCCCTCCTCCCCACCCCCTCTCCCGCACTCCCCCCATCCCCCAACCACACACCCCACTCCCCACACGCTACTCCTCCACCACACAATTGTATGAATCAGGAGTTAACTTCTTCAACCAATGGCAGTCATCATCGATATATTCATCTCCATTTGTGAAAGAACTTGCATTTATGTAGCACCTTTCAGAACCTAGCAGTTTTACACAGAGATGGGTAGGTTCTTGATCGATAAGGGGACAAGGCGTTATGAGGAGAAGGCAGCAGAATGAGGATGAGAATCATTCCAGCCATGATGAAATGGGTGGGCCGAATGGCCTACTTCTGCTCTGATATCTTATGCTGCTTTGCAAACTTTTGAGATATTGAAACAGAAAATGCTGGAAAACCTTTGCAGGTCTGGCAGCATCCATGGAGGGAGAACCACAGTTAACGGGTGGGATTTTCCAGCCATGCATACCTTTGACCAGAAATGATAGACAAGGGAATTAAGGGTTATGGGGAGAAAGCGGGAAAGTGGAACAGATCCATTTCAGATCAGCCATGATCTTATTGAATGGCGGGGCAGGCTCGAAGAGCTAGATGGTCTACTCCTGTTCCTATTTCTTATGTTCTTAATTCCTGCCCAAGGACTCCGGACCTTTATATAGTCTGTCAGATTTTCTATCCTGCCCGCTACAATTCCCGCGGCAGGCGAGACGGCAAAATTGCACCCAAAGTTTCCAGTTTGTATGACTTTCCACAGATGTTGTTTTATTTCAGATTTCCAGCAGTATTCTGCTTCAATTTTTGAGAGAGCGTCACTTGTAATGTGCCAATAAATTTGATCAGGACAAGCTCCTGCAGACAGCAATGTGACACCAAGCAGATCATTGCCACTGGTGATGTTATCATCGTTGGGGGTCTTAGGTGAGGTTGTCCATGGTTAGGATTTACAGCTGTTGCTGGAGGCAAGGCTGTTGGGATAATTTACCTTTTACTGAACATTCTGTCAACTATATTCAGTACTGGGCGAGGCATGACACATCGCATAAAACTATCCTGCGGCATACTCTGTGTTGTGTGATCTGATGTAGACTGTCAAATTACATATTTAGCATTAACCCTTTTACCCAACATCAGTAAGTTTTAGTTTATTTATTAGTGTCACAAGTAGGCTCACATTAACACTGTGATAAAGTTACTGTGAAAATCCCCTGGTCGCCACACACTCCGCTGCCTGTTCGGGTGCGCTGAGGGAGAATTTACCGTGGTCAATGCACCTAACCAGCACGTCTTTCTGTGTGGGAGGAAACCGGAGCACCCGGAGGAAATCCACATAGACACTGTAAGAAGACAGTGACCCAAGCTGGGAATTGAACCTGGGTCCTTGGCACTGTAAGAAGTCCGACAACATAAGGTTTAAATCCAACCGATTTATTTGATAAATCGGTTGGATTTAAACCTGGTATTGTCAGACTTCTGACTGTGTTTACCCCAATCCAATGCCGGCATCTCTACTCCTTGGCACTGCAACAGTGCTAACCACTGCGCCAATAATGTTGATTGCATGATACAAATTAGTCAGGATGCCATGTTCCATTTTAGACGGGATCTTTTACGTTGACTGGGTCTGATGGGATCATTGGTTTGATGACTTGTCTGAAAGAGGACATTGCCAACACTCCCTCAGTCTTACCCTGGAGTGCCAGCCTTCATTTTTGTACTCAAGTCACTGGGGTGGGAACTGAACCCACAATTTTTGGATTTAGAGGCCTGAATACTACCCTCAGCCAATGCCCCAGAACACTAATGACTAGGGTTTTCCAGAGTTAAAAACTGCTGGAATGTCACATCTGTATTTAATTGCACACAAATTAACTCCCAACTTTTCCTAGCATGCAGGAAGAATGACTCTCTCTCATTTAAATATTCTTTCATTTGCTGCTGAGACACTCAAAGGATGAACACTGTTCTGTTTTTGCATGTTTTGCCCTTTTGGTTTTCCCATTTTGCAGTGGTTTTGACAGGAACTGCATGTTCTGTACTCCTCAGGGAATCCCTCTTCCTGCTCACGAAGGTTCTCCTGGATGTGCTGTGAGGGAATCTTAACATTTGGTAGCCAAATTTACAGAGTTGAAGAAAAGTGCAGTGTTCATTGCCCATTCCTAATTGCCCTACAAAAAGTGGTAATATGTTACCTTCTTGAACTGCTGCAGTCCATAGAATCCCTACTGGAGGCCATTTAGCCCATCGAGCCTGCACTGGCAACAGTCCCACCCAGACCCCATCCCCACAACTCTGGATATTTACCCTTCTAATTCCCCTGACACTAAATGGCAATTTAGCATGTCCAATCCACCTAACTGGCACACCTTTGGACTGTGGGGAAAAAAACCAGAGCACCCGGAGGAAACCCATGCAGACATGGGGAGAATGTGGAAACTCCACACGTTCCACAACTCCACCTGAATTGAAGGTTCAATTCCGGCCTCCGCACAATTCAGAGGCCAGAATTGAACCCGGGTCCCTGGTGCTGTGAGGCAGTAGTGCTAACCACTGTGCCACCCGAGTTCCAGACCCCCACCGTCCTCTGGGCGAAAAAGTTTTTCTTTACAAACCTATGGGTACATAGTTACATCCCAATCTCAGCTGGCAGGAAAGAATGAGAGATTACCTGCACCCAAACAGGAGGGAGGATTTTATGGTTAAGATTGAATTAAAGGAAAGCTGGCTCTAACTGAGAATAATTAAATGCTGGAGAACGTCTGGTGATGCCCCAGCCAAATATTTGAGCATTGCCGGGGGAGACTATTAGCTGCTTTTAACAGCAGAGGGCAGGGATGGTCCAGCATATCCAGCTCATAGAAACACAAAGCCCTTCCAGAAATGAAGGACTTATTAATCACAGAGGTCTACAGCACAGAAAAAAACCCTTCAGCCCATCGAGTCTGCGCCAGACAAAGACAAATCACACATTATTTTAATCCCATTTTCTAGCATTTGGCGCGTAGCGTTGTGCGCCCCAGTATCACATATGCACATCTGAATATTTCCTAAGTATTGTGAGGGTCTCCGCCTGCACCATCCTTTCAGGCAGTGAGTTCCAGTTACCCACCACTCTCTGAATCAAAAAGTTTTTCTTTATATCCCAGATAAACCTCCTGCTCCTTACCTTAAATCTATGCCCCCTAATCATTGATCCCTCTACCAAGGGGAAAAGTTCCTTCCTGTTGACTTTATCTGAGCCCCTCATAATTTTGTATATCTCAGTCACGTTCCTCCCACTCAGTCTCTTCTCCTCCAAGGAAAACAACTCCAGTCTGTCCAATTTCTCTTCAGAACTAAAACTCTCTAACTCAGGCAACATCCTGGTTAATCTCTTGTGCACCCTTTCCAATGAACATTTGAACAGAGAATCCTAAGCTGGCTTCTCTCGATCCCATTGCAGAGAATGCACTCCAAGCCGGCCCAGCTGCTTTCTCTTTTGCCTGGTGTCCCTGTATGGTTTTGTGTTTTAAGTCCTCCATCAACGGTATGCGATGTAGTTCCCTCAGCCTCCTGCGGGGAGCACTGTCTTATGTGCGTGGGGTGGGATTTTCTGGCCGTGTTTGCCCCAAAACCGCCAGAGGTCAGCAGATCTTTGCATGGTCTGTGTCTCACCCACTACGATTCCCATATCAGGCAGGATGAGAAGATTCCACACGCGGTGTTTCGTACTGAGACACAGAGCTTGAACCCTGTGCCCGTTATCAAGTGAATGTGTGGTGTAGATTCACTCAAACCCTCTTCAATAACCAGGTGTGTGCAGCAGTGAGGATTTTTAACCATTTAATCAAGAGTAGAAACCGTGTCAAATGACACTGGAGTCAGGATCGGACTTCATTCGACCAGTTTGTGAAGCTACAGCGAGGGCACGGGTCATTGCATCAGGAATTTAAAGGGAAGTTAGAAAAACCTGTCTCCACACAGCAAGTGGGTTAGAATGTGAAGTTCTTCTCCAATATCCACTGCTTGGTTTATTATTGTCACATGTATTGGGATACAGTTAAAAGTGTTGTTTCGTGCACGCTATACAGGCAAAGCATACCGTTTACAGAGTGTGTAGGGGAGAAGGAAAGGAGAGGGTGTTACAATCAAAGAGCATTATTAGAGAGGTGAAAAGAGTTCTGTTCATTTTGAAGAGCATAGAACGAGAGTTCAGTTTGAAGAGTGTAGAACGAGGGTAAAAGATAGAATATGGGTACGGTGGGGGACAACTCACAAGACGTGACCTCACTCAAGCACCATCTTAGTGCTTTTGAAACAATCCCCATAAATGCTTTTAAAAGGGACTTTGATAGTTGCTTGAAAATGAGGAATATTAGTCAAGACAGAGTGTGACCAGGAGAATGGGATTAGATTAGGTGAATGTAGAGCGATTTGAGATGTCCTGGGGACATTAACACTCTCCAACTTCATTCTCCATTTGAGATAACCAAATTGAATATGATGTCTCCATCCCAGGGGATAAAGCTGATTCTTGGAGCTTGTCCAACCAGTGCCTGGTGGTGGGAATAGTGCGGGAAGGCTGTATTGAGGTAATAGATTATCCATGAGCTTATTGAATGGTGGGTTTGGCTGGAACGGCTAAATGGCCGACTCCAGTTCCTACTTCTCATGTTCCCTTGTCTTATACACAAACACAAATATGTGGAACTACCGTGTATAGCCTGTCAGTTTGACAAAAGAATTTGATTTCAATATTCGTGACACAACACAATGCACATCTCTCCTGGCAAGTCCTCCCCCAGTCCTCAGCACTGAAACCTAGCCAGCTGGAGCATGGTTGTGTTAGAGCAGTAGGGTGTGGCCTGGAGTTTATCATTTAAAAATGAAAGAAATCTAAGCAAATCAAGGAGAGGTGGCAACTTGGAAAATATTCAAGCACTCTTGTTAATCACAGTGTGATTCAAAGCAAGAACTGGATCAACTGGACCAAACTTGATAGTCTAAACTTGACAGCCTCCCATCCATTGACTCTGTCTACACTTCCCGTTGCCTTGGCAAAGCAGCCAGCATAACCAAGGACCCCGTGCACCCCGGACATTCTCTCTTCCACCTTCTTCCTTTGAGAAAAAGTTAAAAAGTCTGAGGTCACGTACCAACTCACGAACAGCTTCTTCCTTGCTGCCGTCAGACTTTTGAATGAACTTGAATTAAATTGATCTTTCTCTACACCCTAGCTATGTCCGTAACATTACATTCTGCTCTCTCTCCTTTCCTTCTTTATGAATGGTGTGTTTCGTCTGTATAGTATGCAAGAAACAATACTTTTCACTGTGTGTGTTAATACATGTGACAATAATAAATCAAATCAGATCAAAAATATTGGCGACCCAGGTAACTCAGGGAGACAGGGCCGTGGTGGGGACATGTACTTCCTTCCCCAGCTTGCGTTGGCCCTGTGCCCTCATGAAATGAAAGCCCCTTCATTCTGTGGAGTGACCCCCGTCTGTTTGGTTTGCTGCCTGCCTAATAATACACTCATCCCCAAAACCACTCTTTCCACTGCCATCTTTTCCAAACCCCATTACTTCATGACACTCACCCAACATTTTGTGCCCACTATTCACTCGTACGACAATCTGTTTGTGTTGTCAGCTGCCAGTTGCAGTAATAATGTACAGATGCCAGTGTTGGACTGGGGTAAACATAGTAAGAAGTTGCACAACACCAGGTTTAAGTCTGATCAGTTTATCTGATAAAGTATTCTGTAAACTGTGTGTGTCTTTATATGCCCTCCTCTGATCAGAACCTTCCACACACCTGACAAAGGAACATCGCTTCCGAAAGCTTGTGGGATTACTATCAAATAAACTGGTTGGACTGAAACCTGGTGTTGTAAAACTCCTTACAGTAATAGCCACTCGTTTGGGCGTCTGTATCAGTCCATTTCATTTGGTCACCCCAAGCATTCTTCTAAAATAGCAAAGTTCGAAAGAACGGGACCTTTCCTTTGCTTGTCACCTTTCACAGTCCGAGATCCCGCACCTTCAGAAGCAGCACTGCTTTAAGGAGCTTAATGTTAGCCGTTTTGCTGATTGGTTTATTTTTCAAACATTAATTGGTGTAGTCACTGCTCGTTTAGTCATTCCGATTCCGTGTCAAATTTCCTCATCAATTGCTCGTTCGCATTACTGTCTGTCGAGTAGGTAAAGTTGGTGACGTAATGTAAATGGTGGAAAGATTAATCGATAGAATGTTCCACGTGCACAGGAGTGATTGTCAAATCCATAACCTCATTTTAGGCTTTGGCTGATGTGATAAAATAGACGAATACAGCTCAGTACAGCCCCCTGATTAGATCGCAGACTCACAATCACTCCCGGGTGTCCATAATTCTTTATTTAATGTATCTGAACCCCCTCTTAAATAGATTAAACCTATGCAATCACTCCAGGGTGTTCATCATTCTTCATATGATTTCTAATAACGGTTGCCTCATTATGCTAATCTCCTTTTTAATGTTCACATTATCTTTTTTTATTTTTACTTCTCCACGCTTCCCTCCCCAGCACTGAAGTGACACTCAGCCGGTGGCGTTTTGCCACTGGGCAGGTAGTTAGGGAGCTGTACCAAGGCCGGTGCCAATGGCAACCTTGGTGGTGTCTTTAGGTGTCTGCTTAATTGCCCTTCTCTTTGTTGTGCTTCAGGCCTACTGGAATCCACAGGCATTTTATACAGTGAGGCATCTTTACTGTGAGAAAAAAATACCACAAGCTCTTCACGGGAACTATTTCCAAATGCAACTTGACAGCGAAACGCCTCAGAGCACGTGCAGGGATGGATGACCAAAAAAAAGCCTTGGTCAGAGAGGCAGGTTTTAAGGTGCCTTATTGTGTGAGGGAGATACAGGGGCGTCTCTACGAAGCTTAGGCACGGCCTCGGCAGCTGAAAGCATGGCTACTAATGGCAGAGAGATTGGAAAAGAGCAAGAATTGTAGGAGAGCAAAAATGGCCAGAGGAGATTAAGGAGATCAGGAAGGGGACGAAGGGATTTGAAAACAAGGAGGGGAATGTTATGACGTGGATTGTAGATAGTGGACAGGCTTTGGGGAGTTAGGAGATGAGTTACGTGGCGCAGCATTCCTAGCCTCTGACCTGCTCTTGTAGCCACTATGTTTATGTGGTGAGTCCAGCTGAGTTTCTGGTCAATGGTAACCCCAAGGATGTTGACAGTGGGGGATTCAGTGATGATAACACCATTGAATGTCAAGGGGCGGTGGTTAGAGTTTCTCTTATTGGTGATGGCCATTGTCTGGCACTTATGTGGCGTGAATGTTACTTTCCACTTGTCAGCCCAAGCCTGGATATTGTCCAGATCTTGTTGCATTTGAACACGAACTGCTCCAGTATCTGAGGAGTCTCGAATGGTGCTGAACATTGTGCAGTCATCACCCCACTTCTGACCTTATGTTGGAGGACAGGTCGTTGATGAAGCAGCTGAAGGTGGTTGGGACTAGGATCCTGAGGGACTGTCCCTTTAACTTGGGCGCTGGGAACCAACAGTAACAGCCTTTCTACTGAGATTAGCCAGTTGATTTGAACTGAGCGGCAGGATGTAGGGTACATTCAAAGAAAACAGCCTTCCTGCCGCCTCCCCCCTACTTTGCAGTGTCAACCCTTCCAGCAACACCCTGAAGCTAATCACAAAATGCTGTTATCCAGGCACACGCTTCCCTTTCTGTTCTGCTCCATGACTGAATGTGGGCTGCAGCTCTGACCTGCAGTCTAATGCAAAATTTAAAGCAAATTACTTAAATCAACATTGTGTGTTTGGCCCCGTAGCCTGTGAGCAGATTTCATTTTATTTGTGTTTGCTTGATCCTTCCTTATTGTCTCCAATGTGTTTGATGCTATCAGTGTTTTAGCCTCTGAGTACTATGTAGATTAACGTTGGAAAACCCTGCGGAGGATCACTGTGGATTGCTTCTGACATTATTTGAAGCCGCCACTTAGCTCCCTCAGCCTTGCTGGCTCCGTTCGTTCTAATGTAAACCAGCTGCGGAGACAGAAGCCACTCTCGCTCTGTGAGAGAAACAGGCGTTCGTATACAAGTGAAAGGTCAGGGCCGAGGAAATTAAATGTTCATAAATGGAGGCCTGAATGCTTTATAGAGGAGGCCACGACCATTTGATCTCATTAACGGTTAATGCCTATCAGTGCTGCTCTTGGCAGGTTTTGGGCCTCCGCTTAATTTGACGGATGTTAAGGAAGAATGATTAAATAATTGGTGTAGCTGGGAACATGTTTTTATCAAGTTACCTGGAAAGGGCTGCTTGAGCAACGAGTGAGCAGTATGTCAGAAAGCGGCCGGTAACGAAGGTCGCCTTATTGAATTTGAGAGGTCTTCCAGGCATCACACTGCGGAACGCCAGGCTAATTTCCCATCTGCCCCGTTTCCACCCTTTGAAAAGTTTGCTGTCCGCTAAAAGGTCTTTGGTCCAACGCACAACAGTAATACAGCAATAATTGGCAGCACAGACTCACTACAAACACACTGACTGGCCCCCGAGAACAGTGTTCAGAGATTCGCAAATGTAAAGCGGCTGCAAACATTTGGTTGTCTTTTCAGTCACCGATCATCAGATTAATCAAACCGGTTGAATTAATGAGGACCATCTTTTTATCTTCTTCTAACCTGATCATAGCATCCCTACAGAGCAGAAGGAGGCCGTTTGGCCCATTGAGCCTGCACCAACAACAATCCCACCCAGTCCCTATCCGTGTAAACCTGTGTATTTACCCTGCAAATCTCCCTGACACTAAAGTGCAATTTAGCATGGCCAACCAACCTAACCCGCACATCTTAAGAGGGTGGGGGGAAACCCACGCAGACATGGGGAGTATGTGCAAACACCGCACAGACAGGTACCCAAGGCTGGTATCAAACCCGGGTCTTTGTCGCTGCGAGGCCTCAGTGCTAACCACTGTGCCACTATTGACCATAAAGTACTTTGGGATATCATGAGATTGGGGAAGGTGATATATAAATGCAGACACTTTCTTGCTGTAGTGAGAAACCATGCAGAGTTAAATACCTTTTCCCCCAGGGCAGTTGTTGCCCCAAACAGCCTCGTTACCCTGGGAACCGCGTTGCACAAGTCTACGGTTTCCTGGAAGTAGGATAACGTGATTCTGTAACCCCTGGGAGCACTGGTGCTGGTGCGACGATATATTTGAAACTTCTTTCACGTGCTTGCGATATCTTCCAACTCCATTTGGGCCCCTGCTGACTGATATGCAAAACACAATCAGATATGGAAAACCTCCTATCGACACGAAGACTAAAACTGCAGAATGTCATTTTACAGGCAAATGTTTGGACAGTGTCACTGGTGAAACAGGTTAAACCTGAAGTATATGGGTTACTTGTTTTCACACAGCAACTTACATGACTTCAGGAAAACCTGAGTGTTTTCCAGCTATTTGAAATACAGCTGCTGTAGTATTGAGGAGTATTAAACATTCTTGTCTTCAATCAATTTTCCTGCTTTCGAAAACATTAAAAAGGGAACTGATTTATTTCCAATAGACAACTGGGAAGGTGATGGCCTAGTGGTATTATCGCTGGACTATTGATCCAGAAACTCAGCTAATATTCTGGGGACCCGGGTTCAAGTCCCACCATGGCAGATGGTAGGATTTGAATTCAATAAAAAACCCATAACCATTGTCGATTGTGGGAAAAACCCATCTGGTTCACTAATGTTCTTTAGGGAAGGAAATCTGCTATCCTTACTTTGTCTATCCTACATGTGAGTCCAGAGCCACAGCAATGTGGTTGACTCTCAACTGCTCTCCAAGGGAAATTAGCAATGGGCAATAAATTCTGGCCCAGCCAGCGACGCCCATGTCCCACTGATGAATAAAATAAAACTGCTTTTAATCTGGCAAAACACGTAGAAACAGAGAAGCCTCTGGAGTTTGAGCCTGAACAGAGAAGGAAACAATTTCTAGAGATTGGAAGCTGGTGGAACCCACACAACCCAGTCCGGCTAGGAAGAGTTGTTACTGGAGATGTTCTGCACAATGCTGAGTACAGTACTTGCAAGCAACACATTGGGAATATTAAAAATGAACATATTTTGTAAAAACACAATGCAATAATTTATTTGTCTTTAGTGAGGATCTTCAGAATACAGTCAGTCTGATAGTGGGACAGCCAGTGTCACCCTTCACCATTAATAATGAAATCTGTCCCCCAACAGGCTGGCTGATAAATTCCTGTCTTTATAGCCATAATGTGCTGACCTGGCTGACCTTGACTAGTTCAAAGGCAAGGCTGTTTTTTCCTGGTGTTGCCTTTCTATTACAAAGTGACCCCTGAGGTCAGGGGTCATTTGTGAAGAGCAATTTAAAATGCTGTGGGTATTGTGACAAAGCTGTGCAGCAAACTGTGGCCCAGTGATTAATGATGTGTGTGTGGGTGTGTGTTTGTGTGTCACTGTGTGTACATCTGTGTGTGCGTGCATGTGTGTGCATCTGTGTGTGTGTGTCACTGTGTGTATATCTGTGTGCGTGCATGTGTGTGCATCTGTGTGTGTGTCACTGTGTGTGTTTGTCTTGTGTATGTGTGAATGAGTGTGTACATCTGTGTGTGTGTGTGTGTGTCACTGTGTGTGTGTCTGTGTGTGTGTATGTCACTGTGTGTGTGTCGGGGGCAATTTTGTAGGATCATCTTCAGTTGATATGACGCTGACCTTGCCTTGTTCCTTAATCCCACAAACTGCTGTCCGGCTATCATCTGTCATGCTCTTATTGAGATAATGCCTCAGGACAATGCCTCATTGATCGCAGAGTGAGTGAACCGGTGGGTTAACGTACTGAACAATGCTGGCTTCACCCTTCCAGATGTGTGTGTGTGTGTGTGTGTGTGTGTATCACCGCATTCCTTAACCGCAACGGTAAATAAAAGTGCCAACAAGCTAAACAGTGAGAGAGAAATGCAGGGTGAAAGCCGATAGTTTAATGGGTTGTATCAGTGAGCTTAAGGCGCTTGCTACAAGCTTCACAGTGACAGGTTTATCGGCAGCCAGCAGCACTGGAAGGATTGCTTGTTATTTACTGAACTGGGACCGTGACTTTCCGGGAAAAAAAGATATACAGTTGACATAAATCCACATGAAGGATCAGTTATCAGTTCAATGAACTTGTGACAAGAGACTTTTAAAATGCCATGAAATAGGATAGTACTCCCTCGCTCTGTCTGCCCAGCGCTGTGCACCACACAGCGCTTCTCAGAGCTGGAAGTTGCCTTCTCGGCTCCCCCTCGCCCCCCCCCTCCTCGGACACTGCTTTATGCTGTTTTTACGATGATTGTGCATTGAAGCTCACATTTTCTGCACTGTTGTGTATCAGCGTGCACTTCTGCTGAGTTTTGGGTTCGCCAGCAAGCACTCACCCTTTAAGGCGTTGTTTGTATAAAATGCAGATTAGCTTTCTTTAGATGGAGAGATTGTGAAAATAAAAGCCTGAGTTGTTCCTTGCCCCGACACATTAAATGTTTTATTTGCAGTTTAAAGTTTACATTCCAGATTAGAAAAGAATTGAACACGCAGGATCTGAGACATGTAAATCTGTAACGAATTGTGCAGACTATGTGGCACCCAGGCAGACTGGGTGACTCCTTTTCGTGGACTGCGATTTGATCCCAGATTACGGAATGTCCACTTGGGATCCTCAGAGTCCTGCAACTAGGTCACTGTTGGGCGACCTAGGCTAGTGAGCAGACTACCTCAGTGTCCTTTATCTTAGTAGGCCGCAAGATTGAAATCGGGCTTGTTCACTAACCCATGTATTAACATACATTTAATACACCTGAATATGTTGTAACTAGTTATCAAAAGTACTAAAATCTTTTTTTAATTCATTCCGATGAGATAGGTATTGCTAGCTATCTGAGGGCAGTTGACCACCTTGCTGTGCCTCTGGAGTCACGTGGGACAGCACAGTGGTTAGCACTGCTACCCCGAGAGCGCCAGAGACCCGAGTTCGATTCCCTGCATGGGTCACTCTTTGTGCAGAGTCCGTACATTGTCCCCATGTCCGCGTGGGTTTCCTCTGGGTGCTCTGGTTTCCTCCCACAGTCCAAAAGATATGCTGGTTAGGTGAATTGGCCATGCTAAATGCTCTCTCACTGTACCAGAACAGGCGACGAGGGAATTTTCACAGTAACTTTATTGCAAGAGTTAATGTAAGCCTATTTATGACACTATTAAAACTTAAACATATAGGACAGACCAAGTAAAGATGGCAGATATCCTTCCCTAAAGGACATTAACAAATCAGATGGTTTTATTGACAATGGTCGCCAGTAAATTTTTAATTCCAGATTTTTATTATTGAATTCAAATTCCAATAACTGCTGTGGCAGGATTCGAACCAGGGTCCCCAGAACATTAGCTGAGTTTCTGTCTAGCGATAATACCACTAGGCCATCGCCTCCCCATTTGATAGACTAACTGCCATCAGCTTCAAATGGTTAAAAACATATTGACACTTTGGACACAGAGGGAGCGCCCGGCTCTCCCAGTCAATGTTGTGAGCAATCAGCATGCATCTCACTTCACTTGCCCTTGTTTTACATGCGAGTCACTTCAGTCAGATAGGTAAGGAAGGTACTACACGGGTAGGAATCAGAGTGTGGCAACAGTCAATAAAACATCTCACGAGCTGCACTCAGAACCGGGTGGGCCACAGGTCACCCCGCTGATGAACAAGTGAGTGTGTGAAGTAGTGAGATACAAAACGGTTGATGATCAGCCGGCCACAGTGAAAGCACTTTGAGGATTAGCAACAAAAAAAAAGCGAGTGAAATGCTCCGAGGGTATCTGTGCTTCCTATTACCTACGACGTAGCCAAGGTCTGCAGAATGCTTGATGGCAGTTCTGCATGCAGGTATTGGAAGGCAGCTCCCAGTTACTCGAATCCCCGAGCATCTGGCTCAGTAAATCGCCAGGCTTCTGTTCTGGATGTCCGAGCAACCTCGGCACATTCCTGCAGTTGCTTCACAAAGATGTGAGAGGAAATGTCAGGCATGGTAGATGCCTTCAAGAACTGCACCAGGGCCAAGCAAGGCTGTGTGATAGCCCCCATAGTATTTACAACCTACCTGCCAGTTCACCAAATTAAAGACCAACTGCCATCTGGTGTTAATACTAAATGCTTTCTGGAAAATTTTTAACTTCAGATGCCTGAGAGAGACAGTTTGATTTGATTTGTTTTGATTTGTTATCACATGTATTAGTATACAGTGAAAAGTATTGTTTCTTGCGCGCTCTGCAAACAAAGTATACTGTTCATAGAAGGAAATGAGAAAGTGCAGGATGCGGTGTTACCGTCACAGCTAGGGCATCAAGAAAGATCAACTTAGTGTGAGGTAGGTCTATTCAAAAGTCTGACAGCAGCGGTGAAGAAGCTGTTTTTGAGTTGGTTGGTACCTGACCTCAGACTTTTGTATCTTTTTCCCAATGGAAGAAGGTGGAAGAGAGAATGTCTGGCGTGCCTGAGATCATTTTGCTGGCTGCTTTGCCAAGGCAGTAGGAAGTGTAGACAGAGTCAGTGGATGGGAGGTTGGTTTGAGTGATACACTGGCTACAGTGCACAGTGAGATGAAGAATGTAATAATAGTCCAGTGTTTTGCCAATCCAAGCAGGAATTATTGCACCCATGGAACTGAAAAAGAATATCTTAGACAGAGCAGATAAATAACCAGTACGGAGCTCAGCTGCTACCTGTAAGGTTTAAACATCTGCCTGTGCTCCTCGATATTAATTGCAGCTTTATAGTTTATAAAAAAAGCAAAAGTAATTTTCCTATATAATGGCTCACCTCAGGGGTGGGGGAGATTGCATCGGGATGATGTTGTTTTATTAATTTGCGGGACAGGCAAAGCCAATATTTGCTTTCCAACCCGAATTATTTGAGGAAGATGATGCCGCCTCTGTGAGCCGTTGCTGTTCGTTTGGTACATCCACAAAAAGGGAATTCCAGCCATTTGACTCAACAATATGTTCCAGATCAGAATGGTGAGCAGCTTGGAGAGCAACTTGTGGGATTGGTGCCGTTCCCATGCATCTGCTTACCCTTGTCCTTCTAGAGGTCATGGGTTTGGAATGTGCTGTCGAAGGAGCCTTGGCTTCTCTAGGTTTTGATTTGATTTGATTTATTATTGTCACATGTATTAGTACACAGTGAAAAGTATTGTTTCTTGCACACCATACAAAGCAGACCATTCAAGAGAAGAAAATGAGAGAGTGCTGAATGTAGTGTTACAATCATAGCTAAGGTGTAGAAAAGGATCAAATTAAGCCAAGGTAAGTCCATTCAAATGTCTGACAGCAGCAGAGAAGAAGTTGTTCTTGAGTAGGTTGCTATGTGATTTTTGTGTCTTTGTCGTGAAGGAAGAAGACGGAAGAGAGAATGTCCAGGATGCATAGAATCTTTAGTTATGCTGGCTGCTTTGCTGTGGCACTGGGAAGTGTAGACAGACTCAATGGATGGGAGGCTGGTTTACATAATGGATTGGGCTATGTTCATGAATTTTTGTAGTTCCATGCAGTCTTGGTCAGAGCAGGAGCCATACCAAGCTAGAAATAATGCTTTCTGTGGTGCATGTGTATAAATTGGTGAGTCATAGCTGACATGCCAATTTTCCTTAGTCCTCTGAGAAAGTAGAAGTATTGGCAGGCTTTAACTATAGTGTTGGCAGTGGGGGACAAGGACAGGTTGGTGGTGATCTGGGCACCTAAAAGCTTGAAACTCTCGACCCTTTGGGTGGCTCGGTAGTTAGCATTTCTGTCTCACAACGCGAGAGAATCGGGTTCCAATCTGGGCTTGGGTCACAGTTTATGCAGAGTCTGCACATTCTCCCCGTTTCTGCTTGGTTTTCTCCCACAGTCTGAAGGACATGCTGGATAGGTACATTGGCCATGCTAAATTCTCTCTGTGTACCCGAACAGGAACTGGACTGTGACGACTAGGGGATTTTCACAATAATTTGATTGCAGGATTAATGTAAGCCTTCTTCTGACACTAACGAGTAATCTTTAAATCTTTTAATCTCCTGCTGTGTCCTGTCATTTGTGATGCTAGGTCTTCAAGATACGTTTTTCAATTGCACAGGACCTTCCCATTCAGAATGCGCCCAATATTGTGACAGATGTTTTGAGACTTGAGACTAAAAGCAGACCCAAAGCCTCATTATCACCTGGTAACTCCATAAACCAGGTTCCACAGTGTAACAACTTCAATCGAGTCTTTGAGATTGACCTAGTGGAGTATGAGCTTCCTGATTAAGGATCCAATTAATGGGAGCCTTTGCCTTGTACTTGATCAGAATGTCAGTTCCTTTGGCACCCCTCGGAGATAGACCACTAACTGATAGCATTCTGTGTGCGGCTGTTAGAGTTTGTAAATAGAGGGATTTTGTTGAAAGGATTGCTGCCTACTAAAGCTTATTACACGTAGTGGTAAATTTGTCCTTAAAAAAAACTTTGGGGACGTGACATTTGAGCAAGTGAGATCGATTAGTTGCTGCGCCTCAGGGTTGGGTGTTGTGATGTTGTGGTTTTGCTGTCTGTATTTCAGTTATCGGACTGGAAGCATTTTGGCACTTCTGAATGAAGCGCAGTGCACGGTTTTGTTTTCCTTTTTGTGTGCAGCCTTTTTAACTCATTATTTCCCTTTCCAAGAAATATCTCAAATGTCAGCGTGGGTGTAGCTGTCAAGATCTCACATTACTTGCTCGACTCATCCAGTTTTTTGTGAGGTTCAGCTTACAGTGCGCTGCTCGCCCTCTTTAATTGTCACTCTGTCTCAGTCCTGGTGGAAATGCCAGTTCACCAGGGCATCAGTGCAGGCTCAGTGAGCCTCAGACTGCCTCTATAATGTACAACCAGAACAGCACCCCATTCGACCCAAATCCATACGCAATCTAGCCCTTTTTTAAGTGGCACAGACTGGAACCGACCAGTTGTCACTTTGAAATGAACCCATTTGCTTTAGTCTCACTCATGCTTCTGTTATCTCAATTCCAATTCATTCCTCACTGTCTCCCACACTGCAGTGAAGTTACTGTGAAAATCCACTAGTCATCACACTCGGCATTTGCTCGGGTACACTGAGGGAGAATTTAGCATGGCCAATGCACCTAATCAACACATCTTTTGGACTGTGGGAGGAAACTGGAGCACCCAGAGGAAACCCATGCAGACACGGGGAGAATGTGCAAACTCTGCACAGACAATCTTCCAAGTCAGGCATTGAACCTAGGTCCCTGGCACTGTGGGGCAGCAGTGCTAATCACTGTGCCACCATACCGTCAGTAAGAATTTAGGAAGACACAGAGTGTTGAAAGCTCGCGGATTTACTATCAAATAAATCGGTTGGATTAAAAATTGGTGTTGCTAAATTCTTACTGAGTTCTTACCACCCCAATCCAATGCCAGCATCTTTACATCATACCGTCCCACATTCTGCCATTTGTAAACCTCAGCTTATCCCAAACACTGTTGTCCTTGCTTCAGCTGTTCACTTATCACTTCTGTGATCTGAACTGAATCCCAGTCAAGCAGTAGCTTGGCATTAAAATTCTCAACCTTGTTTTCAAATCCCTTCATGGCCTTTCCCTCCCTATCTCTGTAATCTCCTCGAACCCCACAACCCCCTTTAAGATATCTGTACTTCTCTGATCTTGGTGTCCTGTGCACTCCCAAGTACCCAACACTGGTGCTTGCCTCTTCAGTTACCCAAGCTCTGAAATTCTCTTCCTAAATCTCTCAGCCTCACTTTCCACTGTTAAAGCACTTCTTAAAACCTGACTCTTTGACCAAGGTTTCAGTCATAGAATACCTACGTACAATCCATACAGTTCAGATGGAGGCCATTTGGCCCACTGAGTCTGCACCGACTCTCCGACAGAGTATTTTATCCAGGCCCTTTTCTCGTAATCCCACACATAATCTTACACATTAGATTATGTGTAAGTCTAATCCATTTAACTTACACATCTTTGGATACTAAGGGTTAATTTAGCATGGTCAATGCACCTAACCTGCATATCTTTCAAACTGTGGGTAGCAACTGGCGCACCCAGAGGAAACCCACGCAGATATGGGGAGAACATGCAAACTGCACACAATCACCCGAGGCTGGAACTGAGCCCGGATCCCTGGTGCTGTGAGGCCAGCAGTGCTAACCACCATGCTACCCACCTGAATTAATGTCTCCTTGTGTGGCTTGGCATCATATTTTGCTTTAATAAGGTCTTCATTTATAAGTTGGTGTTGCCTTCATGGTTTTAAGGTGAACCAAGCTGTTTTATTCAAATATAAAAATAGGGGCGGCACAAAAAAAACCCAGTTTGTACTGGAGAATATTAACAAATAGTTTAATTATCATTCTCACAGAGGTAAAGCCTGTGACAGAGATCCTTTATATGTTTTTAATGAAGAATGTCATTTCTTTCTGTGGGTAATTGTAATATTTAGTTGTAGGAGGCATGTGAATCAGGATTATAATTCCCTGCAGAGTTGCACTGAAAACTGTTCACGCAGCTCACTGAGTGGGCGAGGATGATTAACTGATACTTCATGTGCCCTCGGAAATGAAAAAAAGCACAGAAACCCGCTTTTAAATTGGAGATTTTTAATGTTGTCTAAATTAATGAAAGAAATAGAATATATCAAATTCCCTTCTGGGGACAATTCAGTGAACTGCTCATGATATATTCATTGTATTATCGCTGGGCGTTGAAGATGTTGACTCTTGTTGGGCAATTGGCATTGATTGGCACTTTGCCCAAGTGACCCTGAGCGTTGGCTGGCATATTTGACTGGCAATGATGGCAGCATCATCTTCCACACGCTGACGCCTCCATCGTGAGTCAGTGCCCAGGAGCAAGAGTCAATATCCTCTCTCTACACCCTACTGCCATCTAAGTTTATTTATTAGAATCACAAGTTAGGCTTACATTAACTGCAGTGAAGTTACAGTGAAAACCCCCTAGTCACCGCACTCTGGGTACACTGAGGGAGAATTTAGCATGGCCAATGCACCTAACCAGCCTTTCAGACCGCGGGAGGAAACTGGAGCACTTAGAGGAAAACCATGCAGACAACGTGCAGATTCTGCACAGACAGTGACCCAAGCCGGGAATCGAACCTGGGTCCCTAGTGCCGTGAGGCAGCAGTATTAACTACTGTGCTACCATAAACCCCATATCTGAGTTGGTGAGTTTAGCAATAAGGGAGGGGGTAAGTGTGGTGTGGTGTGGTGGGGCGAGCAGGGGGTGGGGGTCAGGGGTAGTTAAAGCCCTGAAGTGGGATAACTGAAACTATTTCATATTTGTCAATATTAAAATGTGCATTAATACTTGTAAAATGGACAAACGCAGTTATGAGGGCGCTTACTAAGTGTGGTGGGAAATGTATCCAACACTGTAGGCATGATGGTATAATTGACCAAAGTGACTATGGGGTCATTGGATTGGTAGCTAGCAGCTAGGAACTTATCAACGTTCCTTAGGTAGAACCTTTCAAACCTACGAACGCTACCATCTAGAAGGACAAGGGCAGCAGATGCATGGGAACACAAAACCATCTGGAAGTTCCCCCTAAATCATCCAGACTTGGGAAGATATCACCGTTCGTTTACTGTTGCTGGGTCAAAATCCTGGAACTCCCTCCCTAACAGCACTGTGGGTGTACCTACACCTCAGGGACTGCTATGGTTCAAAAAGACAGCTCAGGATGGGCAATAAATGCTGAGCATAGCCAGCGATGCCCACATCCCATAAATGGCTTTTTAAAAATTGCTCCTATGGCAGCTGTATAAACAGACTATTCGTTGTTGTACTGAAACAGGAGATAAGCGGGAACCGAAGGCTATACCTAAGGCTGACAGGTTGAGAGAATGGGAACATCTGCCGATGGAAAGTATGGTTAGTTAAAAAATTCATGAGAGATGTTACAATGAAAATTAGGAAGATACAGACCATAAATGTGTACTGCGGATCTTATACCTTTAGTGGGGGTTTCTTGGCTGCCCAAGATTCTCTTGTCCTTTGCATGTGTTTGAAATGAAACCTTTGCATGCCTGAAGCTCACGTGTGGTCGCTTCTTACCCCAACAAGCCACTGCTGCCAATAGGTGAGGGATTAAACTTGGGCAATCTACCTGAAAGGTGTCACTTTCCCACCCCTTCCCCAACCGCCTTACATTGCATTTCCCAGTTGAACTATCTGAGGAAAGGTATAGTGCTTATTTAATTACCGTATATATTTGTGTAAAAGTTCATCCAATGTACAAGTCGACTCTTTGCTACTTAACCTGTAAAAGTGTAATTTTCTACAAGCCTAAGTTGGTGCAGATTCAATGGGCTGAATGGCCTCTCTATGATGAGGATTCTGTGATTCATTGTAACTGGCCATCAAATTGGTTGGGACCTCCTCTCAGTGAGAACAATAAGAGATCTCACACACCAGGTTAAAGCCCGACAGGTTTATTTGGTAGCACGAGGTTTCGGAGCTCTGATCCTTCATCAGGTGAGTGATGATCATCAGGTTCACCTCATGGAGGGGCAGCATTCCGAAAGCTCGTGCTACCAAATGAACCTGTTGGACTTTAACCTGGTGTTGTGAGGCTTCTTGTTGTGCCCATCCGAGTCCAACGCCGGCATTTCCACCTCTCAATGAGAACGAGAGTGATTATTGCCTTAAAATGTGCAGTTTGTACAGAAGAACTACAAAAGGTGTAGCCCAATCCATCACATAAACCAGCCTCCCATCCATTGACTCTGTCTACACTTCCCGCTGCCTTGACAAAGCAGCCAGCATAATCAAGCACCCCTGGGATTCTGTCCTCCGCCTTCTTCCTTCGGGAAAAAGATAGAAAAGTGTGAGGTCTGGTACCAACCAACTCAAGAACAGCTTCTTCCCTGCTGCTGTCAGACTTTTGAATGGACTTAACTTGCATTAAGTTGATCTTTCTCTGCACCCTAGCCTGACTGTAATACCACGTTCTGCACTCTTCCCTTTCCTCTTCTACATACGGTGTGCTTTGTCTGTATAGCGTGCAAGAAACAATGCTTTTCACTGTATATTAATACGTGACAGTAAGATATCAAATCAAATCAAATAAAGTAAGAAGGTTTAAAATGGGGAGCAGACATGCTGAACCCCCACCCACCCCTCACGTAAAGCCAAAACCCTCCTCCCGCCCCGAAAGTCTGGATGCCACGTGACACTGTTGAATCTTGAAGATTGCTTAATTCTCACTGCTCTCTAAAGGGATCTCAGCACCTAATCTCGGAGTAATTACTGCCAACAAACTGCTTGTGAACACCTGCCTCATTTCACCAGCAATCGCTTCCTTTTTTTTCCAAAGGAGTAACCTGAAAAGGCGAAGCCGGCATTTTGCTTCCAAACGAACGCCGTTGAGACAAATAATCTCGGCGACCTTTCTTTCTGAACCAAAGTAGGAAGTTATAAACACTCTGCAGACCCAATCCTTCCTGATTTGGTCGGGTTATTGTTAGAGCTTTGCTGTGGCAGCTGTCAGCACAGGTGATGGTGAACATTCAGTTGGCAGCAGATGCAGCCAATATATATATAAAAAAATCCCAGTTACTGAATATCCATGTTCCTATCACATGACTATCTTGACATCCAGACTTTACGGCGGGGGTGGGGGAGGAGGTTTTGGCTTTACGTGGGGGGGAGGGGAACAGCAAGTCTGCCCCCATTTTAAACCTCCCCTTATTTTGATTTATTATTGTCACATGTATTAATATACAGCGAAAAATACTGTTTCTTGCGCGCTATGCAGACAAAACATACCATTCATAGAGAAGGAAAGGAGAGTGAGAGCAGAATGTAGTGTTACAGTCATAGTTAGGATGTAGAGAAAGATCAATTTAATGCAAAGTAGGTCTATTCAAAAGTCTGACAGCAGCAGGGAAGAAACTGTTCTTGAGTTGGTTGGTGTGCGACCTCAGACTTTTGTATCTTTTTCTCAAAGGGAGAAGGTGGAATATTTCAACTCAGAGGACCATCCAAAGTGCAGGAAATTCAACAGACTGTTAAGATATTAAAGGTTGGCGAGAGGGTGTGCGTTTGAGGGAGTGGGAGGTGGGAAAGAGGTCTGTTCCTGTGTATAGTGTCATGCCTTTCTTTTGCCTGGGAGCAACGTTTTAGCAAATCGAAGACAGAGCTGCAAAGTGGTTGAGAGCAAGCGGGTTCTTAAATATTTGATGATGCGCATTTCTTTCTAATTTGATGCACTTTTTTTTGAAAGAGTTGCGGCCTGACAGTTGCTATCACTTGTCAAAAAGAGAGGAGGGAGTTGGTGGATGGGGAGGTGGGGGGGGGGGGGGGGGGGGGGGGGGGGGGGGGGGGGGGGGGGGGGGGGAGGGGGGGGGGGGGAGGTGGTCAAACTCATACTCTGAACAAATGGAAGCGAGAAGGAGGTTCGCGCCCCCCTCTTGGCAGGAGGAGCCACGCACGCACAACGCCAACCCTGGGCTGACAGCTTTATCAAACCTCCAGTCTCCCACATTCCATTGTCCCTGACATCTGTTTCGGCAAGTGATTAATTGCAATTAGTGAACAGTTTGAAAGCTTGTGGAAGAGTGTTCAGCAGAAACTCATCAAGATTAATGAGATGAGGCAGTTGTCAGAGAGAGGGACCTCGCTCGCAATTTTTATTTTTTTTTTAACGCCGGGGAGGGCGGTGGGGGGAGAGTGCGGTGGGGGCAGAGATCTGGCAGTCACCGAGGGGTCGCCACCTCCCCCCCCCCCCCCCCCCCCCCCCTCCTTAAGCTGTGTGCGTGGAGAACGAGTGTGTCAGAGTGGAGCCCCTTCCCTCCCTTTTGTGGATGGGTGGAGGGAGGGGGAGGGAACAATCCTCACTTTATTTTTTATGATGAGGGACATCTGCTGCCTCCTCCACTTCTTTTCTTTCCGAAATTGCCGGTTGATTGGGAGTGAAAATAGTGCCTGTCTGGACTGGGTGACTTTCAGCCCTTTGCAGATGGCCCGAGGGCGCATCTGAAAGTAGCCCAGATTCCTATCGTGACCCGACCAGGCCACTTCTTTATTGTTTAAAGAAAGGTAATGGCCTCTTTCCATGCTGTAAACCTCTACGACCCTATACCAACACTGATGGGGCTCAGTGCCTTCACGTCCTTGAATGTACAGGCCATTCCCTGCTTCCCCCATTTATGCAGCGCACTTCACCACTCTTGCATTTTGCATTTTTCTTTGTCCAACACACAGTTCTGTTACACAACTGCTGCTCAGTCAGACTAGGGTGGCAAAGATGTGCTCAGTAAGTCTTTAAATAGGGATGTCATAATATTATAATGTGTCAATACAATCACATCTTGCTCAGAAAGACTGTCTGGCTGAGTTTTAAAGCGAAAATCACAACAGTCTCTTATCACTCCCTCCTCCCCAGTCAGGGAAGTAAAAAAAGACACGTCTCCAGGCATCTCCAAGTGCAGTGCAGCTTGTGGAAGTGTAGTCACAGTGTCGGAAATACAGCAATCTGCATACGACAAACAGCAATGAGATAATCATGAAACAGATCGTACAAGATCAAGCTGAGCTCCTTAAAATTCGGAAAGGTTTCTGTTAGTGTGGATATGGAGAAAGAGAGAGAGAGAGAGTGTGTCCCCTTGTGCAGAAGAGGGTCACTGGGGGGGCCATCAATATAAGATGGTGGCCCAAAAATCGGCAAAGTATTTGAGGCAGGGCACCCTGCAACATGGAGGGGGGGTCACATGTGACCCAGCTAGGAACGTAGCAAGAGGAGTAGGCTATTCAGCCCATCCACTTAATGAGATCATGGTTGATCTGTGGTCTAACTTCATTTCCAGCCTTTTAGTGTGGCATGGTGGCACAGTGGTTAGCACTGCTGCCTCACAAGGTTTGATTCCAGGTTTGGGTCACTGTCCACTGTGTGGAATCTACACCCTGTGTCTGCGTGGGTTTCCTCCGGGTATTCTGGTTTCCCCCCACAGTCCGAAAGGCGCGCTGATTAGGTGCATTGGCCATGCTGAATTCTCCCAATAGGCGCCGGAGTGTGGCGAGTAGGGGACTTTCACAGTAGCTTCACTGTAGTGTTAATGTAAGCTAACTTGTGACTGATAAATGAACTTTAAACTTTATTAAATGTATTTCATGTTATTCATGGGGTTACAGTTAGCGAACAAACCTGATTTCAATCCTGTGGCCCACTGAGATGGGGGAGGCAACACGTGACCCACTCACTAGCTGAGGTTTTTCTTTACTGATGTAAGCGGAAGCCTTTCTGCTGTGTCAAAGAGAAGGGAATAGAGAGATGTGAGGCTAGATTTAGATGGGGAAATAGAATCATAGAGATTTAAAGCGTGGAAACAGGCCCTTCGGCCCAATTTGTCCATGCTGCCCAAGCTAGTCCCAATTGCCCACATTTGGCCCATATCCCTCTCTCCCCATTACCTATGTAACTGTGTAAACGCTTTTCAAAAGACAAAATTGTACCCGCCTCTGGCAGCTCGTTCCAGATACTCACCACCCTCTGTGTGAAAAAATTGCTCCTTGGGCACTTTTGTATTTCTCCTCTCTCACCTTAAACCTATGCCCTCTAGTTTTAGTCTCTCCTATCTTTGGGGAGGGAAAGACTGGAAGACTGGAAAAAGCTGGAATGGAGCTTAAATGCTAACAAAGATTAGTTGGGCCGTTTTTCCAATTGGGAGAAAAATTATAGGGCCATTCAAAGAAAATAAAATTCTGTGATCATTTGAAGAAAAATGATTTAGAAGTCTTGGAGATGTGATCTAAAGACTGTTTAATAGTCAAGCATTATCTGCTGAGATAATTAAAAGGCTCTTTGCTTTCTGATTGGTGTGGGAAAGCAATGTGCTGAAATGTTGGACGTGTGCGGTGACCAATCATGGGAATTTGACATTGGGGCATTTGGAGGTCATCTGTTGAAACTTCCAGAAACATGACCAACTTTTTAAATTTGTTCATGGGCCTCGCTGGCTGGGGCAGCATTTATTGCCCATCCCTGAGGGCATTTCAGGGTCAATCACATTGCTGTGGCTCTGGAGTCACATGTAGGCCAGATAGGGTGAAGAAGACAGATTTCCTTTCCTAAAAGACATTGGTGAACCAGATGGGCTTTTGGGACAATCGACAATAGTTTCATGGTCATCATTAGATTTTTAATTCCTGATTTTTTTTTTAATTATTGAATTCAAATTCTACCATCTGCCAAGGTGGGATTTAAACCCAGGTGCCCAAAGTATTACTCTGGAATATTAGTCCAGTGACAGTACCATTACACCAGTAATTTGGTAACAATCTGGCTTTATCCTGTGATTATCCTGTATTTCACAGGGCTGGGTAGCAGTCAGGTTGTAGAATCATAGAAACCGTACCATGCAGAAGGAGGCCATTCGACCCATCAAGTCTGCGCCGATCTCCGTAACCCCACATATTTACCCCGCTAATCTCGCTAACCTGTGCATTGGGATACGAAGGGGCAGTTGAGCATGGCCAATGTGCCTAACCCGCACGTCTTTGGAGCAGGATCTTTGCAGATTACTTTGCAGATGTGTGGGTTACTTTGACCCTGAGACACTCTTGATCTTGATCATTCAGCAACACATTGGGCGGGTCAGTTACAACTTTGATGGCGTTTCAAAGATCAGTTTCTTACAAAGAGCTGTGGCCTCTTGAACACAGTTTTCTCCCCCCACTCCCCATACCCCAACACTGTTTTCCAATTGTGTCTTCAGAAAATGATAAGGGAAAGGATGATAGTCTTTATGAATCTTTGGTGAATCTTCTTTGTGATTGGTCACAGTGTGTAAGGGCAGCAGCATTACACTGTACAACAAATCATGCATTATTCCATTATTACAGTGGAGCAATGCTCCCTTGAGCTCCTGAGGTTTAATTATATAACCCAGAGACACTCCAAGGCTAATTAAAGGATAATTCTTCTTGGATGGATTGGAAGTGAGTGAAAATGTACTTGCTGTTAGCTGGGTGAGATTCTGTGTATGGATTGGCAGATTCTTGTCTGCACCTTGTTCCACCCCAGTCACAGAAGCAGCATTACAGAAAATACCTTAATTCCTTTCTTGTGTCTGTGCCTCTGATATTTTCAGTCATGGCTTTTCCAATGCTCCCCTAGCCAGCCTCCGATCCCCTTTCCCACATCAATTTGATCTCATCCGAAACCCTGTTTCCCAGATTCCAATAAGAAGTCTCACAACACCAGGTTAAAGTCCAACCGGTTTATGTGGTAGCGCAAGCCACAAGCTTTCGGAGCACTGCCCCTTCATTAAGTGAGTGGGAGTTCTGTTCACAAACAGGCATATAAAGACACAAACTCAATTTACAACATAATGATTGGAATGAGTTTTGACAGGCAATCAAGTCTTAAAAGGTGCAGATAATGTACATAAACAATATCGAATCCCTGTTCCATCCCCCGCCCTCCCCACCCACCACCATCACCCGCATCACCCCACTGTTCACTGACCTAAATTGACTCCAGGTCACATGTCATCTTGATTTTCAAACGTCTTCCTTTGGTTTGATAAGGTTCTTGTGAAAGGGTGACTCACTTTGTAAAAGGTGTGATGTGGATGGAGTTTGTTTAGAATTTTTTGACAGATTTGTACATGCGATACCTGACATGAGGTATGTGCACCTATGTTTTCCATGCTTCAATGGATTTCCTGTGATTCTGTTCGTGATAAAGAGATAATTCCGTTGTGCTGTGGGGGAAGGAGCGTCAGACTGGATTTTGCGCCCTGCCGCCGGTGGGTTTGAAGGCAGGGGAGCATGTCAAATCCAGGGAGTGGTCTTCCCACTGCCAGCCCAACTGGCCTGAATTTTACTGGTGGCGTAGGGGAGATGTCGGGCAAACCGGTGCCCACCCTTGGGTTTCATTCTCCCAAGCTACCCCCCCCCTTGATAAGGGATGCCACACGACATGCAGGAGGCTTTAACAGCACCATGTTGAACAGAGAGGGGAGATTGTTCTTTGCTGGTTCATGTGCTCCATTGGAGGCACCCCCACCCCTATGAAGATCATTGCCTTACCTCCTCCACATCCCCACCCCTGCTTAACCCTTCCTCCTCCCCCGCTTCATGAATCCATCCTCCCCGACCCTTCATCGCCCCTCACTGATACCCGAGACTTACTGGGCTCCTTGGTTGGTGGGACTGCCTGCAGTACCAACAGTGGCCATCACATTTAGTGGCGCTGGTGGGACTACAGAGGTTCTAGTCACCCAGTGAGCTGGCAGAAGCCCAAAGCTGGACCACCTTCCAAGATGAGGCGAAAGTCTTACTTAAAGTGTTAATTTTTTTTAGGGGGATGGAGTGGGCTGGGTCAGCATTTATTGCTCATCGCTGAGTGCATTTTAACAGTCAACCACATTGCTGTGGCTCCGGAGTCACGTGTAGGCCAGATCAGGAAAAGGATGGCAGATTTCCTTCCCTAAAGGACAATAGCAAACCAGATGGGACCAATTTGCCAGTGGTTTCATCGGCATCAGTGGATTCTTAGTTCCAAATTTTTATTGAATTCATATTTCACCATCTGCCGTGGGAGCATTGAAGCCCGGCTCCTTGGAACATTACACTGGGTTTCTGGATCACTACTCCAGCAACTCTATCAATAGTGGGGAGGCAGTGGTATAAACTGCTAAAGGGCAGCTGTCAGGGTTGTGGGAGGATAACACCGCCACCACCACCCTTCCAGCTTTTTAGCTAGAACCATGTTGCCCTGTAAGATCCAGCCCATTGTGTCATGTAAAAGCAAATGGAGCAATTTGTGTCCCTTTCAGACTGAGCATTTTTGAAGTGATTACTGTGGTCACTGATAAAGTGATGCTGAGAATTATCATGAGAATCTACAGTGCAGAAGAAGGCCATTTGGCCCATCAAGCCTGCATTGACAACAATCCCACATGTACTTGTAACCCCACATATTGCCTTCCTAATCCCCCTGACACGAAGGGGTAATTTAGCGTGGCCAAGCAATCTAACCTGCACATCTTTGAACTGTGGGAGGAAACCGGAGCACCCAGAGGAAGCCCGCGCAGACACGGGGAGAATGTGCAGACTCCACACAGTCACTGAAGGCCAGGATTGAACCTGGGTCCCTGGCGCTGTGAGGCACACTGCTAACCACTATGGGTCAGGAGCCAATTAAATTTGACTCACAGGTGAATTAACAGGCTGGATATGATAGATCTCATCCTCTGGAGAGAAGGAATTAAAATGCACACTATTTTTTTAAGACTGTTTTTCAATTTGTAGATTAGAAAGCCAAGGGTAAGATGTGAATAATTTGTTTTGTAGGAATCATTATTTTAAAGATTTTCGCCATTCCTAAAATATTTTCAGCTATCTTTAGTTTGTTTCCCATATTTAAGACTAGCACAATTTAGCAAGGCCTATCTGCCTAATCTGCACATTTTTGGACCGTGGGAGGAAACCAGAGATCCAGAAGAAACCCAAGCTGACATGGGGAGAACGTGCAAATTCTACACTAACAGTCACCCAAGGCCAGAATTGTATCCTGGTTCCTGATGCTGTGAGATGGTAGTGCTAACCACTATGCCACTTGCTGCGCGTGCGCGTGTACACACACACACACGCACACGCACACACAAAGCTGCAGTGACGACTACTAATATATCCTTGTTTCAACATTGCTTCTATTGATAACCCTATTACCTCACATTACTGGACCACCAAACTCCTCCCAGTTGCTTCCCTACCTCCAATAATTGCTACTCACAGTTAAATCAATAAATGTTCAAAAAGATGATACAGCATTACTGTATCAATCATCGTTGTTTTGTGGCAGGGAGCCCATTCCCATCAGGGCACGGCCATTTTGTATTGCGTAGTATACAGATCAATTGCAGGTTTCACCTAAACATCGTTGCTATCGTGATCCAGTTTATTCGCCAATCTGAAGATAAATAACAAAGTAAACAAGACAAGAAATTCAGAATCAATCTACAGCCATGAATAGGGCACCTTTAAATGGCCAATGAGAGCCTTCAGCCTACAGCCCAAGAGTAGTGGTGTTGGGCAGCAAGTTACCACAATATCATGCACCTTCTGGTTTTGTGAGTTGGGCTCTGATGTAGCAATGTGACAATTAAATCCATTTGTTTTCAAAATGAGACACTTGCTCCTCTGCCCCCTCAACCCCACCTGCACTTTTCTCTCCTCTCTCTTCCCAGGAGTGTGGATCCAAGTCCACAGCTTCTCCTAAAAGTTCTTATTTGCCTCTGCAGCAGTCCGCTAACAGGCTGGGCGACTGGTGGAGTGAACGGGACAGAGAGCTCCATTTTCCTCTCCTTCTGCTTGGCGCTCTAACAGGGGCTCCCGAACGAGTGTCCAGCGAGCATATGGCCGCTGACAGTGAGCACTGAATCCAAATGGCATTAATTTCCCGACACTGAGGGAGTGTCAGCGCGGGGGGTCAAAGAGTGTCTGCTAATGGCAGGTGGCTGTGAGGCACAAATGAGCCATGATGACAGGTGTTGCTTTGCGGCGCTGGTGAATCATCTTCTGACAAGCGAACATCGAAGCAAGTTTCTGCTTTGAACAGGGCTGCCGAAGAGGATGGCAACTGCACGGACAGTGCTACTCATTTACATGATGTGCTTCATCTTATCGGCACAGGACATGTGGACCAGGCCACATTCTATTTGTTGCAGGCTCGTTAGTCTGCTCATAATCCCGTTGTCTATTTTCCCATGAGGTCAAACCAGTGCATTGCATTGTCACAGATTAGCCCATCGACCGTTCTTTTCACAGTGATCTCTGATAGCTCCGTCCGCAGTGCGTGAATGATAAATGGGCCCCTCAACCAACACTTTATGTGCCCGCAGAGTGTAATCATTCCGTCACTTTTTTGTTTGCTGTTGTGCATCGGTTTCCACGCTGCAGACCAAAGCAAGAACCGCTCGTCCCATTTCTCCCGCCTGTTTCCCCACCTCTACCCCTCCATCCTTCCACCCCCCCCACTCCTCCAACCCCACTCCTTCACCCCCACTTTTCCAACTCCCATCCCTCCAGTCCCCACCCCTCCACACCCCACTCCTCCACCCTCACCCCTCCACCTCCTATCCCTCCAACCCCTACCCCTCCAACCCCACCCCTCCGCCTCCACCTCTCCAATCCCCTATTCCTTCCAACCCCTGTCCCTCCAACCCACTCTCCTCTTGCTTATGCGCCCCAGACATACTCTCTTCCACCGAGAAAAAGGTGCAAAAGTCTGAGGTCACGTACTCCAACCAATTCAAGAACAGCTTCTTCCCTACTGCCATCAGATTTTTGAATGGACCCACCCGATATTAAGCTGGTCCTTCTTTCCACTCTACCTATGACTGTAACACTACATTCTGAACCCTTTCCTTTCCTTTTCCCCTATGTACTCTGTGAATGGTATGTTTTGTCTGTGTAGCGCACAAGAAACAATACTATTGACTGTATGTCAATACATATGACAATAATAAGTCAAATCAAATTGAAATTACACACCCCACTGATGACCAGGCCTTTGAGTGTTTTAGTCTTGTTCCCTAACTTCGCAGGGCATTTGATAATAATGGTATTGTGTGTCATAGAAGCTTACACATATCCCTCACCCCCTCCGGCAGAAACGTGCGGGTGGCTTATTCGGGTTCTAGAGAACTCACCTGTGAGGGGTAGATCAGATTTCCTGCGCCAAATATTCTCCAGGATGTTTTGCAGGATGGGAACATACCGAAGGCGAGGCGGGGAGAACCCTCCGTAGCCCCCACCCTACCCTGAGCGCAGTCACAATCCGCAGGATAACTGCACCCAGTCACATAATGCAGTGGAATTTTACACTTCAATATCTCAAAAGGAGGAAAAGAAACACTCAAAATAGGTTTGAAATACGGTATTTGGCAGATTTTAAAGGGACAGTTTGTTTTGACAGTGTAGTGAAAGTGGGGTTACACTATCAGAATACAGTGAGAAATATTTAACTCTAATTGAGGGAGAGAGTATTGATACGTTGTGGATATTACACGTACAGATGTGGGTGGAAATCTAAACAGAATGACAGCCTGTTGTCAGGCGTTGTTACATTATCTGAAGTGCCTACTCTCACCCATCCTGATGTTCTCAGGGTAGACATTAAACTGCAAACCGTATCCCCCCCCAGTGCTGATCCTGGGGGACAGGGATATTTTTATCACTCAGTTATCAGCAAGTTCAGCATGCCACTGACTTGAAATCACATTGATTTCTCTTTGCTCTGCTCCCCACCTAACATTGACCCTTCTTCAAACTCTTGCCAACATTCCCATTTTTCCAAAGGAAATCTGGATGGGATGCTTGCCTGGATTTATCGACCGGGAATATCTCGGCATCAGCAGGCCACTAACTGGATGACCAACCCTTATTAAGGAAGGCCTGAGTTTCAACGGGCTGTTGGACTGGGTGAGGAGTCACCTTCCATTTGTAATAGGATGGTGGGTTAGGATTTGGGGTGGGGTTGAGGTGGTTAGCACTACTGCCTCACAGCTCCAGGGACCCGGGTTCACATCTGGTCTTCGGTGTGGAATCTGCATGTTCTCCCTGTGTCTGCGTGGATTTCCTCCGGGTTCTCCGGTTTCCTCCCACAGTCCAAAGATATATTTGATTGGCCATGGTAAATTACCCCATAGTGTCAGGGGTAAGTGCGTGGGGTTATGGGGATAAGGCCTGGGTGTGATTATGGTTAGTACAGACCCGATAGGCTGAATGGCCTCCTTCCGCACTGTAGGAATTTTATGATTCTATGAACGGGTGGTTTTGAAGAGAGGGAGAGAGATTGCCTCATTGCTTTTAAACCCCTAGACTGGTGAAATGTAAACTTGATCTTTTCTCCTCTGCAGCTTATTTCCCTCAGCTGAGTTCAGAGAATGGAGAATTAAACTATTTTCCAGGCAACGTAAACTTAACAACTCGATGGAAAGAAAACCTTGGAATGATGTGATATGTTCCTCAGAAATGGCCTGGAATGGTAGGGGGTGGGGTGGGGGGTGGTGGTGTCTAAGATTGTCTGCAGACTAACGAGGGGAAGGGTCTGACTTGATTTCTGACTCGGGCCATGCCCTGTGGCCTTATTCTGTCAGCAGCACTTGATTAATGGCTAATTTTTGGGTGGTTGCCATGAGGGGTTGTGTAGGACAGTGCCAGAGGTTAGGGAGTGACAAGAGGTCAGCAAAGTTCAAAAGTCAGCCCCGCTTTGTTGGTGTCCTGTGTAATTATCAAGGAACGCTTGTTTGTTCACATGGGGGATAATTAATACGCCGGGCTGAAAGGAGGTCAGGAGGAATGGACCTGCTTGACCCCCGTTATTGTTCCGCGCCAGATTAAGGGCCGTGCACTTTCAACCATCTGGCCCAGCGTTGACCGCCGCAGCACCTCCTGAATATAGCTGGCCTGGCTCAGCAGCCGCACCTCGCACTTATCGTAAAACAAAGGACGCAGGCCATCTCTTCATTCTGGACTTTTTCTTAGGCCAGCGAGACAGCTGGCAGAGGGAGGTACAGCCAGTTGGTATGTCCTTCCTCCTTGTGTAGATGAACTCTTGATTCGATGCTTTGTGACCCTGCTCAACCCAGTGCCCTGAGCAAGATGGGAGGGAGACATTCACCAAAGATGTATGCAGGATAGATAAATAGATCGATTGTATATGCATAGATAGATGTACCAAGATAGATACATTATGAAAGTTTATTAGCGTCACAAGTGGGCTCACGTTAACGTTTAAATGTAGTTACTGTGAAAATCCTCTAGTCACCACACTCCAGTGCTGTTCTGATGCACTACGGGAGAATTTAGCATGGCCAGTGCACCCAACCAGCTGACTGTGGGAGGAAACCAGAGTAACTCATGCAGACACTAGGAGAATATGCAGACTCTGCACAGACCATGACCCAAGAAGGGAATCGAAGCCAGGTCCCTGGCGCTGTGAGGCAGCAGTGCTCGCCGCTGTGCCACTGTGCCACTTAATGATAATCCGATATACATTGTACTGATACGTATACAGAGACGGGCAGTATACTCAGTCACAGAGGAAGCATACAACAATCCTCAGTACAGACTGCAACGCAGCCCTGCCTTCCAAAGGTTGACACCATCTGCACAGTGATAAAAAGCCTTGAAGATGATAAATAGGCAAGTAGCAGTTTTATTGAATTGCAGTTTAGGAGCAGCCACTTTGGGTTTGGTGAGTTGCTAATGACAGGCTTATGTTCGAGGGAGACACAGAGCTCCCAGTTTAAATCAGCCCTCATTAAGCAGCCTTTTATTGGGGGTGGGGAGAGGAATCAGCCCTGTTAATGAAAACCTTTTAGCAAGTGGGCCCTTTTATTGTCGCGGCAGCTGCTAAAATAAATAGCAAGCTTGCGGAAAAATGACCATTGGCAACATGGGATAATTGGATATTAATAAAATTACGAGGGTAAAATTTCAACGTCTGTTGTTTGTGATGGTTTGCAATTAAAGTGATTATGTCTGCACAGTCACTCTGCCTGACATTCTGCATATATAATTTGATGCTGTCATCATCATCGCTTTCTTTTCAATTAGATGTGCTGAACTCCAACCTGGTTCCTTGATAATGGGACGGGGGTTAGTGAAATTTGATCAGGATCTGTGTGCACAAGTGGGAACGGTTTAACACTATGTGACAGAGACAGAACCACTCCTGATGCAACTTTTTTTCTCCCTTTGTTCTTTTACAGGGTGTGGGCATCATTGGCAAGACCACTATTTGTTGCCCATCTCAAAATGCCCTTGAACTGAATGATTTTCCATTCTATTGCAGAAAGTAGTTCAGAGTTGACCACATACAATCCCAACAGTGCAGGCTATGGGGTCTGCACCAGCCACAATCCCACTCTCCCCAATTCCCGTAACCCCACTTATTTACCCTGCTAATCGCCATGACATTAGGGTCAATTTAGCATAACCAATCAACCTAACCTGCACATCTTTGGGGTGTGGGAGGAAACCGGAGCAGCTGGCAGAAACTCATGCGGACATGGGGAGAATGTGCAAATTGCACACTGACAGCCACCCAAGTTTGGGATTGAACCCGGGTCCCTGGCGCTGTGAGGCAGCATTACTAACCACTGCGCTACTGTGCCGCTGTAGCTCTGGTGTCACTTGTAGGCTAGATACTGGTGACCAGTTATAAATTATAGAAGTGTTCCTGCCTCTGAAAGAGACCTATCAGTATCGTCACTGCCTTCAACCTCTGCAGAGGTAAATTAGCCCAATTCGAGTTGAATAGCGTCATTGACTCTGAATCATTCACCTACTTTGGAAAGTCTTTTCCACATGTTCACCGTGGGAAAGGCTTATCCCGTCTCTAATCTTGATCAAAGATTGTGAGTTTTCAGCTTGTACTATCGGATTCTGTACTTTTCTATCCAAGTTAGATAGCTGGCCTACTTCAACCTTATCTATACCATTCACTGCTTTAAAGACCTGAATCATGTCTTGACTCATTCATTTTTGCAGGCGATAAGATGTTCAGTTGCTGAAGCTTATCTTTTGTGTCAATCTTTTCTGGACCATTTCTATCTCTTTCTCGTGGTCACTGCTGACGTGTTCAATGCCAGCACATGTTTTATTGTGGGTGAATTCTCTGCCCCCGAGGGAAGTTATGTGCAAAGGGATCATGGGACAGGTCTTGATCTACTGTAACTGAAGCGTTTATTTAGCTTCCATCCATCAAGACACTGCTCTTCACAGGATCTCCAAAGTTGCCCTAATAATTCCTCTCTAAATGCATTCAAGCCAGAGGACTGAAAAGCCCCGGGCACCACATTACAGGAAGGATGGTGAACATGATGGAGAGAGTGCAGAAGAGGTTTACAAGAATGATTCCAGAGATGAGAAACTTCACTGATGAGGATAGATTGGGAATGTTCTCCTCAGAGATAAAGACTAAAAGGAGATTTGATAGAAGTGTTCAAAATCATGAGGGGACTGGACAGATTATGTAGGGATTCTCCTCCCGTAAAAGGGTCAAGAGAGGGCGCAGATTTCAGGTGGTTTGCAAAAAAAAAAGGCAAATGTGATGTGAGAAGAAACTTCACACAAGTGGTTCGGCTCTGGAATGTGTTCCCTGGAAGTGTGGTGGAGGCAGCTTCAAGCGAGGCGTTCGAGATGGCATTTGAGTAGAAGTAATGTGTGCAGGGGTACGGGGAAAAGGTAGGGGAATGGGAGTGAGTCAGATTCCTCATTTGGAGAGCCAGTGCAGATGTGATGGGCCAAATGGCCTCTGACTGTGCAGTAACAATATTGTGATTCTGTGAAGAACGTAAATGACTTCACTGGTGAGAGGCTGACACTCACAGAAACCTTTCTTCAATATTAGCCAATGAAGTGAATTGTGTCTGGGGAAAATCGTTGAGCCTACACACCACTAGGATGAAGTATCGCGTCATAAGGACAAGTCTGTCACCTGAGGTGATGAAGTGCGTGTCGCACAAGAGGGGGATTGGCACAATGTTAGAGTGCTGTGGCTTAAGATGCTATTTTCTGTAGTGTCTGAGTACCACTGTGGTAAATACATCTAGTGCCTTATCATTCTGTCTGTGTTTGCACCTCATTCTGTTCTTCTTCCTTTGCCACCTTTTATGTCTCTTGTGTTTTTTTCCCTCTCCTATTTTTGCTCATAGCTCATTCAGAAAAAGAAAGCAGTGACTGAATTCAATAAGCCATAAAAGCTACTTTGAACATCCCTCTCCTTTTAAAGATGTTACATTGCTGCATCTCTCAGTGTGAACGCTTTGGCATTGCCGCTGCACTCGCCCTTCCCTGCCCCTGTAATCTGAAGAAAAGTGAGTTGATAATGAGTCCGAGTCAGAGAGAGTTCCTGACCTTGCAGGCAGCAGTAAGTAAAGAAGTTTACATTCCTTCTCTCAACTGGTTGCTAAGTGTTGGAATTAGTGTCGGGCCTGTCTCTCAGCAAAGGCAGGAGCTGGAATGTGTAGGAGGCGGCTCTGCTCATGTCATGTTATTACAGTGCAAATAACTATAATAAAATAGTGAGGAATCACTGACACTTAAAAGCCTGAGCAAGGGAACTTGCCTGAATGTTCAAAATAGGGTAGGCTGCAGTAATCTGAATCGGGGGTTTGTGCTAAGAGTTCCCTCACTCAGGAAGCTATATTGGAATGAAGTGCTGGTATCTGTATTCAGTGGGTGGGATTGGGAGGGAAATGAAAGAGACCAGGATAAAGAGAGGAAGAGGGGTGGAGTTGGAGTGTTGGGCAGGGAGTTGGTGGGAATAAAAAGCTCGATTCAAACAGTGGGCAGAATTTTCCCATTCTGCCGCCATGGAATTGTAACGGGCGAGGGGCGCACCATGAAAAGGCCTGTTGGCCTCGGGTAGGATTTGCCAGTTACAGGCGAACGCAGCCAGAAAACCCCGTCCAATTCTAAATTTCTCATCCTTGTTTTCAAAGCTCTGCATGGCCTCACCACTCTTTGCCTGTGTAATCCCCTGCAGTGCCCCAACCCTCCAAAATACCTGCTGTCCTGCGCATCGCCAATTCAAAATTGCCCCACCTTTGGTGGCCATGTTTTCACTTGCCTAAGCCCCCAACTTTAGAAAACTCTCCCTACATCTTTCAGCCTTCCAACCTCGCATTCTTCCTTCAAAACATTTCTCAAAAACCCTTGGCTATGCCAGCATTTATTGCCCCAACCTAATTGCCCTTGAGAAGGTGGCGCTGAGCTGCCCTCTTGAAATATTGCAGTCTATGTGATGCATGTACACCCATAGTGCTGTTAGGGAGGGAGTTCCTGGAAGGAACGCCAATATGTTTCCAATTTAGGATGATGAGTGGCTTGGAGGGGAACCTCCAGGTGATAGTGTTCCCATCTATCTGCTGCTATTTGTCCTTCTAGATGGCCATGGTCTTTTGTTGGAAGGTGTTACGTAAGGAGCCTTGGTGAGTTCCTGTAGTGCAATTGTAGATGGTACTCACTGCTGCCAGTGTGGGTCTGTAATGGGAGTGAATGTTTGTGGATAAGGTGCCAATTAAGTGAGCTGCTTTGCCCAGGATGGTGTGTTTCTTGCATGTTGTTGGAGCTGCATTCATCCAGGCAAGTGGAGAGTGTTCCATCTCTTGCCTTGTGCCTTGTAAATGGTAGACAGACTTTAAGAAGCCAAAGGATGAATTACTGATAGAAACATTGAGAATAGGCTATTCAGCTCTTCGAGCCTGCTCTGCCATTTGTTCTGATCATGGCAAATAATTCAACTCAATAACCTGATCCTGCCTTCTCCTTATATCCTTTGATCCCCAATGTCTCGAGAGCTATATGTAAATCCTTCTTGAAAACAAACAATGGCTTGGTCTCACCTGTTCTCTGTAGTAGCAGATTCCACAGGGCTGCCATTCTTTGGGTTCAGAAATTTCTCCTAACCTCAGTCCTAAAAACTTCCTGTTGTATCCTTACATCATGACCTCTGGTTCTGGACACTCCCCACCATCGGGAACACATTCTTTCTAATCTACCCCTGCTTTAGTTCTGTGTGAAATTTATAGGTCCACCCCCCCCGCCATGCTTCTAAACTCCAACGAATGCAACCATTCAATATCTCATCATACGTCAGTGCTGCCACCCCAGAAATTAGTCTGGTAAACCTTTGTTGCACCCTCTCCGTTGAACATCATTCCTCAAATAAGGAGATCAAACCGCGCAAATTTTTCCAAGTCTGGAGTCACCAAGAACCTGTATAACTGCAGCAAAACATCTCTACTTTAAAACTTTTCCTCTACACTCATATCCTCTTGCTATGAAGGCCAGCGTATCATTTGCCTTTTTTACTGCCTGCTGCACTTGCACGCTAACCTTCAATGACTGGTGGATGAGGACACCCAGGTTTGTTACACATTCTTTGCTCAATTTATAGCTATTCAATAATAATCTGCCTTCCTATTACCACTACCAAGTGGATAACCTCACACCTATCCACATCTTACTGCAGCTGCCGTGTTTTTGCCCACTCACTCAGCCTTTCCAAATCACTGCAAAATTCCCAGTCTCTTTATATGGCTAATCCAGTTATGTTTCTGGTCAAAGGATGGTGTTGATAGTGGGGAATGCAATGAACGGTAAGGTCTAGGGGTGATAGTTCCTTTCTTGCTGGAGATGGCCATGGCTTGGCACTTGTGTGGCACAAGTGTTACTTGCTACCTGTCTACGCAGGATTGAATATTGTTCAGGTCTTATTGTGTGTGGGCATGGACTGCTTCAGTGTCTTGAGGAGTCATGAATAGTGCTGAACATTGTGCAATTATCAATGAACATCCCGATTTCTGACTTTATGTTGGATGATTGTTTTGTCTCGATCCTTAAATGCCCAGGAAAGACCTGATGCTGATGGCTTTGTTCGTCAACTTGTATCACTTCTGTCACATGCATCATGTATCACAATGGTTCTGACTTGTGTACAGGGGAGTGGGGAGTGTGAGACGAATGGTGGAGATTGGGGAGAGAAGGTTTGTGAAATTCAATCCATAAGTTGTTTAAGTGAAAATCAGATGCTTCTTTATGTCCTTACTCTCTTTTTGTATGTAATCATAAAGAAAACACTCCTTCAAATTTGCAAAGACCTGTGTCACCTTCCAGTGTGTGGAGTGTATTTGTTTCTCCATGAGCACATGCATCTACACATGGATGTAGACACATACATGCCATTTGGACAACGCTCTATTCTATAAGAACTGTAATGCTCCTTTTGCTCGAATTCCCTGCTGGATAAATGATGTTCCATATCCAAGCATAGAACTATAGAAAATAGAAGCAGGAGTAGGCCATTCGGCCTATCAAGCTTGCTTCGCCATTCATTATGATCATGGCTGATCATCAAATTCAATATTCTGATTTCCCCCTTTCCCTCCATGACTCTTGGTCCTTTTAGCTCCTAGAGCTATAGCTAATTTCTTCTTGAAATCACACGTTTTTGGCGTCAACTACTTTCTAAGGTAGTGAATTCCACAGATTAACCACTCTCTGGGTGAAGAGATTTCTCCAAACTTCAGTTCTCAAAGATTTAACTCTTATCCTCAAACTCTGACCACTAGTTCTGGACTACCTCATCAGGAACATTCTTTCTGAACCCTGTTAGAATTTTATAAGTTCCTATCAGATCTCCTCTAAACTCCAGTGACTATAATCCTAATCGACTTAGTCTCTGCTCATATGACAGACATGCCATCGCAAGCAGGTTTTACTGCGTGGGCTGCCCTGTTGCTCACAATGATGTTCCTCTGTGTGATCAGAGGTTCAAAAGTCTGAACAGCCTTCTCAATACAGTTGGTGGAAAATGCTCCTGGGTGCCATCTGTTTGCTCAGTTAGGAGGAGGGAACCTGGTATTATAGTTAATGTTTTTAATATGCTACATATATTAAAATGTCATTTCATAACAGAAAATTATTGAACAGTTGCCTTTCGTGTGTTTTGAGATCTCTCCAATAACCCTTTCTCCTGTGCCCTCTCTTAAGTTGCCTGAGACTCCAGTGCATCGTGAAGGAACTTCATAAACTCAAAAAATAGGAGTCAGGTTGTCTGCTGCTTCTGGACTGGGAGGGACATAAACTCAGGCAGTATTTGCCTGATAGCAGAATGATTTTGTAGCCTTAAAGGGAAATCCACTTCAATAGATAGATTCAGAGATACCTCACTGGCCCAGAACCTCCAGGAATTAAAGGTCAATCTCTTAAGGCACTGTTGTTGGGAACCCTGGAGAAAAATTATCGGGGCACTAAAAAAGATTTGTCATTTTCTTTGAATATTTCTTTTTAACCAGATCCAAATATTGAAAATTGCAGAGAAAACACAAGATTGTTTGGTCAACTGTCAAGTAATTGGGTAATGAGTCTTCTTACTTTCCAATTAGTGTAGGAAGGCCGCATGTCACAAGGATGGATGTGTTGGCCGACTAATGGCTGGAGTGTGGGGGACAAGTCATACAGTGAAATCTCTAGGAATACAATTTAATCACAGTTGGCAACCTGACCTGGACTGAATCTTAATCCTGTGTTCCAATCCCTGAAAGCACCTATGTATTCCCCAGTTATCTGTTCCACAGTCTCCAAAGTGCAGTTATCTCACTGCCAACGCAGAGTCAACCTTTGTTGTGTTGATATTTCTAAAACGCTGCCGCCGGTATTTTACCACCTGTCCCGCCACAGAGTCGGAGCGGCTGAGAGGCAGACTATGGAAATATTCATTGATCTCAAGTGAATTTTCCGGTCTCACTCAAGTGAGGCCATAAAATCCTGTTCTGCATATCCACTGACTTCCATGAACATAAACTAGGGAAGTTTGCTCAGTGAATCCATGTTAATGTATTTGTGTATGTTGGTATGAATGTGTTGTGTGAGTGAATGTGTTTGTGAGTGCGTAAGTGTGAATGTGTTAATGTGAATGTGCATTAGGGTGAATGTATTAGTGTAAGTGTGTTAGTGAGCGTGTATTAGTGTAAATGTGTTAGTGTGTATATGTTAGTGAATGTGAGTTGGTGAGTGTGTAAGTGTGTGTTGGTGTTTTAGTGTGTGTATTTGTGGGATTATTAGTGAATATGTGTTAGCATGTTTGTGAGTGTATTACTGTGAGTGTGATCGTGTGTTAGTGTATGCATTTAGGTGTGTGTGTGTGTGTGTGTTAGTGAGTGTGTGGTGTATGACTTCATGGGATTGTTGGTGTGAGTGTGTTGATGTGAGTGTGTTGGTGTGTGTGTGTGGATTAGTGAATGTGACAGTGTGTAAGTGTGAGTGTGATACAAAGAACAAAGAACAAAACAGCATGGGAAAAAGGCCCTTCGGCCCAACGAGCCCGCGCCGCCACCCCGATGTTCCCACCTCTACCCGCGATCCCTGTCCATGTTTATAGATCTATGGATTAAAAACCAAATTTGAGATAATTTAGGGAGAATTTGTTTTGCCAATTAGCCTAAGAGCACATCTTTGGGATGTGGGAGGAAACCGGAGCACCCGGAGAAAACCCACGCAAGCACGGGGAGAATGCGCAAACTCCCACAGACACAGGCCCAAATCCATGTATCTGCACAGCACAGCGATAGTCACTGAGCTGTTGTGTTGCCCATCAAATGGTCCAGGTCAAGCGTACACTAACGACGTGAAGCACTAGGATGATAGTGAGTTATTAGTAAGTGTGAGTGTGATAGTATGTGTTACTATATGTATTTTTATGAATGTGTTGGTGTGTGTCAATGTGAGTGTATTAGTGTATGTTACTGTATGCATTTATGAATATATTAATGTGTATTAGTGTATGTTACTGTATGTATTTGTGTGAATATGTTAGTGTGTGTGTTACTGTATGTATTTGTATGTGTGTGTGTGATGGTGTGTGTTAGTCTGTCAGTGTAAGTGATAGTGTGTGTTACAGTATGTATTTGTATGTGTGTTAGCGTGAGTATGTTAATATGAGTGTGTTAGTGTGTTAGTATGTGTGTCAGTGTATGTTAGCGTGTGTGTCAGTGTATGTTAGTTTGTGTGTGAGTGTGTGTCAGTGTGAGTGTGAGTGTGTGTGTCAGTGTGAGTGTGATAATGTGTGTTACAGTATGTATTTGTACGATTGTATTGGCGTTTCTGCTCTGCTCCCACTGGCAGCTGTATGCTACAGGATTAAACTTGGCCTCAGCATCCCTAGGCTGGGATGGAGATGAAACAGATTTTGACACAGATATTCAACAGGCTAATAAAGAAGGGAAGTAGTGCGTTGTATGTTTGCGAAGCATTTCATTGTCAGTACAAATGTACTGTAATCGGATGTGAGGAGCAAACCGGGGACCTGGAAAAGATCCCTGATCCTAGATTTATCTTTAAGGAAATGTTTTCCTGAAAGCACAATCAAATATTCGTGCAATCAAAAATGTTTTATTTTAAAGGAGCTAATCCCAGGGGACGGAGACGCAGGGTGGTTTAAATTGACGGCTCAGCCTCTGTAGATCACTTTTGGCCAGCAGCTGCCTGTCTGGATGTGAAATCTCAGGAATTTAACCGAGTGAGGGTAATGGTTGCCTCCTCATAACCTTTGCCCCGCGAGGATGATACAAGCCCTCTTCTGTTTCTCCTCAGACCGATTAGGGGTCAGGACATCCCTGGCTGTCTTGCTTCCAGTGATAAAACCCAGCCTCCGTGAGCAGCACAATAGATTTGTCAAGTCCTTTTCTGGCGGAGCGAGGGCGAGATAAAGAAAGCATTCATTTCTGATGGGGTGTTGCTTTAAATCTTATCGGCTAAACATTCCTGTGGGTAAAATGATAACTTCTGCTGCCTCGCAGTTTATCGCCAGGTGACGACTCCTGGAGTAAAACCCACAAGTAAACACATTATATTCCGTCAGCTTTTGTCAACGTGTTAAGTAGTTGAGCACAGCGCTATGAAGAGATTCATCAAACATTGTACAGGGTTTTATTGAACCGAAACAAGAGTGCCAACACTGTTCAGAACAGCAGATTGTATCCTTGTATTTATTCAAATGAAGACCTTTGACCTAAATGTGTAAGTTTGTTTCTCAGCAATATGTCAGTAGCTTTAGGGAGCTCTTTAGTTTGTAGGTGTGAGTCAATCTGCTACGAGATTTTTCTTTGCAGGGTACTAATGTAATCGGATTTGGCAGCGTGGAGAGGCAGTCAACATGGCTTTCCCCCCCCCCCCCCCTTCTCTCCCCTTCTCTCCCTTCCCCCTGTAATTTTCTCTCTTTAGAGAAAGCCGCGTCGTTTTCCTCGGGAATGTTGCGAGCTGTGGCGAAATGAGAAGGAGTGCCAATTAGATGCTTTGGTCCCTGCAAACTTCAGGCGAGGTGCTTGAGCCGTCACTGTGGAGCCTTAATTAGCAGCTCTGGGTGAGAGGTCACTGGCAGCTCAGCAGTCTTTGACAGCCCTCCTATCAAGTGCAGAGAGAAAGAGAGAGGGGGGATCGAGTTGGTTCATGGGTAACAGAAGAGGAGGAGGAGGAGAGAGAGAGAAAGAAAGAAGAAGCAAGAAAAAAAAAGAGAGGCTTCTATAATTCAGGACCAGCCCGGTGGAGGAAAGGGCTGGGGCATCTCTGCGAGTGTAGTTTGTGTGATCATCGCGCTGTGTCTAACAGGGACAATTGGCTTTGAGTGAACTTGCAGTCATCTCTCTCTCTCCTGTGCACTACTGATGCAGCTAACTCCTCAAAGGGAACACACACACACACACACACACATACACAGAGAGAGACATAAAGAGCGTGAGGGAGAACGCGAGAGAGAGAGAGAGACTCGCCTGTCAGAAAGCTAATGTGGTTTTGAGTGAAGTTATCCCCAAGCTCTGCGGGGAGGCGAGGGCTGCGGCTGGAAGGGACTCGTGCGCTGGGCAGAAGGGAAGGGAATGTTGGGGTCCTCTGCCGGACCCTCGTGGTTTCTCTTTGTCAGAGCCTGAGACAAGTATGATCGAGATGAAAAGCTGGTCGTCACTGCTCCAGAATCTCAGTAAGTACCACAGGAGCCATTGAGCACTTTAGCGAATTGTTTGGGGACTGTCGCTCCCTCCTCTTCTTGAGTGTTGAAATGCTGTTTCCCTTCTTTGTTCTGTTTTTTTTTCAAATCCGGCTGAGATAATGTTGATGCAAATAGATTTCGTGTAGTGTGCATGGCACTGATGAAAAAAAAAATTACACATCTGTGTGCAGCAATATACTCTTGAGCAGGGCTAGGGTAATTAATTATGTATGCGCTATTTAACATGACTATAATCTGTAATGTGGTGTCACTTTCTCTATCCCTTATACATATAAAAACCCCACACAAAAGTAAGGAAAGGTTTTAACACCAAATATTTGACACTGGCCCTGAGCAGGTCGTGAACCTTTGACCTTTGCACCTGACCCTGAGATGGTCCCCTGTTAAGTGCTTTGAGAGGAGTTGGCCCGAGGTGGAGTTCTTTGGAAAGCCTTGTGCTGAGGAATTGGGAGATTTACTTCAGTGCTGGTGGAAGATGCATAAAGCCTGGGGGGTTTGTTTTTTTTTGTATTGAGATGTGAAATCTCTCTCCAGTGTTATTTTTCTTCCTTTCTTAGTGCCACTGTTGCGAGGCACGCCTGCATCAACTCTCATAATCCCTTCAGGAACCCAGGCATCTCCCCCTCGGATGGAAGAGTTGCCACTTAACTCATTTACTCAGTGGTGTAGGATCCAGTTAAGCGTGATGTGATTCTCAGTGTCACCGTACCTCCCTCCCTCCCGACAGTCAAACTTTTCATCTAGATTCCGCTGCTGCGTTCAAGCTAACAGTGTTTTGACATTTTTATTTTGGTCGCTGATGGAATCAAACATTGCATAAAAATTTAATGTTAATCGACTGAAGGGCAGAGGAAAAAAAGCCCAAGGTGATTCTTCTGTTGCGTTGGCTGTCAAGATTCTGCAGATTGTTGAGTCGAGCGGGGTTAAGGGGATAAAGTGGGGTTAAAAAAAAACACCATAAATAGATCAGGACAAACAGTATCCCGTTTGTATCTCTCCCGCGACTCGTAATGGAGGAGTGAGGAGGGATGGGGGAGAGGGGAGGAAGGGGTGGAGGGTACAGGTTGGAGGCAGCCAGGCTGGGGAGAGGTTGCACCCTGCAATATGCAGGAGGCCAAAAGGCATCACTTAAGCTTCATTGCCATCAACGCTCTTTTCTCAAGAGGATTAGTGGATGTGAGAGATCTGAGATGATGTTTGTATAAGCTGCTCAGATAGTGAGACGCTGTAACAGGCTCCGAGGAAATAATGCAGCATTCTGTTTTTTTTGCTGAGCCTGGGACAGAGTGAATCCGCTGGGCCTGAAGAGGATGTTTGATTCGGGAAATTAGCCAAGAAATATTTGCACACGTTCGTCGAAGTGTAAGGCCTCCAAATTCTACAGCGGTGCCAATTTGGGCAATTGGATGAGTGACTAACAGGTTTACACTGAGTTAGGTGAACAGATCTAGGATGGGGTAGGGCAGAGAGAGGCTGAGAGCTTGCAGTGCTCCACATACACACACACACAGGTGCACACACACACATGCATATGCACACATGCACATGCACACACGTGCACATACACCCACACACATGCATACATACACACATACACATATATATACACACACTCTCACGCACACATAACACACAACCTCACATAACACACGCGTACGTGCACATATGTACACATATATACCCACACACTGCCCCCATACATACATACATATATATGCACATACACATACAGAAACACACATACCCATACACATGTATACTCTCACACCCATTCACATATGTACACACACACACATACACGTAAATATACGCACACAGGTATATATATATATATGTACGCACACACATACACACATACATTCACATACGTGTACGTACACACTTACATATATAAACACTGATATACACAGAGTATTTGAATAAAGTCTGATTATTTCAAATGAAATGCAAAGCCTGATTATTGGGCTATTTTTATGAGATAGTGCTAAAATCAGGTGGTGACAGAAGCAGTTCTGTGACATTCTAAAGGTGATTATTTAATCAAAACACGCTCTGAATTTGCTTGGCTTTGTGATTTTTTTTTTTGCAAGTGCTACTTTTCTCTCTGGTGACAACGTGAGTCTTGGCGAGAGGAAACTGGTTTGGCGGGTGTTAGACAGCAAGACCGACAAGTGTTTTTGTTACTCGGTGGCCTGCTCGGGTTCCTGACAACTGGCAAGAGTTTAACTGAATCCTCCCAGCTTTAGCAAGGAGTTTAAGGGCGGGATGCACTGTGCCAGGTCGATTGGAACAAAGATAATGAAACTAAAATATCTGAGTCTGTGACCTCGTTTACACTGTGTGTTAGCAGAATAACAGGTGCATCAGAGAGGTCACGTTTCACTATTTCAGACATGAAACCTGTAGATAAAATTTGGTTACCTCAACTCCCACTCTGATTAATCCCTCGGGTCTGGGTTAATTTTTACATGTTACATTATCTAATCCTGTTGGAATGATGAGTATGTCAAATTATGCTAACTTCTCAAAGCTTTAGCCAAATATGACTGGGGTTTTCAAAATGTTTGAGGGATGGAGAGTTTTCATTTTCTCCCCAGCACTCTTTCAGCTTTGCAAGGAGGTGGGGGGAGGTGTGTGGGTTGAGTTTTTATTCCTGGGTTTTTCACCCGGAGGCTTCAGCCAGGAGCTTGTGATGTATCAGATTAAATGGGCAATTGGAAAAGGAGATGGGGCTTCAGAGCACTTCGCCATGCTGAATGACACCAGGTTGAGGCAGTTTATTTATTAACAATCTGGAATTTGCGGCTGGCAAGCCAAGTATCCCTGACAACAAAGCCTCTCTAAGTCGTCAGCGCAAGAACGCCTGACAGTCGTGGATCCTTTGGACATGCAACTCTGTATTAGACTCTGTGGGTAGACTGAAAGGAATTCATTTTAGAAATTCTAATGATGGAGCTGCACGCTGGCTGGGTCGAGATTCTGAAGCACTGAGGAGGCCTATTGAGTGCTCTGTACAATCGTAGAAGATTGTGCATCTAAACATTTCCAGCGCTCAAGGTGAGGGTGTTTTTAACCTAACAAAAAAGGGTTGGTTTTGGGTCTGCTGCGACCTGTTTCCAAACCCAAGCCCAACTCCGTCCCACCCCTTTTAACAGAATGTGGGAGAGCGGCAAAGTGGGAAGAGAGTGGGATGGAAATTTCAATATAATAATGCATTCCAGGCTAGATGTAGCACTTGGGGCGAATGGGATCAAAAATTATGGGGAGAAAGCAGGATTAGGCTATTGAGTTGGACAATTAGCCATGTTTGTGATGAATGGTGGAGCAGGCTTGCAGGACCGAATGGCTTTCTCCTGCTCCTATCTTCTATGTTCCTATGAAGTCAGGGCCTCATTGTTATTCCATTTTTCAACTAATTCAGGTCATTAGTGAAAGTCTTTGAAGAAAGGAAGAAGATTGCCATAGGCACATTAGGCCTGAGGGATGAAGATCATGTTCTCTCCAAGTGGTGCTGCAAGTTTAGCCCAGGGGAGCAAAATGGATTAAATATTTGGGTACATTTTCTGGTCCTGTCTGTCATGGGAATTGTTACAGATAATTTGATGGATGATTGAAAGGCCCATTAAGCTCAGACAGGAATTGCCAGTCCTAGGACTGGCAAGATTGGAAAATCCCATCAGCTGTGTTTCCGTTGTGATCTAGAAAGCCCTTCACTCATACCCTGGGTGGCCAGGGAGGTAAATCCAGAGGAATGGTCAATATCTTCCAGTGACATCTCCCAACCATCAGTGCCCCCCCTGGCCCGCACATCACAAAGCAATCAATCTAATACCCCACCTCAACTTCACATTCTTAGAATACTTCCCACCCACATCTTGAAGCTTCACACGCTTCCAGCTACTGCAGCATGACAGGCAATTAAAAGACATGACAGCATTCTCACTGCTGATTGACACTCTTCCCTCTCTCTTGCAGGACAAGGATAAGGGGGGGTGGGGGTGGTGTCAGGATAGATGATTGGGTGGCAGCAACAGGGAAGTGGAAGGGGGCAGGTTCGTATGTATCTCCTGAACCTCTCAGCAGTTGTTGTTGCTGTAAGATTATAAGACATAAGAGAAGAAGGCTATTTGGCCCTTCAAGTCTGCTCTGCCCTTCATGAGATCATGACTGATTTGATGTGATAATCCTCAATTCCACTTTCCCACCTTACCTCCAACCTCTGATTCTATTACTAATTAAAATCTATCTATTGTATTATGAAATATTGGACATTTAAGATTGCTGTGAATCAGGAGTCAAATATAGGCCAGAACAGGTAAGGAAAGCAGATTTCCTTCCCTGAATGTCATTAGTGAGCCAGATGGGTTTTTACAACAGTGATTTCATGGTCATCATTAGACTTTCAAATTTTTATTGAATTGAAATTCCACCATCTGCCGTAGTGAGATTTGAATCCAGAGCATTATCCCGGGGTCACTAACTGAATGACAATCCCACTACACACCACTGCCTCCCTATCATTGCTGAAGAACCTGGAGGAGTTTGACTCCAGTTTAGCACAAGGTTTCACATGGAGTTTGAAAGCCACCCTTCCTTGTGTGGGAGCAGTAGCCAGTAATCTCACAGCTTCCATTGCAACACAGGCACAATCAACGTCTCAGATGCTGCAGCAGAAGCTAAGACCAAGATCAAGAGATCCATACTTGGTGCCATCTGGGCTCAGACTGCTGTTAATGTGATTGCAGGTACCAGGTTGGGTGGACTGTGACAGCAGTCCAGTCCATTCTGGTCTAGTGTAGTCCTGTCCAGTCTGTTCCAGTGCATGCAGTCCAGTCCAGTCCGTTCTGGTCTAGCATAGTCCAGTCTAGTGTAGTTCAGTCCAGTGTAGTGTCATCCAGTCCAATGTACTATAGTCCAGTCTAGTGTACAGCAGTCCAGTCCAATCTAGTGTAGTGCAGTGCATTCCTGTGCAGTCAAGCCCTGTCCAGTCCAATCCAGTCCAGTATGATGCAGTTCAGTCCAACGTAGTGCAGTCCAGTCCAGTCCAGTGTAGTCCAGTCCAACACTCGAGCTGCTGAGGTATTACCTGGGGGAATGGCTGTGACTCTGTGGCTCTCGAGCCAGCTCTCCCACTCTCTGGGTACAGCCTTGGCGCTCCTGTCACTGCCAAAGCCCCTGCTGTTGTTTGAGAGCCAGCCCAAAACTGCTGCTGGCCATGCCAGGCGGGTGCAGTGCCAAGTCAGGCTCTGGCGCTGCCTGGTGGGTGTCCTTCAAGGCCATCTGCAGTCTTCCCCTACTGATAGTCAGCAGCCATGCAGGTTGGAGCTCTTGGCAAGGCAAAGCCTCCTGTAGGGTGGGCAAGGAAGAAAAGCAGAAGGTGCCAAGAGAAACGTTGTGTGTGTTACTTAAAGTGTTTGGTTGAATGTGGTAACTTTTATTTCAGGGTTTTGACCTGGAGCTGGTCTGTATCGCATGAGTGGAGCAGGGTGCAGATTGTGGGAAAGCTGAATGTGAGTGGGGAGATTTTCAGAGCAACAGGTTCCCGCATGTCGTTGCCTTCCTCCTCTTGCTGCTGAGATTCCCAATGAAGGCCGAGTGGTTGCAGCCTCCCGGCTGCGATGAATGTAGTCGCTCCACCTCCTCCTCCTCCTCCCCCACCCCACCACCACCACACACACACACACACACACACACACACACACACAGCTGGAGGGCTCGCTAGGCAGCCATATTCATTGAGAAAGTCACTGGTTTGTTCAGTGACAGTTCAAGTCACAGCATGGTTGTACGGTGCCTGATTGGGTGGTGATGTGGTGTCCTGTAGAGAGTGGTAGTTCCTAGTTCAAGTCCTGAACTGCCTGACTCAGGATGAAGGCATCCTGCTAAGGTAGCAGGCATTCATAGAGTCATAGAGATTTACAGCATGGGCCCTTTGGCCTTTTGTTTATGCATCCCTTTTTTATAAAAAAAACCGCTAAGCTAATCCCAATTTCCCGCATTTGGTCCATATCCCTCTCTACCCATCGCACCCATGTAACTATACTTTTTAAAAGATAAAGTTGCATCCGCTTCTACTACTACCTCTGGCAGTTTGTTCCAGACACTCACCACCCTCTATATGAAAAAATTCCTTTCTAGACACTTCTTTATCTCTCCCCTCACCTTAAACCTATGCCCTCTAGTTTTAGACTCCCCTATCTTTGGGAAAAGATATTGACTATCTACCTTGTCTGTGCCCCTCATTATTTCATAGACCTCTATAAGGTCACCCCTCAGCCTCCTAATGCTCCTGAGGAAAAGTCCCAGTCTCTTCAGCCTCTCCTTATAACTCAATCCGTTAGGTCATGGTAGCATCCCAGTAAATCTTTTCTGCACTCTTTCTAGTTTAGTAATATCCTTTCTATAATAGGGTGACCAGAATTGCACACAGTATTCCAAGTGTGGCCTTATCAATGTCTTGTGCAACTTCAACAAGATGTCCCAATTCCTGTATTAGTGTTCTGACCGATGAAAGCAAGCATGCTGAATGCCTTTTCCACCATTCTGTCCACCTGTGACTCCCTTTCAAGGAGCTATGAATATGTACTCCTAGATCTCTTTGTTCTGTAACTCTCCCCAGTGCCCTTCCCATTAACTAAGTATTCGCCAAAATGACATTATCACATACCAATTGCGCATAAAGGGGATGATGGTCCTTCAGTTCCATTCAATCCACTCATTGACCATGCGTGTACACAGGCGTGTGTGTGGAGTCAAAGGCGCTCTCTTGCTCCATTGGCAATTCTGCTACCCTGGCAAAAGCCAGACACTCCTCCTGCTCCTCTCTGGCTCATAAGAAGGCTGTGAAGTCCCCTCTTCTGGAGTGTAGACCCTGTGTAAATTCTCTGAGGCAGTGACGTAAGGAGGACTATGTGATTTGATCAAAGTCGCTGGCTCCTTTCTGGAAGAATCTAGAAATTGAGAGATCTGATGAGCTTCACAGGTGGCAATACCATCCTTGCCCTCATCTGCAATGCAAGCCTGGATGAAGGAGATGGCACAGTTCAGTGACAGCCTCCTTGGTAAATTGTGTCCAGCTCAGGCACTGCTCTTACCTGAAGTAGAGGTCACATTAATGCTCTCACAACACACTTGAGGGATGTGGCCTCCGCTTTGAGTGTCCTCCCTTTGCTCATAGTTTCCTCTCTCTTCTGCTTCTTGTTGGTGCTGCGTGCTGCAGCCATAACTCACTGGGAGGCACAGTGGCACAGTCTCTGTACCAAATCTCAATTAACTATGGGGCGATACAGTGGGTTAGCACCGCTGCCCCACAGCGTCAGGGACCCGGGTTTGATTCTCAGCTTGGGTCACTGTCTGTGGAGTTTGCACATTCTCCACGTGGCTGTGTGGGTTTCCTCCGGTTTCCTTCACAGTCCGAAAGACACCCCCCCCCACCGCACCCGCACCCTGTACCCCTCCCAGCTGTTAATGATGGGTGTCTCTCTGCTGACACCAGTAGGACAGGAAGATCCCATCTCCCAGCAAGGAGCAAGCTACCTCTCACGGCTGAGAACGACGCTGTGGGGAGGCCGGAAATTTCACCCTATCTCATCCAATGCTTTCAAATTCTGCCAAACATCCCCTGGGGGAAAATTCCAGTAACACTCGGCTCTGAGTCCCAAAACCTTTTCAAAACTGCTCCAGAAATAGAGAGCTTCTACTGTCGTGGCAATAGCAGCTGCAGAGGCTTTGGAAAGCACCTCACTGGAAAGTCCCACTCTGATCCTTTTCAGCAGCGCTGGCCGTGGAGCGGGGGTGGGGCCTTGTGCCCATGTTGACACATGTTGGGGTGGGAGGGTTCAAGAGGCATGCCCCTGCCAACATCCTTGCCAATGTAGCAGGCCACACTGGCAATGGCTGGGGCCAATTTCGCAGCTCCTGGGGCGGTGCTCTGGAGTTGAATTCTGTGCCCTTAGTGTCTAACCTGGAACCTCACACTCGACGAGGGTGAACTCGTATCTTGTAATTTTCTTTGATTAAGTGAAAGGCGTCTTCCACACCCTCTGCAGTCTGGGTGGTAAAACACGAGGGGCCATTTGATCAATTTAGAACTTTTATGAAGCATTTGAGAGCAGGAGGCCTGAAGCTAATAAACGACACAAGCCTCGGCCCTCTTATCTTTTCTCAGCTGGTGCCCTGTATTCATATCCCGGCAACAACGTGAGGAATGCCGCTGGGTGTTTCTATGATTACAGGTTCATGGGTCAACGACCATTCCCTTTCTTCCCCCCCCCTGCATTATTGGTTGTTATGGATGAACTGAGGGTGTTTATGGGCAACTGATTGACCCGGTTAGAGCCGGGTTAACCCCGGAGAGGCAGGCAGTCAGAGAACAAGGTCAGACAGGGTGCAGACGCTGTGACCTGGCACAGTCTGAGTGCGGTGACCGGATCACCTCCCGGAGAGAGGCCAGCTGCTCGGCATTTCTTCCCTCCCTGAGATCTTTCTGTGTAACGGGCCAGGGCTGTAAGCGAAGGGTCTCCCACTCGTGGGCAGCAAATCATTAGTAAACCAAGGGTAGAAGAAGAACCTTATCTGTTTATTGCTGCCATGGAATTAATTGAGGATATTTCTTCATTGATTCTGTCTTCCCCCCTGCCCCTGCTCTCTCACTCACTCCTGGATGTCAGTCTATAGTAAATACATTATAGGAACCTGTTGTAGGTTGAAGAGTGACACACAGTTTATATACATTAGGAGTACAAGGACCTTTCATTATTGTAGAGTTGGCTCGTTGGTTTGCATTCAGTTACCTCACTGAAAGAATCATTTTTTTTAGATTGGCTTCTTTGAAAATTTTGCCCCCTCCCAGAGCATTGGTGCCACTCAGCAATGCAGACTTGTGAAGTCATAAAGGTCAACAGCACACAAAAGGCCCTTCGGCCCATCATTCTTGTGCCAGTCTGAAATAACCACCTGATTGTTCTAATCCCATTTTCCTGCCTTGTGTGCCTCGGCATTGCAATTGTGCATCTAAACATTTTCAAGGTTCAATTTTTGGGATGTGTCGGGGTCGTTGATCTCAGAGCAGTGAAGAAAGAAGTGGCATCCATACAGCTTCACCTCCACTTGAGGCATGATCACATCCTGAGAGTCATTCAGTCCGGAGAGGGCACCTATCAGATTGGGCATGGCCACAATGTTTCTGACAACTATAGAACAGGTATCATCGAATCCCCACGGTGCAGACGGAGGCCTTTCAGCCCATTGAGCCCGCACGGACAATAACCCCACCGTATGCCCATAATCCCATGAATATACCCTGCTAATCCCCTGACAATTTAGCGTGGCCAATCAACCTAACTCACTTAGAGTGTGGGAGGAAACCCACGCAGACACGGGGAGAACATGCAAACTCCACACAGATAGTGACCCGAGGCTGGAATTGAACTGGGGCCCTGGCGCTGTGAGGCAGCGATGCTAACCACTGTGCCACCCAACGAACAAACAACTAATGGTTTGCCATCCAGTGACTGGGTTAACAAAAGCTATGTGGGTGTGGTACAGGAGGATTGCTGATACCTGCGGAAACAAAACTGTGAGAAAACTGGAAAGGAAACCGCTAACTGATCACTCATGTGTTTAGTTTCCAATGTCTAAGAGTCCAATCTATCAGAGTGGCAATGTGTTCTGGTAGTTAATGGCAACATATCTGAACAGCAATTTTAAAACTGTTTGCATTGTGTGGAAAAGGGATAGAATTATGTAGAATTTGCAACATAGATACAGGCTGTTTGACCCAACTGGTCCATATTGGCGTAAATATAACTCTTCCCACCCAACTTTATCAGCACATCCCCTCTTCCTTTTTCCCTTATACAATTACCCAGCTTCCCCCAAAATATATCGATGACATTCATCCCAATTTTTCCTATGACTTCCATATTCTGGCCACTCTCTGGACAATTTCCTTGAGCATGTGGTTAAAGGCCGGGTGCTTCTGGATAGGCCTCGAGGTCAATTTCAGGTCAGCTAAACTGATGAGTAATTCCTCATGTATCGGAACTGATGGGTAAGTGAAATTATCAGCCGGAGATGGTATCTTGAAAAGTAGATTCATATAGAAAGTTACCGACTCAAACTGTGTCATGAGAAGAGTTTGTGTGAAAATCAGAAATGTGGTGGCAGTTTTTGCTCTTAAAGATATCATTCTTATGAGTTTGTGCTGGCTGGCTATGTCTGAAACTAGTATTTACAAGATTTCTGCTGATTCTATTACACTCCCAGACCATCTGATCTACGGTAAGAATCGATACTGAATAAAAAATGTAACTTTCCATATACCAGATATAGGGAATTAAAGGATAGGGTTGACAGATTATTCCTCCCAGAGCTGAAGGTACATGTGGAAATTCTGGGTTTTAAGTCACAACATAGGCTTGCATCAGACTAGTGAGAAGCTTGAACAGATCAGATTTCAACAGGGGGCGACACCATTACCACAATGGTTAGCTCTGCTGCCTCACAGGGAATCCGGGTTCGATTCCCGGCTTGGGTGACTTTCTGTCACCACTAAACTGTCAGGGGAATTCATGCAGACGGTCACCCGAGATTGGAATCAAACCTGGGTCCCTAGCATGTCAGGCAGCAATGCTAACCACTATGCCACCCACATCCTGCTCCTACAACTCCTACTGAAAATTGGCTATGCACTCTCTCTTCAAATGGCCATCCCTAACTTGTGAGACAAGACAGTGTTTGTGCAAGTTTAGTCATGGACAGGTAGTGGGGGATGGAAGTCTCAAGAGGGGAGGGGGTGGTGGGGAATTGCAGAATCTGGATTAAGAATTGCTGGCTTCTCATTCCCTGACCCTGGAATGCTGAAGTCCAATAGTAACATTCCTATCAAAGAAAGACTTGCACTCGTATAGTGTTTTTCACCACCTGACACAGGTACAGTAGCAACATTTAAAAAGCATTTGGACAAGTACATGGATGGGAAAGGGGTAGAGGGATTTGGACCAAATGAGGGCAATTGGGACTAGCTGGGAGGACACCATGGTCGGCTTGGACCAGTTGAGCCAAAGGGCCTTTTTGCATTCTGTATTGCTTAATGACTCTGACCTCAGGACAGTCTAAGGTGCTGTTCAGCCAATGTAAGTTATTTTTTAAATCCAAGTGGCAGCTTATTTGCACTCAGCAGTGTGATTGCAACGAGATCATCTGTTTCACTGCTCTTGCTCAAGGGAGAACTCCCTCCCCTACTGAGTACCTATCAGTCAGGTCACTCACATAGGATAGCTTACCGGTAGTATTGTGGTTAGCATCCCCGCTTATCACGCAGAAGAAGAGGATTCAACTCCCTGATGGGGAGAAAACTTACTTTTGGGGGCGGCACAGTGGTTGGCACTGCTGCCTCACAGCACTAGGGACCCAGGTTTGATTCTCGGCTTGGGTCACTGTGTTGTGTTCTTTCCGTGTCTGTAATGAGTCCCCACCGGGTGCTCCGGTTTCCTCCCTCGCTCCAAGGATATGCGGGTTAGGTGAATTGGCCGTATTCAATTGCTCCTTTGCGTTAGGGAGATTGGCAGGGCAAATGTGTGGGGTTAGAATTTGGGTGGGATTGCTGTCGGCACGGATTCGATGGGTCAAAGAGCATCCTTCTGCACTGTGGTGATTCTATGATTTTAAAGCAAGAACAGACCTCTTGAGGGTTAATAGGCAGCAGAGGGCCATTAAAGAGTTAAGCCAAGACCACTCTTTTGTCTGCTACAACATTGGATTCAGCAGCAGCGGTTAAAACAAAGACATTCTCAAAGTTCTTGCACGCAGGGCAGTACAATTGTAATTGGCTTAACGCATTGATGCCAAACTGGTGCTTTATCTAATAATGGTAATATTTAACAATCCGTGATAATGTTATCTTACTCTTTAGGTCAGATTTTACAGTAACAAAATGAAGGTCACATTACCAGGTCTTAGTGGTACTTTTGTGAAAGCAACGATAATCGAGAATAAATGAAAGAGAGTACTTGGACATTTTTAAACAAAGCAAACGTGGGAAGCTACTGTTGTTGATGCGCCTTTTAACTCCTTTTGACAGAGAGGGTTAGTGATTCAGAAAAAGTTTAAACAGGCCGACTTAACGCCATAAAGGTGACTGCGCACAATTTACTGAGTGGCTATTCCTCCTGTTTCTGTGATATGGGTTAACACGGTGCATTGCTGGGGATGGTAGCTAGACTTCCCGTCCGAATGGTGAAATGTCGTAGACCCATAGGCATCCTCGTGGCATGGTGGATGCTTTATTTAAAATATCTACACTTCAATCTGGTGGCAAAGTGAAGGAAGCCTGTGACAATTCTCTGCGCGGTCACTCTGGTGGTGACCCTGGAGCTCTGTCTGAATGCGGAACCCAGCGGGTCACTCTGAACGCCACACTGAGTGTGTTCTGAGAAACCTCCCCGGGCCATGGGTGAGCGCCCCAGGGCAGTGGATGCCAGAGGGTATTGTCAGTTTGGAGGCGTGCCGAGCTGTTAACACACTAACCTTCAGTCTCTATCTCTCTCCTAATTTACTAATATAAGTGACCGTGCTGATAGATTCGCGGCTGAGACCGTGGCTTTCAGATTTCTGCATTAATAATCTTTCTTTCATTGCGTCTCCAGATGTCCCTAATTTATCCACTTATTCAGCAGGGGTGTGACCTGCTGTTCCTCTTGTCAGTGCTAATGCTGTCTGATGGCAATAAATTTTGACTTGTAATAACATTTCCAACTGAAATTAATTGACCCCGCCTGACTCTTGATGGTGACCTCCCTCCACCCCACTCTCTTCCCCTTTGCAATTGGGGGAAGACCCTAATAAGCTCATTGTGGCCCTGAGCAACACTCTGGAGGGGCAGGGGAGGGGGTGCGTTCAGACAAGAGCATTGCTCAATCTCTAATCAGCCGAGGAATAGTGGGCAAGAGCAGGTTCTGATTCCCTACAGAGACAAATAATCACCACGGCTTTACAAGCCTTAATAGGGTCTGTATCCGTTTCCTTTCGCTGGGAAGCAGTCCGATTTGGCCTATGGTTAATAAATGCGGAATAATCACCAAGACGTGAGATCTAGCCCCGCACCATTCATTTCCAGCTGCCTGTGCAGTACTGAGGCTGAAAGTTGTCTGTTTCCACCTCTGTCAGTCCCTGTGATTTTACCCTCATACAGATCCAGGGCTTCAAACAATTCAAAAAGGCAATGGTGAAACGCAGAATGATTTCCCCCTTCATCTGCAGGTTTTAACCAAATCGTTATTGACTTATTTTTTTAAAGATCACATGCAAGTCCAACATTTGTTGCCCATCTTTAATTGCCCTTGAACTGAATGTCTTGCTAGACCACTTTGGAGGGCAGCTAAAGAGTCAAAACATATTGGAGCCAAATGTAGGTCAGACTGGGTATAGATGGCAGATTTCCTTCCCTAAAAGGCATCAATGAACCTGAAGTTAAAGTTTACTTATCAGTGTCAGGACTAGGTTTACATTAACACTGCAATGAAAATCCCCTGGTCGCCATGCTCCGGTGCCTGTTCGGGTACATTGAGGGAGAATTTAGCATAGACAGTGCACCTAACCAGCACATGTTTCAGAATGTGAGAGGAAATCGGAGCACTCAGAGGAAACCCATGCAGACATGGAGAGAATGTGCAAACTCCTCAAAGACAATGACCCAGCCTGGAAATCGAACCCAGGCCTGTGGAGTTGTGAGGGAGCAGCGCTAAACACTATGCCACTGCATCCCTCCAAACTGACAATGCTTTCTGGCACCTGTGGCCCAGGAAAGTTTTTCCAAACAGGCTACAGCATCAGTGTGGCCTTCGGAGCAACCTGCTGGGTTCCTCATTCAGAGAGAGCTCCAGAGTTGCCACGTAGTCAAGTGCAGAGAATTGTTACAAGCTTGCTTTGCTTGCCACCAGACCTTGTGGGCATCACTGGGTAGTCCAGCATTTATTGCCCATCTCTAACTGCCCGTGAACTGAATGTCTTGCTGGCCATTTCAGAGGGCAGCTGAAGCGTAAAACACATTGGAGTCAAATGTAGGCCAGACAGGGTAAGGATGGCAGATTTCCTTCCCTAAATGCCATTAATGAATGGGCTTTTACAACAATCGATGGCTGTTTCATGGTCACCATTACTCAGACTAGCGCTGGAATTTTCCGGTTATTCATGGCAACGGGATTTTCCTGGCATTGCAACCTCTCCCCCAGGTTCTGTGGCAACATGGGGTGACATCAGTGGGAAAGCACGTTGACAGCAGCCAGACTAGAGAAATCTTGCCACTGGTGAACAGCGCACTGCTGGAGAACACACAGCTGGGAGATCTCGCCCTGAATTTCAATTCAAGATTTGGTTAAGTGAATTCTATATCCTACCAGCTGCCATATGGGGATTTGAACTCCTATCCTCTGACCATTAGCCTTGACTGCTGGGTTACTAGTTGAGTGACCACTACACCAATATCTTCCCACTGTCTTCTGGATCGGAAAAACATTGTAATCCCATTCTGCGTCTCCACTGTGCTTGCACCCAGCTCTGTGCCAACACAATTCAGGTGTGAAACCTCCCTGAACACAATCAGCGACAACTGAATGGGTGGAATTTCCCCAAGACCCTGCCAATGGTGCACCTGCGGGGGTGCGGGTGGGTGGAATGCAGATTCAAAACAATCATTTTGGTGTTTGGTGAGCTCTTCCACTGATGCCCACCTTGGCAGATCGGGAAACCCACTCGATGCCAGCTTGAAATAGATTTGCATCCCACTAATGGGGTGCAGATGAAGACCAGGTCACTCGCACCCAATCCCACAATGCCGGTGGGAAAACACGTGACTCATCAGGGCCCTGAGTATGGGCCACGAGATACTTTGTTGACCATTGCCCAGGTGCAGAGTTGCCACACTCCTCTAGCTTCTGCCCGGGTAGTTTTTTTGTTCCCTATCAGCATTGATATGCAAGTTAGGCAAAGGCAAGTGAGGCGAAGTACATGTTAGTTGCTCACACCTCTAACTGCGAGAGCTGTGCACTCCTCTGTGTCCACTCAAAGCATACATATTTCTTTTGTCTCTATTATTTGAAATTAGTTTAAAGTTTATTTATTGGTGTCACAAGTAGTCTTACATTAACACTGCAGTGAAGTTACTGTGAAAATCCCCGAATCATCACACTCCAGCCCTTGTTCAAGTACATTGAGAGAAAATTTAGTGTGGCCGATGCAGCATGTCTTTCGGACTGTAAGAGGAAATTGGAGCACCCAGACATGGGGAGAATGTGCAGCTGCACACAGACGGTGACCCAAGCTGGGAATCGAACCTGGATCCCTGGCACAGTGAGGCAGCAATGTTAACCACTGAGCCACTGTGTCACTTTGCTGATGACAGTTCTATTAATAATGAAGCATTTTCCATAACTCGTTATGAAATATTTGGTGTGTATTAAATGTACGTTGTCTGATTTCAAGAAGTTAGATACAGCCCTTGGAGGGAAGGGAGCGGGGATTAGGATATCGAATTTGATGATCAGCCATGATCAAAATGAATGGCGGAACAGGCTGAAAGGGTCAAATGGCCTCCTCCTGCTTCTAGTTTGTATGTATCCAATGTAAGTCACGGGGTTATTTTTAGTGAACATCCAGCAACTTGCTAATATGGAGGGCTTTTCATGCACAAGCATAGGTTTTCTATGCATGCTATAAAGGATAAGAGTTTTGTTGTAGTTAAAAGGTCTTAGAAAGCAATGGATCCATCTCTGAATTTACTGATCAGAGTGTGTGGACATTTGGTTACTTCCTTCAGTCCTTCTGATCCTGGCTTTACTGTCCCTGTGTGAGTTGTTTCACAAACATTCACCCTTCCCTCATTCCCTTTGGGAACAGTGCTTCCAATCCTTGCTGGGCTGTACTTCAAGCCGCCTCAGTGGGGTCACACTAGGCTACATTAAGCCTGACTCCCAATCAAGGGGAACCCCTCACTGACCTTATGTCAGTTACCTGAAGGTGGAAGAAGCTTGTTATAAGACCTTCCCGGAACTTTTGGCTTAAGGCTTGGACCCAATCGTTTGAATTTGTGGTTGACTTCTGCCAATCTCAGTTTGCTATAAATCTTTGGAAAAACTTTGGTTTCCAGCGAAGAGCAACTGAAGGATTTTTTTTGCCCTTGATATTCAGCTTTTGCTTTTTATCTTTGCTCATCTGGCCAACTTGACTTGTTCCCATCCAGCAGTGAAAGACCGTCATCAATTGGATTAAGGATGTTGACTCTCATCACAATCTGTAGACAGCATCTTCCACACTCGTGACCATTTTCATCTAGAAGGACAAGGGCAGCAGATATCTGGGAACACCACCACTCGCAAGTTCCCTTCCAAATCATTCACCATCCTGTCTTGGAAATGTATTGCTGATCCTTCACTGTTGCTAGGTCAAAATTCTGGAACTCCCTCCCTAACAGCAGTGTGGGTGTACCTACACCATGTGGACCGCAGCGGAGTTCAAGAAGGGAGCTCACCACCATCTTTTAAAGGCAATTATGAATGGGCAATGAATGCTGGCCTAGCCAGTGTCACCCATATCCCATGAATGAATTCTTAAAAAGTTCTCCAAGTGCCCTGCCCACACTCTCCTCTCGTCATTTGCCTGACACATCCATGTTATAAAGGGTCTTGCTGAGGCCACACCTAAAATATTGCGTGCATTTTTGGTCTCCTTTTTTGAGGAAAGGTGCTCTTGCTCTTGAGTTAGTGCAGTGAAGGTTTACCAGGATGATTCCGGAGATGGTGGGACTGATTGACTAGGAGAGATTAACTAGGTTAGAATTGTTTTCACTGGAGTTGAGATGAATGAGGGGAGAATCACATAGACACTTATAAAATTCTAACAGGAGTAGACAGGATAGATACAGGGAGGATGTTCCCAGTGGTGAGGGAGTCCAGAATCAGGGGTCACAGTCTGAGGATTTGGGGTAGACCGTTTAGAACAGAGGTGAGGAGGCAGTTCTTCACCCAGAAGAGTGATGAGCCTGTGAAATTCATTAACACAGAAAGTAGTTGAGGCCAAAACATGCATTCAAGAGACAGCTGCATATAGCACTTGGGGCAGGTGGGATCAAAGATTATGGGGTGAAAGCAGAATTAGGCTATTGAATTGGACGATCAGCCATGATCATAATGAATGGTGGAGCAGGCTTGAAGGGCTGAATGGCCTCCTTAGCTCCTACCTTCTATCTGTCTGTGTTTGAGGTGCACATTTTACCCAGGGCTAATTGCAAAATGGGTAGACAACTAACCTATTTTGTCCCTCAAACGTTTAACAGTAATATAACTAAAACTCAGAACAAACATTAATGAACATTTTTTGCCTGGGTTGCTGACAACGATGAGTAGGTGATTAATCTTTAATTTCTGGAGACTGTAGGACTGTCCTGGAGGATTGGTTATGTAGACTTTCTCTCTGATGTTGTCTCTCTCTTGCTCTCCCTCTCCCTCTCTCCAACTGTAATGAAATCTGGAAGGATGTAACCTATAAAGATGCTGTTGGATGCTTTTTACAGCTCAAATGGATTGCATGAATTTTTCACAGCCACCATTACACTTTACCAAGGCCCTAGTTAGAACAGAGAGGGCACTCCATCACAAAAATTGGTACGTGACAGAATAGACATTTAACATTTCCTCGAAGAGCAAAGGAGACCTTTTAAAATATCCACAGGAAGGCCACACACATGCACACTCAGTAGGATATGCCCACTGTAATATTCTGATGAATTGACCACGCACCAGAATGTGGAGCTAACATTGAACTGGGTATTAGAGTAACAAAGGATTAAGAGCCACGGTAGGTGCATTGTGTACAGACTGATTTATGCAGACTCCTGGATTAAACAGGATAGAGCTGGAAGGGGGGCTGCAAATGGATAAGCAGCTCATCTGCGGCAGTGTACTTGAGAACACACTTGGGTAAATTTTTACCTAATCATCAGGCTGTGTCTGTAAGTAGCTTGTTCTCGTACAATTCGACATAATCTCCTGGATCTCAATATGTGCTGAATGCAGAGAGGGTTATACGTGAGGTTGTTTGCAGAACACATTGACATCCTCCCATAGCAATATGGGATCCTACAATAATATTCCACTCTTCTTGAAACCTCTGCTATCCTATTCCTTGATTTTGACCTGTCCTCACTCTTGAGGCAGGGGTATGATTTTGAAGGCGGTGCTGTCCATGGCTATTAGGTCAAAATTCTTAATGTACTGAACCTACACCATAACAACCTATGAAGGAGATCTGAGTGTCAATCCTGATCCTGTTCTCTTTCCCTGTAGTTGGAGGCAGTTGGAGTTGTAGTTGGAGGCAAGTTTAAAGGTAAAGTCACAGGTGACCTGAGGATCACCACACTTCAGGCGAGGGGGCGAGGTTTGAGAAAATTCAGAAGAATGAGAAGTGATATGATTGGGACATGTAAGATTGTTAGCTGGCTTGGGGGGATGGTGGGGTTGCGAGGTGGGGGGAGGTTAAACAGGATAAATGTTAGGAGGATGTTTCTATTTATGGGAGAGTGGACATTTGGTTACTTCCTTCAGCTCTTCCAGAGGGTGTAGTCAAAGAGAACAAGGACAAAGTAAAGTGTATTTATTAGGCTTACGTTCACGCTGCAATAAAGTTACTGTAAAAAATCCGCTGGTCGCCACATTCTGGCACCTGTTTGGGTTCTCTGAGGGAGAATTTAACATGATCAATCCACCGAACATGCGCATCTTTTGGGCTGTGGGAGAAAACCGGAGCACCCAGACGTAATCCACGCAGATACAGGGGGAATGTGCAAACTCCACATAGACAGTAACCCAAGCTGGGAATTGAACCCAGGCCCTGGCACTGTGAGGCAGCAGAGCTAACCACTGTGCCAGCAACAGTATAGCACAGGCCCTTTGGCCCACCAGTCTGTGCCAACACAGATGCCTCTCTAATACTTTCTTGCCTCTATGTGGTCCACATCCCTCTGATTCCTGCCTATTCATCTATCTATCCCAATGCCTCTTGAATGTTGTTATAGAGTCCGCTTCCACCATCTCCTCCGGTAGCATGTTCCAGGCGTTCACCGCCCTCTGTGTGAAAAACCTGCCCCTTACATCTCTTTTAAACTTTCCTCCTCTTATTCTCAACCTATGCCCCCGTGTAATTGACTCTTTGATCTTGGGAAAAAGACTGACTATCCACTCTATCCAAGCCTTGTAATCATCTTGTAAACCTCTATCAGATCTCACCTCATCCTCCAACGCTCCAATGAAAACGATCCAGGTTTGTTCGACCTTTCTTCACAGTCCATATTCTCCAAACCAGGCAACACCCCGGTAAATCTCTTCTGCACCCTTTCCAATGGTTTGGAAAGTCACAGAATAAGGGGCTGCTTACTTAAGACAGATTTGGGGAAGGATTTCTCCTCTCAAAGAGTGGTGGATCTTTTGGAAGCTGTGGAGAGCACGGCCTTGAATGTTTTCAAGGCTGAGATTGTTAGGCCTTTAGTCAGTTGGGGAATTAAGGGTTACAGAGAGAAGGCAGGACAGTAACCTCAGTGTGAGATCAGCATGATCTTATTAAATGACGGAGCAGGCTCGAAGGGCTGAATGGTCTACTCATGTCCTGTTGCTCTTTGTGGGAAATTCCTGTGAGTCAGCTGCTTGTGTTTTCCACATTACAACAATCACTACACCTCAAAAAGAATACCTTATTGGCTGCAAAGTACTCTGGGACCTTCTGAGGTGACGAATGACTTCCTAGAAATAAGCCTTTTTCGCTTGTCGTCACTTCTAAATTTCAAGTGGTTTGTTAGGAACCCCTTTGAAAACGCGATTGAATAGTTTCAAGGATATAGTTAGTGACTGAAGATGGGGGTTGGGGTAGGACAGTGGTTAGCACGGCTGCCTCACAACGCCAGGGACCCAGGTTCGATTCCTAGCTCGGGTCATTGTCTGTGTGCAGTTTGCACATTCCCCCCATGTCTGCGTGGATTTCCTCCAGGTGCTCCGGTTTCCTCCCACAATCCAAAGATGTGCGAGTCAGGTGGATTGGCCATGCTAAGTTGCCCCCTTAGTATCAGGGGACACTGAGAATGCATGGGGTTATGGGGATAGGGCCTGGGTGGGATTGTGATGGGTGCAGACTCAATGGGCCAAATGGCCTCCCTCTGCACTGTAGGGATTGTACGATTCTATGCAGAAAGTGCCACACAATCTCCACCAATTTTGAGAAAAGAGTGATGCTTGCAGGCTGCTGACTTGCTCTGGCGCCAGCTCCCAGTTACTGCCTGGTGGGGCATCCATCACTGGGACAAAGCTCTTACAAACAGGGGCCGGAGACCGATGGCAGGTTTGCGGAAGGAGCTGTGGGTTTAATTGATGTTGTTCCCCTTCCCTGACAGTGTGGTTTATGGGCCATCATATTGGAGGACTTATGGCCACACTCTGTGTGGACTCCCTCTGAAATATTTCACTGATCCTGAGAACTGATTTCATGCACTGCAGAATTCTAAGTCAGCTTGATGTAAAAGCAGCACCGGAGCTAGCTGGCCTCCTCCCCCACCCCCGTAACTTAAATTCTACAGAGATTGTATCTGAGTTGTTGGATCACCCTCCTTCCAACTTTTAACAAACCTTTATGGAAAGGCAGCTTGCGGAGGATTGTAGATATCTCAAAGTTCTCTCAGTTGTGGTGCTGGAGATGCAGGTTGGGGAAGTCCTAGGCATGACTCTTGGCCGGTGCTGAATTGAGGGGAAGGCGTGCTATCATTGTTCTTTGGGTATTTGAATGTGAAGAATCAGCTGGGATGAATACAGGGGGCAGTTTTTTCCTCATGACCCAAACTGGGCAGTGGACGCAGTAGTATTCTCTCAGTGACTGGATAGAAAGTTGGCAAGCCTTGGAAGTGTGCAGATTGTGACCTGAATTTCCTGTATTGCTGAGGTAGAAACACGAAGATTACTCCCACAATTTCCCCCACCCACTGCCAACCCCCTCATATCTGTGGACATAGAATCATAGATTCCCCATTGTGCAAAAGAGGCCATTTGGCCCATCGAGTCTGCACTGACTCTTTGTCAGGGCATCTCACGCAGGTCCCCTCCCCTTCCTTATCCTGTAACCCCACAGTTCCCTCCTCCGTGCACACATGTACCATGGGTCATTCCATCTAACCCCCACATCTTGAGACATCAAGGGGCAATTTAACGTGGCCAAATCCACCTAACCTGCGTATCATTGTAGTGTGGGAGGAAATCGGAGCACCTGGAGGAAACCCATGCAGGCGTGGTGAGAATGTGCAGACTCCACACAGGCAGCGACCCAAGGCCGGAATTGAACACGGTCTCTGGCACTGTGAGGCAGCAGTGCTCACCGCTGTGCCACCGTGCCTCCACTCAGATGGGGGCTGGATTGAGAGCTTAGTCAAGTTGGTCAGACACCCCACCAGCTCCGGTCTGGTTAACCCATTTTAAGCACAGCAGTTTCCCCTTTCTGTGTTATAAGACGACACTCCCGCCCTCAGCAAAGTCGGGGAGAAAACATTAGCGGGTGTAAATTATTCATAAGTTTTTGGTTCCTGAGAGCCATAAAAATAATATTGAGTACAAGCATGCTCTCTCCGCATGAAGGATCTGGAAGGAGGTTCAAAGTATTAAGTACAAGAGCGCTTCTAACTGATTGCTTTCCTTATGAAGTGACAGAATTCAGTTTTCACGAGAAAAAAATAGCTGCATGTCAATGTGCATTGAGTTGGAACAGTTCCAAGTCAATAGCAACGTTTAATCAGATCCCTTTATGACAACCAACTATACAGCTACATTTTCAACACTGAAAAGATATTGTGAAAATGAGGTATTACAGTAAATTAAAGAAGAATATATATTATTACAATTAAAGGCCCACTCAGCAAAATGAACTGGTAATATACACACAAGTTTAATATTCTGTACATAAATCCAGAATCTATTTGAAGTCACATGTGTACACATACTATAAGTGTATATGGATATACAATATACACACCTATGCAGTCTTTTCTCATTGGAAACCAAGTGCAGGAATTGTAGCAGAATGGCGTTGTGATTCAGAGAATCCCTACAGTGCAGAAGGAGGCCAATTAAGGAAACAAGAGTGCAACCAACTGAGCCATAGATAACACTTCACGCAGAAGTGCCTCGGAGTTATTCCAGCCTTCCCTTATCAAACATGTTAGACAGGACACAGTCAGACTATATATCCCCATCAACTTCCAAGTGGTAAACCAGTTCTACGTTGATTTGAAAACAAACATAGTTGTCACCATTGGATTTCCACATTCACTTCTGGTACCATGGCGACCATTGAACTCCATGTTAATCTTGCTTGAGATGCATGAATCATCTTTGGTCTGTTTTACTGTTGATCTGTTCCATTAGCATCACACTTTCTAATGCAAGATTTCTTATCAACGTGTCTAAGGAATTCTATCTGTCTCTTCCTGATCTCAGTCTGAGTTCTTTCAGTCTCAGATTTTATTTTCATCTCTTCATTGGTGGTATGACTTGTCCAAGATCTCATTATTCGCCTCATAAAATACAACTCTGCAGGTTCAGTTCTTCAATGAATGTACAACATTCACTTTTGGGTGTCAGAACTGGTACGATTTAAGTTTGTTTATTAGTGTCACAAGTAGGCTTACATTAACACTGCAGTGAAGTTACTGCGAAAATCCCCTAGTTGCCACACTCTGGCGCCTGTTCAAGTATACAGAGAGAAGTTAGCATGGTCAGTGCATCTAACTAGCACGTCTTTCGGACTCTGAGAGGAAACCCTTGCAGACATGGGGAGAATGTGCAGACTCTGCACACATAGTGATCCAAGTTGGGAGTTGAACCTATGTCCTTGGCATTGTAAGACAGCTGTATGAACCACTGTGCCATCTATGATGTAGCATCCCAATATTCTCAACTCTGTCTTTGTGGCTAATATTGAGTTGATCATAATCTTTTTATGTTTTACCAAATGCATCTTTGGCCATTCCAATTTTCATCCAACACGGCATTTTTCTGAAACAAATAGAATCACAGTGCAGAAGGAGGCTCTATGGCCCTTCAAGTTTGCACTGACAACAATCCCACCCAGGCCCTGTTCCCATAACCCCGCATATTCCCCTGGCACTAAGGGGCAATTCAGCACGGCCAATGAACCTCACCTGTACATCTTTGGATTGTGGGAGGAAACCCTTGCAGATATGGAGAGAACATGCAAACTCCACTCAGAAGTGACCCGAGGTTGGAACTGAACCCGGATCCCTGGCGCTGTGAAGCTGCAGTGCTAACCACCATGCGGCCCCCCTCCCAATGGTCAGTAAACCATGGGTTGGCGAAGGACAATGAGAAAAAAACAACCCAAAATAAAGGCTGTGCGGACTTTGGAGTAGTACAAAGGCAAAGGTTCACAGTTGGATCATGAGACCCGGATACAAATACTTCTAAGAGAAATTGAGAAATCCAAACTGGTTGATGGATGAGCAAAATATTTTAGTTCTCCACTCATTTTTGCTCTTTAGAGGATTGGTTAAGACAGTGAATGAGATTTGCACTGTGGCACAATGCTTTGCTGCTATTTTTGCTGTTTCACAGGAGGGCACTCTTCATCTCGATTAGATTCAGTGCCTCACACATAAAGGACAGATTGATTACATTTAATGAGCCTGCTCAAACCATCAATACTTGAAAGTCTTCTTTATATCAAAGATAAAGCGATGATGGCTGGATTGTCACTTTCTACTTTGCTGAGCGCAGGATAGCTGGCTGTGCATCAATGTTTTTACAATTGTTCTCATAATTGCACAGCTCTCTCCGGAGGCGCTCAGCCCTGCAGCATCATCGCGCCTGACATGTATCTGAACTTTGTATCTCCATCGCGTGGCTTGTTAGGTTTCAAACTAATGCTGCAAATTAGATTCGCGTTGAATGAAGGCACTAAATGGATAATAAGCAGCACTTGAGGATGCCGTCAATTCTATTCCTCCCAGAAAAATATATATTTTGCAAATATACTTTCTTGCAATTTGAATGGAAGTCACAAGAAAGAGCTTGACCCATTTGCTGCTGCGTGGCTCCTTTGTGTTGTGTGCAGGCACTTGGTTCCCTTTGCCCTGAAGGGACTCAATGGTTATTCCAGGGAATCATTGTGAAGGTTTAGCCCTGTGTGACATATTCTTCCAATTGGAAACAGAGTTCCTTCAGTACAGAAGGACACCATTCGGCCCATTGAGTCTGCACCGACAACAATCCCACCCAGCCCCTATCCCTATGGCCTCACTTATTTACCCTGCCAGGCCTCCTGACTGTAAGAGTCAATTTAGCATGGCCTAATCTGCGCTTCTTTGGACTGTGGGAGGAAACCAGAGCACCCGGTATTAGCCTTGATTTTTCTACTGAAGCCTCAACCTAGATTTTGAGCTCAATCCTCTGGAAAGAGTGTTAAGCCCACAACTTGGGGTGGAAGTTCTACCACGAAGTTCCAGCTTATACCCAATAAGGAAAGGTAACTTGCAGTTAGGGTGTCCCTCCTGCACCAACCTGTGTTCGAATCCCGCAATGACAGATGGTGGAATTTGAATTCAAATAAAAAAAAATCTGGAATTAAGAATCTACTGATGACCATGGAACCATGTCAGAGGCAACTATCTGGTTCACTAATGTCCTTTTAGGGAACGAAATCTGCTGTTCTTTCCTGGTCTGGCCTATGTGTGACTCGAGAGCCATGGCAATGTGGTTGACTCTCAACTGTCTTCCAAGGGCAACTAAGGATTTGCAATAAATGCTGGCTGGCCAGTGATGCCCATGTCCCACAAACAAATTTTCAAAAAACTAGACACTTTGTTCTCCAGGTTCTTGCAGATCTTGGAACATAAATTAATTCAAAATGGATGGTGGAGCAGACTCGAAGGGCTGAATGGCCTACTCCTGCTTCTTTGTTTCTATGTTTAAAATCCTAAATAAACAATGGGACAATTGTTTCCTTCAGCTGCTTCCCTGTCCATGGTCTCTCCCCGTGTGTGTCCCTGAAGCACGTCAGTCAGTCACTGAGCCAGCACAAGTTAGCACTGATTCCGAGCTTAAATTCTGAGTCCATGTTGAGTTTGGTGATGTTCTTTTCTTAGTACAGGCACAGTACAGGCTCTTCGGCCGTCAGTGTTGTGCCGAGTCATGTCCAAAGCCAAGATCAAGCTATCCCACTCCCTATCATTCTGGTGTGCTTCATGAGTCTATCCAATAACCGCTTGAAAGTTCCTAAAGTGTCCGACTCCACTATCACAGCAGGCAGTCCGTTCCACACCCTAACCACTCTCTGAGTGACGAATCTACCTCGGACATCCCTCCTATATCCCCCACCATGAACCTTATAGTTACGCCCCCTCATAACAGCTACTTCCAACCGAGGAAATAGTCCCTGCACATCCACTCTTATCTAACCCCCTCAGCGTTCATAAACTCTATTAAGTCGCCTCTCATCCTCCTCCGCTCTAAAGAGAAAAGCCCCAGCTCCCTCAACCTTTCCTCATAAGACCTCCCCTGCAAACCAGGCAGCATCCTGGTAAATCTCCTCTGCACTCTCTCCAATGCTTCCACATCCTTCTTATGGTGAGGTGACCAGAACTGAACACAGTATTCCAAATGTGATCTGATCAACGTCCAGTATAGTTGCAGCAAAACCCCACGGCTCAAACCTCCCGTTAATAAACGCTAACACACTATAAGCCTTCATTATGGTTCTTCTTCCTTGCACTTTCCCTCCTCTTCCTCCAGTGGTGAACAGTCACGTCTCCGCAACCTAGCGTGGCTAACTCCGGCTTCCTCCCATTAGTCACAATGACACGCCATCTTCCCTATTCTGGTTTTCAGGGAAAAGGAACTGGCCGTACCATTTTTGTGACGTTAATACAATCTGAACAGGGAATGGAGGTTAAAACAAGTTCAGTCTGGCCGATGGTACAATAAATTTGCCTTGACGGAAACAACAGTAAAATCTTATTGATTTTATCTTGCTTCAGAATTTTAGTAAATGTCAGACTGAGCAAGTGGAAGTGCTGAAGTTGCATTGCCTTTTTCTAGATGTTTACTGGAATAAAATTGTCATGGTGTAAGTGAGAAGGCCTAGTAATGAATTTTAATCTCTTAATTTAATTAATGTCAAACTGGCTGGGGTCACACTCTCTGTGGAGTTTGCACATTCTCCCCATATCTGCGTGGGTTTCCTCTGGGTGCTCCAGTTTCCTCATACATCATATCCTTATCTACCAGGCCTATCTATAACCCTCAATCCTATTAAATCCCATGTACTCATCCAGAAATCTCTTAAAAGACCCCAATGAGTTTGCCTCCATCACCAGTTCTTGGGGCTAATGGGATCAAGGGAAAGTGGGGGGATCAGGATATTGAATTTGCTGATTAGCCATGATCATAATGAATGGCGGAGCAGGCTCGATAAACCAACTCCTGCTTCTAGCTTCTATGTTTAAAATCCTAAATAAACAATGGGGTAATTATTTTCTCTTTAAACACATTCAACTAAAAGCAGAAGATGATTAAATTAAATTTGCTTCAAAATCTCATTAACTGAAATATGCGACCCCCCCCCCGCCTTTTCCTCATTGGGCAGTAAGGGTGTAAAATTGGGTAGAATGTCTGGCGAGAGATGCTGGATCCATGGCTAAGCCATCACCAGCAAAAGCTTGCTGTCGGCAGGGAGTTCTCACGTCACCCTAGCAACCTGACTGTGAGCTCAAGAGTGGAGGGATTGTGGGGGTTGGGTTCCCATTCTGTTTGATCATTCCGTGGTCCACATGGTGTCCCCCCAACCGCCCCACCCTCCCCATCCCCGCCAACTTCCCCTGCAGAAAGAGCCAGCCCCATCCAGTCACCACCCCATCTGTCTCTTTCCTTCTTCACAGAGCCTGCCTCACTGGCCCCAATCGGAACACCCCGATTAAACTCCCTGTCCAGACTCCTGGTCAGCAACTTGTTGCAGTCCCACTGGCCACAGCAGCTGGTGGCACCACTGGGACAGAAGAGCTCGCAGCCCTCTGATTGTCCGGAAGCTGTTGGAGACGGAAATGCGAAATCGAAGCCACGACCTTGGCCCTGCCAATTATAAAATCCAGCTAGGTCTTCCAGGACTTTACCCTGCCTTTCCAGCTTCTGTAATAAATCCTGTGCATTTCCCCACTTTCCAACATTGACTGCAAGAGGTACCTCACTGAGCTTGTGAAAGACACTGTCAAAATTCCAGTGTTTCTGTCTCCGAGTTGTCTGAGACATACCTGTCCAGTTCCCTGTCGGTGGTAGTGATGGTGTTCTTGTTGGTACTGGTAACAACGAGTGTTGTTTGTGACCTTTGACCTTGCAGTAGTGGTGAAGGACATTGCTCTCGGTGTCAGGTGGTATTGTTGAGTATCTTTCCTGGTGCTGTTATTGGGTAAGTCTTTTGGATGCTAGTGCCCTGCTGCGTCACACGGTTTCCTAGCAAGCTAGTACATGTGTCACTTCCTGTGCCATGCGAGGCGCAGTCGACAAACAGTGTCCCATTTGATGGTCTTCTCTGAATTGATAGAACTGGCCACTTCCTTGCTAAAGTTTCTTTTTGTTTGTTTATATCCAATTCAATCCAATCAAGGCCCAATTCAAAGTCTCAGCAAGCGAGACATTCCAGATCCAATCTGACAAGATAGACTCACCACTTCCTGTCCTAGGCTTGATCTAGATAATCCAAGCTGATTGGAGCAGGCACTGACCACCCCCCTCCCCCCTCCCCCCTCCCCACATGGCTTGATCTCGTTTGCATCTTAGCTAAAAGGCCTAGATGCCGCTTTAAAAAGTTGCTTCAAATGAAGCCTCAGTGTAACCTCATGACTTCAACCAAGGTGCAGGATGCTAAAACTACGTTTGAGCTTAGCCAAAAAGCCGAGAAGCGCTTACTCGCTTGGAGTTATTCCTTTCTGCACATTCTTCACAGAACTGGGGTGGGGGGGCAGTGAGTGCTGTAGATAAGACCTGCCTTGCCCATCAATTGATTCAAAAATTTTTATCGAAAGCCTATGTAAAATAAAAAGCCTCTAATCACATTTGTGTCCATTCTGAAACAACAGAAATCAATTTGGATTGAACTTCATGTCAGAGTGAGAGCTGATTAGTGTGTATATTTGGTAGCATTAATGCTACCTAGTTCACTTAGTAGGGTCAATATCATTACCCTCTGTGTGCGCCTCATCAAACATGCTGTCACGCAGAACCCTGTGCAGGTGCTGCAGGCTCCATCCAGTGTGTTCAGTACTTTGAGCCTGGATCAGGCTAAAAGAAAACACTTCATCACCATTTCTTCTAACTACCCCCCCCCCCCCCCCCCCCCCACTGAGTTTTAAACGCAGCGCCTCCATTTCAGTCACTCTTCAAAGCTTATCGATCACATTTATCACTGCTCTCTCAGACTGCAATAAATGGGAGACGTCAGTGTGTGCGATCCATCCATATTTCTCCAGCATCTGTGCACAGGAAGGCTGGTGCAGCAGAATTTATCTACCTTTTTCTAAAGTTGATGATGTTAATAACAGTGGCACCTTCTTGATGCCCTGGGGCGTCTGGGTCACACTCCTTCAGGAGAACAATAGTGCGACTTGGAGTTTTAGCCATCTGGAATGCACTGTCCCGTAAGGCAGGTAGAACCAGATCCAACAGGAATGACAACATTCACTGACTGGCCTCTTTCTAAGGTCAAACCAACTAAACAAACTCAAGTTAAATCAGGACAAAGTAAAAAGGGGCAGCTCTGGCTATGCAAGGGAAGTAGTGTTCAGTGGTATTTTTATTCAGAGAGCCAGCAGAGACACAAAGAACCAAATGGGTCTCCAAGCACACTATATGACCCTGTGTTTATCCTTAAGCGATGATCCATCTCTTCTGCGTTGAAGGGAGAGCTGAGTAATTGTTTGAGGGCTGAGGGAGTCGATGGTGTAGTGGCATTGTTGCTGGGCTCGCTGTCCAGAGACCCAGGGTAATGTTGTGGGGACCTGCATTCGAATCCCACCATGGCAGATGGTAAAATTTGAATTCAATAAAAATCTGGAATTGAAAGTTTACTGATGACCATGAAATTATTGTAAATTGTCAGGAAAAACACATCTGGTTCACTAATGCCCTTCAGGCTGGCACTCACCTCTGTCTCTCTCTGTGTGTCTCTTTCCCTCTCTGTTATCTCTTGCTGTGTCTCTCTCTCCCTCTCTTACTGTCTGTTTGTCTCCCTCCCTCTCTATCTCTCTGTCTCTCTCTGATACTCTTATTTCCCAAAGAAGCTATTCAGTATGTTGCTCTTTCCATCCCGGTCCCTCGTATCAAGCTGTACCACTGCCCTCCTCTCTCTATTAATGCTCGCATTCTTCTCCCCACTCATTCAATATGGACCTCTCCTCGTTTCTCCCTCCTGCACATTCAGCTGTGCCCCATTCATCGCACCTTCTTCCCGATCATCTTTTCCCTTTCTTTTCCATGGAATTCCATTTCCCACCTATATCCGATGTTTCCTTGGATTAAATCCAGCTTCTATTTATTGTAAAGAGGAATCCAGTTCCCTGTGATTACCCACCTACAGTATGCAGTAGCCAGTATCGCTCCACAGCAGAATATGAGTGGGAGCAATACTGAGGGGTTTGGTTATTTCCTCTGTAAGATGGTTGGAAAGTACAATCCTGCTGAGAGGTCACGATATGCGTTGAAATGCAACACACATCTTAGTGAACCAGATGTGTTTTTCCTGACAATTTACAATAATTTCATAGTCATCAGTAAACTTTCAATTTCAGATTTTTATTGAATTCAAAATTGTTAGTTCCGTTGCTGAGATTTGATATGATACTGTCAGTCGGTATAGGCAAGGATAACAATCACAGCCCTGCTAGGATACTTTGCTTAGGAAAACATGCTCATATTGTCACTGGACTAGTCATCCAGGAACCTCAGGCCGTGATCTGGGGACTTGGATTCAAATCCCATCACGGTAGATAGTGAAATTTGAATTCTAGATCACTAATGTCCTTTAGGGAAGGAAATCTGCCATTCTTACCTAGTCTGGACTACGTGTGACACCAGATCCACAGCAATATGGTTGACTCTTAAAAGTGCCCTCAGAGGTGGTGGGCAGTTTGGGATCTCTCTCCACAGATGCGATGCCCACATCTTGAGAATGAAGTTTTAAAGAATTACACATGAGGGTGCCTACAATGTTTCATCTAGTTGATGTCTACAGCTAGGATTGCCAATTCCTGGAGAAATGATGATTTCAAGCTTTGATTTTAAAGTTCTCATCCTTGTTTTCAAATCTCTTGTGGTGCCATCCTTCCCTTTCTCTATAAAGTTCTCCAACCCCACAAACTTCCAAAATATCTGTGCTCCTGTGATCCTGACCTCTGTGTTTACTCTGAGTTTTAACTGCTCCACCGTTGGTGACTGTTTTCAGTTGCTTGGACAACCTAAGGTTAGGAATTCCCTCCCTACACCTTCTCTACCTCTTTATCTCACTTTTCTCTTGCAAGACATTCCTTAAGATCTGCCTCTGCTACCAAGCTTTTGGTCATGTGAAACGGGGTGACATTTCCGGCCCTTCTTGCCGGCAAGATCTTCCGATCCCACCAAAGCCCACGGCTTCTTGGTAGTAGGTCAGGTGAACCATGCAAAATTCCATGGACCTCGGTGGTCTGGAAGATCTCATTGTTGGGTGACACAGTGGTTGACACTACTGCCTCACAGTACCAGGGATCTGGGTTCAATTCCAGCCTCGGGTCACTGTCTGTGTGGAGTTTGCACGTTCTCTTGGTGTCTGCGTGGGTTTACTCCGGGTGATCTGATTTCCTCCCACGGTCCGCAGGTGTATGGGTCACGGATTGGCCGTGCCAAATTGACCCGAGTGTCAGGGGCTTAGTAGGGTAAATATGTGAGGTTACGGGAATAGGGCTGGGATGAGATGGTGGTTGGTGCAGACGTGATGGGCCGAATGGCCTCCTTCTGCACTGTAGGGATCCTGTGGCAATGGCAAGCCACTGAGGCCATGGAGAAAAGAAGGAAAGGCCCTGCCCAATATCTCCTGACATGACTCATTGTCAGAGTTTGTTTTATAATGATCCTGTGAAGAATTTTTGATCTTTCGTTATCTTCAAGAATGCTAGATAAATATTCATTGCATTATTGTTGAGGTTACATCACATGACAACTGCCCCACCTCCATTTTCTCTCCATTGGTCCCTCAACATGTCATTCCTACTAGAACACCCCTTTGATGCTCCAATTGGAAAACAAATGGGATCTTAATTAGCCGAGTCGGCAACGCTTGACTGTCAGAAGAGCTTTTCCCTCCATCTCCAGTGTTTTTATAATTAATAATAAAAGCATTCAGGGAAAACCAAAATAAAACCTTTTTTTTAATGTCAACATGATTTTTCTCCCAATGCGTTTGGAGCAATGTTCTGTAGATTAGTCTTTTATTGTTGGAGAATTGAGGCAAACCTGAGCACTAGCAAACTTAAAATCCATTGCTGAAACAGAACAATGCAGAATAAATATGAAGCATGTTGGGTGGCACAGTGGTTAGCACTGCTTGGGTCACTCTCTGTGTGGAGCTTGCACAATCTCCCTGTGTCGGTGCAGGTTTACTCTGGCAGTTCCAGTTTCTTCCAAAGACGTGCAGGTTAGGTTGATTGACCCATGCTAAATTGCCCTTTCATGTCCTGGCATGCGGAGGATAGAGGGATTATTGGGGAAAATATGTTGGGTGACGGGGATCGGGCCTGGGTGGGATTGTTGTTGTTGTAGACTCAATGGGCCTCATGGCCTCCTCTTGCACTGTAGGGATTCTATGATTCTCAGCTTGCTTATTTGTGAGCTGTGTTTTAAGATGTAATATATTTAAGAAGCAAACAGAGTGTGTCTGTCATCTCTGGCCTTTTTGTTGGATTAATGGAACATGATGCTTTCTTGCTGACTTGCTTCCTTGTGGAACATTATTCACAGGCCAGGGACAGAGCAGATTGGAAAGAATGTCTTTTTCCACCAAGTGGTTCTGACCATTTCAAACAAGGTTTATGAAAAGTCATGAATCACATTTTGTATCCTTGCTGAAAGCACCAGAGATCAGTTCTGAATTGATTGCAAAGGCACGACTGACTGGTGTGTCCATTGGGCGCAATAATACTGCTTGGATCACTTCGTGGGGTCAACACCATTTCTATTTGAGGAAAGTCAGTGTGTCCATGATACCATCAAACAATTGTTGGAACATATGTTCCAACCACAACATCAAGTGACATTGAGGTGGCACAGTGGTTAGTTAGCATTGGTGCCTCAGTGCCAGGGACTCTGGTTCAATTCCTGAATGTGCAGAGTTTGCACATTCTCCCCATGTCTGCGTGGATTTCCTCCAGATGCTCTGGTTTCCTCCCATTGTCCAAAAGACGTGCTGGTTAAGTGCATTGGCTATGCTAAATTCTCGGATATATATTATCCGAACAGGCGCCAGAGTGTGGTGACTAGCAGATTTTCACAGTAACTTCATTGCAGTGTTAATGTAACACATAATGTTAATGTTGCAATGTTAATGTGACACTAATAAATACCCTTAAACTTTGATTGGAAAGGCAATGAAACTGAACTGCCAGCAACTGCTGGGACCCATATAAAACTGACCTTTGTAGGAAAGGATATTTTCTTTAGTCCTCTATGTTCCTAAGTGATACTTAGTCTGTTTCTGGGCTTGGACAATCACCAGTTCTCAGACGTGCATGGTTGATGTGCCTGTTGTGTGGGTATGGTGTGGCATCGGGATGTGTGGTTTGGATTGGTGGCATGGAGCTCTCTGATCACTTGCCTTTTCTTCATGGGGCTTGTGTGTGCGCCTGGCGGGTCCCAGAGCACAATTGTCCAATGCTGGCTGGTTACTTTCAGATACTATGGAGTTGAGCTTTGTGAACAAACAGCGTTGTACTTTATTTACCCAAAGCCCCTCCAACTGGCCTCAGATTGATTGTTTCAGTGATGCCTTCTGCATAGTAGTGGGTAATTGCACATAACCTCTGGTCCTAGAAACATGTGTCATTGAATCCCAACAGTGCAGAAGGAGACCATTCAGCCCATCAAGTCTGCATTTATCACAATTTCACCTGGACTCTCTCCATGTACTTACCCTGCAATTCCCCCTGACAGGGCAATGCACCTAACCTGCGCATCTTTGGACTGTGGGAGGAAATCAGAGCACCCGGAGGAAATCCACGCAGACATGGGGAGAATATGCAAACTCCACACAGTTACCTGAAATCAGAATTGAACTCGGGTCCCTAGAGCTGTGAGGCAGCAGTGCTAATCACTGTGGCACCGTGCTGTCCTGTCATTTTGTGATCTCGGAGGAAGGGATCTGATGCCATTTTCTTTGGTTCAAGCATTACAGACAAGGCAATTCAGATGATGTCTTGACTCCACAGGAAGGTCCAATACACAGGCAGACAACATCTGTCACAGTGCATTGGCTGCCATTGCACCAATATGACTGTCCTGAGGCCTTGAGGTACTGTCCACATGGCCACTGTGAATCAAGATGGAATTGTGACAAGGTGGCATAGTGATTAGCACTGCGGCCTCACAGCATCAGTGACCCAGGTTCAATTCTGGCCTTGGGTGTCTGTCTGTGTGAAGTTTGCACATTCTGCCATGTCTGCGTGGGTTTCCTTGCACACTCCAAAGACGTGCCGGTTAGGTGGATTGGTCATGCTAAATTGCCCCTTCAGCTCAAATGGTGCAGGGTAGGTGGATTGGCCATGCTAAATTTTCCCTTAGTGTCAAGAGGGTTAACAGGATGAAAACATGGTGTTACGGGTACAGGGCCTGGGTGGGATTGTGGTCAGTCCAGAGTCGAATGGTCTCCTTCTGCACCGTGGGGATTCTGTGTTCCATTTTGCTGCCCAGCTGGTTTGGGAATGAGACGTCTGTGAAGATGTTGTCCTGGGAATAGAGAGGTCAATGAGGGAGCATGGAAATCGCAGTTTTAAAAGTTCAGTTGACGCAGGCGCGCGAGGAGGGGTAGGATTTGAGCTTCACCTGTGTGTGTGCCAACAGCAAGCCCAATATCTCTGGAGCTGTTGATTTAAAATGCAGCATTGCATTCAGCCGAGGATGCTGTTTGGAGCTCTGTTTCAGTGATTTACTGATGCAGCTCCTTATTACTCGGAGCCTGGTTCCCATAGTGCTCAAGAGATACAGAACCCACTTACTGGTTTATTAAAAATCGAATGATCATCTGCTGCGTGTCTGTGGAAGGGCCCTTTTGAATTGCACAGTGATTTATTTTAGCCAATTATTGGTGCACCGTTCTTTTCAGGAACCAAGCAGAATTGATTGAAACCCATTGAAAACAAATTAGATGTCACTCACACGTGAGAACCTGTTTGTCATTTCCAGAGAGCCACTGTAACGATCTGGCAAATGCTGCGTGAATATAATATTAATTGTTTTAATTTAAAGGATGTAGCAACAGGCTTGATCTCAATACCTCAGCAGGCTTGCGCATAAATATATAGATTATATAGAGCTTTGATTACACCAGGCAAATTAATTAAGTACTGCAATGACCCAAACTGTAATTGTAAACCTTTGTATGGCACAATGCATTTAACTTCAAGTGCCTTGTCTTCTGATTAGCTGTAAACTCAGGTGTAAGTGTCACACAGCAGAGTGATCCCTATTGTACAAATCATTACTGGCATCAAACCTTATAATTAGCAAATGTTCAGTATTTGTAGAACGCCTCGTAGAGCTGGTGAAACGAACCCAGCTGCTTTGGATGGCGAGGGATTGTTTAAGTGTGCATTGGCTACGGGTTAATAAAAGATGAGAAGAGGGATTAAGAGCAAAGCTGTGCCTCGTATAATTAAGACTCTGGGCATTTAAATGATAGGTCATCTGACATCTCTGCAGCAAATTGATTTGACATGTTACCAGTGCAAACGAGGAGCAGAGAGGTTTTTCCCCTTTCATATTAAGGCTTGTACACATTGCTCACTGGAGGATGCTTCACCCATTGACCAGGGTGGTGGAAGCAGCAAAGAAACGTGCATTTGTGTAGCACCTGTCACAACCTCAGGGTATCCCCCCAAAGCACTTTGCAGCCGGTGAAAAATGTTATCGTCAGAAATGGGATAACTCATTTGCACAGCCAGCTCCCGCACACAGCAATGTAATCACGGCTGGATTATCTGCTTTGATGACATTGATTGAAGCTTCAGCATGAACCATGCCACTGTTTACTCACCCATTCTTTCTCGAATATTATCACAGGGAGTGGGATTTTCTACCCTGACCTCCCAGGTGTGTTTTGCAGCCGCCATTAACTGGTGGCAGGATCTTCCAGTCCTGTTGCCCTCTGCCACTGGGGAACCTGGGCCAGGGATTCACCATCGGTGGGACTGGATGATCCCACCTTTCAGACTGGCCGGTAAATATCTCTCAGATGGCTGCTCAGTTTGGTGCCTCATCTGAAAGACAGCAGCCGGAATTGTCCGGCTGTTCACGCCTGCGGGATTCTCCAGTCTGCCGGCTTGCGGGTTTCCCAACTGCGTGAGGGTGACGTCAGTGGGAATTCCAATTGACAGTGGCGGGACAAGAGAATCCAGCCACTGGCAAACAGCACACCTTCTCAGACACATGGCTGGGAGGCTGGAGAGTCTTATCTATCACCTCTAACAATACGGTCCTCCCTCAGTACTGCACTCAATGTCAGCCTAGACTTGTGTGCTCACATCTCTTGGGTGGAACTCAAATACAACACCTTCTATCTTGCGAGGGAAAGAGTTACCAATTGACCCCCGAAATAAAGCTCCACATGCTATCTCCGATTTCAGAGCCGAGCAGAGATTTCCTTTTCACCCTGTAACAGTTTGAGGACAGAATTTGCTCCAATACGCCAGAGGTAATTTAAAAAAACATTTTGTTATTTGCGACAAGCTTCCTGTTTTTCTGGGATTTTGCATCGTTATTTTGCTCAGTGGAGAGAGGATGAATGGTGAGGCGAGCTGGTAAACAATGTGAGATGGCTGTGTTTAAATAGGTGAAGAGGGAGCCGCCACAACGTGACCCTGGCATCTTCCTCCATTATTAGGAGCAGACCAACACCAATTAGAAACAGACCCTCAAGACTCTGCTACAATCGAGTTAAATGTACTCGTCCCAGTGTGATGTTTAGGTAGTTTGGTTGTGTGGACAGGGGATCAATAATGTAGCTATTTCTCCCAACCCCTGAATTACATATCAATTGAAAGTGTGGGCTTTTTATAGTCAGTGTTAACCTACTCTGTCTGGAACATATGAGCTTGCAGTTCTCGCAGAGCTGGAGCTAATTATGGTCCAGGCACTTTTTTCTTACATGTGTCTCAATTATTATCTATCCATCCCTATTCCTTGCTCTGTTTTCTTAGTCCTGGTCATTATCTCTCCATCCCGTAGTTGTTGTTCCTCCCCATGCATCCAGCTATGCGTGTGTTCCTCAACTCCTTCTCTATCCCTCCCCCTCCATCTATCTCTGTCTTATACTCTTTATCCCTTTCTATTTTTCTGTTCTGCTCTTCCTTTCTCTCTCTCTTTGACTTTGCTTTTCCTTTACCGTGCCTCAGTCTCTTCTTCTTTTCTCCCCCTCATTTCTTGCTCCTTGCCCCATCTGTCCATCTTTTCTCTCTCTCCCTCATTCCTTGCTTCTTTCCCCATCTCCCTCTACATTTCTCTCCTCCTGTCCCTCCACGTGCATCATTTTTTCTGCTGAGTGCTTTGCCGCTCTTAATGTGCCGTGGGATGCATTTTCACTCTTTCATCCCCCTCAAAATTAGACATCTGGTGATTTTTATTGTATTCCAACCTGAGCTTTTACTCAAAAGGACTTTTTTTTTTTCAAACTATATTAATGCATTCATTATCCAGTCATTATAAGGTAGGTTGCTTCATATTGCCCAGGGGTTCCCCCTGAAACATCGCGTGTTATTCCGCGGAACAGCAGTTCCTCTAGTCGCAGATGGTTTTCCCAACTGCAGATGACAGCAGCCAGTTCCGAGATGGATTGATCCAATTTAGCAAGCATTCCCAAGGATTGTGTGGCTCTCCGCTGGTGAATTTGCTTCAGAACGTTCCATTGGGATGTAATACTGCAGCACACAAGGCTGCTAGTGTGGATGGTTATCCCTGTACAGAAAGTTAGCCTCTAGCTTCCACCCAACTCCTGACTCGCCAACTCTGTCCGCCATCAGCAGGGCACAAGTTCAGAGTGTGATGGGAACTCTGTGCCTGCCAGAATGGGTCAGCTCCAACAATGCCCAAGGAACTCAACACTGATCAAGCAGAACAAAGCTTGATCAACGGTGGTAGGGCCTAGATGGGATTGTTGTTGGTGCAAACTCAATGGGAAGAATGGCCTCTTTCTGCACTGCTGAGTTTCTATGATTTCTATTACCCAATTCATGACCTTACTCCCTGCCTATAGGATAAAGCAGACCATTTTACTGGCACCCCTTCCACAAGCATTCATTCCCTCCACCACTGACGCACAGAGACAGCTGTATGCACCATCTACAAGATGCACTGCAGCAACTCACCAAGCCTCCTTCAACCCGCACCTTTCACATCCTTGAGCTTGGGGTGAGGGAGAGTTAGGGGTGTGTGAGGGGGTAAGTTGCTGGGGTGCGGTGAGAGGGTAGAGATGGGAGAGGGGATAAGTTGCGGGGGTGGGATGAGGCTGTGGCTTGCAGCTGTTTCCAGATCTGAGTCACGCTCCTCCTTCCCGGATCCAGGGGCGGCAGATACATGGGAACACCATCCTGTCAGGTCCCCTCCAAACCACTCACCATCCTGACTTAGAAATGTATCTTCGTTCCTTCACTGTCACTGGGGTCAAGAGCCTGAAACTGTGGGTGTACCTCCACCAGACGGACTGCAGCAGTTGAGAGAGCCTCCCACTAGCACCTTCTCCAGGGAGATTAGGGATAGTCTGGCCCTAGGAGCTCACATTCCAGGAACTGAGGAGAAAATGAACGGCCAGCAGGGACAGTACACCAACGGCTGCACCACAAATATACTCAGTGGCGGCCAAGACCCTCAAGGCATCCTGATGATGTGAAATATCAGGATGCCGCGATTATTTTCTGTCAACAGTAACGAGAAGCTAGGTGCACGGAGAAATTGCTGGTCTAAAGCTCCAGGCATCAATAAATAACTTTCATTTACGTAACACTTTATCACATACTCGGGATGCCCTGAAGTGCTTCGCAGCTGACGAGATACTTTTTGAAATGCAGTCGTTGTTGCAATGTAGGGAAATACAGCAGGAAATGAGTGCACAGTAAGATCCCACAGTGGGAGCATTGACCAGATTGTTTTGTGGTGGTGACTGAAGGACAAATGTTGGCCAAGGCTACATGGGAGAGGTGCTCTGTTCTTGATCGAGAAGTGCAGCGAGATCTCTTATCTATTCAAGAAGGCAAATGAGCGGCACAGTGTATAGTGCCGGGGTCCCCGGTTCGATTCCTGAATTGGGTCACTGTTTGTGCGGAGTTTGCAAATTATCCCTGTGCCTGCGTGAATTTCTTCTGGGTGCTCTGGTTAGGTACATTGGCCATGCCAAATTTTCCCTCGGTGTACTTGAACAGGTGCCATAGTGTGGTGGCTAGGGGATTTTTCACTTCATTGCAGTGTTAATGTACTTAACATTAAGCTTACTTATGACGCAAATAAATGGTAGGGAGAATGGGAGTAGCAGTGGGAAGGAGAGGGAGAGTGGAGTTGGGGTAAAGATGGAGAGGGAGGGAGAGGATGGAGTGGGGGGACTGGTGTTAGAGGTGGGGCAAGGGGGGAGTGGAGCGGGGAGACTGGAGTTTGATGTGGGAGGAGGGAGGGGATGGAGTGAAGGAAGAAGTCAGTGGTAAGCCGCTAAAGTTGGGTGGAGTGGGGGTAGAAATAGGAGGAGGGGGTGGGAGAGGGGGTAAGTTGCTGGTGGGGTGAGGGAAGGGGGTAGAGGTGGGTGAGAGGGTAGGTTACTGGGGTGGGATGGGGCAAGGGAAGCGAGGTGAAGGTGGATGAGAGGGTAAGTGGGTAGGGTGGGATGAGGGAAAGGGATAGAGGTGGGTGAGAGGTAAGTTGGTGAAGAGAGGTGGGTAAGGGAGGGGATAGAGCTGGGAGAGGGGTAAGTTGCTGGGAAGGGCAGGGGTGAGGGAAGAGAGGTAGAGGTGGGTGAGGGGGTAGGTTACTGGGATGGGGTGGAGTTGAGGGAGGGGAATTTGAGATGGGTGAGGGGGTAGGTTATTGGGATGGGATGGGATGATGGAGGGGGGGTTAGAGGTGGGTGAGGGGGGTAGATTACTGGGGTAGGGTGAAGTGAGGGAAGAGAGGTAAAGGTGGGTGAGAGGGTAGGTAGGTGGGGTGGGGTGAGGGAAAGGGGTAGAGGTGGGTGAGAGGGTAAGTTGGTGAACAGAGATGGGTGAGGGAGGGGATAGAGGTGGGAGAGGGAGTAGGTTACTGGGGTGGGATGGGGTGAGGGAAAGGGGTAGAGATGGGTATGTTACTGGAGTGGGTGTGGTGAGGGAAGGTTAGGGGTGTGTGAGAGGGTAAGTTGCTGGGGTGAGGTGCGGTGAGAGGGTAGAGACGGGAGAGGGGATAAGTTGCGGGGGTGGGATGAGGGTGGCGAGAAGGGAAGACATTTGGGAAGTGAAACATCATGACGTTGTTGTGCACCGCGATTCTCACAGCCACAGAGAATGGAGTCAAGTACACTCCATCTGTGAATGGGCCAAAATTATCACAGGGCCAGGAACAAGACACTTGACACCGAAAGACAATGCAATGTCATTTATATTTAGAAAGGAGAGCATCCAAAGTTCTGCTTCTCTTTAGACTGTGGCTTGCAGCTGTTTCCAGATCTGAGTCACGCTCCTCCTTCCCGGATCCAGGGCAGCTATGGAAACACTGCCATTATTTGGCAGGGGAAAGCTCAGCTCCTGATACTCTGGGTTTAATGGCTTTTCTTAGCTGCACGGACCTGGGAAGGAGTATGGAAAGAGAAACCGCGAAATGAAAGCCCCCTCCAATCAATCCCTTCACTAAATGGGGTTATTGTAAACGCTTAGAACTGACTTCAGTGCGGAGTAACCTGTGTGAGCACTCTGTGCAACGCAACTGACTGGGAATAAAAGAGTGTAATGCAGCTTCAAAGTAACTCGGTGCCTCACTTTTACTTCAGACATTTAAAATTTTAGGCAAGTAGCTGATTTATTGTCTTTCATCTCCTGTTCTGAGTAGCTGTGAGAGCTACTTTTTCTACACATCAATTACAGCTCTGCAATAAATCAGGCCACTTATACACAGCTATTAGAGGCTACTTTGATATCAAAGCCCAGGCATCAAATATGAATTGGAAAAATGTGTTACATTAAGCTCCAGATCGTTAGAACTGCACCATAAACACAAAGGACACAATTAAAAACAGTTTAATTATATGTACATTTCAAAAAACAAAATTCTTTTGTGATCGGAGCAGAACTATGTCTCTCTGTTGATGATTTTTGTTCTAAAGCCTTCTTCCCAGTTTCAGACTGGGTCTCAGGTGATAATGTACACGCTGCCTGTGGTGTGGAACTGGAGCTCGATGTCAAAAGAAAAACTGGCAATGGTTTATTTTATTCATTCGTGTCACAAGTAGGCGTACATTAACACTGCAGTGAAGTTGCTGTGGAAGTCCCCTTCTCGTCACACTCGGGCACCTGTTCGGGTACACTGAGGGAGAATTTATCCTGGCCAATGCACCCAACCGGCACGTTTTTTAGACTGTGGAAGGAAACTGGGGCACCCAAAGGAAACCCATGCAGACACGAGGAGAATGTGCAGCCTCTGCACAGACAGTGACCCAAGGCTGGAATTGAACCTGGGTCTCTGCCGCTGTAAGACAGCAGTGCTAACCAGTTTGCCACCTTTCACAGCCTGAAGATGTCGCAAAAGCATTTCCCAGTCAATGAAGTACTTTTTGCAGGTCACCCGTGTAATGTCGGAAACATGGACACCAATTTGCACACAGCAAGATCCCATTAAAGACCAGGGACGGCGTCCTGAGCCCGTGTTCACTATCTGGGGAATTGGAGGTAGCAGGAGCTTCCGTTTCTCACTGCCCATGTAGTGGGCAATGTAATGAGATTGAAGGCCGCCACTGGTGCGAACCTGATTTAAATACATTTAACTAAATTTCCATATTATTAAACATCCCCCCCCCCCACCACTATCCTGCCAGATATTGTGACCCTGCCTGGTTTTGAATGCTGGAGGGGGGAGGGAGGGAGAGAAATGCTGGCTCCAGTGGTGAATGGGGTGGGGTGGGGACAGAGGAGAGGAGACCTGAGACCAACACAGGGGGATGGGAGGGAGGTTAATTTCTGCTTTAATCGGGGGATGGGGTTTGTGCTCTTTTAAATATGCGCCCTGCTCTGTGCAGCCGTGATGTTGAGGCCCCATTGCCTACATGAAGGTGTGAAACTGACCCAGCCGTTTCTTTGTGACAGAGTGTGATAAGGATCTGGGAAGAATCACACTGCTGTTCTCTCTGGAACCAACACTCTACCATTTTTTGGTAAAATTTCTCCCTTTATATTTTTTATATAATCACTGTTGGTTGAGAGATATATATTGGCAAGGACACCAGAGAGAATTCCCTTGTTATGCTTCAAAACAACGCCATGGGACCTCTCATCGCCACCCAGGAGGCTAAACCTTGTTGTCAGCGCAGATATTTCTCACGTTGGCTAATCAAACCTCAACTGCCTTTGCTTCACATCCTGTGGTAACTACATAGAACATAAAACATAGATATATCTCGCCAAACTAAGTTAATCTCAGTCTGGGAGACCCTCCCCAGCTTGTTCCAAATTGTTACCCCTCTTTGTGGAGAAAGGCTTCCCAAAAAGCTTGGCACATTCCAAAACCGAGGAATTGGAAATCCTGTCAGCCAAATGAATTTGTTAATGGTGGAAGGAGCTGCCCAATATTCAGTGTGCTGTTTATTTTAACCTTCAGTGTCTTTCGAGAATAGCCTTCAAGGCAGTTTCTCAGGATGTTGGCAGAGAGGTGGAGATTCTCGAGATGCTTGGGTGAGCGAAAGTGATGAAGCAGATGGCTTGAGGTCCACCTGTAGCTAAGGGCAACGAAACGTAATGGGTTCTTCCTAAATTGGTCTCATTTAACCAATCGGACACACACTGAATGTGTAACAAGACTCCAGAAGTCACGAGGAGCTTTTATTAATTAGCTCTTCTGCATCTTGCTTTCTTCTTGAGGGAGGAATATAATTTAACATTGAAAGATGCTCAGCGTGCAATACTGTAAGAATGCCTTTGACTGGTGGAATATTAAGGAGAATTGGCTCCTCCCTAAATACATTTGTATAATGTACAACATGATATGTGTGCACATTGTAGAATGCAGACTGGCCTTTGCTCCATTCTCATTGCAGTTCCCCGGGGCAGAGGCTGTAGACTCAGTCAGCACACATTCTGTAGAGCAGCACGGTGAAACACTGGTTAGCACTTCTTCACAGTGCCAGGGACCCCAGTTTCAATTCCCTGCTTGGGTTACTATCTGTGCAGACTCATGTTCTCCCCATGTCTGGATGGGTTGCCTCTGGATGCTCCAGCTTCCTCCCACATTCTGAAAGATGTGCAGGTTAGGTACAATAGCCATGCTAAATTCTCCCTCAGTGTACCCAAACAGGTGCCAGAGTGTGGCGATTAGGGGATTTTCACAGTAACTTCATTGCAGTGTTAATGTAAGCCTCACTTGTGACACAAATTTAAAAACTTTACGAAGTTGAGTCCAATCTTTCTTTCCTCATCTATCTTGTTCCAGGATTGTGCTGACTATGTGCAGAATTGCTTCAACAAAGAGTCATCTGGACTCGAAACATCAGCTCTTTTCTCATCCTACAGATGCTGTCTGACCTGCTGAGATTTTCCAGCATTTTCTCTTTTGGTTGCAGAGTTGCTTCACGCTGCCCTGTCTGTTATACAGCATTGAATTCTAGTTCAAAGTGATGCAGTCATCATAGAACCCCTGCAGTGCAGAAGGAGGCCATTTGGCCCAACGACTCTCCGAGGAGCATCGTACCTTAGGCTCACTGCTGCTCCCATCCCCGTAACCCCACGCATTTAGCATGGCCTATCCACCTAATCTGAAAGTCTTTCGGACTCTGGGAGGAAACTGGAGCTCCCGGAGGAAACTCGCACGCAGACACAGGGAGAATGTTCAGACTCCGCACAGACAGGGACCCAAGCCGGGAATCGAACCCGGCTCCTTGGCGCTGTGAGGCAGCAGTGCTAACCACTCTGCCACAGTGCTGCCCTTATTTTTGACTCTTTTGGGCAGGATGTGTAAATGTTGCGAGGGTGTGACAGGATAGCCAATAGAGCAAGCTGGTGCAATAGCAGATGCTGCGACTTCTGTCACTCAATTTGCTTATTCCGTGCCTCCATTTTGAAAGAAAGAGGCTGCTTGCAGTTGTTAATGCGAGGCTGATGTTACTGCGCATGCCTGTATCTGCAAACTCAGTGAAAACACTGTAGAAAAAGCACAGTGCTCCTTTAAATGTCCATAAATTCAGAGAGCAGTGAGTATACAGAATACAAATGAGTCTTTGTTTAGTTGGGGAATCTACGCAATTTTAAAATCCACTGGTGTAAGGCTGCATCCAAATTGAAATTGGATTGTACATCGCTGTCATCCAGATTCAGATGTTTCTTGTTTCTTATTCACATCTTAAGAGCTTGGGTAGCATAGTGGTTAGCACTGCTGCCTCATAATGCCGGGAACCCGGGTTCAATTCTAGCCTTGGCTTGGAACAACAGAGATAGCTAGCTCTTAAGGTTTATATTGTATCATGTTCAAATCTTGTGACTGGTATAAATTATGCTAATTCTTTTTATTATATTTTAAGTGTGTTCTTAAATAAACTTTGTTTGATAAAAGTTGCCTGACAGGTTATTTGAATCATACTGGGAGTGAATCACCTGTGCCAAATTCAAATGTAAAAATTCAGGGTTTAGGCTATCGTCATCAAATGAGAGTTTCTGGCTTGGATCATAACAGGGCTGAATGGCCTCTTGTGTAGAGATTATATAGATTCTAAGATAGAGCCATAAGGAGTTTGGTAAAATGCTTATCCTTGAACTCATAGACCATTGCCACACAGTATGCTGTACTTACCTCCCAACCCCGCAGGTTACAGAGAGTTGTCATGTGTGGAATTTACACATTCTCCTTGTGTCTGTGTGGGTTTCCTCCAGGTGTTCCAGTTTCTTTGCACAGTCCAAAGATATGCAGGTTAGGTAGAGTAGCCATGCTTAATTGCCCCTTAGTGTCAGGAGGATTAGCATGATAAATGCTTAAGGTTATGGGGACGGATGGGATTATTGTCACTGTGGATTGATGGGCCAAGTGGCCTCCTTCTGCACTGTGGGGATTCTGTGATTCTGTATGAGAGCACCTGACCATTACCGTGCGTTGGACACAACTCTCTGTAAAAATCCAATCTCTGCATAAGTAGGATGAGGGGTTGGGAGGTAAGTAGAGCTTACTGTGTGGCAATGGTCTATGAGTTCAAGGATAAGCATTTTACTGAACTCCCTATAGCTCTGTCTTAGAAACAATATAATCTCTCCACAAGGCCATTTGGCCCAAGCCAGAAATTCTATCATTTTATGACGATAGCCTAAACCCTGAATTTTTACATTTGAATTTGGCACAGGTCAGCACAAGCTGTTTCACTCCCAGTATGATTGAAATAACCCATTAGGAAACTTTTATCAAACAAAGTTTGTTTAAGAATACAGTTAAAATATAATAAAAATAATTAGCATAATTTATACCAGTTACAAAATTTGAACAAGATACAGTATAAGCCTTAACAGCTAGCTCTCTCTGCTGTTCCAAGTTGAACAATAACCCTTTCCAGCCTTGGCACAAAAAGCAATATTCTGATGTGATCCTGGCTTTTCAGCTTCCCAACACCTTTTGCAAAGGGGTCCTTTTGAATATTGGAGTAACTCTCTGAGGCTTCCAAGTCCAGGAACCCTCAGAAAAGCCTCTGAAGAGAGAAAGAAAGAGAAGGACACTGCCTACTCCTGCAGCTTCCAACAGTAACCCTATTGACAACAGAATTTCCAACTCTAGGGAGAGAGGGAGAAGACACTGTTGTTGCTTTCCACCTTAGACAACTACTGAAAAGTGAAACTGAAATCCTGGACTTTTCTCTGGGAAAAACCTGTTCTCAGGCATCACCTAACCTAACAAACATCCCTAAATCAAGCTCCATTCAGCAATCCCCAAAGGACCATGAAACCCAGGACATTGCATTAGTTCAGATTAAAAATAAACAGGTGCCATTTATACTACCTCAGTAATAACACAGGACACTGGATATAGACATTATGGCACCAATAAAATCTTGCAAAGGAAGTGTTTGAAAAACCTGTGGGGAAACATGAATAAAATACATTATTAAAAGGCACAGTATCATCACGGTGACTCTGCACTGACCATCTGAAACAGCACCCTACCAGGCATCAATTACCACCCTAACCCTGTAGCTCCTACACATTTAGCAGGGCCAATCCATCTAACCTGCAAATCTTTGGACTGTGGGAGGAGGAACCCAGGGGAAACCCACACAGACACAGGGAGAATATGCAGACTGTGCACAGACAGTCGCCCAAGACTGAAATTGAACCCTGGTCCCTGGCACTTTGAGATCAGAAGGTTAACTGCTGTATCACCGTGCCGCCTCTTGTTCTGAGTAAATCCGTTCAACAGTGGGCAGACCAGGAACAGCTGAATGACTTGGTTTAAACAACTCATTTGAAGCAGTTTTATACATAGGCACTGTGCTGGGAGAGTGGGATCCCTGTCCCCTTTCACCCAGCTTTGCACTGGGGTGCAAGAGGTGGGAGATTGAATTTCCTTTTTGGAACACACTGAACTCTACCTGTCTGACAGACAGAAACCGCAAAGGATGGACAGTAACACTAGGGGGAGATGGTGGCACAGTGGCAATGTAACCAGAGTTGGTTAATCATGTGGGGACATGGGTTCAAATCCCACCAGGGCAGCAGGTGAAATTTAAATTAATTTAATAAAATTGGGAATTGAAAGCTATTCTCAGTAAAGGTGAGCATTAAACTATCAGTGATTGCCTTCAAAATACATCTTTTATTTGATCATGATATGGGCATCGCTGGCAAGGGCAGCATTTTCGCCCATCCCTAATTGTCCTTGAGATAGTGGTGGTGAGTTGCCTTTTGTTTTATTCCTTTTCCTTAATTCATTCATGGGAGACAGATGTCGCTGGCTGGCCAGCATTTGTTGCCCAAGGGCAGTTGAATCATAGAATTGTACAGTGCAGAAAGAGGCCCTTCGGCCCAACAAGTCTGCACCGACCACAATCCCACCCAGGGCCTACCCCCATATCCCTACATATTTTACCCACTAACCCAAGCATCTTAGGACACTAAGGGGCAATTTTAGTATGGCCAATTAACCTAACCCACACATCTTTGGGCTGAGAGTCAACCACACTGCCATGGCTCTGGAGTTACATGCAAGCCAGACCAGGTAAGGACATCAGATTTCCTTCCCTAAACGGCATTACTGAACTAGTTGGGTTTTTACGACAATCAGCAGTGGTTTCATGGTCATCCGTAGATTCTTAATTCCAGATTTTTCATTGAACCCCAATTCCACCATCTGCCATGGCAGGATTCGAACCCGGATCCCCGGAACATTAGCTGAGTTTCTGGATTAATAGTCTAGCGATAATACCGCTATGCCACGGATCCCTCTTGGATCACTGCAATCCTGTGTGGTGTAGGTACACCACAGTGTTGTTACAGAGGGAGTTCCAGGATTTTGATCAGTGAAGGAATAGCAATATATTAACAACTCAGGGTGGTGACTGACTTGGGAACTTGCAGGTGGTGATGTTTCTGTGTATTTGCTACACTTGTCCTTCTAGGTTGTAAAGGTTATGGGTTTGGAAGGGGCCTTGCTTTGTTGTCTGCATTTTCTTTCACAGTGCACTACAGTGTCAGGTTTATATGGAACTAGACAGACTTTGTAGCCCAGACTTTGTGACTCTGTAAAATGAGCCATATGTGTTGTATCATTTCTGCAATTCTCACACTAATAAGGACTGAATGAGTGTGTCCACTGGGTTCCTGTTTTGACATTTGGTCCCAGTCACAAGCTTACCGAAGGTCCCAGTTTATTTGGTGTGTGGCAGGCAATTTGCATGACCTTAAAATGAGAAAATCTGAAGTCCAACAAGTGTTGTTGCCCCATATTTGAACTGGTAAATGATACTAATTCTACCATTGACCCATGGCAAAAACATGAGCAGACTGAGTAAAATCAGCTGCATAGAATTGCTACTCCATTTGGCAGTGAAATATGTGAAGTTGAAAGGGTGCTGGGCTCCCCCTTTAAATGGTGAGCATGATGTGGAGATGCCGGCGTTGGACTGAGGTAAACACAATAAGAAGGCACCAGGTTAAAGTCCAACAGGTTTATTTGGTAGCAAACACCACTAGCTTTTGGAGCACTGCTTCTTTGTCAGGTAAGTCGGAGTAACCTGGTGTTGTGAGACTTCTCACTCCCTGTTTATCCCATACATCAGGCTTCAACACTGAGCTACGAATGTGCTGACTTGAATCCAATTGAGGGAGAGGATTAAGAGGTTGTAGGTTACTCTGGGATATTTGTTCCTTCTGCTGGATATCTGACAGCTAGTCATTAACTTTACCGCCTTATCCAGAAATCTGGCACCATCATTCCTGTTAGTGCCCACTTATTCATCCAGCCAGTACCTCACCTGATATCTCAATGCACACTCACTCATGCAAGCATCACCCAACACACACACATACATGGACATACACTCCCCACCCACACAGAAACACACTTCCCACACATATGGACACACTCCCCACACACAGCAACATACACATGTACACTCCACACACATGGGCACACACTCCCCACACACACACATGAACACACACATCTACATACATGGACTCATACTCCCACACATATGGATACTCTCCCCTACTGCCCCCCTTACCCCACAGACGCGCAGACACACAAACATAGACACAAACTCCTACACACACACGGAAATACACTTGCTCCACACACACACACACAAACACACACACACAAGAAAACACACCCAACCCCACATATGGAAACACACTCCTCACACACATATGCACACACATATACACACACACACACATAGAAACACACACTCATCACATACTCAAATGGATACAGACTCCCCCACACGTGCACACACACACAGGGAAACAAACATACACACACATACATGGAAACACATAATTTCCTGTGACCCACGTTCACACGCTGACACACATACCTGTACATGCATGCACATGCGCGTGTGCGCACACACGCATACACACACACGTACACACACACACACACACACACACACACACACACACACACACACACACACACAGCAGCTATGTGTGAGCAGTGATCAGGAGCAGGAATCCTGCAACCCTTCCTTTTGAAAATCAGCTAATTGATCACAGATGGGCTGTGAGCCAAGCCCTCCCTGATCTTTATGGCTCAGTACATCACTGAGCGAGTGGGAGCAGCTGCTGGAACGGTTTGCGACTCTTTTATTCAACTGAGCTGAATGACAGTCAGGATCACCTGTCCAGCAAAGGGGGTAAACAGCTGGAAAAGATGGCACATTAAGCCCAGCTTGAAGAGTCAAGATGTTTGTTGGAGAAGTGCTGCAAATGGAGGTCTGAGTGAGCACAGAAGCAGAAGACAAGTGCTCCTCACATGGCCTGACAATATGTGCGGTCCACTACACAAACAGCGACTGCAACTTTCAACGTTATCGCCATTCGTAGAGGATGTGGTTTTCTCTGAGTATCTTTTGGTTTCTGCTTGGTTTCATTGTCACTTCCTGTTCCTCTCCTCATTCAAGCAACAAAATGCTGCTTTGCAACTAAAACACACTGACAGACGCTATTAACATCCCGGCAAACACATCTTCTAGCTGCTGGGGCTATTTATCACTCCTTCACACAGCGTCTTTATCACGCTACCACATTGTTGTTGTGTCCTTGTCATTTTCTTCAACTGATCCTCTTGATATTGCATCCTGAAGATTACAGTATGGGTCAGTGCACGTCGAGATAGTTATCTCCATTTCTTGCTACATTAAGCCGCCTTGCTTTTGTTTTTCTTGACTCAGACAAAAAAGGGAGCATTTTCCCATCCCACTCCATCGCTCCCCCTGTCAATCCCACATGCTCCCCCACCTCCGCCACTTCTCTGAGAAGCCAGACCTATCCTGAAGTTGCAGAGGGACTGGTTGGAATCCAATACAGAATACGACAGCCTTTTTTTTTATCTTTAAAAGAAATTATTTATGAAGGCCTCGCCTTCTCAACCTTGCCCCTTGCCTGAGACGTGGTGATCCTCAGGTTAAATCACCACAGTAAGCTCTCTCTCTCCTCATGGGGGAACGCAGCCTATGGTCATCTGGGACTGTGGTGGTTTAGAAGGTAGCCTTGCATTTGTATGATACTTTTGTGAATCCAAGCTTTTCCAAAACGCTTTGTGCCATTAAAGTGGCATCACTCACTGTGGTAATATAGTAAATCTGCGCATTGTCACCCCCACACAAACAGTAATGTGTCCAGACAGAGCGCCAGACATTTTTGTTCATGTTTGGTGTTAACTTGGCTCCTCACAAAGGGAAGGCTGGGGAAATTGGTGTCTGTTTCTTTTCCTTTGCTGCCTATCCCCTCTTCTTTCTTTTCTCTGTCCTCCCTTTCGCTCTCACTGTTCCCTTTGACACATTCCTCATGTCCATCCTTTCCTCGTCCCTAACCCCTTCAGAGTCCAACTCTTTTTTTCCCACCGCCAGCCTTTGTCAACCCATTTCCTTCCTCTCTCCCATCTGTTCAGGTTTGAGGCACTGGCTAGCAGCATTCCCACTTAGGATAAGCACTGTAACAAACATGGGCCCTCACACACAGCCACACAGTCTAGGCCCACATAACCAGTCAACAACCTGGGCCCACTCACACAGTCTGGGCCCACTACACACTCACACAATCCGGCCCACTCACAGAGCTCAAGTCCACTCACGTAGCCTGGGCCTTCATACCCAGTCAAACAGCCTGGGCCCACTCACATAGCCTGGACCCACTCACACAGCCTGGGCCCACTCACACAGCCCAGGCCACTGACACACTTACACAGCTCAGGCCCATTCACACCAGTTACACAGCCCAGGCCCAGTCACACACTCTCACACAGCCTGGGCTCACTACACACTCACACAGCCCAGCCCACTCGCACAACCCAGCCCACTCAAACAGCCTGGGCCCACTCACACAGCCTGGGCCCACTCACACAGCTTGGGCCCACTCACACACTCACACAGCCCAGGCCCACTAACACACTTACACAGCTCAGGCCCATTCACACCAGTTGCACAGCCCAGGTCCAGTCACACATTTACACAGCCTGGGCCCACTCACACACTCTCACACAGCCTGGGCCCACTACACACACACAGCCCAGCCCACTCGCACAACCCAGCCCACTCACGGAACTCAAGCCCACTCAAACACCCTGGGCCCACTCACAGAGCCAGGGCCCATTCACACCAGTTACACAGCCTGGACCCACTCGCACAGTCTGGGCCCACTCACACAATCTAGGCCCTTACACCCACTCACATTGCCTGGGCCCACATACCATTCACATAGCCTGGGCCCACACATCCACTTACACAGACCAGGCTCATTCACACCAGTTACACACACGGACCCACTCACACAGCCTGGGCCCACGCACCTAGTCTCACAGCCTGGGCTCTCACACCCAGTCAAACAGCCTGGGCCCACTCATACACTCACATAGCCTGGGCCCTCATACCCAGTCACACAGCCTGGTCTCACTGACACACGCACACAGTCCAGGCCCACTCGCACAGCCTGGAACCACTCACACACTCACACTTCCCAGACCCACTCACACAACCTGGGCCCTCACACCCAGTCATACAGCCTGATCCCACTCACACACTCACACAGCCTGGGCCCACTCACACATTCACACAGCCTGAGTCCTCACACCCAGCCACACAGTCCAGGCTCACTCACCCAGTTATACAGTTTGGTCCCACTCACACCCAGTCACGGAGCCCAGACCCACTCACATCTAGTGAAACAGCCCACCACCTCAATGGCACACCTCCTGGTTGAGTGTGGACATCACCAACCGCAAACTGGTAATTGATCTGAGCGGTGAAATCCCAGGTTTCCATTGTCTAAGGCAAACCTGGACAACCCTCGACACCTTGAGGATGGACTGGGGAAGGCATGACTGTTTGTTCCACGAGTGGAACAGCAGGAACAGCTCAAACTGTGACCGTGGCCTTTCACATCAGAACCTAGGCCAGACACTGAACTCCTACCCTGAGAAATCCATCCCTATTGGAACCATAACCATTCGCACTGTGCTGACTGAAACAGCTGAATGGGATTGTTAACCACGACATTGAACTATAGCTGTTTCCCCAGCCACAAGAACAGACAGAAGCTACCTCGACACCTTGCTATATATTGCAAATGAACTGTGTAAAGAACGTGTTGAAGTGCTTGCTACCTGTGACATTTACATTTGCACACTGCCTCTCTTGCTGTGGTTCTGAGTTAGATTCCTTGGTGTGGATTCGCACTGCAGCATTTATACCATCAATATCTCTGCTGCGTATGATTTGTTAATCTTACAACTCCACAAAAGAGGCTCCAGGAAGAATATTTGTAGATGCTTCAATGGAAATGTCACCCACTGATGCATTCTGCAATGATAAAGATTGTAAGCATAGCCCTTCAGAATGATCTGTAATTGTAATTTGCTATTTTGGGGGGGAGGGTTAGAGGTCGCTATGTAGTGAGCCATTGACTTATCAATAAGTTCCAGCTCCGATCACCGGATACAGAGCTGCGTACGCGAATAATGTCAGCTAGATATGTGACCAAGTGTATGACAAACACACAGTATCTCCCACCCAGCCTAACCTCCGGCAGGCTTCCTGCTTACACTACATAAATACACAGTGACATCATTGAGAGCAAATAGCAGGCGACAATGGAGAGAACTTCCCTCTTACATTGAAAAATAATCTCAGGTGCTTTACAGAGGTGAGGTTCTGTGTCCTGTGGGCGCTTTTAGTATCTGCAGGCTCTTGTCTGTGTTTTGTGTGTGTGTGTTGTGTGTATTTGGGTCACAGTTCTTGTCCTGTGTATGTATGTCCTGCCTATGTGCAGTCCCAGTTTGTGTATATGTGTGTGTTATGTATATGTTCAGTGAGCACCGTTGTCCCATGTGTGGGCATCCTGTGTATGTACAATCCATGTTGCGTGCATGTGTTGCGTGTCTTGGTGAATGTCCTTGTCGCATGTACGTGTGTTCTGCTTATGTTTACTCCACGTTGTGTGTTGCATGTGTTGTATATGTGTTGTGCGTGTTGCATGTGTATTTTGGTGAGTGTCCTTGTTCCCGTGTATGTGTATCCCGTCTCTGTGCTGTCCACATGGTGTACGTGTGTGTTCAACTCGAAGGCCACAACTGCTCCCTATCTAAGATCCACAAACCCGGCACAGACAAACAATCCAAACATTTTATTCTGGTAATAGAAGTACTTGTGTCATTGGATGGTGGTGGGGGAGAAAACAAACATTTCAGAAGCGTTGGTTACCAGTGGCAGCGATGGATTTTCCAGTGTGCGTAGTAATCATGCTTCATGCATTGACAATGCCACTGGCTGCTAACGTGGCTACACAGAATGGGGAATGGAGAAAGAATGGAGACAGTGCTGTATTTAAAAGCGGCTTGCAGAGATTGATGTAAATGTGTGATGGTTAGCAAGGGTCACTGGCTCTCTGAGGGACGGTGTCAGTTCATTGCTGACTTTTCAACTTACTTACAGCAATGATAAATGATGACAAGCACTGTTGGGAGGGAGAAGGGGCTCAAAGGTCGCTATGCAAATGCACTGCTGTCACTGCAGCGGTGGCTGTGCCTAATGAGATCAACTCGTATAATTAGCTTTGTGTGGGTCTCCTGTAGTCCCTTCAGAATGGAACGTATAACAGGAGCAGTCTGCAGATTGGGAGATTAGGGGGTTGGGACCAGATATGATAAATATATTGAAATCTTACCAGCGTGCGACAGTGTAAGCTCCTTGCTTAAAACTCCACCTTGTAAGGTCGCCAACCAAGTAAGAGCGGAATTCCTGAATTCCGAGCTGCTGCTGGGTTTTAATCGGAATCAGACGTGACCTCTTGACATCCCTGATGGAGTAGGAAGTCTGATGTTTCTCTGAATAAGCACGGGGATCTTCAGCTGCTTTCTAAATCTTTCCATCTGTATTTTGGAAGGTTTAACACTGCTCTGTAAAGACAGATTTACAGGTTAGTTGAGCAATGAGCTGGATGGACAATGGGGGGACATTTTCTTGTCGCTGCTAATTTCCTGCTGGTGTTAATGGTGTTTTGGTGCAAATACACCAAATTCTGGTGTATTTGCTCCACATTGGCATCAACCAGAAATATAAAGAAAATGTTTTCTCCCCCCCCACTTCAATCTTTTTGTCATCTCTTGCAGCACTTGACCCTTTCTCATGTTCCACTCTGCAATCAGCGTGTGAGTGAATGAGTGTGTGTATGTGAATGAGTGTGCATATGTGTATTTGAATGTGTGTGTGCATGTATGAGTGAGTGTGTATATGAGTAAGTGTGTGTATATGTGTATGAGTGTGTCTATGAGTGAGTGTGTCTATGTGAGTGTGTCTGTGTGAGTGAGTGTGAAATGTATGAGTGACTGTAATATATATGAGTATGTATGTGTGTATGAGTGTGTCTGTGTGAGTGAGTGTGTTATGTATGAGTGAATGTATTATGTATGAGTGAGTATGAGTGCTTGAATGTATGTATGTGTGAATGAGTGTGTGTATGTGTGAATGTAAGTGTGTATGAGTGTATATGTGTGAATGAGTTTGTGTACATGTGAGTGAATGAGTGTTGTTTTGGCACATGTGTCTGTGTGTGTGTGACTGAGTGTGTGAGTCACTGTTGTGTGTAAGACGTGTGCGTGTATATTGTATGTGTGCAAAAGTGTATCGATGAGTGTGTATGTGAGTTATTGTGTGGGTATTACATGTGTATGTATGAGTTACTCTGTGCTTGTATTTAACAGTATTATATAAAATAGTCATTGCATCCATGCTGATTAGATGCTTTCCCTGGACAGTGTACACAGCTGTATTGACAGGTGATTTTTCCTGGCTTTTGTCCAGTAGTCGACTTGTCCAGAATTTCCTCACTGGGGCATTAGTGCCCATTACTGTAAGCAAGAATTGCAATTACTATTACTGATACTGTCCTGTCCACAAGATCAGAACAGTAATAACTCTAAGCAATGGTTATTATGAACACGGGGTCATAGAATAAGCAGAATGAAAGAAATTGGGAGAAATGTTTCCAGGCTAAAGGTGAAACACTTTACCACAAATGGTAACTGAGACAGTCTGTGAGGCCATTTAAAATGGATTGGATGAACATTAGAATGGGATAACTATAAAGATGCAGGAAAGAACACAGTCGATAGTTCTGGAAGGGATTGAATAACTGTAGTTTCTATTATCCTGTACGAGTTTCCACACAAGCTGACTGGAGGTACGGAGCCTGTCTTATGTAATGTACCCTTGTATTGAAGCAGTATACTGACACAAGGCAGCTGAGTCTTTTACACTTCCAGAGTGTAAGTGCTCTCAGACTCAAAAGAAACAACACAGAAGAAAGAGTCACATTTGCATAACCTTTTTCACAACCACAAGCCGTCCCAAAATACTTTACAACCAGTAAGGTACTTTTGAAATGCAATCATTGTAGGAACCGCAGCTCTCAGTTCACACACTGCAAAGTCCCACAAGCAGCAATGTGATAACGACCAGATTAGCTCTTGGTCTTGATTGAGGGATGAAGATCGGCCAGGACACCTCTCTTGCTCCTCTTGCAAAAAGTGGCTTGAGTTCTGTAAACGCACCTGAGAATGCATGTCTGTTCAACGTCCCGTCTAAAAGACTGCATCTCTGACGATGCAGCACCCTCTCCAGTAAGGCCGCACTCACCATCCTCTGACCTCAGAGGTCAACCGTCGCCTGACTTTCCCCTTCCCCTAAGCAGACATACTGGACAGAGGCTTCCTCCAACTTCTCCTCTTGACTTTGTGTGTGGTTCCTTTCCAGCAGGGCGGGGTTAAGGAATAGGAAAGGGGCAGCAAATGTTAATACAGAAATAGTACTGAGAAAATAAATTAGACTGAAGGCTGATAAACGCTCTGGACCAGATGAACAACATCCCAGAGTGTTGAAAGGGCTGGCTGAAGAGACAGCGAATGCATTGATTTGATTTGATTTATTATTGTCACATATATCAGTATACGATGAGAAGTATTGTTTCTTGCACACTATACAGACAAAGCACACCGTTCATAGAGAAGGAAACCAGAGAGTGCAGAACATAGTGTTACAGTCGTAGCTAGGATGTAGAACAAGATCAACTTAATATGAGATAGGTCCTTTCAGCAGTTCGATGGCAGCAGTGAAGAAGCTGTTCTTGAGTCGGTTGGTACCTGATCTCAGACTGTTATATCTGCCCTTACCTTTCAAATTTCTCTAGATTCTGGACAGGTTCCTGCAGACTGAAGGACAGCAAATGTAACCCCATTATTTAAAAAGGGAGAGAGAGAGAAATGTGAGAAGCAAAGAGCTGTTACATTGATGTCAGTCCCCCTCGAGAAAATGATCCAATCTATTATAAAGATGTGATAACTGGAAATTTAAGAAGAATGGTAAAATTGGGCACTCAGCATGGATTTATGAAAAGGAAATCATGTTTGACAAACTTATTGCAGAGTTGGTGACATTGTGCTCTTGTCACTGGGCTGGCAACTCAAGAGACCCAGCGTAACGCTCTGAGGCTGGGTTCGAATCTCGCCATGGAAGATGGTGGAATTTGAATTCAATTTACAAACATGTCTGTGACTCTGTTACAATGTGGCAATTATCGGGGTGGACAGTAAATGCTGACCTAGTATCAAATAAGAGCTGTACACAAGTTCAGCATGCAGAACACTGTGATTGCTTGATGCTACTTTGACACCATCTGAAAAAAATATAGTGGAGTGAGACCAACAGATAATGTTTAAGAAACTAGAATTCATAGAATCATAGAATCTCTACAGTGCAGAAGGAGGCCATTCAGCCCATTAAGTCTGAACCGACTCATACCCAGACTTACTTTGTAACGCCATTTATTTACCCCACTAGATCCCTTGATCTATATACCTTAGAACATTAAGGCCAATCCACCTAACCTGCACATCTTTTTCCAACAATTGACAATGGTTTCATGGTCATCGGTAGACTCTTAATGCCAGATTTTAAAAAAACTGAATTCAAATTCCACCATCTGCCATGGTGGGATTCGAACCCGGTCCCCCAGAGCATTAGCTGAGTTTTTGGATTAATAGTCTAGCAATAGTATCACTAGGCCACCGCCTCTCCTGGACTACCTGCACATTCTCTGAGCAGGTAGTCACATGCCCTCCACTGTCTGGGTCTCTGGTTACACAACCAGAAATGCTGAAATGTGGTTTCCCCCACCCCTTCTCTCTCGTTCTTGCTCTCTTTCCAGTTCAAGGCACTGTGGTCAGTTGCAACATGCCATCTAGCTTCCTGCTCGAGATGAGTACCTGAGCACAAAACCGAGGGGGACTGACTCTCAGAGCAATGCATCACTTAACAGGCTGCCAATAGTTACTGACACCGGGGAGAAGAAAGTCCCAATGAAGCATCAAATAAGACATGTACACAAGTTGAGCATGTAGAGAGCTGTGATTAATTGATGAGTAGCAGGAATAGACTGTCTGATATTTATGCAGTGTTGTGTATAATTAATCAAAATATGAATGACAGAGAGTCATGATTAAACGATGGGGCCCATCAGGTAAATTGACTCACCAAAGACCTGACAATCAAGACCAAATCCTTCAACATCTCCATGTATTTTATCTGCTCGCACGGCACAATGAAAGCTGTTTATAAAAATGTTCTTTTTTTGTTCAAACCCACGTGCATGACTATGTCGAGTGGATATTTTCATAGCTTTGAACTTGCAAATCTGGGGGTCGGCCAGAGTTTTATTTTCTAGGGCAAGCCTACATTTTTATTTTTGTACATGATAAAGCGGGCCAGGGGCGTTGTCTAGTTCCAGAATGAGCACACACAGGTGTTTTGACTGCTCACTCACTGGATCATTCATCACAACTAACATCTTTTGGCTTGGGAAACTCCAGCTTACATCACTCCCTTCCTTGCCATCGCCTCTTGATAGTCTAATCGTTGTCTTCAGCTACTAATGCCAAACACAATCATTTACAGGCTAAAGGACAGAAGAACTTGCGTTTATATACCCCACAGCTAACAAAGTGCTTGACGCAAAAGCAGCAAATACTGGAAAATCTCAGCAAGTTTGACAGCATCTGTGGAGAGAGAATAGAACCAATGTCTTGAGTCTGCTTGACCTTGCTTGATGCCTTACTCGAGGGCAGCAAGTTCCCACAGACAAAAATGACTAAGTAATTTGTTGTGGGTGTAGGTTGAGAGATAAATATTGACTATGACAGCAGTGGAACTCCCTTGCTAACCTTCAAAGTAGCATCACAGGATCTTCTACACCCACCCTAGGGCAGATGTAGATAAATGTCTCATCCAAGAGATGACAGTACCAGCTCTGAATGTCAGCCTGCATCATTTGTGTTGACGTCTCCAGAGTTGAACTTGTACCGTGACTTGACACTAGAAAACAGTTCTAACCATGGCCTCTCTCCCCCCTTACTCCATGATTCACTCTCTCCCAAAGATATTAACTCCTGCTGAGACAGGATTTCAAGTTTTAAAGTTTATTTAGTACAAAGAACAAAACAGCACGGGAAACAGGCCCTTCGGCCCAACGATCCTGCGCCGCCACCCCGATGTTCCCACCTCTACCTGTGATCCCTGTCTATGTTTATAGATCTATGGATTAAAAACCAAATTTGAGACCATTCAGGAAGCATTTGTTTTGCAAATTAGCCTAAGAGCACATTTTTGGGATGTGGGAGGAAACTGGAGCAACCGGAGAAAACCCACGCAAGCATGGGGAGAATGCGCAAACTCCCATGGACACAGGCCCAAATCCATATATCTGCACAGCACAGCGATAGTCACTGAGCTGTCGTGTTGCCTATCAAATGGTCCAGGTCAAGCGTACACTAACGACATGAAGCACTAGGATACTCTCGAAAAAAAAATCCAAGAGCAGCCCTCTCACGACCCATCGCGTGTATGCCCCTCGTTAGACAACAAGGTGGACCAAAGCACCTGTAGGATAAAAACAAATACATCAATATCATCATCTATTTACACACTTCCCAGGGACTCCCAAGGCTCATGATCCCAATTTTAAATCAGTTTTCTATACCCCTCCATTCCCATTCTGTTCATGTGCCCATCTAAGTATTTCCTAAATAACTCCAGAGTACCTGCTTCCACCATTTTACTTGCAGTGCATTCCATACCTCCACCACCCTCTGTGTGGAAAAACTCCCTCTAGCATCCAAATTATACCTTACCTCCCTCACTCTAAGCCCGTGACCCCTCGTGCTATTCAAGTCCATCCTAGGAAAAAGCTTAACCCTGTTTACTCTATCTATCCCCCTCATAATATTTGTTCCAGATTTTGTAAATAGCTTTACATTAACACTGCAATGAAGTTACTGTGAAAATTCCCTAGTCGCCACACTCCAGCGCCTGTTCAGGTACACTGAGGGAGAATTTGGGACGGCCAGTGCAGGTAACCAGCAGTCTGTTGAGCTGTGGGAGGAAACCAGAGCACCTGGAGGAAACCCATGCAGACGCAGGGAGAATGTGCAGACTCTGCACAGACAGTGTTCCAAGCTGGGAATCGAACCCGGGTCCCTGACTCTGTGAGGCACCAGTGCTAACCACTGTGCCACCATGCCACACACAATGGTGTTCATCCAAATTCCCAGTCACTGAGACTGGTATGAGTCTCAGTATGGGAGAAGCAAATGGCAGAGAGTTGTAGTGAGGAGGAAATTGGTGTTGCAGAGTGCCATTCTATTCTTTGTTACTATCCCATACCTTATATTGGGTAGCTGCCATTGGTAGGGCACGCGATAATAACAGGCCAAGGTGTGTTTTACCCCGTTCTGTGATCTAACCTAGATGTGCAAGTCCACAGATCCCTAAAGATCACAGCACAGACGGAGAGGGTGGTGAAGAAGGCAAATGGCATGCTTGCCTTTATTGGACGGGGCATAGAGTATAAAAGTTGGCACATGATGTTGCAGCTATATAATACATTGGTTAGGCCACATTTGGAATACTGCGTCCAGTTCTGGTCACCACATTACCAGAAGGATGTGGAGACTTTGGAGAGAATACAGAAAAGGTTTAGCAGGACATTGCCTGGTATGGACAGTCTCAGCTATGAGGAGAGATTGGGCAAACAGGGGTTGTTCTCCCTGGAAAGACGGAGGATGAGGGGTGACGTTATAGAGATGTATAAAATTGTGAAGGGCATAGATAGGGTGAACAGTGGGAAGCTTTTTCCCAGGTTGGAGGTGATGAACACAAGGGCTCACAAGTTCAAGGTTAAGGGGGCAAGGTTCAACACAGATGTCAGGGGGACGTATTTTACACAGAGGGTGGTGGGGGCCTGGAATGCACGGCCAAGCAAGGTGGTTGAGGCGGACACACTGGGATCGTTTAAGATTATCTAGATAGCCTGTTGCTGTGCTGTATTGTTCTTTGTTCTAAAGACCAGCTCACCAACTCTGTCGAGATTCACGTATAAAGTTTAAAGTTAAAAGTTTATTTATTAATGTCACAAGCAGGCTTACATTAACACTGCAATGAAGTTACGGTGAAAATCCCTTAGTCGCCACACTCAGGTGCCTGTTTGGGTTCACTGGGGGAGAATTTAGCAAGGCCAGTGCACCGAATCAGCAAGTCGTTCAGACTGTGGGAGGAAACCGGAGCACCCGGAGGAAACCCACGCAGACACGGGGAGAACGTGCAGACTCCACACAGACAGTGACCCAAGCTGGGAATCGAACCTCGGTCCCTGGTGCTATATAAGGTAATGTGCCACCGTGCCAGCCCAGGTAACCACCTGGACTTGGTACTAGCAGTGTACCAACGATATCAGAAGCAAAGCTCAACACTATCAGGGAATTGGATGAAAGGGTGAGGAGTTAAATCCAGTCACCCATCTCCTAAGGAGAGACGATAGCCTAGTGGTATTACCACTAGACTATTAATCCACAAACTCAGCTAGTGTTCTGAAGAACCAGGTTCAAATTCCGCCAGGGCAGATGGTGGAATTTGAATTTGATTGAAAACAATCTGGAATTAAGAATCCATTGATGATCATGCGACCATTGTCGATTGTTGGAAAAACCCATCTGATTCACCAATAGGTTTTAAGGAAGGAAGTCTGCCATCTTTACCTGGCGTGGCTTACGTCTGACTCCAGAGCTAAAGCAATGCAGTTGACTCAACTGCCCGCCTAGTGAAACTAGGGATGGGCAATAAATGCTGACCAGCTGGTGAAGCCTATGCCCCATGAATGAATTAAAAAACATCTCATATTGACTAGTGCAGATGGATGCAGTGGACGTGCCTGTGTTAGTCAACTTGTTCTCAGAATTGAGAGTGCAATATCTCTTTGCCAGTCTGGAGCAGCTGGGTTATTTGTATTTAAATCAAAAATTATTTAAATCTAAACACATTTTACTTTTGTACTCCCACCTTGTCAGATAAAGTGCATCACAAAAACCAGCTGCCTTTGCTCTCTGGGGTCAGAAGCGATGACATTGTCACGTTCAGACCCATTCCCTTTTCCTCCTCATCTTTTGATACAAGGCCTGGATGGGCTGTTTCGCCAAAGGCATTTTGACCTGTTGCGTGTTCAACATCCCTTCCAGCTGTCAACATGTGTTTGCCATCAAATTGCATCTGCGAGAGAGAGGGAAAAAAAAACGAGAAAGTGCCGGAAATTTCTAACGGTAAACACTCTGAAATGGAATTGGAAAAGCAGCCAAGCTTGTAGCAGGTGTTTGTATCCACACAGCTCAATCCAATTCATAAAGAGATCAGACAGGTTATAGCTTTGGGTTAGATTGTGCATCCGAACTGGGGATAAAAGCGAAACACTTTCTCTCTGCCCTGACTGTCAGCCAACATCGTTGAGACAGATTACCTGTTCATTGTCACATTACTACCGTGGGATCTGCCTCTGCACAAATAGATCCCCCAAATTTCCCCACCTCTAAAACAGTGACTGCACTTCAAAGGTATGCCTTTGGCTACTGAGTGCCCTGGGGTATGCCGAAAGGCGCTAATTAAAGACAGGGGCTGGGATTCTCCAGCCGTTCACAGCCTGGATTCTCCAGTCCCGCCGGCAGCACACCCTCACCCCCACGGATTTCCCGCCAGCGTGGGGTGATGCCAGTGGGAATTCCCGTTGACAGAGGTGGGACCAGAGAATCCCGTCGCTAGCAAACAACACGCTGCCTTTTGCTGGTGGGAAACATGTGGCTGGGAGGCCGGAGAATCTCAGCCCCAGTTAAACCTGGGCGATTTCTGAGGTACATAACCAAATTCCACACTCACCACACATGTAGCAAGCATTCTGACGCTCGAGCCTCTCTGTTTAACGCATTGTAAAATCAAGGGGTGGAAGGTTAAGTCTCACAAATACTGAGGACAAATCCAGCTCAGCAGGCCGGTGCAAGATCTGAACCCATCACGATGATTAAAGCACTGCATTAATTTAATGTGAATCGGGCCAAGTGCCTCTACACAAAATAAAAATCAAGAATCTTGCATTGCCCTCACAAAATTTTCTCCCAACATCATGCCCCCCATGCAGAAAAGATTGACTAGGATGCTACCAAGACTTGATTGTTTGAACGATAAGGAGAGGCTGGATAAACTAGGACTTCTTTTCCCTGGAGCGTAGGAGGCTGAGGGGTGAACTTATAGAGGTCTATAAAATAATAAGGGATATAGACCAGCTAGATAGTCAAAGGTAGGGGAGTCTAAAACTAGAGGGCATAGGTTTAAGGTGAGAGGGGAGAGATACCAAAGTGTCCAGAGGGGCAATTTTTTCACACAGAGGGTAGTGAGTGTCTAGGACAAGCTGCCAGAGGTAGTAGTAGAGACAGGTACAATTTTGTCTTTTGAAAAGCATTTAGACAGGTACATATGTAAGATGGGTATCAAGGGATATGGGCCAAATGCAGGCAGTTGGGATTAGCTTAGTCATTTAAAAAAAAGGTGGCATGGACAAGTTGGGCTGAAGGGCCTGCTTCCATTCTGTAAACCTCTATGACTTTATGACTGTGACTCTTGATAGTTACTGGAGAGTGACACGTGAAAGATCACCCTCCTGTCTCAAATATGTATTTCATTCGCCATCAGAGTTTTTGAGTCAGATGTAACCATACGGCTTTTAATAAGCTTTCCTGGGGGAAATGGTGTTCAAAGATAATTCTGAATAAAGCGGCAAATGATTAGGTTTCGTTGCAGGAGCAGGATTTTTAAAAGGCTACTGTGCAACAATTAGGCAGCAATTTTTCCACTGGGCCGGGCAATTTTATAAAACCAAATCATCAGCAGTGCAAACACTGTGTCACAAGTTGTGTCGATTTTGTACAGACCTCTCAATTAATAAATCCAAAGCATGAAACGTATCTGCTGAATGCAGCCATAAATGTCAACCGCAGGGAGTGTGCACTGGGATGCTATTTTAATGTATAATGTATCATGTAACATGCACAAAGGCAGCAATCGCCTCGACGTTAAAGAGAATAAAATGATGGGAGGGATGCGTAATGTGTAAATGCACTGTGCCTTGTGTGGTTCAACTCCCGAGCTCTAGGGAGGATTAGTTAATCTTAGCCAGGTAGCCTGAGGAAATGGTATGCTGGACTTCAGATCCCAGTTATGGAGCAGAAGATAAAAGGTTCCCTGTTCCTGATATCTTTGAGTGGCCCCCTCTCATTGAGTGGATGTGGACAGTGGAACTCAGACAGTAACTGGGCACTGGCACTTTGGCTTCAATAGCTTGCTAATACTGAGGTGTTTGGGAGGGGCCTCCGAACATAAGGAACTGCAGAAAGAGTATGGGAGAAATATGGGGCCTGTGATACGTTACAGGCAGTCCTCGGGACTGACCTCACAAGTGTTTCCTGAAAACTGCGTCTTAGGTCGAAATTTCGTAAACCTGAACTGATTTCCCCGTAAGAACAATGTTATAAATCGTGGATTGCTTCCTGAACCAAGGCCGGATACTGTATTTTTAACAAAATAAGCCAAAATCTTTGTCCTCAATCAATTACAAAAAAAAGTAATTTAACAATAAATTAACATTATAAAATAATTTTACGAAAAAGTTTGGAAACCCAAAGATTCAGTAAATAAAAATTCTGAGGAAAAGCAACTGAGCTTCTTGTGTCAGGAAGATGGGTGGCACTGATTATTAATGCACATATGTGAATGAATGGCATGGTGGCACAATGGTTAGCACTGCTGCATCACAATGCCAGGGACCCAGGTTCAGTTCCCAGCTTGGATGTCTGTGCGGAGTCTGCATTTTGTTCGGGTGCTCCAGTTCTCTCCCACAGTGTGGGAGACATGTCGGATAGGTGCACTGACTATGCTAAATCTTCCTTCAGTGTACCCAAACAGGTACACAGAGTGTAGTGTTGAGGAGATCTTCACAGTAGCTTCATTGCAGTGTTGATTAAGCCCACTTGTGACACTAATAAATAAAATTTATGATGGGTTATGGGTTAGCCACTGACCTTTCATCTTGTGGCCTATGTTCAGACCCAGCTTAGGCTAATGGGTTGAAGCTTTGCTGGTTGCACGATCACATCCAAAGCCTCGCATCCTTGGGAGGGTCTGGATCATTTTGGCAAACTTAGCCTTGTTCTACTATGATCGACCCGACTGTACTCGACACTGAAATTGGGTGTCTGAAATGAGAAGTGCTTAATTTCCAGCAATAGATGGCAAAATAAAAGAAAAAGTGCACATTTCAGTCAAAATTTCCCCTTGAAGAAACATTAATTCTATAGTTCTGGCTTGGATTTGAATCCATAGTCCACATATGAAAACCTGCATCAGGTTCTATCAGCACAGGGAACACTGCTGGGAGGCCACTCTGCAGACTGGGCTTCATTCCTGTATAATCACTCAGTTCACCAGAGACAGACTTTTACACGTTTCAGAAACTGCTCTTATCACCTTTTTGCCATCCCTTTGTTACTCCCTGATCCCAGAGCATGCTCTTAACAGTAAACTGGTTCCACCACAGTGCCTGCACTGAATCTACTTAGCATGGTCGTGGATCACTCCAATCAGATGACACCATTTCAGGATGAAAATAGTCTTCTTCGTCTTGTGGTTCTCTGCCCAAAGGCAAAGTCTGGCCCAAAGGTGTCACGGCTTCCGCCATGGGTGGAGTGAAGAGGCAGGTCCCAAATCCACTCCAGCCAGAAGTGGGTGGGATCAAAGCCCGTTTTATTGATACCAATCTGATCCACACTGGTTCAGCCAACAAAACCAACCGCCACCCCTTCCCAAAGTAGTTTGTGTTCCTATGGCAACATACACTTCAACAGACATATTGTAACCCAGAGCTTGGATAGTGAGGGTGTCATAGAATCCTTATAGCACAGAAGAGACCATACAATCTGCACTCTCTGACAGAGTATCTTACCTTGGCCCTAACCCCACCCTATACTTGCAACCCTACATATTTACCATTGGCTGATCCCCCTAACCTACACATGCCGGGACACTAAGGGGCAATTTAGCATAGTCAATTCACCTACCCTGCACATTTCGGGAAATTAAGGGGCAATTTAGCATGGCCAGTTCATCTAATCTGCACATCTTTGGACTGTGGGAGGAAACCAGAGCACCCGGAGGAAATCCACGCCGACACGGGGAGAACATGAAAACTCCACAAGATAGTGACCCATTCCGGGAATTGAACCAGGGTCTCTGATGCTGTGAGGCAACAGTGCTAACCACTATGCCATGGTGCACTTGTGCATTAAAAGTCTGTACCACCCATTTGCCTGACATATGAAGCTCAGTTGCTTTTCATGAAAAAACTCCAGCCAGACGGTTATCCAAGGCTGGAATTGAACCTGTGTTCCTGGCGCTGCGAGGAACACAGTGGCAACCACTGTGCCACCCACACAGGTAGAGTCTCCAATTTCTTTCCATCATACAGCCAACCAGCAAGCTCTGCCAATCTTGCTATCTGACGAGGACATGATTAGAAGGATTTGTAAGTCAAAACTCAGCCTATTTGTCCATGTTGTGAATGCACAAATTCCTAAAAGTAGCTCTATCAAATGTACCATCTATTTTGAGATAGCTTTCTCCCCGTCTCTTTTCCGGTGCTGGTGACTCCTGCTTGAGGGGTAGTCGAGTGAGCAGACAATGTCGTAAGACATTGTCAGGCTTGGCTCAGTGGTTGCTCTCTGAACTTTTGGGTTGGAGGTTGCAGACTCACTCCAGGCTCTGAATAACAAAGGAAACTCTGCAGTGTAGGGTGGAAAGGAGTGCCACACTGTTGGAGGTTTCAGTTAAGATGCTGACCAAAAGCTGAGGTTTTCAGTTATGCACTTTCCACCACTTTCTGAAGTACCTCTTCAGCTATAACAGTCTCATATGTCGATTTGCCATGCCCATTGCCCTCCCTGCAGCTTGGAGCAGAACTACAGAGAGTTTTATGCTGTGAACTTGTCCTCACTGTCTGATCTGAGACTGAATTCAGTTTCATTTTTGCCCAACGAATATTGAAGACAATCTTTAACCTCTGATTATTCCTCTCTCTATTCACATTGTCTATATCTGTAAAGACTTGATTACCTGTAAAGACTTGATTACCTGTAAAGACTCACATTCCAACTATTATCTTGCGATTGTATCTGTGTCTATATATACTGTGTTTGTGAACCCACCTCTCTACCCACCTGATGAAGGAGCAGGAGTCCGAAAGCTCGTGATTCCAAATAAATCTGTTGGACTTTAACCTGTTGTTGTGAGACTACCTATTGGGTGAAAGGACGGCAACATAGAATGTGAGCTTTTTAATTCCTGGCTTTGCAACATTTAATCCTTTTGTAGCTACAGCCGCAAATCAAATTGAAATGCTTTTTTGGTGGAAGTTAGCTGATGTATTTTTAGAGACAATGGACAAGGTGATTCAGAACCTCAGCACTGAGTGAGGATCCTGCGCAAACCTCAACTGAAATATGCAAAAAGGAAAGGTACAGCTGTGAGTTCTATCCTCTGTCTGAATATGCCATCATTGTGCTGCCTCAGAGTCATTTACATAGGACCTCTCTTGTTAACAGCAATCAGCACTGGTAGGAGTTGGCTTTCTGGATGTGACTGTCCCCTATTGTTTACTCCTGACCTGTTTTCCCTTTCCTTTGGTTATTTTTGAGCGTGAAGTGGTTAGGCGGCATTTGTTAGTGAAATGAGGATGAGCTGCAGCAACATGGATCCCAACGGTTCCACGCCTTGCCCTCCACCCGCCACCCCATCCTGTAGCACTGACATGTCCTGTGGGCCGAGAATGATTCCATTTCTCCCGTTTCTTTCTCGTTGTATCCGTTTGTGTCAGTGCTTCTCTGGCAGACCGGCAACCCTTCCTGTCTGATTTGAGAGGGCGAGGTCAAAGATGAGGGATCTGCCAAAGTCTTACGCATGCCAAGTTCCATCATTTGTTTCTCATTTAAATCTCTCTCTGGCCTCGAAACACCTTCCTGTTGAGAGATATTTATTTTGATAGTGCTCCATAGAGCCATGGTGCAGGTTTGTCATTGTGGGTGGGTGTTGCAAAGACAGTAAAGAGGTGACCAACAAGTGTATTTGTGAGTTATTGTCAAAAGCTGAGGGAAAGGATGGGTATAATCGGGGAAGTGATGGCCTAGTGGTATTATTGCTAGATGATTAATCCAGAAGTTCAGCTAATGTTCTGGGGACACGGATTCAAATCCCGGCATAGCAGATGGTGGAGTTTGAATTTAGTCTAAAAAAATCTGAAATTAGGAAGCTACTAATGGCCATGAAACAATTGTCGGAAAAACCCATCTGGTTCATTCATGTTCTTTAGGAAAGGAAAGCTGCTTTTCTTACTTGGTCTGGCCTACCTGTGATTCCAGAGCCACAGCAATGTGTTTGATTCTCACCTACCCTTGGGCAACAAAGGATGGGCATTAAATGCTGACCAGCCAACAATATTATTGTCCCACAAATAATAAAAAAAAAATTTATATATGTGTGTGTGTGTGTGCTATGCTATTCTATGTTTCTATTTATATGACAAGGGGGTTAGATAGAGCGGATATGCAGAGATTATTTCTTCGGGTGGATATAGCTGTTACTAGGGGGCATACTTATAAGGTTCATGGTGGGAGATGTAGGAGGGATGTCCAAGGTAGATTCTTTACTCAGAGAGCGGTTGGGATGGGGAATGCACTGTGATAGTGGAGTCGGGACACTTTAGGAACTTTCAAGCGGTTATTGGATAGGCACATGGAGCACTCCAGAATGGTAGGGAGTGGGATAGCTTGATTTTGGGTTTGAACGTAGCTCGGCACAATGTCGAGGGCCAAAGGGCCTTATTGTGCTGTGCTGTTCTTATCTTTTTTCTTATGTTTTTATACAATAATTTCAACCTAATAAATCAAGGTGCTTCAACAGGATCATTATAAAAGAAAATATGACATCCAGCTACTTAGTTATGAGATCTGAACGCTAAAAGATTGGCCGAAAAAGTAACTTTTAATCAGTATCTCAAGGACGAAAGCGAGGTGGAGAGCTTTAACAAGGGACTTGGAGAGCTTGAAGTCTAGGCAACTGAAGGCGTAACCATCCATGGTGGGGGGATTAAAATCAGGGACGCTCAGGAGGCCAGAATTAGAGGGGGCCCCAGGGCTCGGAGGGCTATGGGGCTAGGGGAGTCATGGAGGGGCAAGACCATAGTGGGACCTCAAAACAAGGGAAGGGAATTTGAAAATCAAGACATTTTTTGATGACTGGGAGCCAGTGTAGGCCAGTGAACATAGGGATGGATGGGGAGAATGGAATTTTCCCATCCTGCCTGCCTTGGGGAATCATAAGCAGGCGGGGCAGTACTCTGCAACGATCCGTTGACTTTGGATGGGATTTTCTGTCTTGGGGTGAACACAGTCGGAAAATCCCACCCTTGGTGTGGGATAGGAGTTGGACAGCACTCTTTTGGATGGCCTCAGGCCAATGAAGGTAGAATGTTGGGGTAGTCAAAGTATAGAGGTAGCAGAGTGTTAGAGGGATGAGTGTTTAACAACAGATTAGCTGAGACGCAGTGAAGTTGGGCGATACTGCGGAGGTGGAAATGCACATTCTTGGCGATGGCAGAAATGTATAATTGGAAGATTATCTCAGTGACAAACACAGTGGAACACCAAAGTTGTGAACAGTCGGATTTAGTCACAGACAGCTGCCAGAGAGAGGGATGGAATCAGCAGTTCGGCAACTTTGTTACCTATTTGTGTTTGGTGGATCTTGGATCAAGTCAGAGGCTGGGAGTTCTGCAGTGAGTAACTTACCCTCTGACTTGAAAAAGCCTGTACACCATCCACACATCAGGAGTGTCTTGGAATACTCCCCACTTGCCTGGATGAATGTCGGTCCAACACGCAAGAAGCTCAACGTCACCCAAGACAAAGCAGTCTGCTCAATTGGCACCCCATCCACAAACAGCCACTCCCTCCACCACTGACGCACAATGGCAGCAATGTGTACCATCTGCAAGGTGCACTGCAGCAATTCGTCAAGGCCCCTTAGGTAGCATCTTCCAAACTGCTACCACCTAGAAGGACAAAGGCAGCAGACACATGGGAGCAACATCACCTGCAAGGTCACCTTCAAGCCACTTTGCATCCTGATTTGTAAATATATCGCCATTCCCTCAATGTGGCTGGATCAAAATCCTGGAACTCCCTCCCTAACAGCACTGTGGGTGTACCTACACCAGACGATCTGCAGCAGTTTGAGGAAGCGGCTCTTCACCAAATTCGCAAGGGCAATTAGGCATGGATGGGCAAAAAAATGCTCACATCCCAATCACAATTTTTCTTTTTAAAAAAACCTTATTTGGGCATCATCGTCGTGTGACTGGCAGCTAGGCCTGCAGCTGAACACTTCTCCCACTAGATGGAGGTGCAGAATCAGCAGATCCCAATCCCCTTTTTCTCCAGCCTGAGATCCTGAGGGAAATTCATTCTCTCAACGTACGGCTGTGCAACAGGAGATGCGGCTGTTTAGGATGTGTTTAAAGGAAGCAGGCCGGCAGAGTGCTGTTGGGGGTTAAGGGTCACCGCTGTGGCCAATGTGGAGAAGTTTAGCTAAGAGCTGTCATTCTCTTCCTCCCCTGCCAATGATGGGATGTATTCTCTTGGCCACGCACTGTTTCCATATCAACACTTAATGCGCTTGTTGCAAGTCTCTCTCTCGGGCGCTTTTTCTCTAATGCGGCTGATAATCCACTTATTCCGCCCCACTGATTGCTGATGAGAAAATGTAACTGTCGGACGAGAACAGAATCAGACTTAAGATGCCCTCGTGGTCGAATAGCAAGTGGTTGCATACTGCCTTGGATTAATGGACAGGATGTCACGCTCCAAACAAATAGCCACTCCCACGCCCAAATTCCTGACATAGAAACATAGAAAACAGAAGCCGGGAGTAGGCCATTCGGCCCTTCAAGTCTGCTCCATCATTCCTTTTAGTAATGGCTGATCATCAAAATCCTGATCCCACCTCTCCAACCCAACCCAAATCTGTCAATCCCTTTAGCGCCAAGAGCTGTATCTAATTTCTTCTTGAAATCAAATAACATTTTGGCCTCAACTACTTTCTATGGTTGTGAGTTTCACACATTCACCACACTTTGGAGAAATTGCTCCTCATCCCAATTCTAAAAGGTTTACCACTTATCCTCAAACGATAAGCCCTAGTTCTGGACTCTCCCCCCATCGGGAACATTCTTTCCGCATTTCCTCTGTCTAACTCTGTTAGAATTTTATAAATTTCGATCGGATCCCCTCTCACTCTTTTCACAGATAGATAGATCATTGATTCCCTACAGTGCAGAAAGAGGTCATATGGCCCATCAAGTCTGCACCGACCACTATCCCACCAGGCCTACCCCCATTACCCTACATATTTATCTACTAATCCCTCTAACCTACACATCTCAGGACACTAAGGGGCAATTTTAGCATGGCCAGTCAACCTTTTGAGCTCCATTGAATACAATCCTAATCAATTAGTTGGAATTGTAATATGCAGTTGCATCCCACAGTTCTGAGTCCCGAACTATGGGATTTACCCAAGTGTTGGCCCTCTGAAACATGGTCCAGAATGTTTTCCAGTCTTGTCTCTGTGTTTAGTCTATCCAGATGCTCACTGGCCCAGTCATCTTTCTAATACAGAGATCTCTCAAAAAGGAACAAGGAAGAATTGCATTTATATAGCACCTTCCACAACTTGTCAAAGCGCATCGCACACATTCAAAGTGTAGTCACCATTGTCATGTGGGAAACATGGCAGCCAGATTGTGCACAGCAGGTTCCCACATGAAGCAAAGCAACAATGATCAAACAATCCCCTTTTCAGGCTATGGATTGCCAGCTAACTCTTGGCAGAGACAGCAAAGGTAACCGTACTGATTTTCCTGAAGTAGTGAAATAGTAAAATCTTCCACATCCACCTGAGAGGCCAGACATGGCACAGCCTCAGTTGAATGCCTCGTGCATGAGACAGCACCTCAGACAGTGCAGCACCCCCTCAGTACTGCACTGAAGTGCAAAGCTTGGTTTTTGTGTTCAAAGTCTCGGGAGCAGCATTTGAATCCACATCGTTCCGACTCTGCCATCTTACCAGCCTGGCCAGGGGATCCAATCATGGTGATATCATCTTGCTTGTTTACCTGGCACTCTGCTTTTACCTGGCAAAATCAAGTGCAGTGGGTGTAGCTTTTCAAAACAGTGGCCTGAGAGAAAATTAACAGCTACGTGAAGTGTCGTGGACTAATAAAGGAGAACCACCATGGATTTGAAAGAAAGTGGTCACGTCGTACAGAAACAAGCCCTTCGGCCCACTATGTCTGTACTGACCTTTAAATACCATTCTATACTAATCTCATTTATCAGCACTTGTACCATAACCTTCAGTGTCTTGGTGATTTAAGCAATGACTAACTTAGTTGGGTTTCTTGTTGTGATAACAGAGTGGGTGGTGCAATTTCTGCTGTAGATGTAGACTTTCAGAAGGTATTTGATAATGTGCCACATGATAGGCTTCTCAACAAAACTGAATCCAATGGGATAAAAGGAACAAAAGCAGCATGGATAAAAAGTAGAGCATTGTGATAAAGGGCTGTTTTTTTGGGATTGGAGGAAGGTTTACAGCAGTGTTTCTCAGGGTATTATCACTAATACTACTGCTCCTTTTGACATGAGTGAACAATTTTCACTTGGGGATACAGGGAGGTACAAATTCAAAATTTACAGATGGTATAAAACTTGGAAGCGTGCAGGAGATAATAATAAACTGCAAGAGGAAATGGGCAGATGGAATTCAACACTGAAAATTTGAGGTGAGACATTGTAGTAGGAAATATGAAAAGACAGTACATGATAAATGATGGAGTCGCAAGTTTATTTATTTGTGTCACAAGTCGGTGTACATTAAAACTGCAATGAAGTTACTATGAAAATCTCCTAGTCGCCACACTCCAGCGCCTGTTCGGGTGCACTGAGGAATAATTTAGCATGGCCAGTGCACCCTAACCAGCATGTCTTTTGGACTGTGGGAGGAAAGCAGAGCGCTGGAAGGAAACCTACACAGTCACAGGGAGAACGTGCACAATGACACAAGCCGAGATTGAAACCCGGGTCCCTGGCACTGTGAGGCAGCAGTGCTAATCACTGTGCCACCGTAAAAGTACAAAGCCTGAATTTTACTCTAACCCTACGTAAGGCAGTAGGACTAACCAAATCACTTGGTAAGAGTGTCAGTACTGATTCGACTGGCAGGATTGCCTGTCTCTCTCTCTCTCTCTATACTGTACTGCTGCTCTATGATTCTATGATTTTTATTCCTACAGTCGCTATTAAGTGCTGGCTGCAAGTCCCATCCCTCCTTTTAAGTGCCGTCCCAGCTGTTGTGTTATTTGACTCTGAGAGGCATCACCCGAATCCTATACATTATTCAGCAGATGGCACAGGATAGCGATCAGGAACAGGAATCCTTTAAGCATCCCAAAGCCAGGTTTTAGCGCTCGTACCAGCTGAGATCAGTTAACTCAACGCAGACATGGGTTCAAGCTTGGACCTGCTGCTCCATGTGGCTCAGTCTAGCACCAAGTGATGCATTTAATCACCGAGCACTCAAGGGATCCCCAATCCACTTTAAAGATGTTTCCTCTGAAGAAATTGCACAGACACCAGTGTTTAAACTTTCTCCTTTGTATAGTTAGCCTTCAACCACGGATATAGATGCAGGTCACTGCATTCTTTTTGAAGTAGATAAAAGCTTTCGAGGGCTGCAGCTTCTGGAGGAGATTGTACAGTAATGTTGGTGCTTGCAGTTCTCCTGTTTTAAGCGGCTAATCAGATGGGGTTAAGCGTGGTCGGAACAATTCATATATAAATCCGTGAAGCTAAAATGAAAGGTGTGGAGTCACTTCACAGATTCTTATTTTTCTGAAGTTGCATTATTCTGAAAGAAAGTGAAGGAATAAATAGTTTGAGAATGTTTACATTCACAGCGTGGTTTGCAGAGTAGCACTTTCATTTTTAAAGTGACGAAGACTGTGGATCTTGCATCCTTTGACCCCGACTGTTGATATAATTTAGATGATTGTCAGCAGCAGTGCAGAGGGAGAGAAGATGACACATAATATTAGGGCGGCATGGTGCCATAGTGGTTAACATTGCTGCCTGAGGCAGCCAGGGACCCGGTTCAATTCCAGCCTTGGGTGACTGTGTGGAGTTAACACATTCCCCCCTGTGTATGTGTGTGGGATCCCTCCAGGTGTTCTGGTTTCCGCCCACATCCCTAAACGTGGATTGACCATGCTAAATTGCCCCTTAGCGTTGGTGGGATTAGCAGGGTAAATATGTGGGCTTATGGGGATAGGGAATGCATGAGATTGTTGTCAGTGTGGGTTCGATGGGCCAAATGGCCTTCTTTTACACGGGAGAGATTCTACGATAACACACCCAATCCCTGGCTGTAACTGAGTGCATCCCTCCAACTGGAATTGCTCTAGGAACATGCTTCTCTTTTTCTCTCCGAGAGTAGCATCCCACTTTCATCCTCATCCCCCCAGATATTTTACGCCCTCCCCCCGTTGCTGAATAATAGAGTGGAACACCAGCATTAAATGAATGGCGGGATTGTTAGAGCGATTTTAAATGCAAGAATGTTAACGGAATACTCAGACAAGTTCAGTAGAAATGATATTGTGGAATAGGCTCTTTTTAGGATGAATTTTAAATTTAAATAAAAAGCCCTTTGCGTGGATTTGTAAGAGGTTGGCATACTTTTAAAAGAAAACTATCGCTTAAGGCCTCCCTTGGCCTTCTGCCAAGGCAGAGCAAAAGAAGAAAGGAAGGGGCATGGTCTCTTTAAATGGAAAGCTGGTTCACATATTTCAAATGTAAAAAGTTAATTGAGCTTCCTGTAAATTTGCCAAATGAGGGATTTAGAAGCACTGTTGTTGTCACAGTGACTTTGCCATCATTTGCACGGTTAGTTATCCATCTGCTCTCCCCACCTCCCTCCCTGGTCCCATTGGACACAGTATTGCACTTGTCTGGATCACTTTCTGCAGTCAGGTGTGATTGCGCCCAACAGCCGTCCAATAACACAGATGGCCCCGGCTCTGAGCTTTTGATGTCAATTTTCACTTCCTGAATTATTAATCAGCTTGTTTGAGTTGCCTGGATGTTACCGGCCTCACCTTCTCCAGCTTCCTTGGTGCCTTGACTGCTGTTAACGTGCAGAGTGTTTTCTGACGCTGTGCAGCCGTGTAACGAGCAAGGTTTAGGAATTCTGAGGGGTGTGAAATGATAGTATTGGACGGGAAGGCAGAGACAGCACCATGTGGATTCGCATGAGGTTGAAATCCTTACTGAAGCAGCAACAAATCTGCCGTGCATAAAGACAAACCTTGATTCACGGTGTAAATGATTCAGCCAGATTCTTTAATATATTTCCCTCTCATTTTATCGATGTAGAGAAACATCAACTTTTTTGGGATGTGGTTCTCCCATCTCATAAGTAGCTCTGCTTTCCACCACTACCGCTTAGTAGCATACGCAGTGCCCCCCTCCCTAACCCAGCAATGAGTCCATAATGTGCACATCACTCTTCCTCACCCACTTCACTGACCCTGGGTTACTCGCCCATGTATACGCCAGGCCCAAACATTTTCACCGTGCCGAGGTGACACAGCGGTTAGCACTGCTGCCTCGCAGTGACAGGGACCCGGGTTCAAATCCTGGCTTGGGTCACTATCGTTATGGAGGTTGCACATTCTCCCCGTGGTTGCGTGGTTTTACTCTGGTTTCCTCCCACAGTTCAAAAACGTGCAAGTTAGGTGAATTTGCCATGCTTAATTCCCCCTCAGTGTTCTTGAATAGGCGCCAGAGTGTGGCAACTCGGGGATTTTCACAGGAATTTTATTGCAGTGTTAATGTAAGCCTACTTGTGACTAATAAATAAAGTTTACTTTTTACTGTATCTCCTTCCTAATTTAATCGTGTTGAATGCCCCCCTTTGATACATTTGTAAATGGTAATTCACCTGCCCATGGTGTGTGATAAATGTGTTCCTCTCTCAGAAACACATATACAGAGGGGCCTTTTTTCCCATTCCACCCGCTATGGGAATGGGAGTGGGTGAGGGACGGACCGTGAAAAGGTCCATTGACGTCGGGCGGGATTTTCCGATTTCAGTGCGAGCGTGGCAGGAAATTAACACCCACAGAGTCATACAGCACAGAAAAGGCCCTTCGGCCCATTGAATCTGCACTGACAATAACTATCACCAAAGGTACTCTAATCCCATTTTCCTGCACTTGTTCCATATCCTTGAATGTTAAGATACTTCAAGTGCTAATCCAAATAATTTTAAAGGTTGTAAGATTTCCAGCTTTCACTACCTTCCCAGACAATACATTCCAGATTCCCAACACCCTCTCTCTGAGTGAAAAAATTTCATGGGACTATAATTCACGCACCTCTGTCTTGATACAAAAATGACACTGTATCACCATTCTTAACACACCCATTGGATTTTAATGCACTCATTCTTTCTGCCAAAGCTCCAATGTCTGAGCCAGCCAGAACCCACCTGCGTTGCGTTTTGATGAAGTGGACAAATTGGGCTGATCTATTTTTGTTGGGGATTTGTTTCAAAGATGTTGCAATAAGGAGCACGGTCAGAATAAACAGACACAACTGGTATTACTGGTTTCACCTGAGCTCCGTGAGTGTGTTTACTTTGCAGGAACTGGTTTTGATAGTTCTGGATAGTCCTTGAATGCCTCTCGGCGGTTCATTTTGTAAAGTACTACAACAGCAACTTACAATTATGAAGGGCCTTTGATTACAGTAAAACCCTCCAGCTCTCATCGTCGAGAAATGATATACTGCAGGCATTTGGTGCAAAGGAAGAGATATTCAGAGGGATTTTAAAAGCTCAGTCAAGGAACTGGGTCTCAAAGCAAGGCGTGGAGCGCTGGAGGATTTAATCAGAGGTCATAGATTCCCTACAGTGCAGAAGGAGGTCATTCAAGCTCATCGAGCCTGCACTGACAACAATCCCACTCAGGCCCTACTCCCACCCCCAAGCCTTCCACACACTCACCTAAGACTGAAATGGAATCTGGGTCCCTGGCAATGTGAGGCAGCAGCGCTAGCCACTTGCCACTCCTACCCGTATTCTCCACTTGCCGAGATGAGTGTAGTTCCAACAACACTCAAGAAGCTCAATGCCATCCAGGACAAAGCAGCCCATTTGATTGGTACCCCATCCACAAACATTCACTCTCTGCAACACCATTGCACCATGGCAGCAGTGTGTACCGTCTACAAAATGCACTGCAGCAACTCATTAACAGCTCCGTAGGCAGCGCCTTCCAAAATCCGTGACCACTAAAAGGACAAGGGCAGCAGATACCTGGGAACACCACCACCTACTACTTCTCTTTCAAATCAGTCAGCATCCTGATTTGGAAATATATCAGCAGTCGCTGGATCAAAATCGTGGAATTCCTTCCCCAACAATACTGTGGGGATATCTGCACCTCAGGGATTGCAATGGTCCAAGAAAGCAGCTCATCACTATCTACTCAAGGACATCTAGGGATGGGTTATAAATGCTGTGGTTTATTGTCCATCCCCTGATGACAAAGCCTGTATGCCCTGCATGAGTTAAAAGAAAAGATTTAGCTAATTTGTTACAGTGCTCCTAACTTTTTATCACTGGGTTTCTTAGAACATTGGCCATTTTTACAGGCCTTTAATTCAATAGTTTTAAGGTCTGCATGTCTCTCCTCTTGCAGAGCTCTTCATCAAAGCTTTCCATTCAGAATGTTGGAAAGATTAAATTAAATGAGCTGAAGGCTCTGCTTCATCTGAACCGATCTTGTGTGAAATCCCACAGCCACAGCTTTTGACCCTATTCAAGTGACCCCAGGTGAGCTGAGTCAGCTCCCTCTTACAATCGCAGCTGAAGCCAGTGGAACCACAAAGGGCACTGGCTGGGTGAAACTGAAGACCTATCCTGTGCTGTGGCCTGTGGCCAACTCTATTAAGGGAATAGAAACCTTTCTTCCCCAGCATTCCCTAAATCTAATATGAGGTGTTACAATCTCCTGCAATGTCTGTGTGCCTTGTTATCCAGTAGACATTCTCAATAAAAATTGATTTTTATTTTAAGGCAGGTCCTTTTTTTTCCGGAACTTCCACAGACTTGCAACCAGTATGATGTTTTGTAAAACAAAGCAGGTTGCTGGGAACAGCAATATGACAGATCCAAGGTTTACTACCTATCTGGGAATGAAGTCCATGCACGCTGCATTCTTAAAGCTTTGGCATTCCCAGCAAGGGAGCAACCTGCAGAGGTGGGCAATCATTCACCCTAGACCACTGTGGCACATATTTTCCTGATATGCCCACCAGCTGGGTGAGCTGCTGTGTCAGCGGCACTAAAACCAAAAAGCTATTTGTGATCAGAATGTGCAGGAAATCGCATACATGGGAACAATAACAGGTGGTTTTCCCATTGTGTTCTCGCACTGGCTCCTAAAGTTAAAGTTTATTTATTGGTCTCAAATCACCTTACCTTCACACTGAAATGAAGTTATTGTGAAAATCCACTGGCCGCCACACTCCGGCGCCTGTTTGGGTACACTGAGGGAGAATTTAGCACAGCCAGTGCACCTAACCAGCACATCTTTGGACTGTGGGAGGAAGCCAGAACACCCGGAGGAAACCCACGCAGACATGGGGAGAATGTGCAAAATGCACACAGACAGTGATCCAAGCCATGAATTGAACCGGGGCCCCTGGTGCTGTGAGGCAGCAGCGCTAGCCTCCGTGCCGCCTCAGCTACTGTTTCATGCTAGGAAAATCAAAACCTTCTTGTGTGTGACTTACATGGATTTCATTTTGAAATCATAAACTAGTACGTGCAGGCAATTTCACTGCAGGCTGCGAGCATGGGTATCCGGTGGGTAATGTTTTGTTTGCATCCCCACTGTTGATGCCCGTGGACCCAGATACTTGGAATATGTAGTCAACGCCCCCAAAGCAAAGTTGCTCAAAAGCAGCTCGAAGGGACAAACAGCTACATGCACATGAAGCAAAAATAACACAAATGTGAGCAGCCAGAAACACATGGATGTCTGTATGGGTTTCACGGAATCATGGAACCCTACAGTGCAGAAAGACGCCCATCGAGTCTGCATCGAACGCAATCCCACCCAGGCCGTACCCCATATCTCTACATATTATACCCACTAATCCCTCTAACCTACGCATGCCTAGATACTAAGGAGCAATTTCTTAGCATGACCAATCAATCTAACCCGCACATCTTTGAACTGTGGGAGGAAACCAGTGCACCCGGAGTAAACCCACACAAACACAGGAAGAACATGTAGACTCCACATAGACCAGAATTGAACCCAGGCCCCTGGCGCTGTGAGACAGCAGTGTTAACCACTATGCCATCATGCCACCTTAGAAGGTGATGATGAGCCACTCTCTTGAACTGTTGCGGTCCATGTTCTGTTAGAAAGGGAGTTTCCAGGATTTTGACCCTGCAACAGAGAAGGAACAGCAATATATTTCCAAATCAGGATAATTCGTGGCTTGGGGGGGAGACTTCCAGGTGATAGTGTTTCCATTTATCTGCTGTCTTTGTCCTTCCGGGTAGCTGAGGTTGCAGAGTTGAAAAGTTGGGTAGTTGAGAAAGGGAAAAGAAGTGCATTTGCCCAATGTACATTATAGAGTGTAAAAAAAGGGGACAGAAGTACACAGCATTTCAGGTCATTTTAAGATTGAAGACCTGAAATTGCTCCGTGATGGACAAATAGTATTGGGCAGGGTTCATATTCTTAACAAGGTCAGTCCTGAGATATGGCAAAGCCCAGATTTCAGGCCTTCACCACCATTATTCTGTATGTAGCTACAGTAGTAAACTACAGGAAGAGGAAGCGCCGGGGAGGGGGAGCGGTGGGTGGAATCATAATCACTCCATAATCAAATGGCTTTGTGGCAACACATTGTCACACCCAAGCACTGCAGTCACACAATGGGCAGGATGTGAGATTTTCTTTTGCTCACTATTCGGTGAAATGAATTGCTGGTGTTGGGGAGTGGCAGCATGCGGTTTGAATGTGACCGTAGAAACCCCGGAAAGGTGAAAAGGGAGCTTATCCCAAGGCACTCTCGCACTGATATGCATGCTGCCAGCACGGAGGTTGTGCCTGCCCGCGGCACAATTTGAATCCAAATCCTGCAAACCATGTGCTTCTGACCGGGTTGGGGACCGAGTTCCGAGATAATACAGAAATTGGTCCTCCAACAGAGCTTCCACAAGGATCTGTTCAAGCGCCCATTGCAAAATTCAGTGGTTACCAGACACCCCTGTATTGGGCGCCCCACATAGAATGGTTGTGCAAGGAAGTCTACAAGGAAGATGAGAAAAAACCTTTGGTTTAGAGACAGGACGTGGAGCGAGGAAGATAAGTGCCATGTTTATGGAATGTATTCTGTCCTTTTAGTTACCAGATAGATGTACTGTAAAGACTTATGGACGTGGGACATTTTAACTTTGCCAAGCACAGCATTATCACAGATTTTGGGTGATTGCTAACGGCAGCTCTTTTTAAAAATATAGCCCCCATTTCGGTTTGTATTCAGGGAGATGGGCATGCAGGCACTGACATCCTGATGAGACTGGCTTTCCTACCCTTGGAGGTAGACTCATAGACAAACCATAACTCCTTCTGCTGGCCTGATGCAGTGTAAATGCAAGAGTGGAAGATGGCAAATGTAATAGGGCTTGAGTGGGACTGTTGTCAGTGCAAGCTTGATGGGCTGAATGGCCCTGTGCGCTGTAGGGATTCTAGGATTCCTACGTATTCAAAAAGGGAGGGAGACAGAAAGCAGGAAACTACAGACCAGTTAACCTACCGTTTATCATAGAGGAAATGTTTGGAGCCATTAATAAGGGTATTGTAACAGAGCACTTAGAAAAATTCAAGATAATCAGGCAGAGTCAACATGGTTTTGTGAAAGGGAAATCATGTTTAACTAATTTATTGGAATTCTTCGAAGGAGTCACATGTGCTGTGGATGAAGGGGAACTGTTGCATGTATTGTAGCTGGATTCCCAGAAGTCATTTGATAAGGTGCCATATCAAAGATTATTGAGGAAACTGGAAACTCATGGTGTAAGCATGGATTGAAGATTGGCTAGCTAACAGGAAGCAGGGCAGGCATAAACCTGGTCTTTTTCTGGTTGGCAGGATGTGATAAGTGGTGTGCCACAGGGCTGCAACATTTTTACAATTTATGTAAATGACTTGGATGAAGGGATGGAACACATGGCAGCTAAATTTGCTGACGACACAAAGAACGGTAGGGAAGTAAATTGTGAATGAGGAGGCTTCAAAGGGGCATAGAGAGGTTAGGTGAGTGGGCAAAAATCTGGCAGTTGGAGCACAATGTGGGTAAATGTGAAATCATCCACTTTGTTAGGAAGAAGAAAATCACAAACGTATTATCCAAATGCTGAGAGATTGCAGAGCTGTAAGGTGCAGAGGGACCTGGCTGTCCTAGCATATGAATCATAAAAGAATACAGTTACAGCAAGCATTTAGGAAAACTAATAGAATGTTATAATTTATTGTGAGGGGGAATCTGGAGTATCATATACAGTATTGGTCTCATTATTTAAGGAAAGATGTAAGTACATCACAAGCAGTTTAGAGAAGGTTTACGAGACTAATGCCAGTATCAGGACAGTTGTCTTATGAGGAATGGTTAGAGAGATTGGGTTTGTATCCACTAGAGTTTAAAAGAACAAGGGGTGACTTGATTGAAACCTTTAAACTCCTCAGGGGTGTCGAAAGGACAGATAAGAAGAGGATGTTTTCTCTTGTCGGAGAATCTTGTTCTGGGGTCGCTGTTTAATAATGAGGAGTCACTCATTTAAGGTAGAGATGAGGAAAATTTTTTTCTCTTGAGGATGATGGGTCTCTGGAACTCTCTTCCTCGATAGGCAGTGGAAGCGGAGGCTGACTATTTCTAAGGAAAGATAGATTCTTGATTATCATGGGGTGATAACATATCAGGGTGGGGCAGGGAAGCAGATAGCAATGAGATTACAATCAGATAAAATCATGATCTTATTGAATGGTGGAGTGGGCCTGAGGGGCAGAGTGGCCTACTGCTGTTCCTAATTTGTACGGAGCTGCCTCACAGACACTGACCTCCTAGAATTCCACTGACACCACTAACAGAGAGAAGCTGATCCCTCTGCAGCTGAAAGTGCAAAGTAAGGGTAGAGACTCATCCAGCTTCCCAGCTATATCATTCAAGGTATTTGCATTAATGAACAGCTTGCCTGAATTAGCCTCATGACCACTCTGCCCATCATTTCCCTATAAATAGGTTTCTGTTGTAATTAGGATCGATTTATTGCCGAGCATTAGTGAAGCCATTTTTATCATTCGGCTGTGCAGTGACAGAAGGGAATTTTTAGTTTCCAGAGGCAGTTTATTAAAGTAAATGGTAGACTGTTCCGAACTACCAGTAATTATTTACTTCAACAATAGCGCAGTTGTTTATTGTGGCAGGGAAAATGAATATGGTGCACAATTCCACGTACCGTATGAGGAGCAGAGATAATTGAGTCCTATATAATCATGCCTTGGACGTGCTTTAACACTGTTTTTATGATTTAATTGTGTTGACACCATTTCTGCAGACTGAACAGCCAAAGTAGGCTTTTGCACAGAATTCATCAGCACAACCCTTTCTTTTGAAAGATTTCCAGGCATCCCAGTCCCGCAGCTCAATGGCAAAATGCAATATCAGCTGTGGCACTGAAATACACAGAGCAGAGGTCCCAGGGTTAACCCCTGATCGATGCTCAGGATGATAGTACATAGGATGAAGGAGAGGGCCATGGTGGATGCTCTTTCAGAGACTTGGCACAGACTAGACAGACCAAATGGCCTCTTTCTGTACTGTAGGAAGCCTATTATGATCAGACGGTGTCAACATTTTACTGGAGTGAGCACAGCTACTGCAGAATTGTTACACTCAAGACATGGATCTTAATCTGATCTTCATCATTCCCATAAGAATGCCCAAATGTCATCTGTGGCAGAGCAAATAGCACCCATGAGACAGAAGATCATGGGTTCAAGTCTTGCCTCAGAGGCTCCAACACCAGATCTACTTCAAACTCCAGTACCGTCCTGAGGGAGTGTTGCACCAATGATGGTGCTCTTTCACATGGAGCCTTACCTCTGTCAGGTGGACTTGAAAGCTCTTCTGTTCTGAGGAAGAACCAGGAAGTGATCTTCTGGCCAATATTGTCCCCTCTTGACTGATTGTCTGGCCACTATCACATTGCTGTTTGTGGGAGTTTGCTGTGTTTCCTGCATTACAGTGACCAGATTTCAAAACTGTTTCACTGCTGCAGAGTACTTTGAGATTTGTTGAAGTTCTCACGGGTGGCACGATAGCAGAGTGGCTAGCACTGCTGCCTCACAGCACCAGGGACTCGAGTTTAATTCTAGCCATGGGTGACTGTCTGAACAGAGTCTGCACATTCTCCCCGTGTCTGCGTGGGTTTCCTCCAGATGCTCTGGTTTCCTCCCATAGTCACAAAAATGTGCAGATTAGGTGGATTAGCTATGCTAAATTGCTGCTTTGTGTCCCAAGATGTGTAAATTAGAGGAATTGGCAGGGTAAGTGAATGGATTATGGGGAGTGAGTGCAGACTTGATGGGCCAAATGGACTCCTTTTGAGCTGTAGGGATTCTATGATTTTATTCAATGATAAATGCGAGCTCTTGAAAAGGAAGATTTGCTTTTATTTCACACCTCTCACCACTCACAAGGCAGATCCAATTAACACAGTTTCCCTTCCCTGTAATACGCAGGAAGAATGCTGTTAGATATTCACTCCACTCAACAGCATCAGTATATAAGAATGGATGATGGTGAAGGGGGGGGGGTGGTGTATTGATGGATGATCAATGGTGTATTGATAGGGTTATCACAGCCTTTACAGATAATCTTCACTCTAAAAATAACTAGCTACCCACAAGAGGGTTTTTTTTGTGTGTGTTTTCAAAGTACACTATCGCGTGCGACAATAAACCTGCTCTGCAGCTAATTTGTGACACTGTACCCAGTGTGTCTGAGGTGCTCAATTGCATCAATAACACATGAAAAATATTGCAAACCACCAACAGAACAGAGCCCCCCACCCATGAGAACAAAAAAAAACAGCTTGCTTACAACCTTCATCTTAAATCGTTGTACTTGTCGAAGTTGCTTACTGATTCCCTGTACTACCTGTACTGTTTTAATAATTAGTGATGATGGTGATTCAAGGGGCTGAGTGGCCTAATTCTGCTCCTATATTTTAAGCTCTTATTTGACTTCTGTGCGAGAAAGACAAAGCCAAAAGTGTCATGCTGTGTTTGTACACTGCAATCCTTTCATCTGTTTGTTCTTTTACGGGACATAGGCGTAGTTGGCCGGGCCCACCATTTACTGCCCATTCCTAGTTGCCCCCCTCCCCTATTTCTGACAGCATTTGAGAGTCGGCCACATTATGTGACTCCAGACCTACACCATCGGCCAGATCAGGTAACAAAACATTGAACGTATCCAAGAGGCAGCTGGATATGGCACTTTGGGCAAATGGGATCGAAGGTTATGGGGAAAAAGCGGGACTAGCCAATTGAGTTGGACAATTCAGCTATGATTGTAATGAATGGTGGAGCAGGCTCGAAGGGCCAAATGGCCTCTCCTATCTTCTATGTAAAGACGGCAGATTTCCTTCCCTAAAGAGGCATTAGTGAACCAGATGGGTTTTTACAACAACTGTCAGTAGTTTCATGAGCATTCATCGAACTTTTAATTCCAGATTTTCATTCTACCGTGGCGGGATTCAACTCCCGACGCCCCCAAGCTTTACTCTGGGCTTCTGGGTTACTAGTTCATCAATAATACCACGACACCACTGCCTCCACCTAAAAATGCCGAATCTGTTTGTTGTAACTAATTCAGCAAAGCCCATTCTTTTGCTGCAACACTCTGATAGATATGTGTGTGTGTGTGTGGAAAAAAATGCTGCTATCCATGTCTAGGCCTTTTTTTTGGGGAGGGGAGTGTGGATTTCCATTCTGGAAGCTAGCAGCAGGGAAGCTGTGTGTGTTCGTAGACAGCCTGGCATTATTCTCCGAGGGAATACACACAGACAACTCGGCAAACAATGAACCTCCGAAGTGCAGCAGCTGATAATAGGCTTCGCTCGACCTCGGAGGTCACAGTCAAATAAATAGGCCAGATGCTTAGCACTTGTGTTTTCACGGCCCTGGAGCAGATAATTTCGCTCGATTCCGCCCTCCTACTTCTAAACCCAACACCCCCCCCCCCCTCCACCCCGCTCCCCAACCCAACATACAATCTTGCAACAACACACAAAAAAAATCCTCCAGCAGCCTGGAGACACTGGGGGGCTAGTGTGTTGGGGAGAGATTAAGTGATGGTTTATCGCTTTCCTCTTGCTGCTTCTGTAGATAGACTTGCAAGCTTATACACCCACTGAACCGTCAGTGCCAGGGACTTGAGGAACTATTAACTGTGCAAAAGAAACCTTTATGTCCTGTATATATATATTTTTTTAGAAAGGAATGTTGTGTTATCTTTATAAATAAAAGAACCGGGGGTGGGGGGAAATGGGGGGAGGGGGAGGGTTGGTGGAAAAAGATATAGATTGGTATTGACTTTTAAAAAAAATCTGTGTGGTGACCGAAACAGAGGATGTGGGTTTTCTTTTCGCAATGCTTGGCTCATTGAACTCCTGATGCAAAAGAAAAGTAGTTTTGGGGCAGAGAAATTATGCGTTCTTGTGGTTGGTTTGTGCATTTCAACCCCAGTGACTGTTATTCCTCCGAATCCCTCGTCGATGGGAAGATATCCTTTCCCTCCTCCCCCTTCCTATTCCTTCATTCCAAATTAATTCTGCTCAGAGTGATTGGGGGAAGGGGTGCAAACTGAACCCCAAACAGCTCCCCGTGTGTTTCCTCCAGCTACTCCGGTTTCCCACCACAGCCCGAAAAACGTGCTGGGGTTGGGTGCTAAATTCTCCCTTGGTGCGCCCGAATAGGCGCTGGAATGTGGCGACAAGGCGATTTTCACAGTAACTCCATTGCAGTGTTAATGTCAGCCTACCTCATAGAATTTCTACCGTGTAGAAGGAGGCCATTCGGCCCATCCAGTCTACACCAACCACAATTCCAGCCAGACTCTATCCCCATAGTACCCTGCATTTACTCCAGCTACTTCCCCCTGACACTAAGGGGCAATTAAGCATGACCAATCCACCCAGCCTGCACATCTGGGAGGAAACCGCGGCACCCGAAGGAAACCCACGCAGACACGGGGAAAATGTGCAGACTCCATGCAGACAGTGACCCAAGCCAGGAATCGAACTCGGGTCCCTGCCGCTCAGAGGCAGGACTACTAACCACAAGCCCAAATGAAATTCTTGTGACCCTAATACAAAAAAAGTTTCCCTGGACCCTCATGTTCCTTTTGTCAGCGGTGGGATGGATTTTGGATTTGTCAGTGCTGAGTGGGAATGGAAATTGTAGTTGTCCTTAATTAGATAAGTATGTGTGTTTTTTGGCGGGGGGGGGTGGAAATGAGGGGCAGGGGAAGAGAGGGGAATGATCAAAAGGGGATATGTGTGTATGGAGATTGAATCAAACTAAGACAGCTGATTGTAAACCCCCCAACAGGTCCCAGTGAGTGCTGGACCACATTAACCTCTTCCTGGCTGCTTCACAGTTGAGGGGTGGATTCGAGATGGGTATTTTCTACTGCTTAGTCCCTCCTCTCTCTCTCTTTCTTTCTCTCTCTCTCTCTCACACACACACATTACTTTAGAAGTCACAGGATATTCAACCAGATCTCTACCCTCACCTCCCCCCCCCCTCCCCCCGGTTTGTGTCAGACTTGATATTAACACAGAGAGAAACAGGGGGGTGGGTGTTGGTGCTGGAGATTTGCGTGTGTGTCTGGCAGAGAGCTTTGCTGCTGATTTAAACAGCTCTCTCTCTGTGTATTAACACAAGCCAGTTTCGTACACACGGAAGAGAAGTGTGCACTTTGCGAGGAGGGCTCAACTATCGTCTCGTTTATTGACACAAGGGCGAAAGTGAAGCTTCCCCGGGACCGGGGTGGGGGGGGGGGGGTTTGCTGAACAGATGCTGCCAGCTTTTATATCCCCACTCTTTCATTAAGAGTGACAAATCTGCTGTCATTCAGCCAGACTCGCAGTTTACAGCTAATGATTCCTGCATGAAGATTGATCGGCGGCTGCGGTGTGAAGAAGGAGGAGCGAGTTTCTTCCCTTTTTTTTCTCGCTTCTCTCTCTGTCTCTTCCTGTCCCCGCAGTGGTGGGACGTGCAGCCGGGAGGAGAGCTCCTCCTGTCTCTCTCTCTCTCCCTTTCTCCTTCCCTCTCTTTCCGCGGCAGCCCGGAGCCAGAGAGTTAGCCTCCACTTAGAGGGGCACAGCCTTTGCTTAGAGGGGGCACAGTCTCTGCTTAGAGAGGGCAGAGTCTCTGTCTGGGGGGGGGACACAGTCTCTGCTCTGGGAGGCACAGCCTTTACTTAGGAGGGGGGGCATAGCCTCAGCTTAGGAGGGGCACAGCCTGTGCTCCCTCCCATCCCCTCCACCCGCCCCCTTCCCCACTTTGTCAAGGTGGGAGCGCACTTTAGACGCAATCAGATGCCTGGGTGGGAAGAGAAGGATTGGTCCTCGCAAGTCCTGGAAATTATTTCTATCCAACGCAGAATGAATGTTTGCTCATAATCTCCGGCCCCCTCCCGCCTTGGCAGTACCCAGTTACCCCACCCCCCTCCCCCTCCCCCCCACCCCCCTCAGCCCCTTGGCATTACAAGGAAGGAGGATCCGGCGATGGCAGCTGCTTGGTTGCTTCAAAGTATTGTTGGTGGCCAATTAACCACAATGTGGGTCTGGGACTGACAGTCTGTGTGCCTTACTGAATAACAAGATCACCTTGTTCTCTGGACCTGTACAACTCATTCATGCTTGCAGATCTCCCCTGGTGAGGAACAATGGCATTGTAAGTTAAAACCATGTTTGGATTGAAGCCAGCGTTGTATTACCTCCCAGGTAAGCCACATCAACAATCTCCTCTATCTCTCTATCTCTCTCTCTCTCTATATGTGAGTGCAGTTCATTTCTTGTAGCAACGTCAGCCTATTACCTTTTACCATCCAGAGGTCTTGGTTTCTCTCTCCCCGTCCCCCCCCATCCTCCCCATATCCATCCCTCTGTCTGCCTCTCACACACGCACTCTCTGGTTAAAAGCTTCAGTAAGTGCTGAGTCTGTTTTATTTAGTAGCTCGTTTCAAAACACTTAGGCAATCTGAGTGTCTTAAGCATGGTGTGTGTTACCGTAGGTGGGTGCTTAACACCTCTTCATAGCTCAGCGAATCCTGATTGTGAGCTCAAAACCAAACTAGCAACTAGAACTGTAGCTTGTTATTGGTGCATTAGGTGTGCAGTGGGACGAATTGCCAATTGTAGGTTTTTTTTTTGGTTTGACCTCTCTGCGATGTTCCTAAGCCATTATCACTCTCTCCCACCCTCTCTGCATCTCCCACCCCTGCTCGACTACCCCCTTGTGTGGTTTCAGTTCTGACCAGCCCGCCCCAGCCAGTGCCTTACTAACTCCAGTTGTACTATCACCCCTCCAGTTTTATCTCATTTCAGCCTCTTCTGGTCAAAGCTGTCGCTAGGCGTTGAGGTCAATTCCCAAACTTTTGCTGCCAGCAACTTGCTCTTCCCCAGCTTTGTGGTCACTCTACTCATCCTGTTCTGCGGATTGGGAAAGACGTGGAATTTCCTCAAATTTGGGATTCAACTCCCGAGTCACTGTCATCGCCGGGTATTCCCATCGTGATGTTTGTTCAGGCTGAGCAAGGCACCCCAGAATGTAGATTAAAGTCCATATCCATCATGTGGCAGCTTGATCCACGCATTGTGCCCCACCTCAGTCCTTCAGATATTTAAACACCTGCCCCTGTGTGTATTACCTGCACACTTGATTCCTTGTTATGCTTCGCCAGCACCCTCTGTGCACATACCCCACCTTCGCCAACCTCCAACAGCTCCCAGTCCAAATTAAAAATCTTCATCTCAGCTAGGGTTCCATTTCCCAGCTTGGGTCACTGTGTGTACATTCTCCTCATTTCTGTGTGGGTTTCCTCCCCACTGTCCGAAAGACTAGCAGGTTAGGTGCAGTGGATATTGCTAAATTCTCCCTCAGTGTACCCGAACAGGTGCCACAGTGTGGTGACAGTGGGGGCGGGGAGGGATTTTCACGGTAACTTCATTGCAGTGTTAATAAACTTAAAAGACATCCTTCCTATCCCTTACCCGTGGTAACCTCCCCAGCCCCTCTACCTGCCCTACATGCTTTGGTGGTCTGACCTCAGTGTCTTGTGTGTCATCCTTTCCATGTAATCCAGCTTGATCACTCTTGACTGAAGAATTATTTAGTAATCTTGCTTCCCTTCCAGGCCCCCTCCCCCACCATTAAACAGACGTATGACCCAATCCTGAGTTGATCCAGTTTTCCGATGCCAAACGATTAATTTTCCTATTAAATCAAAGCAAGTTAAAACTGGCTAAAAGATTTCGTGAAGTGTATCTAAAGAAGATTGATTTTTGTAAAGTCATGTACTTACCAGCGGTGGAATTGTTACATCAGTATTATTATTAGTCATAACACACAGACCAATTGAGTTTCAGAAGAAGGTGACCTTTGGATAAAAACTGAATGAACAGCAAGCTTTATTTATGACTTCTTAAAATTGTGGGATGGACCGGGCTCTTCATTCACATTGTAGCATTTACGTTTTAGAATCCCGAAAGGAGGCCATTTGGCCCATTGATTCTGTACCTGTCGCAATCCTATCTGGACCCTATTCCCGTAACGTGACACATTCATCATGCTAATCCCCCTGACACTGAAGGTCACTTTAGCATGACCAGTCAACCTAACCAGCACATCTTTCGGACTGTGGGAGGAGACCAAAGCACCCGGAGGAAACCCCACACAGACATCGGGAGAATGTGCAAACTCCACAGAGACAGTGACCCAAGTCGGGAATTGAATCCCGGGCCCCTGGCGCTGTGAAGCAACAGTACTAACCACTGTGCCCTCGTGCTGCCCGTTGTTTTGATTATTTCATTTCTCTTTGGTTTTTGCATTAATCTCCACTAAATCAAAGGACCTAATGTGTGTCTTTTTATTTTGATGGAGATTTTGACTAGTCTTAACTGCAGCCCCTTTTTATTGTAGTTTTCATGTGCAGCTGTCATGGTAACCGTGTGAGCCACATCTTATTTTCCAAGCGATTATTTGACAGGTAGAGAATGAGGAAAGGGCAGTAGGGGTGTCATTGGCCAGGGGGTGTGGTGGGGGGAGTGGACAGAGAGAGAGAGAGAGAGAGAGCGATAAGAAAACATACCACTCGACTCCAGTGGAATAATTATTGTAAAACAGGCTCTTAACACTATCTTGACCCGTCTGGATTGTTGTTGCTTGAATTGGGCTAGAGAATGGGATGTGACGGCTGAATGGGTGGCTGATAGCTAAAGAATGATCACTTGTTTGTGAAAATAAATACATATTTTCCAGTCCTTGGACCCAAATAATTCCACTGTGTAAGAATGATGTGTTTGCTTTAAGTATGCATTCCTTGGTGTCTCATATTGTTTGGGTATTTGCAGAGTGCTGATGACCATACTATTAGTAATTAGCAATTAAAATAAATTGTGTCAATTAATAGCACCTTGGTAGCCTGACTCAGAATTATGATCAGTATCCTTTGGTGACATACACCAGGAACCACAGCTGCAATTTAAAACACGTTGGATTTTTCGGTCTGTTATCATTTTCTGCCTCCACCCCCTCACAGTCCCTGCGCCTCAGTTTTTCACATTATTTTTAATACTTTTCCTTTACCTGTTCCATTCCAAGCTCTCCTCATTGTCCAAAAGACAATTTTAACGGTTTGAGGTATCTGCTGAGGCATAGATAATTAAGAGATGGCTAGGTTAAGAATAAAGAACAAAACAGCACGGGAAACAGGCCCTTCAGCCCAACAAGCCTGCTCCGCCACCCCGATGTTCCCACCTCTACCCGTGATCCCTGTCTATGTTTATAGATCTATGGATTAAAAACCAAATTTGAGACAATTTAGGGAGAATTTGTTTTGCCAATTAGCCTAAGAGCACATCTTTGGGATGTGGGAGGAAACCGGAGCACCCGGAGAAAACCCATGCAAGCATGGGGAGAATGCGCAAACTCCAACAGACACAGGTCGAAATCCATGTATCTGCACAGCACAGCGATAGTCACCGAGCTGTGCATTAAAACACATAAGATCCTGCGGGACCTCAGTGGGGTCAGTTTGGAGAGAGTTGGGAATTGAGTGTTGTTTGAAAATACAGGGGTCACCCATTTGGGACAGAGGCATGAAGAATTTTCTCCTCTGAGGATCATGATACTTTGGAACTCTTCCTCAAAAGGCAACAGAAGCAGAGTATCTGTGAGGCAGAGATAGAGTAGATTCCGGATAAGAAAGGGGGTGGAAGTCTTTCAGTGGTGGGGGGATGTGGAATTGAGGGTACAATCAGGTCTGAATGGTGGAGCAGGCTCGAAGGGCCAATTGACCTACTCCTGCTCCTAATTTGTATGTTTGTATGATAGACTGAAACATCTTATCCTTATTTTGAGAGCTGCTGAAAGTAATTCCTCCTTATTGTTGCTTCAAGAAGAGACCCATTGCCATTCTTGGTGACATTCTGTTGTGCTTTAAAAACTTTGTTGAGGGATTTTTCACTAAAGGGTTGAAATGTGATATGCCTTCACTATTAAAACCCATCTCCCCAAGTTCAGCAAGACTCTGCACTCCAAAATACCCTCAAAGCTTTTCCTTTATATGAGGGGCATAACATATTTAAAACATTATTGGACTGAACCTGAGCAAGTAATTGCAACATCAGTTCAGGCTGAAAGGAAAAGGCGAGGACTTAACAAATCCATTTAACAACCTCGTAAAATCATAAAAGGAGCAATATCCAACTTGCAGAAGTGGAATGTGTCTGTGTCCCCGTGTCACTTTGCAAAAAGCACTACGGATTCAAAGGGTGCTTTTCGATCCGCTGTGGAGTTTTACTTGGAGCTGATGCACCTGGTTATTGCCTTTGTCCCTTCACAGCGTGCTTGGCCATAAGACATAGGAGCAGAATTAGGCCACTCGGCCCATTGAGTCTGCTTCGCCATTCAATCATGGCTGATTTTTTATGTCATCCGCATTCTTCTGCCTTTTCCCTTAACTCCTGGCTCCCTTATTAATCAAGAACCTATCTATCTCTGTCCTAAAGGTGCTCAATGACCTGCCCTCCACAGCCTTCTGCAGCAAAGTGTTTCACAGATTCACCACTCTCTGCCTGAAGAAATTCCTCCCCATCTCTGTTTTAAAGGATCGTCCCTTTAGCCTAAGGTTGTGCCCTCTAGTTCTAATTTTTCCTACTACTGGGAACATTCTCTCCACATCCACTCTATCTAGGCTTTGCAATATCCTCTAAGTTTCAGTAAGAATCCCCCCTCATCCTTCTAAACTCCAGTGAGTACAGATCCAGAGTCCTCAACCATTCCTCATTACGACAGGCTCTTCATTGCAGGGATCACTCTTGTGAAGCTTCTCAGGACTTTCTCCACGGCCAGGCACATGGTGGTCTGGATCTCCCGGGAATTGATGGTATTGCTGGTTGCAATGGGCCAGGCGAGAAGCCTGACCTGCATGATGCTCGAGTGAGTTTGTGATACTCATGGCCCTTGGAGGAGGTGCTGGCATTGGGGTGAATCTGCTTCATCACTTTGCATGGCTTAGTAAATCTCCTTTCATTATTAGATTGAGATAATCAGTTTATTAAGTAACACGGTGAAAGAGACACCTCCCCACCTCCCACTTCCAGGTGGTTAGTATTTATTTGCATGCCTTTTACAACCACCAGCAACTTGTCCTCAAAGATAGTGATTAAAATGAAAAACCTGAAGACTTGGCAAAGTGCAAATTAAATTCGGCACCCAGAGAGTAGAAATCTTTCCCAGGTTCCACAGGGATTCTCATTCCTTTAACACAGCCTGGAAGTGAACTTGTGGCCGTATTCCCTGGAAAAATGTTCATTTGTACTTCGGGATTTTTCTGGAAGGCTCTGAGTGAATTTTTTTACCCTGCTGTGTTTTAACTATTTCGTTGCGAGGAATTAACGTGTATCCAAATCAGATTTGACCAAAACAGAATTGCCAAAACATTTGACTGGTTTCTGCCCTTTGAGTGTAAGTTGCAAAAAAACTGAAGCATTCCTCTACCCCACCCCCTGCCACTGTAAACCACCTCCCCACCACTTTTCTCACTGATTTTTCCAATAGGCAACTGAGCCCGACAATCCAGAAGGATTCTGGATTCAATCTGGAACCTTTATACTCTGTGCTGTAAGGACAGTGCAGTATTCAGCTAAGTCTCTCTGTATTTCACTGTTTCCTCTTTTGACTACCCAATGATTTTGTTCACCCCTCCCCTCCATCCCATTGAAAGTATGGATATGAAAGAGGACTGGGATGTGACAGAGTTCCGTTTTAACCTGTGGCCTCCCCTCGTTCCCCCCACCCCAGTTCCCTGTCTCCTGTCCCCTCCCCCTGTCAAAGATCATGTTTGCATTTACAGCTTAGTCTTACATTGGACTGGTGGCTGTTTTTGGCAAACTCCCAGTGCAGGACAGATGCTCATATTGCAACTGGAAGTCAGCATGAGGGAAAGGGACAGGGTGAAATAGGAGGGGACAAATGCTTCCGAAGGCTTAGTGAATAAGAGTGCAGTCAAAGAGGTTTACAACATGGAAACAGGCCCTTTGGCCCAACTTGTCAATTGCGCTCTTTTTTAAATGCCTAAGCTCATCCCTATTGCCCGCATTTGGCCCATATCCCTCTTACCCATCTAACTATCTAAATGCTTTTTAAAAGACAACATTGTATCTGTCTCAACTACTGCTTCTCTAGCTTGTTTCAGACACCGCCCTCTGTGTGAAAAAATTGCCTCTTGGGACCCCTTTGTATCTCTCCCCCCTCACCTCAAATCTATGCTCTTTAGTTTTAAAATCCCCTACATTTGGGAAAAGTTATTGACTATCTAGATGACCTCACTACTTTATAGACCTCTAGAAGATCACCCCTCAGCTTTCTACACTCCAGAGGAAAAAGCCTGTCCTTATAACTTAGACCAGTTACTGAGTAGACACTGACATGCCACTGTCCGCCAAGGGGTTTGATTTGTAGGTCTGTTGCTGCATTTACAAAATCTTCTCTTGTGCTATCAGGAAATAATCTGTACTTGGACTCAGCGTTCCCCTGTGTAAGAGAGGAAAAATTCAGCTAGGAGTGATGGGCACTCGCTACGAATGTAGTGCCAGGTGACTAAATCTGGGTCTTTGAGGCACCAGCACCAACATGGGTGGCACGGTAGCATAGTGGTTAGCACTGCTGCTTCACAGCTCCAGGGTCCTGGGTTCGATTCCCAGCTCAGTCACTGTCTGTCTGGAGTTGCACATTCTCTTCGTGTTTGTGTGGGTTTCCTCTGGGTGCTCCGGTTTCCTCCCACAGTCCAAAAGATGTGCCGGTTAAGTTGATTGGCCATGCTAAAATTGCCCCTGGTGTCCAGGGATGCTTAGGCTAAAGGGATTAGTGGGTAAGATATGTAGGGATATGGGGGTAGAGCCTGGGTGGGATTGTGGTCAGTGCAGACTCGATGGGCCAAAGGGCCTCTTTCTGCACTGCAGGGTTCTATGATCTGTACTTATTCCTGGCAGTTTTTATTTGCATCCGCAACCTGTGTTTCAGGAGGCTGGTGGCACTGGAGTTCAGATGAATGATGAGGAGATCTCCTAGAGACTTATAAAATTCTAACAGGACTAGATGGATAGATGCAGGAAGGATGTTCCTGGTGATGGGGGAATCCAAACCAGGGATCACAGTCTGAGGATTCAGGGTAGACCATTTAGGATGGAGATGAGGAGACATTTCTTCACCCAAAGAGTGGTGAGCCTGTGGAATTCGTTATCACAGGAAGTAGCTGATTCCAAAACATTGAATGTATTCAGAAGGCAGCTGGATCGAAGGTTATGGGGAGAAAGCAGGATGGGACTATTGGGCAATCAGCCATGATCGTGATGAATGGCGAAGCAGGCTCGACAGACTGAATTGGCCTCCTCCTGCTCCTATTTTTTATGTTTTTAATGAGCCTTTATTGAGGCAAAATATGATTTAGACAGAATTGTTATCGACGACACAAATCCAGTAAAATACCCAGACGTGAAAAGCCTTTTTGAAATTTTTCTAGTTTTTATTGACTTTTCAAAATGTAAAACTTTGAGGTTTTTCTTCCACAGAACACAGAACAGTACAGGCCCTTCGGCCCTCAGTGTTGTGACGAACTTTGTCCGAACCCAAGATCAAGCTATCCCACTCCCTATCATTTTGGTGTGTTCTATTTGCCTACCCTATAACCATTTGAAAACTCCTGAAGTATCCGATTCCATTATCATAGTAGGCAGCGCATTCCACACCCCAACCACTTACTGAGCAAAGAACCTACCTCGGACTTCCCTCTTATATCTCCCACCATGAACCTTTATAGTTATGTCCCCTAGTAATAGTAACATCCACCTGAGGAAATAGTCTCTGAACGTCCACTCTATCCATCCCCCTCAGGAACCCCCTGGTTCCTATCTTTAAGAAAGGGAACAGGGATAGTCCAGGAAATTACCGACTGGTGAGTTTGACTTCACTGGTTGGTAAGCTGATGGAGAGGCTTCTGAGGGATAAGATATATGAACATTTGGAGAAGTTTGGACTGATTAGAAATAGTCAGCATGGTTTTGTCAAGGGCAGGTCGTGCCTTACGAGCCTAGTTGAATTCTTCAAAAATGTGACTGCACACATTGACGAAGGAAGGGCGGTGGATGTAGTGTACATGGACTTTAGTAAGGCGTTTGATAAGGTCCCACATGCAAGGCTTCTGGAGAAGGTGAGAGGGCATGGGATCCAAGGGGCTTTGGCCTCGTGGATCCAGAACTGGCTTGCCGGCAGAAGGCAGAGAGTGGTTGTGGATGGGTCTTGTTCTGCATGGAGGTCGGTAACCAGTGGAGTGCCCCAGGGATTTGTTCTGGGACCCCTGCTATTTGTCATTTTCATAAATGACCTGGATGAGGAAGTGGAGGGATGGGTTAGCAAGTTCGCCGATGATACAAAGATCGGTGGTGTTGTGGATGGTCTGGAGGGATGCCAAAAGTTGCAGCGGGACATAGACAGGATGCAAGACTGGGCGGAGAAGTGGCAGATGGATTTCAATGCGGATAAATGTGTAGTGGTCCATTTTGGCAGGAATAATGGGATGAAGGAGTACAATATAAGGGGTAGGAGTCTTAGCTGTGTTGTAGAGCAGAAGGATCTCGGGGTCCGGGTCCATAGGACTCTTAAATCGGCCTCGCAGGTGGAGGAAGTGGTCAAGAAGGCGTACGGTGTACTGGCCTTCATTAATCGAGGAATAGAGTTTAGGAGTCAGGAGGTAATGATGCAGCTCTATAAGACTCTTGTCAGACCCCAGTTGGAGTATTGTGCGCAGTTCTGGTCGCCTCATTATAGGAAGGATGTAGAGGCTATTGAGAGGGTTCAGAGGAGATTTACAAGGATGCTGCCTGGATTGGGAGGCAGGCCTTATGAAGATAGGTTGAGAGAGCTGGGACTCTTCTCACTGGAGAGACGTAGGTTGAGAGGCGACCTGATAGAGGCTTATAAAATGTTGAGAGGAATAGATAGGGTGGACTCTCAGAGGCTATTTCCCCGAGCGGAAATGGTCAATACGAGCGGACACAGATTTAAGGTGCAGGGAAGCAAATACAAAGGAGATGTCAGGGGTAGGTTTTTCACTCAGAGGGTGGTGAGTGAATGGAACCGACTGCCGTCGGAGGTTGTTGAGGCAAACTCACTGGGGTCTTTTAAGAGACTTCTGGATGAGTATGTGGAAAAGAATAGGATAGGGGTTATAGATAGGTCTGTGGATTGGTAGATGTGATCGGCGCAACTCGTGGGCCGAAGGGCCTGTTTGTGCTATACTGTTCTATGTTCTATCATCTTATAACCTTCTATAAAGTTGCCTCTCATCCTCCTCTGTTCTAAAGAGAAAAGCCCCCACTCCCTCAGCCTTTCCCGATAAGACCTACCCTCCAAACCAAGCAGCATCCTGGTTATTCTGCTCCGCACTCTCTCCAATGCTTCCACATCCTTCTTCTAGTGAGGTGACAATGTTTCTCACTCAGGCGATGCTGGCCCGTTTCAGGGCTCCAATCGCAATGGTTTCATTAGGTTGAAGGAAGCAATTCAGGCATCCTGACACTGGCGACTGAACCACAAGTGGTGTCACACTGGCCACCGCTGAACAAGCGGAGGCCAGATAGTCAGATAACCAGCAAACTCTCAACGGCAGTAGATTTTTGCAGCCAGTGTTTCAGCGGCGAAATTCGAAATGACTCTTACGAGGGAGCTCCCCGGTTACCTCGGCGGCTGGTTAGTTGCCTGATGCATAGCTGAGTTCTCCGCGGACTGCGTTAGGTTTTTCAAGCCAGTCGGGCCGTCCTCTCCGCTGGATTGGTGACAGAGGCACCGCACCTGACTTCACAAATGTTCCGGCTTCTGTTTGCTTTGCGGTGGCGCCCGCTGAAACCTGCGCTCATGTAAACACAAATGCTGGCAAGACTGAGGTGACACGCGGCTTCCCCCACCCCTCCCCACGGTCAAAGCAGCCAGCAGCTGCACTTTGTTTTTCAGTGCAAAATGATGAAGGCGTGAATGTGCACGGCATATATATCTGCCTCTGCCCAGGCCAGATCTGCATCCCACTCCTTCCCCCCACCCCTTCTGACTGATCATTTTGCTGACGATCGAAGTGTGCGAGGACACTGTGCTAAGGTGGCACAGTGGTTAGCCAGTTTTTACCTGCACCCGCAACTTGTGTCTCAGGAGGCTGGCAACACTGTGGTCCAGACGAATGATGGGGGAATCTCGTAGAGACTTATAAAATTCTAACAGGATTAGATGCAGGAAGGATGTTCCTGATGGTGGGAGAATCCAGACCAGGGATTCAAAATAGACCATTTAAGACAGAGAGTGGTGAGCCTGTGGAACTTGTTATCACAGGAAGTACCTGATTCCAAAACATTGAATGTATCCAAAAGGCACAGTGATTCGCACTGCTGCCTCACAGCTTCATGGACCCGGGTTCAGTTCTGGCCTCAGGTAACTGCCTGTGTGGCGTTTGCATGTTCTCCACTGTATCTGTATGCATTTCCTCCGGGTGGTCCAGTTTCCTCCCACAGTCCGAAAGACATGCTGGTTAGGTTGATTGACTATTCTGAGTTCCCCTAAGTGTTGGGGGTTTATTAGGGTAAATATGTAGGGTTACGGGGATAAGGTTGGATTGATTTGATACGTTCTTGATAGACCGAGTGGCTTCTTTCTGCACTGTAAGGATTCTATCATTCTCTCTGTTCAGCACCCCTGTAATTCCACACTTTTTGCCCGCCCAGTGTTTGCTACACAGTTAAGTTTCAACGTCAAGTGCCTGCTGGCTGCAAATGTCAAAGATACAAAATCCATCTGGAAACACAGGCAGCGAGCGTGACTTGGCTCCTGCATCTCCCCGGACGTTGAGGCAAACTGATGGTGAGCCAGCCAACTCAAAATAGCCCTTTGACTGACACGTTTGCTTGGAGTTTCCAAGGCGAGGTCACATTGCAGCCTTTCTGAAGGTTGGGCAACTCCAAGGGAGGTCAATTGTCAACACTTTGACACATTTCATTGATTTCAAGAAGAAATTAGATCTAGATCATAGAATCAAACAGTGCAGAAGGAGGCCATTCAGCCCATCGAGCCTGCATCAACCACAATCTCACCCAGGCCCTATCCCCGTAACCCCACGCATTTACCTTAGCTAGTCCCCCTGACACTAAGGGGCAATTTAGCATGGCCACTCCACCTAACCTGCACATCTTTGGGCTGTGGGAGGAAACTGGAGCACAAAGAGGAAACCCATGCAGGGAGAACATACAGATCTGTACAGACAATGACTTGAGTCAGCAGTCGAACCCAGATCCCTGACGCTGTGAGGCAGAAGTGCTAACCAGTGTGCCGCCTTTCGCTCCTGGGGCTAAAGGGATCAAGGGAAATGGGGAAGGGAAAGTGAGATGAGGATGTTGAAATTTGATGATCAGCTATGATTAAAATGAATGGCGGAGTAGGCTCAAAGGGCCGAATGGCCTATTCCTCCTTTCTATGTAACGATTCAGGACGTTGTGGTGGGGGGAATTGAACCATCCAGTTTAGTTTCACTTGGGCTCTGCAGTTATCTGTTTGCACACAACGAATATGTGACCTGTCTTCTGTTACGGTTTCCCATGGATATTTAGGAAAAGGTCATTACTGGAGATTCATTTTTGCCGCACAGTCTCATGAGAGCTATGTGTTTGAGATGCTGCAACAACCCCTGCTGCTGCTCGCTGTTCCTGCCTTGCTATCTTATCAGAGGATCTGCCAAAAGCAGCTTATCTACGTGGCACCTTTCAGCATAATATCCTTTCTCACCTGCCTCCCAAAAGCAACCTCTTAGGTGGGCATTCAATGTACTTCCTGCAATGCCAGCAAATAGTGAATGTTCTGTGTGCAGTGATAACACAGAAGCTTTGAGGAATCACTTCTGTGGTGTGGGAGAGTGTGGGACTGACCTGTCAGGCCCCTCTCCCCCCTCACCTCTCCCATCCTAGCCTGGCCATTTGGCCTTGGAAGCTGAGGCAACTCAATCCAATTTGTGCTTATTGACACAAATATTTGTTCCAGTATGACTTCCAATCTATTGTCTTTGGAGTGCAGCATTACAGGAATTAGAATCTTCTGAACATTTGCTCACAGAGTCATAGAGGTTTACAACATGGATATAGGCCATTCGGCCCAACTTGTCCATGTTGCCCTCACTTGTCCTATATCCCTGTATACGCATGTAGTTCTGTAAATGTTTTTTAAAAGACAAAGTTGTACTCACCTCTACTATTGCTCTGGCAGCTCTTTTCAGACACTCACCACCCTCTGTGTAAAATATTTGCCCCTCTGGATCCTTCTGTACCTCTCACCTTAAACCTATACCCTCTAGTTCTAGACTGCCTTACCTTTGGGAAAAGATGTTGACTATCTAGCTGATCTGTGCCCTTCCTGGAGTGATACTGTGATATTTTTTAAATTTCTGGTTCATATTTGTTCTTTAAAATTGGAGGTCCCTGGAGGACTGGGAGAGATTATTTATAGCACAGTTGCCTCATTTAGTGAATAGAACGTAAATCACAATTTGAATACAGCAGCAATTTGATATGTATGCAACTTGAAGAGAATATGAATTTAAACTTCATACGTGCATACCCCACCTTTCCCTTGGACCGGGATTTCTGGCTGCATCCTTCCCAAAACCTGAGAGCAATGGACCTTTCCATGGTCCGCTCCTCGCTCGCTGTGATTGCTGGACGGAATGGGAAAATTTGCCCCCTTACACATGCACCTATGCAATATGCAACTACAAAAGCTTAGAAGGACATGGAAAGCTGTATTTCTGACCATTGGAAATCACCTAATACCAGAATGTGTTGGGAGGGATTGTGGTCAGTGCAGACTCAATGGGCCAAATGGCCTCCTCCTGCACTGTAGGGACTCTTGAGTGTCCATAATGTTACTGGCTGAAACGATAGCAGCTATGCTGAGTCCAAATAGACGTTGGCCATGAGAATAAAAGAGTCATAGTTGTTTAGAAAAGAGGGAAAGCTGTGACTAAGCATCACTAGTTTGAACATAATCTCCATAGTTCACCCAACACTATCACCTCCCCCATCCCATTCTCCCTTCCCCAACCTGGGCATCATGAGTTCCACTTACCTTGTGAGATACTGTTGGAAATACTTTCTTTCAATGATCGATCGCTGTGAATATTTTCAGCAAGATAGAGTGCCATCCTATTTCCATAGCATCCTACAGTGCAGGAGGAGGCTATTTGGCCCATTATAGAACATAGAACATAGAACATAGAACAATACAGCACAGAACAGGCCCTTCGGCCTTCGATGTTGTGCCGACCAAAATAAAAAGCAATGCCCTCCAAACTAAACCATTCCCTTCTCTTCCATATACTTATCAACTAACCTCTTAAACGCCACCAAACTTGGCGCATCTACAACAGCTGCAGGCAGGGCATTCCACTCCCTAATCACTCTTTGAGTAAAGAACCTACCTCTGATATCCGTCCTATAACTCATACCCCTTAATTTAAAGCTGTGTCCCCTCGTGCTAGCTTTCTCCATCCTAGGAAAAAGGCTATCACTGTCCCCCCTATCCAAACCTCTAATTATCTTATATGCTTCAATAAGATCCCCCCTTAGCCGCCTCCTTTCTAACGAAAACAACCTCAAATCCTTCAACCTCTCTTCATAGGACCTGCACTGACCACAATTCCACCCAAGCCCTATCTCCACACATTGGTTCCTTAGTGTCAGGGGGACTAGCTAGGTCAATCAACCTAACCTGCCCATCTTTGTACTGTGGGAGGAAACCGGAGCATGCGGAGGAAACCCACGCAGACACGGGGAGAAGGTGCAGACAGACTGGGAATCGAACCGGGTCCCCGGCTCTGTGAGGCAGCAGTGCCAACCATTGTGCCACCATGCCGCCCTGTAAGAGTGATTTCTGTAAGAGTTATTCACATGCTTTCAGACCCTGAAACTGTCAGGGTAACTGATATGTGCATCATTTCTCTTGACCCATTCCGCTGGGATTAATGCGATAAACATTTGCTTACTTTATTCTTTTCAGCGTGATGGAATCACAGCTGAAAATAACACCAAGCCAAAAAGCTGTGGGATTCTGCTGGGTGCAAGATGCAAGTGGGCACTTGTTCCCAGCAGCAAAATTGTCTTTGTTCTTGTTCAGCTTGTATTTGGAGCACCTTAGTTGGGTGATGTATTAGCTGTGAAACCGATTGCAGGGAAGGGATAGGAGAAAACATCTGGGCAAAGAAATGTCTGCATGGAGGATTTGAAAGACTGCTTTGTCAGAGGGGGGTAGCATAAAGGTTAAATCAATTTTAATTTAGGCTTACATTAACACTGCAGTGAAGTTGCTGTGAAGTTCCCCTAGTCGTCACATTCTTGTTCATGTATACTGAGAGAGAATTGAGCTTGGCCAATGCAGATCTTTTGGACTGTGGGAGGAAACCGGAACACTAGGAGGAAACCCACACAGACATGGGGAGAATGTGCAGACTCCGTACTGACAGTGACCCAAGCCGGGAATCAAACCTGGGACCCTGATGCTCTGAGGCAGCAGTGCTAACCTCTGCGGTGGCACTTGCTTTCTCAAGTTTGTAGCCTGGTAGTGATTCCCTTGAGCATGATGTATCTGGCAACTCTTTGCAATCTGAGTAATTTTGTGGTGTGATTTATGAAACTGCTGTTTCCCCAGGAAGGCTAATGTTCGGAAGAGTCCCATGTAGCGATTGCAGAACTGGGTACTCCATAAATTCAATGTGAGGAACGAAATTCTTACTGCATATTCGCAAGGTGCTACCTGTGCTAACGGTTGGTGCTAGTGTGAACCCCGCTTTTCATCATCCGTTTGGAATAAAATAGAACTGCATCAAAGAACAGGATAGGAATATTTCAAAGCATAGGGACTGGGCATCTTAATTGAACAGGTTAATAAGTTGAAATAATCCTGTAGGGCAAGGCTGTCGGAGGAAGGGTGGGACTCCCGAATTATTTGCTCAACATCTGTGAAGCAGGCAGGTTGACCAGATGTTTGCTGTCCCTTCCCTGGGCTTCACAGCATCTGTCAATGGACAGGGATAAATGCCATTGTAATCAATTTTTACACTTTACTGCTGTGTAATGACACCAATAACAGCGGCAACATATGTCCCTAAAACTGATAAGTATAGTGAGCCCAAAGTGTTTATTAGCCACACACACTGTGTGCTGCCTCAAAAGCTTTGACAGGGAATTGTTACTTACCGCACTTTAAACATTTATGGCACTATGTTGTTTTGCTACCCTGATGCTTTTTATGAACTAGTGGTATGCGCCTATTAAAACTTTTATTAGCAGATCAACATGCTCTACACACAAAGGCACACAACCTCCTTTGTACATGCTGTGGGTTTGATTATCTTTAGCTCAGTTTGAGGGGAGTGGAGGTTTTTTTTTCGCTGCTCTGTTCCATCCTGAGGGCTCCACAGAATGTTGGTGCGATGAGCCTTTGTGTGTTCTGTGTTGATCCTCTTTACTCCTGAATGCAAAGCATGAGGGAATTGAAAGAAAAGCTGTGTTTGACAGCACGTGTGCTTTTGTCAAATTGATACATCATGAATTTGGGTAATTCGAAATATGTCTGAAAATTTTCATCAAGCAGTTTTGTATTGATGGAATGCGGAATTGGAATTGTCCATGAAGGTTACTATCGGAATGAATGGCTTCTGAAAGTTTACCTCCATTTTCTTGCAAAGCTATTTATTGATTGACAGTAATGGCACTCAATGACCAATGCACTTAGAGCTCTCTGTTCAAAGGAAGGTCTTAAAAAGTGTTCAGATATCCCTTGGGTTGGGTGACTCTTTTAGTGGAATGGATGCCTACAGAGGAGGATGTTTTCTTGCAGCACTTATCTCCAATAATAACTTAAGCTTAATACTTGTGCCTTTCCAGTTGAGAAGGCTGGGACTATCATCACTGAAGAGTGGAAAGATAACCAGAAGAAGAAAGTTCCTGTGTAAATTATATACCTCTAGTCTTTCCTGAAGAGACTGACTCATGTCAATTGTCTTCAGTGGAATGTCTATTGGTATCTCTTTGTGCATGAGTCTTTGCATTGAATGTTCTCAAACCATATATGCATAAAGAACATTTGAGTAGAATTCAGCCTTTTCCTTAATGCTAAGTCTGTGTTTCTTGGGGAGTTTGGGGGTAAGGAAACTTGCCAGACAGTGATCAGGAGCAAGAGCTAGATCTGGGTTCATCTCCCCAACCCTGGGAATGTTGTGGTTCTTTCTCAGAGTGGCGACAGAGCAAGGATCAAATCAGGGAACTTATACCTTGTCCTAGTCTGTATTTAATGCTGTGTTCATCTGTCACGTAGGAACTGAGCACTTGGAAAAGTTGCAGAAAGGGGAAATGATTGTCACTGCTGATTTTGATCGGGTGGTATCTGCAAAGGATAGCAGATCCACTATCGTCAACTTTCAGCCATCATTGAGGAATAAAATCCATCCAAGATATTGTTTAAATACTGACTCATCAAGAACACTTAATTAATATTTTACATCTTCGACATCATAAAAATTCCAAAGGTACTTTGCAGTGGTGAGAGGAATGGACAATAGTTTAGAATCATAGAATCCCTGCATTGCAGAAGGAGGAGATTACAGTGGTTAAACCTGACAACAAGAGAGTCAGTGATCAGGCAGGTTGATCTCTGAGGCTAGGGTAGAGTTAGGGTAGCCGATGAGCTTTAACTGAGGTGTCGCCTGATGCAATTTTTCGAAGCCATCTTGGCCTTTTGGCTAGAGTGAAGTGACAGACCAAGCTCAGAATTGGGTGCAAAGTTTCATCTTGTCAGCTTAGATCATGCCTGTCTCCCTTGTGGAGACCATGAGTTGGATTCAACTTGGTTGGAATAAAAATTTTTTAAAAATTGATTTTTCATCAGGATGAAAAAAAAAACCTGTCTATGACGGTGAAGGTACTGTTGCTGTTGGAGGTGGCTGCCAGAATGGCACAGTTGGTGCAAAGCTATGATGCAGGGTTGGGAAGAGGCCATGCCAACCTCTCTGAAGGATGCCAAGGATTTATAAATCAATGCAGCAGAGAACAGGGGTGATTTGAGCAACATTGTGGGATACGTAAGATGCAGGTAGTGATGTTGTAGGTTAATTTAATTTATTAGTTGATTTATTAGTGTCACCAGTAGACTTACATTAACACTGCAATGAAGTTATTGTGAAAATTCCCTAATCCCCACTCCGCGCCTGTTTGGGCACGCTGAGGGAAGATTTAGCAAGGTTAATGCACTTAACCTGCGCGTCTTTCAGACTGCGGGAGGAAACCTATACAGACACAGGGAGAATGTACAAAATCCACACAGACAGTGGCCCGAGCCGGGAATTGAACCCAGGTCCTTGGCGCTGTGAAGCAGTCATAATGTGGAGATACCGGCTTTGGATTGGGGTAAACACAGTAAGAAGTCTGACAACACCAGGTTTAAGTCCAACCAAATTTATTTGATAGTAAACCCACAAGCTTTTGGGGTTTGCCCCTTCTTCAGGTGAATGGAGAGTTCTGGCCTCAGACAGAGCATATAACAGCACATACGGTTTACAGATTGCTGAGTAGAATGCGAGTCTTTACAGCTAACCTGCTATTCAAGTCTTAAAGAGGCCGATAATGTGAGTGGAAGGAGCATTAAGCACAGGTTAACCCATTCACCTGACGAAGGGGCAAACTCCGAAAGCTTGTGAATTTACTATCAATAAATCAGTTGGACTTAAAACTGGTGTTGTCAGACTTCTTGCTGTGAGGCAGAGCAGTGCTAAGCATTGTGCTAGCGTGCTGTCCAGATGGGTTAGTAGCCGAGCATTGCTGAACGTGGATACTTGTTTCCCTGTCTTCCTCTAAGGTTAGGCAGCTCCAGTGAATGGAATGAGTTTCCTTGCCTTTAATGGTGTAATATTTTACCCATGATAGATAATTGATTTGGGCTATGATGGCTCTGTGGTTGGTCCTCTGTTTTGTCATTAAATTGTCATGAGCTCATGATTGGAGTAGTGCAAATACTGACAATTACCGAGTCTAAAAATTCAATTAATTCAGACGAGCAGATTAAATATACAGTGAATTTTAATAATCCGCACTGAAGATGGAAGATTACCATAGACAACATTTTAAACACACCCACAGCACCTTCATGCAGAGCAAAGAGGAACTCTCATCTGAATATGATTTATGTCTTGGAACTGAAGCCTTTGTTGCCAGCCGGAGGGAAAGCAGATCCAGATTTTATTTGTCTCTTCCTCTAAGACAGTAATGATGTACTGCACACAGAGGCTCACTCTTAGTGGTTTTCTTGGTGACGCCATGCGCCAAGGAGGGGGACACTGGCTGTCTGCAGTGCAATAAATAATTGAGCATGAGTAATTTGTGGGACAAACCCACTGACTGCAGTACCGCAGCATTCAATCTGTGCCTGCAGGGTATGTTGGAATCCCATTCCCCTAACTAATGCCTTTCTGAGCTCCCATCGCCATTCCCGCCCAGTCATCTAGAGTTGCCTGTTGCAACCTGGAGTCCAAGACGAGGAAAATTAGCACGTCCTACACTGCACAGCTCAAACAGTGCTCACCCCTCCCAACCCTCGTATCGGCTCACGGCGGAGAAGCACTGATGCTCCTCATATAGAATGTAAATGTAGGGAGATACTTTTGCAGCCGTATGGGGTTCTGGTGAGGCCACAGCTGGAGTACTGTGTGTAGTTTTGGTCGCCGCATTCGAGGAAGGATATATTGGCCTCGGAGGGGGTGCAGAGAAGGTTTACTAGGCTGATACCGGAGATGAGGGCGTTGGATTATGAGGAGAGACTGAATAGGTTAGGTTTGTACTCGTTGGAGTTTAGAAGGCTGAGAGGGGATCTTATAGAGACGTATAAGATAATGAAGGGGATGGATAGGGAAGAGGTTGAGAGACTCTTCCCACTTAGCAAAGATAGCAGAACTAGAGGGCACAAAGTTGGGCGGGGGGGGCGCGGTTCAGATCAGAGTTGAGGAGGAATTTCTTCACGCAAAGGGTGGTGAATCTTTGGAATTCTCTGCCTGATGAAGTTGTGGAGGCTGCCTCGCTGAATATGTTCAAGTCAAAGTGGATAGGTTTTTGATTGCCAGGGGAATTAAGGGTTACGGGGAAAAAGCGGGAAATTGGTACTGAACCACTACAGATCAGTCATGATCTTATTGAAGGCTCAGGAGGCTGGATGGCCTACTCCTGCTCCTATTCCTTATGTTGTTATGTTCATTGGCAGCTCCAGATCTGTTTTTGGGCCTAGCCACAGTCTACCAGGGCAGCACTGGATGTGAATCGGGAACTGGGCCCAGGGATCAATGCAGAGATCTGCATTGGTGTCGGCTTCTGGATTCCCAAAACGGGTCCTCTATTCCTTTGGGCCTGTAGTGAAGCGCCGTGCTTCCATTATTTGAGCCACGTGCTGGCAAGAGGGATTAGGTGGGCAGATCAGGACCTTTCGTGCATCAGTGCAGACTTGATGGGCCGAAGGGTCGCTTGTGCACTGTAGTATTCCGTGATTCTGCACCAAGTGCTGGTACAAATTAGTCATCGCCAGGGAGGCAAGGCCCAGTTTCCCTTTAAACTATTAATCTAGAAGCTAGCTAATGTTCTGGAGACCCGGGTTCGAGTCCCGCTATGGCGGATGATGGGACGTGAATTCAATATAAAAAAAATCTGGAATTACTGATGATGATGAAACCATTATTGGAAACACCCATCTGGTTCATTAAGGTCCTGTTTTCATTGAGAAAGCCTGTCTTCCTTACCTGCTCTGGCCTACATGTGACCCCAGAGCCGCAGCAATGTGGTTGACTCTCAATTGTCCTCCAAGGGGTGGGCAACAAATGCTGGCCAGCCAGAGACACCCGTGTCCCATGAATGAATTAAAAAACAACATGTTACAGTAGCTTCAGCTGAACTTTTGTTTAAGAGGATAATCATCCATGACTGGATTAAGAATTGATAAAGGTAGGGCCAGTTGGCCAAACCATATAGAGAGCCTTGTCCCCACCTTGGTAACAATCAAGTAGCAGCAGTTGATACCCTAGTGCGTGTTCGCTACTCCCTTTTCCTATCCAAAGTTGACGCTTCTGGAATCCTGGAAGCTTACACTGAGATATCTAAAACGCTTACCCTTCCTGTAACTGCTGTTTAATAAATAAATACGGATGCCTCAACTGCTATGTGCGGTATTCATTTTGTGGTAATGTGCGCCACATCTGTGCCTAGTGTTTAGTCCTAACATTTATCATATAAAAGCTGCCAGCTTTCTAACTGGCTTCTGTCTTCCAGCCTCATGTTTATCTCTCTCTCTCTCTCTCTGTCTACCCTCCCCCCTTCCACCTTATATATTTTCTGATTTTTTTTTTAAGCTAAATTTCCAAGCAAACGAACTCATTAGGAGGAAGAGAGAGATTTTTTTGTTGTTGTTGTTAACCGGAAAAGGAGAAATTGCTAGTTTGGAGACGGGTTGGAGCCTGACAGCGGGAGATGGGCTCAGGCTGATCTGTTTGAGTTCCAGGCGACATCTTGCTGGATGAGTGACGACGCGAACAGTGCGGGCCATCGATTGCTAACAGATGGCCTGATTATTAGCAAAATCAAGATACACGCAGCAAATCTGCAGCGTTGCCAGTGTTCATTTCTTACCCCCAGATAAACCCGGCTGGCCCACTGGTACCATCTGCAGACTTGCAAAGTGCATTAAGCCTGAATTGATTGAGTCGGTGCATGTGGGTTTACCATTTTAAAAAGGGAGAGGGACTGGCTGGGTGAAACAGCACAATAAACACACTCTGTACTGATAATGAGAAGCACAAGTCACCGGAACAATCAATAATATGAATACTTCATTATCTCCATTGTCCAGACTTATTATTTAGCCATTTGTACTTGTTTAGTGAAGGGAGATTCTCATTGCCTTTCTCCCCATCGTGCCTTACACTACATCAGATGTTTATTCCAATAAATGAAGCATTTTATTTCCCATTTCAATTTTTCCAGCTGGAAAATAAGAAATTGCGAAAAAGAAAATGCAACTCTTTCCTCTAATTTCTGACATGCCTGACCCACTTTTCCTCCTCCTGACGCAAGACTCGTGCTCAGGTTTACAGTTTTGTAGAATCCCTACAGTGAAGAAGGAGGCCATTTGGCCCATCGAGGCTGCACCAACTCTCCGAAAGAGCATCTTACCCAGGCCTTATCCTTGTAACCTCCGTATATTTACTCTGCTAATCCCTCCCTAACCTACATGTCTTGGTAGTCCAAAGGGCAATTTAGTACGGCCTATCTACCAATCATGCACAGTCCAAAGTTCTGCGGGTTAGGTTAATTGGACCCCCTTAGGGTCAGGAGCATTAGCAGGGTAAATAATGTGGGATTGCGGGGTTAGGACCTAGGTGAGATGTTGTTGATGCAAGCTTGGTGGATCAAGTGGCCTCCTTTCGCACTGCAGAGATTCTACGATCTTTGGACAGTGGGAGAAAACCAGAGCACTTGGAGGAAACCCACGCAAACACAGGGAGAACATGCAAACTCCTGCCACATCACCTCAACCCAATAGCCAAGTAAGAACCTTGACAGTGTTGGCAGACTATTTGGCTGTGGGAAGCATAACAGTCAAGTGCAGTCCCGCCTTTGGTCAATGTAGGGACACTGAATGCAAAACCAGTAGCAGAATATCTAGTTGAGTTTTGCTTTTTATCTCAGGAACACTGAGCACAATTGTAGCTCTAGACACAGCATCCATTAATGTGACTGTTCCAGATAATCCGACATCAGCTTGCCAAGATGCCGTCTTTAATGCAAATGGTGCACAGGCCAGTTGAGACCAATCTGACTGATATAAAAAACAAACTTGTGCTTTTATGGCACTTTGAGGTGTCCGCTGCTTTTGGAAATGTGGTCATTGTTGTAATGTGTGAAATCGGGCAACCAGTTGATGCACAGCAGGAGATAAATATTGTCCAGAACGTCCAAGATAACCCCATTCCTCAACCCGAGCAGACAGATGTGCCCTCGGTTTAACATCTCTTCTGAATGTCAGCACCTCTGACAGTGTAGCCCTCCCTCAGTAGTGCACTGCCTTTATTTCTGTGCCCAAGCCCTGGAGTGGGACTCGAACCCAGGATCTTTGTGACTTAGAGACAACTGAGCCATGGTTGAGAGGAACTGAGTGTCCCTCAGCTAACTGACAGTAGATCGGAAAGTCAGCGGGTGGAATTCTCCCATCCCGCCCAATTCCCGTGGTGGGCAGGCCACAAAGGTCTGACCTCGGGCGTGCTTTTCCAGTATTAGGGCTGGAAAATCCCGCTTAATATACCCGGATCTGAACTTCAGGACAGCAGGTCCATTATTTGGATATGACAGTGAATCTCAGTGGGGAGCATTGCATCAATCCTCATCTCACATGTGGGTTTTCAAAATAGACAGCAATAGGATTTGATGGCTCCATGCTCATCCTTACTGATGAGTGAGTGGAAGCTAGGATCTTCCAGATTGGTCCAATAAATTACCAACTCGGTAAATTATCCTGAGCCCCATCCAGGAGCAGTTCCCGTCATTTGAAACATTATATTTTTTGTTCAATGCTCAGCGAGGTGAGCGATGTTTGTGCCGGTAAATTGCAACACTTCCTGTTTTAGGTATACAACACAAGCTCAGGTGTGCTGTGTTCGTCCTAGCCAAACATTCCCTCAACTCTTCTCCCAGTGACCTGCTTCCCACCTGGGAAGCATGACATAACTGGATCCCACCCGCCCCCAGCACTCACCCAACCCAATCCCCCTGCGCTGATCCTGCAGCCTCAAGCTGTGTTTGATTGCCGGTTACTGTGAAGTTAGGGACAGTTTTACTCTGCAAAGTCTGTTCCCACCAGGAATTGGATTAGGATGCTTTGTTTGGGGTGCGTTGTGGATAACATGCTGTCATTGAGCTCGGCAAGCCTCCCCCCCATCTCCCCTTCTCCTCAAATCAAAAAGCCCACGCTGTGTAATGCTGAAACCACTGCTGTAAATGAGCTCCTTGTTGTGTAGCTAACATTTTCATTAGAGGCAACCTTTAACTTTACACCTGGCAACCTTTGACCTTTGCTGAAAATGTGACAGAAACACGATTTTCACTGTGGAATGCAAAATAAAGGCTTGTGTGTGAGAAGCTTCCACTTTTCCCACAACCATGTATTAAAATGAACCATCAAATACCTTTGGGCTTCACATACACATACACACACGTACATACATACACAATGACACACACACACACACACCTCTGGCAGCACTGCTGCCTCATAGCATCAGGGACCTGGGTTCGGTTCCTGGCTTGGATCACTGTCTGTGTGGAGTCCGTACCTTCTCCCCATGTCTGAGTAGGTTTCCTCCCGCAGTCTGAAAGAGATGTAGGTTATATGTATTGGCTGTGCTAAATTCTCTCTGTGTACCCGAACAGGCGCCAGAGTGCGGTGACGAGGGGATTTTCACAGTAACTTCATTGCAGTGTTAATGCAAGCCTACTTGTGACACTAATAAATAAACTTTAAAAATATCCACACGCACAATGAAAATTGCTCTTTCAAGGTTTAGGCAGCGAGGTGAACGTTTTTAAGAAACTCTGGTTCTGGGGGTCTCAGCAAAAACAAAGGTAGGAAAAGAAAAAAAAATCATCGAATCACCTCTTTAAATAAAAAAAATGGAATGCAAGTCCACTGCTGCAGGTTGTGTGCAGATTTGGTCATTAAATGATCAGGGTAGTGGAGGTTACGTTATCAGATAATCCCATAGACAAGCAAATGGCTGCATCACATAGTTAGAGTGATTTATATTGAGCCTCTTGTGTATCAGGTCAGACGGCAATCCCCCCCCCCCCCCATAATCAATGGGGAGATTACAAGAGACACACAAGTTGATCTCCGAATGGCCTTTTAATGTTGCTTTGCACTATATACGTTTAACGGCTTTGTAGCCCTCTCTGTCTGTTGTGTAGACAGCCCTTGTTCCTTGCCCCCTCCCTCCCTCCCTCCCTCCTTCCTTCCTTCCTTATCATTCTGGATGCACTCCCCTGCGGCACCACTGAAAGGCTTTGACAGGCGAGCAGGGATCAGGATGAAGGGATGATAATTGATGTCCCTGCTAGCAGCGTTCTACAGCAGGTCAACCATCCCGGTGCGAGCACGGGGGCCCCTGGGTTCTGTGACCCACTCGCTGACAGCTCGCGTGTGTGCACTAAGATTTAATTGCTCTGCTCTGCCCAATTTGCATAATCCACATAATCACACTGATTTTAATTGCCCACAACTCCACAAAGATCATGTGGTTAAGTGGTAAATCATAATTAGATAAATAATTGCTTTGGCCATAGCAAGCTGCTTTTGTTATAGCTGCCATCTGCTGGGCAGTTTCTGTGTCTCAAAACAATACATCTCGGAAGGCTGATCCTGGAACTCGCTGCTTATCTGCGGAGAGCCGTATTTTGTTGGAATCCAGCCTGAGACTGCAGGATCTGTGGAATGCTTTCCGATTTGGCACTTTAGTTATTCATCTATGAGATCATTACCACGGCCTTGTTTCACACAGAAGAAGCTTAATATATTTGACTTTATTTTATTCTGTTATCCCCCCCCTTCCCTCTGCAAAGTATTCTGCAAAGTAGCCAGAATCATCTGCCTTATTAGGTGTGCTTCAAGGTTTTTTGAGTCTTCATCCAGCTTTTCCTCAACATCAACAGAAAAAAACCTTCCTTTGTTTGAACCCACTTTTCGAATTGGATTGGGGTTGACAAAGGGGTGGAGCTGTATTTAGGCTTGGTTTATGGAAACAGTGGGCAAAAGCGTCTCAAAACACTCCAAATTACAGTGTTTTCTTTTATTCATTCATGGGCCATGGGCATCGCTGACTGGCCAGCATTTATTGCCCATCCCTAGTTGCCCTTGAAGGGCAGTTGAGAATCAATCATATTGCTATGGGTCTGGAGTCACATGTAGGCCAGACCGGGTAAGGATGGCAGATTTCCTTCCCTAAAGGACATCAGTGAACCAGATGGGTTTTTCTGACAATGGTTTCATGGTCATCAGTAGATTCTTAATTCCAGATATTTTTTATTGAATTCAAATTTCACCATCTGCCGTGGCGGGATTTGAACCCAAGTCCTCAGAATATTAGCTGAGTTTCTGGATTAATAGTCTAGCAATAATACCATTAAAACACTGTCTCCCCTACGTTGTGTGTGCAAAGATAGCCTGTGTTATTACTGTAATCTCCATTATAAACATCAGCGAGGTGAATGATTTTGTATTCTGTATCAGGATACAGTGAAAAGTGTTGTTTCTTATGTGCTATACTGACAAAGCATATTGTTCATAAGCTAATGGGGGAAGGAAGGGAGAGAATGCAGAATGTAATGTTACAATCATAGCAAGGATGTAGAGAAAGTTTAACTTAATATAGGGTAGGTCCATTCAAAACTCGGATGGCAGCAGGGAAGAAGCTGATCTTGAGTTGGTTGATATATGATCTCAGACTTCTGTATCTTTTTGCCCGATGTTTTGGAAAAGGTGGAGGAGAGAATGTCTGAGGTGTGTGGGGTCTTTGATTATGCTGGCTGCTTTTCCGAGGCAGTGGGAAGTGTAGACAGAATCAATGGTTGGGAGGCTAGATGGCATGATGGATTGGGCTACGTTCACAACCTTTGTAGTTTCTTGCGGTCTTGAACTGAGCGGGAGCCATACCAAGCTGTGATACAACCAGAAAGAATGCTTTCTATGGTGCATCTGCAAAAGTTGGTGCTTTGCACCATGCTGCTAAGAACCCTCTGTCAAAATTATAAACGTTGGATGAATGGGCAATTGGACAAATCACTGAGGAATCGTTGGTTCTGTAGACCTCTGTGTGTGAGGAGAGGAGAAAATTAGAGGAACTTCCTTTGTTACCTGAATAACACTTCAATTTGCAGGATGAGAGCATTGACCATGAGCAAAGCCGCATCCTGGGAGCTGACTGGAGGAGGCAGTCTTGTTGGATTCGGAATGTCCAATTGGATAATAGGATTTTTGATTCGGCTCATCTGACTACTCAATTATCGCGAACCTGGTGAAGTTGTTAAAGGGTAGCAATTTCTAGATGGGTTCACGGCTGTCTACATTTCTTTCCTTTTTGTTCTTTTGAAGCGCCAGGTTTAATTAGCACTAATTAACATTCGAAAGGTTCCACTTGGATTTTAACATGACAAATAAGTTGTGCCACTGCGCAGTCTTCAGAAATTGTGTCTCTTGCCTGCCGATGAAGCATTTATTACTATTGGGAAAAGCGAGTGAAAGGATAGACCTGACTGTCTTATCCCAAGCTCCCCAACGCAGGGCCTCCCTGCCCCCACTGCCCGCCCCCAATTCCCCAGCTACATCAGCCCAGGCTGTGTTGGTAGACCAGGAGGTGGCCTTTGCCCAGATGTATTGGCACCAACCACCTACAGGATGTGGTAGTGTGGAGGGCAGTGCCTGTCGCTGTGGTTAGTGACTAATACAGAACAGTGTGAGCTATATGAGCTAGAGATTGAATTTGGTTTTAAACTCCTTCCTTGATCAGTGGGGCTGCTTCCTGTACCTGCTTGAGTATTTGATATGTTATGAGGTTGTATTTAACTGATACATTCTGACTGCAGAAATTCACCTCTTGAGCTGCATCAGTGGTTAGTACCCTGCTGCTAAACCTGACAATACACGTCTCCATATACATTCCAGACCCTGAATTTTAGAAATGTGTTTCTCTTGGAAGTGTTACCTCAAGCACTGTCAACTTGGACCCCCAGCCTTTCTTTTTCACCTCTCTAGAGTGCAGAAGGAGGCCATTTGGCCCATTGAGCCTGCACCAACAATAACCCCATCCAGGCCCCATCCCCTTAACCCCACATATTTACCTTGCTAATTTCCCTGACACTGAGGAACAATTTAGCATGGCCAATGCATCTAACCAGTACATCTTTCAGCAAGAAAATCGGAGCAGCCGGAGGAAACCCACGCAGACACAGGGAAACATGTAGACCCTACACAGACTGTGATCCAAGCTGGAATTGAACCTGGGACCCTGGTGTTATGAGGCTGCAGAGCTAACTACTGTGCCACCATGCCGCCCTTTTCTCTCTACTCTTTTCCTCATTTTGTTCCACTTTTTGCATCTGTTTCTCTTTGCAGTGTCCCTGAAACATTTTTTCTTCTTTCTTTTTTCCGTTATTTTTCCGGTTGCTCTCACTTGCTTTCACGCTGTCTCTCATAACTCTCCCTCACCCCCTCAAATCTCTCTCACTTTCTCACTCTCACTGTTCTCATCCGCTGTCACCTGCTCTCATTCGCTCTCATTCTTTCTTACAGTCACATATTCTCACAACTCTCTCTTGCTCCCTCAAGTCTTTCTCACTCTCATCCGCTGTCACCACCTCTCGTTTGTTCTCACTCTTTCTCATGCTCACATAGAACATAGAACAATACAGCACAAACAGGCCCTTCGGCCCACGAGTTGCGCTGATCACATCTATATCTACCAATCCACAGACCTATCTGTAACCCCCTATCCCATTCGTTTCCATATACTCATCCAGAAGTCTTTTAAAAGACCACAGTGAGTTTGCCTCAACAACTTCGGACGGCAGTCGGTTCCACATACTCTCACAACTCTCACAACTCGCTCTCACTCCCTCTCACTTTCACTACCTCATGCTCTCTCTATCACTTTCTCTCTCTCTCTCCCCCTTCGCTTGATGGAGAATATTATTCCTGAGCTTACACCACCCGTTATTGCCCCAGTGCTAACTCAGGGGTTTAAGTTACCTTGCCCCTCAATGGAAAAGTTACCCAAGAATGCACTGTCTGGCTGCTTTATGGGAATTGAATATCCATTCATTCCAAGTGAGAGATATGACAGCAAATGGAACTGCTCGCAACATCTGTTGTTGGCATAGAGTTAATTACCAGGCCTGCATCAAGAGCTCCATTGGTTTTACATTCCTGTTCCTGTTTGGAGATTAAAGGCTGTCCGACAAATCCTTCAACAAACTTCTGGCCGCAAACCGAGTGCTGGAAAATAGGATTAAAGTAGATGTGTTAGAAGGCTGGAGCAGACATGATGGGCCGAATGGTTGTTTTCCCATGGTGTAAGTCTCTATATGGACGCAACTTTCCCATCCCGCTCACCACGGGAAATGTAAAGATCAGTTGGCCTCGGGCAGGATTTTCTGGCTGGAAATCACACCCTAGAACTTTCTCTTTCTCTAACTCTTTGCCATTTACTGGTCAAGTTAAAGTGTAGATACAGGACGGTGCGTAACAACTGAATAACTCTCCCCTGCAAGGAGAGTTAAAACTTTTAGTGGATGGAAGACTTGATTAACAAGAAGTATTAACGTGTTAGTTAGCAATGATAATGGACGTGGTTTGTACTTCTTCTAAAATCTTAAATGGTACAAATGTGACTGTTATTCTTTTGTGTCTCTCCATATCCATGTTTGTAAGGTAGCATAGTTAAGGTGTCAGACTGATAGTTTCCATTCCCATGTGCTAACCCACAACCTGCCTTTCTGTACTTTACAAAGACATCCTTCATCCAGGCCTTATGCATTCTTTATCTATTAACGATGCTTATACTTGAATGAAGGTTACCTCTGCCCTTGGCTTCATGCTTCCATGTTGGTGCCATTAGGACAAATGATAAACACTCTTTGCCAAACTGATCTCATTTTGGAGAAAATTATTTGACTGGGGATTTGCACAGCAGCTACTAGCAACAGAACTGGCACCTTAGAGTGAGGAGTGTGAGCAGATGTATCTTCTGCTGTAGGGCTACCCAAATTATTTTGGTGTTTTGGCTCAGATAGTCCAGCTTTGTTTAGTTTCAAAACACATGAACAAAGGTGAGCTCTGTTAAAATACTCCACAATTCATTGAATCATAGAATAGAAGCGTAGAGTCCCTACAGTGCAGAAGGAGGCCACATAGCCCATTGAGTCTGCACCAACTGTTCAATGGAGTATTTTACACAGGCCCTACCCTTGTAATCCCACATATTTTTCCCACTAATCCTTCTAATTTACACCAGCTTTGGAGCAATATAGCATGGCCAATCCACCTAACTTGCACATCTTTGGATCATGGGAGGAAACTGGAGCACCCGGAGGGAACCCATGCAGATGTAGGGAGAATGCAAACTTACACAGTCATTCAAAGCTGAACCAAACCTGGGTGCCTGACGCTGCAAGGTAGCTAATCACTGCGGCATTGCGCTGCCCATGTCATACCATTGAAATGAATTAGAAATCATAGAAACCCCTTATAGTGCAGAAGGAAGCCATTCAACCCACTACAATCCCACCCAGGCCTTATCCCCATAACCTCATGTATTTACCATATTAACCCCACTTACACTAAGCACCAACCTATCCTGGCCAATCAACCTAACCCGCTTATCTTTGGACTATGGGAGGAAACTGGAGCACCCAGAGGAAACCCACACAGACATTGGGAGAACGTGCAAACTCCATGCAGACAGTCACCCAAGGCCAGAATTGAACCTAGGTCCCTGGCGCTATGAGACAACAGTGCTAACCACTGTGCCACTGTGCCTCCCTTTAAGGCTTAACAACAAATAACATTATATACCTTCCTCTGACGAGAAGACAACCCAAAATGAACTCTCCCCAGCATATCTTCTAATTGTGTATTTGGTTTTGCTGTACGCCACTATTTAGGATGTTTAGCTCAGTCCATCTCCTCCCACCCCCTCAGTTTATACACATGAGGGAGAATGGCTTTCCTCTGTTGGCAAAAGGGAAAACACCGGAAAATCTCAGCAGGTCTGGCAGCATCTGTAAGGAGAGAAAAGAGCTGAGGTTCCGAGTCCAGATGACCCTTTGACAAAGCTGCTTTGACAAAGGATCAGCTGGACTCGTAACACCAACTCTTTGCTCCTTACAGATGCTGCCAAACCTGCTGAGATTTTCCAGCATTTTCTCTTTTGGTTTCAGATCCCAGCATCCGCAGTAATTTGCTTTGATCAGTTATTCCGGTGTGTGCTTCAGGAGCCAGCACTGCTCTAACCGGGGTCCAACTCAGACATTGCTCTTTGCTTCCCAAGCTTTTTTTTAAAGTTCTGGAGACAGTTCATCCGATGCCATCCACTTAGCGAAGGAGCCTCTCAGAGATGTATGTCTCCGTAGTTTATATCTTTGAATGCTGGTGGTTCCTGAGTTGCAGCCAAGTTGGCTGCAGCGTGAAAAATGTGGGGAAAAGGGAAAATGAATTTAACTTTGTTAAAAAGAACAATGAGGGTAATTTATGAATGACAAATAGTCTGCACTCATATGAGCAGCTGACTGATCAATGAGAGCTGTGTTCTTTTTTTTCAAAATGCCCCGTGTCACATTTGCAAAACAAACCCACCACTACTTGGGAGTGGTGCTTGCGTGCTCACAAGGCAAAGCGCGTGTCCAGTTGGAGGAATGCAGAGAATTGGCCTCATCTGTTCCGGAAAGCAGGAGAGAGGGAGACAAAAGGCAGTTTATTCTGGTTGGCACAGTTGACGGGGGGGGGGGGTGTCAGGAAGCCACGGGCAGTGGAAAATAAACCTTAGGAGGCAAGAGGACTCCTCAGCGTTTGGGAGAATGTGAAGCTTCATCGCCAAGTGGCTCCAACAGTGGTATGTACAAACCACTGCGCTTGAAGAGCAATGTGCACTCAAAGTAAAGAACTTCATATCCAGTTCCTGTGAAACCATTTTTTCTATGTTCACCGGGGGGAGAAAAATCAGTGTGCAGTAAAAATGGCGAAAGATTTACAAGTGTGCTTGTTTGTAGTTAAAAAATTGTACTTTTGACAGGGGGAAGTGTTTTATCATCGTGGCTTATGCATTCGTGGGTGTATAAGACTTGCTTCTTTCTTTTGCAGAAGGTCCATTGCTTTTAGATTGTAGAATCCCTACTTTGCAAAAGGAGACCATTCAGCCCATCTGCACCGACAACAGCCCCACCCAGGCCCTATCCCCATAATCCCGCATATTTATTCTGCTAATCCCTCTAACCTACGCATCCAGGGACACTTGAGATGCAGTTTAACATGGACAGTCAGCCTAACCTACACGTCTTTGGCCTGGATCTATGTTTCGGGGATGGAGAGTACAGTGGTAGATGCCACCACTAAGCCATGGTGTCACCATGATACTTGGAAAACGTGCTGGTTAATGTGGATTGACCAGGCTAAATCCTCCCTCAGTGTACTCCAACAGGTGTCAGAGTGTAGTGACTAGGGGGATTTAACAGTAACTTCATTGCAGTGTTAATGCCTATTTGTGGCAGTAATAAATAAGAGATACTTTGGTGCTTCCCCCCTCCACCCCCACTGACCTTCTTATCCAACCAGCAGGATAAACAGTATCTTGTACCTCCACCCCCTGTCTACAACAGCCCAGTTAATAATTCGTGGAATTTGAGCTGAAATGGACTCATTGTATCACAGGCCACTATTTGACTAATTGCTCATTAGTATCCAGCTGTCTATGGAAGAAGCCTATAAAATGTCACCAAGTTGTCGGGGCGGCTCTCTGAGTTTGCTTCTGCCAAGCAACTCGGGACATTTCCTGCTCTGAAGGCTACATTGTGTCCTGCAGATGCAGTTTCATTCAATTATCACGAAGCTCCTTCCAGTTAATAAATCCTGTTAACTTTAGTGACCTTTTGCTCGAGGCGGGAGGAATTCATGCCATCAAATACTGAAATTAATTTCCCACAAAACCATTGCACCTCCATAAATTTAGGCTGCCTCTTATCCTGAATATCTTTTTCCCAGGGGATTTTCACAGTAACTTCATTGCAGTGTTAATATAAGCCTACTTATGACACTAATAAATAAGTTTGAAACTTAAAAAAACTTACAAAAAAAATTTAAAACTTTTATTTTCCCTTTTCACTAGTATACAGACAATCTCGGTTGAGTTTGCAACACTGGGGCAGTATAGTAGTTAGCGCTGCTGTCTCACAGTGCCAGGGACCCCGGGTTCAATTCCAGTCTAAGTTCGCTGCCTGTGTAGAGTTTACATGCTCCCCTTGCATTTCTTCCAGCTGCTCCGATTTCTTCCCATACTCCAAAGATTGCAGGTTAGGTGGCTTGGCCATGCTAAGTTGCTGCTTAGTTAGCTAAGATGTGTAGGTTAGATGGATTAGCCATGAGAAATGTGTGAGGTTAAGGAGATAGGGCGGGGTGAAAGGGCTTGTGTAAGACACTCTGTCAGAGAGTCAGTGCAGATACGATGGGCCGAATGGCCTCTTTTACACTGTAGGGATTCTATGATTCTGTTTAGTGAACACAAGATATGATCATAGCTTCATGAGAGTCTTTGCACCTCGTGGCCATCTAGCCAGAGTTTTACCACCTTGCCCGCAATTGGAATCAGAGTGGGTGAGGGGCAGAGCATGGGATGATCCCATGATCTCAGGCGGAATTTTATGGTTTTGGGACGGGCAAAGCTATAAAATACCTGCCCTCTGTATCTCAGATTCCCTGTAAAAGTATTGGCACAGTAAGAAGTTTCACAACACCAGGTTAAAATCCAACAGGTTTGTTTGATAGTAAAAGCCACTAGCTTTCGGAGCGCTGGCTGACCCTTCATCAGGTGAGTCAGGTGAGGTGGTGGCGCACAGTAAAGTCATGTGCCTAAGGAGCTTGGGTGGTGCTGGTGTGGGAGGAAGCAGTAAAACGATGAAGGTTGATTGCTGCCTGGTGCGGTGACTAACAGCAAAGTGTAGTAATGAGCTGCTGCAATGTTTTGCATAACCACATCATACCAGATTGGTTCCCTAGAATGATCTCTATCATGCAATGGGGATTGTGAAATGTTCATACTCTTGAGCACTAGAGCTGTGAAAAAAACATTTCAAAGATACAATTATCAGTTGTGACCTTCTAGAGCTGGATTGTGCCTGGAGAGAAATTACAACTACATATACAGCTGGGGTGAAGTGCTGGTGGTTATGGGTCATTGCTAGTGGGAGCAATTTGAAGTGATGAATTAAGCGTCTTGACAGTGGTCGATCGCACAACACCAAAGCGTATTTGTTCAAACGGGAGTTTTCCTATGTCGCCCCAGTAGCGGTCAACCTGTCTGATGTGTGATATAAAGAGTCACACGAGATAACACAGGCCCTGACCTTATCAGTAAACCAATAATTGCATTTGTATAGCACCATTCACAGTGTCAGAAGATTGCAGAGCGCTGTACAAACCACAGAGTGCATTTGAAGTGCAGTCGTTGTTGTACAGTGGCAAGCGCTGCGGTCAACTTGTGCACAGCAAGATCCCGCAAACAGCACTGAGATGCATAGCCAGATGCTTTTCAGTGATGTGAATTCACTATCAATAATGAATTGATAGTGAATTGATCAATAATAATCAATAGTGAATTGATAATTCATTATCAATAGCCAGGACTACATGGAATATTCCATTATTGTTCTCTGGAATAGTACCATGGAAGCTTTTACATCCACCCAAGAGGGTTTAACATCTCATTGGAAATGTATTCCACTGGATTGTTGGTTGTGTTTTGTTCTGCAGTCTCAGTTGTGTTGCTACATGTGAGTTATGGCCTGTGTAGTATTGTGTGCATTCCTCTGACCTCACAAGAACGCAGGAGATGAGTGAACTCCACCAATCAACACCATCACTGTTGAACTTTGGCTTCAGCTCTGCTTTGCTGTCACCTTTCCTTATCTTGAGAGACTCTTGAGAGATCTGCCTTTCTCACCCTTAGTATACTCAACAATGGAGCATCTACAATCCTCTGGGGTAGAAAATTTCAAAGATTCACAACCCTTTGAGTGAAGACATTACTCCTTATCTCAGTCCTAAATAATTGACTCCTCACCCTGAGACTGTGTCCCACTATGTTCTAGATTCCTCAGCCAGGAGACACAACCTTTCAGCATCTACCCTGTCAAGCCCTTTAAGAATCTTGTATTTTTCAATGAGATGGCATGGTAGCACAACGGTTAGCACTGCTGCCTCACAGCGCCAGGAACCCGGGTTCGATTCCCGGCTTGGGTCACTGTCGATGCGGAGTTTGTACGTTCTCCCCATGTCTGCTTGGATTTCCTCCCACAGTCCAGAGATGTGGATTGGCCATGCTAAATTGTCAGGAGGATTAGTTAGGGTAAATGCATAGGGTTATAGGGATAGGGCTTGGGTGGGATTGTAGTCGGAATAGACTCTATGGGCCAAATGGCCTCCTTCCGTACTATAGGATTGTATGAGACAACTTCCCATTCTTCTAAACATCAGAGAATGTAGGGCTGCTAAAATAGCTTGTCCTCTGACTTACTATGAACCACGTCATGGGAGCAGTGCTGTAACACTGACTTATCATTGCATACTGTCTATTGAACAAGAGTGTAGCTGACAACGTCAATTGATTTTGCATAACTTGCAATCAATGGGAAGTACTTTTGGATAAATAATGACTGATATTTTAATGGCTCAGTCAGATTTGGACTCTGGGTCAAAAGGGCAATTAGTCACACTGCAGGATAAGTCATGTTTGTTTGGTCAGAGGGCATGTAAATGGATCTTAAAGACGTGATTTGATGTTTGCTGTAAAGTTAGAGATCTATGCACTCTTCCAATTCTGGCCTTTTGTGCATCTTGCAATACTTATATTTTCAACGTTGGTGGCCATGCCTTCAGCTGGCTGGGGCCTAAGACCTTATATCTTTTAAGATGCCCCTTAAATCCTACCTGTCTGGCCGTGCTTTTGCTTAGTTTCCCAAATAGCTGCTTATGTGATTTGTCTTAAATTTTGACATGTTATGGGCAGGCACAGTGGTTGGTACTGCTGCTCCACAATGCCAAGGACCCGGATTCAATTCTGGCCATGGGTGACAAATTTGTGTAGGGTTTGCACATTCTCCCTGTATCTACGTGGGTTTCCTCCCACACTCCAAGGATGTGCAGGTTAGGTTGATTGGCCGTGCTAAATTGACCCTTGATGTCAGAGAGTTTGGCAGAATAAATACATGGGGGTTCAGGTATAGGAACTGGGTAGAATTGTTGTTGGTGCAGTTTCCATGGACCAAATGGCCTCCTTCCGCACTGTAGGGATTCTATACTAGCTCGCCTAAGCTAGCTTTATGTACCCGCAAAGAACTTTGGTGTATTTCACAGTGTTAAAGACATCCTGTAAATGCGAATTTCTGCTGCTGTTGACTTCCAACCCCCAGTGAAACTGTAAACACTTTGGATTTTGTTGACAGGGTAGCTGTGTGACCAAGTTTGCTTGTTATACATCTTAGAACCACACACACAGTGGACCACAGGCTTGAGTCCGGTGGTGAGGTTTAGTGGCTGGTGAAAAGGCTGTGGCCTTGTTGCCTCTCGGGAAATCCAGCCAGGATCCCTGCTGTGACTCATGAGACTTCCCCTCCTTGTGATTGAGTTGCTTGATAACGGGGCGGGTGAGATAGTGAAGAGCTGCAGGCACCCGTATCCGAGCAAAATTCAGCCAACGAGGCAGAAACAAAATCTGATAAAGGAGGCGGGGGCACAATTAAATGTGTTGTGGATGGTTTAATTGTACTTACTGACCAAATGCACGGACCACATTTTGCTTAATGGGCCTCTCTAAGTACCAAAGGGCGGGTGGGGTGAAGGAGGTTTTGTGCAGCCTCCGAATACGCAGGCGTTTGATGGGATGCGCACTCAGCTAACTGATTGTTAACTGCAGCATCATCCTTAGACTTGGCTGGCCAAGTTCACTGACCATCTCGTTTGGGAGTTGTGTTGTGAGATGTCATAGATCGCAACAGTTTTGCAGGACGTGGCTTGTTATTTGAGCTGCAGGTAGGAAGTGTCACATCAGGGTCCATCAGTCTGACCTCCACAGCTTTCGCTTACGATGATGGCCTATCCAATCTGCCAGATTTTGCTCAGTGCACAGAATGCTCACTTTGGGTCAAAGTTAATAAAAGTGGAGTTAATTACGGGGATAGGGCGGGATAAGAGATTGTGTCAGAGAGTTGGTGCAGACTCAATGGGCTGAATAGCCCCTTCTGCAGCATAGGGATTCTATGATTCTGTTAATTATACTGGGGAGGGGGATAAACTGTGAGAGAATCGCTTGAGAACTTTGCCAGTTCCCCAATCCCTGCTTCTAGCTCATTCCAGGTTGCTGATATCTGGAACACGGTAGATATCAGACATCGCACTGTGGCTTCCCCTCACGCCCCACCCCCCCATACAGTGATTCTCTCAGCACTCGTCCTTCAGTCTCCTCACCACCCCCCTCCTGTGTCTCACTCAGTGACTAGTCGATACCATCCCCAGTTCCTACCTGCTTTCCTTGCCCAGTCTAAGCCTCTGCCACTGTACAACGCCTGAACGAAGGAATTACATCAGGCCTAATGCCTTTGTGCCCATACGTACCACAAAGCCATGAAGAATATAAATTGTGGACAAAAGGACTTTTCCCACTGCTACCTGCCAATTTTCAATTCACAGAAGCAGTGAGTGGCCATTGTTGTGTTGGGAAATTGTATTCACGTTGAGAAACTAAGTCTTGAATAATCCCATCGACAACTCGCTTACTCCTTGATTGTACTTTGTCCATCGTTAATGGTATGTCTCAGTAATCTGCTGCATCTGGAGCATTTAGTCTTTAGAGTGTTTGTACAAACAGCAGAGGCAATGAATGTTTAATGTATATTCTACAGTTAACTAATGTTAGCGCTTCTAATATTCCTTGATGTAATCCTGTTTAATTACAATAGACTTCCGATTATCTGAGACTCCCAGGACCCAGAGTTAATTGGATAACTGAGCGCTTCAAGTACAGGGAGGTAGGGGCTGCATGGGCTACACCAAAGCAATATTCCGTGTCTTTATAAAGCATTGTATACCGTGCAGTACCCTCATGGTGTTTCAGAAGGGCCCATTATATTAGCTCTGTGTGTTCACGTAGGAGGGAGTGCGGAGCAACATGATCCATTACTGGCATTTTAATCAATATGTAAGGTGCGTTTACAACGATGGTGCACCATCGCAACAGACAAGCAGTACCCCACCCCAGAACTGACAGCATTCTGTCCCCTGCTCTGAGGGCATCCAATACCAAGGAACTTTGCCTCTGGCGAAGGGTCATCCAGACCCGAAACATTAGTTCTGCTCTCTATCTCAAAATGCGGTCAGAATGGCTGAGATTTCCCAGCATTTTATGTTTGTGTTCCTGCCTGTGCATTGCTATTTTGGGAGTTCTGGTACCAGTTGAGCACTGTCTGCCATCTCCTGAGTCCAAAAGGTATGTTGCCGAGAAGGATGTTCCCCGTATACGAAAGTTTAGTTGCAGTTCAGAAGTGCAAGCTCACTGATTCTCCTGTTGCCCAATGTTTGAAAAGCCGCCTGTAAGCTAAGTGTTCTTTGTGCCACAAGCATTGGGCAATAAGCACAGTGGGAGGGGATTGTGGAAACTGATTTGAGTTGCCCCATTCGCTGTGTCAGACTGTGCTGCTTTGGTGTGTTATCTCAATGTCAGCAGTGCTGTTTGAAGGTAGAATCCAGCGGCTGGCCCAGAAGTTCCAACTTTTGTGAACACAGTGAGAAGTGGTTGTTACTGTTGATCTTGGGTTTAGCTCAGAAACATCTCATTGTCCAAAACACATTTGGAACAGAGTCTTATTGTCATAGTTTCAGCTTGGTAGAAACTAGAAGCAGGAGAAGGCCATTCAGCCCATCATGCCTGTTCCACCATTCATTTTGATCATGGCTGATCATCAAACTCAATATCCTGCTTTCTCCCCCCAAATCCTTGATATTCCCAATATCCAGTTCCAGGAGCTGTTTCTAATTTCTTGAAATCACACAATTTTTTGGCCTCCGCTACATTCTGTGAAAGTGAATTCCACATATTCACTACCCTCTGGGTGAAGAAATTTGTCCTCACCTCAAATTCCAAAATGTTTACCTCTTATCTTCAAGCTATGAGCCCTAGTTCTGGACTCCTGAACAATTAGGAACATTCTTTCTGAATCTACCCTGTCTAACCCTGTTAGAATTTTATAAGTTTCCATTAGATCCCCTCTCACTCTTCTAAACTCCAATGAATATAATCCTAACTGACTTAGTCTCTCCTCACAGTAAGAAGTCTCACAACATGAGGTTAAAATCCAGTAGGTTTATTTGGTATCACAAGCTTTCGGAGCGCTGCTCCTTCATTGGGTGAGTGGCCCCACCTCCATCAGCCACTCACCTGATGAAGAAGCAGTGCTCTGAAAATTTGTGATACAAAATGAACCTGTTGGACTTTAGTCTGGTGTTATGAGACTTCTTATTGTGAGGAGGGACTAATTCAATTTGGATTATATTCATTGGATTTGCCCACCCCAGTCCAATGTCAGCATCTCCATATCATCTCTCCTCATATGACTGACCTGCCATCCCTGGAATCAGTCTGGTAAATCTTCGCTGTACTCCCTCTATAGCAAGGACATCTTCAGATAAGGACACCAAAACTTCACGCAATACTCCAGGTGCGGCCTCACCAATGCCTGTACAATGATGGTGATGATTAAGTGTGGAGGGATGACAAGGAAGGCTTCAGACTGAGGAAGTTTACACTCCTAAAGGCTCTAACTGTTGGGTAGTAACTCCCTATCGCAAAACGAACACACATGACTAAGGATAGGCTGCGATGGCTCCACGCCTGCACTGTGTTGTGTGCTGCTTAGTCAAGAAGAACAGCCACTTGGAGAGAGGTGCTGAGCTAACTTGTTATGGGGAACAGCCATGCAATTCCATGACAAAACTAAAGAGGGAGAGTGGAGGTAGGGGTGAAAAAGGGAAGCATTGCTAACCACAGCAAACGCAAATTCTATTCTCTCTCCTCCACTCCCCTCTCCCCATCACTCAGAGCACCATCACGTACAGAGCAGTGAAGCACAAATGTCCCCTTCCTTTCATGCGCCTTCCTCGAGCACAACCACGCAAAACAATTAGAATTTGAAATACATGCAAAACAGCAGTTAAATGGTTGTAAAGGAGTGCAGCTGCCCATTAACTGGGGAGTGCAACACAAGGGCTCCTACTTGCCGGGGAATGTGGGGCAGTGTGGGTTAAGTAGCAAAGTGCAGCAATGAAGTGAGATGGATCATGCAAGTGTTTTAGAGGATGTTCATTGTCATTCCGAACGAGGCTTCCAAATAATCAATGTGCAGTATCACCTCTAAATCCTGTCCCTAATTGATTTATGACAACTTCACTGTTACTTCAGTACATTGCTCTTTCTCGAAAGCCAGAATAAATCATTCTTCTACACGTGGATAAGTCTAACATGGATTCTTGAGCAGGCAGGCATTTAAATGAAGGGCAGCAAGTCAGTGCTATAATTTCCATAGAGTGACACCACTAAGTTGGGGTGCTATTAAAGGATTGCTTCTATTAAGAATTTATGCGGTGGATAATCAGTTAGAATGGAGGTAGATTTTAGCTGTCTTTTTAAATATGTTGAACACCACCCTCCCCACCCTGTAACCAAGTCTCTTTGACTTTGCACTGCCTTCTCGCCGCTTCTGTCCGAATTAGTCTGGACTTGTGTTTCCATCAGTTCCTTGCTATCCAACCTGTCTATCCTCTCTGAAATGTAATAGCCCTTGTGGTTGAACAGCGCACACTGTCACTGATGGGGCATTACCCCTACAGCACGAGTTGTCACCTTCAGGTGAGAAGTGTGGCCATCTCCAGCAGACTCATCATCCTCTGCTAGCACAACTCTAAAGAACGGCTTCTCCTGGCAGACTACCTTGCCAGCGCACTCCCGGCCAGTGTGACTGCGATTCAGACCCTGGAACAGGGAAGAGGGAAGTTGTGGGTCGCATCAGACCCTTCCTTGTCAAGTGAGAGCAATCGACCTTCTTTGTTACTGAGTAGATTTAGGAGCAAAGAATGAGCCTGAAACCCTCTGGCTACTTGACAGCAGTGACCCGGCCAGAACTCACTGTAAATATTTTGTCCGTGGCCTGTGCATTGGACTGCTGATCCCTGACTTTCCCAGTATCCAGGCATCTTCGTGAACTCTGTGACCATGAATTAGAAACAAAAGATAATGGTTCTGGTAACAATGGGTGCATGTGTGTACAGTAAGAGTGGCTTTTGACATGAGCTTCTGAGCAAGTCATCAATCTTAATCCCCAGCAGTCTGGCTGTCAAGTGAGCCATTCAGTTTGTGGGTGTGTGCGCGTGTTCACGTGTGTGTGTGTGCTTGCATGTGTGCATGAGAGAGTTCATGTGTGTGCATGTGTGTGTGTGAGAGCGTGTGTGTGCGCGTGCGTGTACTGTTAGATTCAGTGTGATTGCCAGCATGCCTCTATTGCCCCAGGCAAAGGAACTGCTCATCCTCTCAATGCAAGATCCAATTCAAATTGCAGATGGTGTTCTGAAAAGGCATAAATAACACGTTTGACCTGGTCTCACCCGTTCTGCCCAGTTTTCAATGAACTATTGATGCTGTCTATTTATTTTAATGACTTTTTTTTAACGTTTATTTGACAGATTTTTTTACGACATAAATGCTTGTCTTTTTGTTGTTTTTCCAAACTGCGTAGAATTTTGACTTTCCAAATAATATACTTGCGGATAGTTGACAGGGATAGCTTTGATAGAGCTTTGGATTTTTGCACCAGAGTCTTTATTTCTGTCATTTGTGGTGCTTTTTTTTCAATTGGGTAGTCATTGCTCCTTGGCCTGGGGCAGCCTGGAGGCAATCTCTCCTTAATGAGTTACGCAGCAAGAGAAGCTCGGCTTTAAGATGAGGCCCAGTCCCTCGCTTTGCCTGACGCGAGGTTTACTGACTGACCTCTGCCTGCAAGGACCTCTGACCTCTGAAGATGCTAAGTGGATTGTAATGAGTGGTGGCTTCTTAGGGGTCTTAACTCTGTTCAGGGGGATCAGGAAACAGGGAGAAAAAGTGTTGGCAAACAAGACTGGAGATTAAGGAAATGTCAATAGGTAACCATGTGGAACAATATTAATTTGATTTGATTTATTATTGTTACATATATTAACAAATAGTATTGTTTGTTGCGCACTATACAGACAAAGCATACCGTTCATAGAGAAGGGACCGAGAGAGTGCAGAAGACAGTGTTACTGTCATAGCTAGGGTGTAGAGAAAGGGCAACATAGTGCGAGGTAAGTCCATTGGAAGGCAGGAGGGAAGAAGCTGTTCTTGAGTCAGTTGGTACATGACCTCAGACTTTTATATCTTTTTCCTGACGGAAAAGGTGGAAGAGGGAATGTCCGGTGTGCATGGGGTCCTTGTTTATGCTGGCTGCTTTGCCAAGGCAGCAGGAAGTGTAGACAGAGTCAATGGATGGGAGGCTGATTTGCTTGATGGATTGCGCTACATTTACAACATTGCCGTTTAATATAAGCCTACTTGTTGACTAATAAATAAACTTTAAAAACTATTTGACTCCACCAGGCATCACAATGAAACATGATCCTTCCCTTCCCAAATTTCACGCATTCATTTTTTGCCCCAGAACTTATGCCACAAACATTGCAATGAAGTTACTGTGAAAATCCCCCAATCATCATATTCCTGTTTAGGGACACTGAGGGAGAATTTAGCATGGCCAATGCATCTAAGAAACATGTCTGCCGGACTGACGGAGGAAACAGGAACACCCTGAGGAAACCCACGCAGTCACAGGGAGAATGTGCAAACTCCACACTGACAGTGACCCAGGCTGGGAAGCAAACCCAAGTCCTTAGTGCTGTGAGGCAGCAGTGCTAACCTCTGTGCCACCTTGCTGCCCACCACGTGACAAGTTTAAGAAGGGATTCCCACTCTCTGGGGTTTGCTGCTGTAAAGGTACAGATGTGAGAATGTTAAGCAAGGATTGGATTGAGTTCGGTCGTGACACGCTTCAACATAGAGAAGTTGCCACTTGGACAAGATAGTGGTGACTCTGACTGTACCCTTCGCAGTTTTCAAGTGAAGCATTAAGTTACATAGCAAGGCAAAGGAGGCAGTGGAACTGAGTCATAAAATAGGATCATAGAATCTCTACGATGCAGAAGGAGGTCATTCAGCCCACCAAGTCTGCACTAACCTTAATCTCAACCAGGCTCTATTCCCATAACCCCATATATCTATCTTGCTAATCCCCCTGATGGTAAGGTTCAATTGAGCATGGCCAGTCAACCTAATCCGCACATCTTTGGACCGTTGATGGAAACCAGAGCACACGGAGGAAACCCATGCAGACACGGGGAGAATGTGCAGACTCCACACAAAACAGTGACCTGAAGCTGGAATGGAACCCAGGTCCTGGTGCTGTGAGGCAGCAGTGCTAAACTGTGCCATTATGTCACCCAAAACTGGTTTCATGAAGCACGCAATACTTGACTACAGCATCAGGCTGCAAAATACTCTTGAATATAAATATGACATTCCGTGAGCACTCTTGCTTCCCTGCTGGGTCAAGTCCTCAGTATTACCTTTCTTTCTTGGAAACCATGAAATGAAGCGAGGAGGAAATAGCTTGTGTCTTTCTGCATACCAGAATGAAGTGGATGATTCTGCGCCTCAATTCTGATCAGGATCCTGAGTTAGATCTATCTGGATTCTCTCTGTCCAGTTCCCAGTGCGTGTGAGTCTACAGCAGAGAGAGAAAAAAAAGGCAGCCCATAATTTCACAGTGACTGGCCAATTTTAGAGAGCAGAAGGATAGATGGTGTGGGAAATGGGACTGTCACCCCTTCGTCAGGAGGTTAAACAACACATTATTAGTACAGTGAGCAGAGAGGCTTAGCTTTTGTCTATAAGTAATAATAAACTTGGCCAGGGAGTGCCTGATGGTGTCATTGAATAGAGAGCGTGTATATGTATGTCTCCAAGTACTGACATTGTTCACCTTCTCGAAAATGGATTTTGCTTTCTTAGAGGTTTGCTAAAGGACTTGACATACAAAGCTGTGATAAATCTGCAGACTAAATGCGCACGTCAGTATTTTAAATCTATTTACTTGTTACTATTAACCGTTTGAATGGGCAAACCATAAGGTAACTTGATGCAGGATTGGATCTGTGTTTGCTAACAATGAACCGATTAGGGCTGTTAGATTATTTTCTCCTGTGTCTGTTAATAAATGAACTGATTCGGGGCCTCAGAGGGGACGGACAGATTCTCCTGTCCCACCAGGGTTTTGCTGCCTATCCTTGCTACTGTGTGTGTGTGTGTGTGTGTGTGTGTGTGTGTGTGTGTGTGTGTGTGTGTGTGTGTGTGTGTGTGTGTGTACACGTGTGCCTTTCTGTGTACGCACATGTTCTTGTGTGTGTGTATGTGTGGTCGTGCGCCTGTGTTTGTTGCACGTACAGCCATGTTTGTGTGCATGTCTGCCTACGTGTGTATGCACGCCTGTGTGTGTGCACATGCCTGTCTTGTGTATTCATGTGCTTTTGTGGATGTGTGTGTGTCATTCTGTGCATGCATGTGTTCCTGTGTGTATATGTGCATGCCTGTGTGTGTGTGTGTGTGAGTGGAAGGTATAATCCAAATTCCGTCTTACGACATGCCTCCTTGCTCATTGGCATTGACTGCTGGCACCCCCATACCACACAAAAGGAGATTCTGGGTCAGGTCCTCACCCTTGGTGCGACAATGTAGGTACCAGAATATCAGCAGCTTTTTCACTTGATGATCTTGCCCAAGCAAGTGATTGTGAGCGGGAAACCTGACTGATTTCCCCTCCAGCCCCTTCGTTGATTCCAGGAGACAGGGCTGATAGTCACAATCCAAATCCAAGCAAGTGTCCTCACAGGCCACAGTTCAGACCTGAAGTCTCCTCTCCTGGCTCCAATGCCTGTATAGTGAGACTTCCCACTGTGCTTACCCCAGTCCAACGCCGGCATCTCCACATCCAAACGCCTTTACACATAACCACAGGAGAAGAAGCAGCCATTTCTAAGTGGTGCTGACCTCCCTGAGAGCCATTAACTGAACAGTGTGATCTGCAGATGTTGTTAAGTAGCTTTGAGGACGCCACACAGCCAGATGCCTTGGTTCCGATATCAATTGAGGACGAGTGTTAATGGCACTGTGCATGTTAGGGTGACCGCATCACAACAATATCAATCTGCCTGCAGCATTCTAATGGCAGGGCTTTGATGGTGCACTGTCTCTTTGGCTCAGCATGGGATTGCTGTGATTAAGGCAAGGTACTTAAACCTCGCAAGGTAACGTGACACAAACCCGGGATTGATTCTGTAAGAAGTCTCGCAACACCAGGTTAAAATCCAACCAGTTTATTAGGTCGTAATCCCACGAGCTTTCGGAAATGCTGTTCCTTCGTCAAGTGTGTGGTCCACTCACTTGACGAAGGAACAGCGTTTCCGAAAGCTTGTGGGTTTACTATCGAATAAACTGATTGGACTTTCACCTGGTGTTGTGAGACTTCTTACTGTGTTTACCCCAGTCCAACTCCGGCATCTCCACATCATTAGTTCTGTGAGCAGAAAGCAGCTCCAGCCGGCCAGCACCTTAGCACAGGGGGCTTCTCTGAAGGCTACGCTCTCAATTAGCGACTGAGTGTGATCAGGGAAGTGTCAGAGCGGAGTGGAGGTCACACTGGATCAAGAAAGTGGCTGATCACAGCAAGGCAGGGCCCCGCGACTTGCTGGCTAAGAGCTAACTGACAATTAAGACTGACAATTACAGCGGCGAAACATTATCCAGTGCCTTTTAGTCGGCCTTTGTAGTGGAGTGTTATGTTTCATAATTCACTCTTACGGAGAGAGCTGTGACGGCTGCGGGGGAGCAGCCTGCCTGCTCTGGAGGGATTCACTCAGATTTCCTCGGAGCAATCTAATGACATGCCTTCAGTGACATGTCTTACTGGGGAGGTCGAAGGGTGTGTGTGTGTGTGTTGTGTGGGGGTGGGGGGGGGGGGGGGGGGGGGGGGGGGGGGGGGGGGGGGAAACATTCTCAAGCAGACATGCCGAGCCTGTCAGACACCAGTTTGAAATGGTGAGGCAAAAGGCGTCGAAGCTCATGTTGGGAAAAGCTATCCTAATCAGAGTATTTGTGGACATCACAGCGCCAGGGACCCAGATTCAGTTTCGACCTCGGGTCGCTCTCTGTGTGGAGCCTGCACATTCTCCCTATGTCTGTGTGGCTCCCCCCCACCGGGTACTCCAATGTCCTTCCACAGTCTAAAGATATGCAGTTTTGATGAATTGGCCATGCTAAATTGCCTCTTATTGTCCCAAGATGCAGAGATTAGGGGGGTAAATTTGTAGTGTTGCGGATATAGGGCCTGCGTAAGATGCTCTTTCAAGGAGTCAGTACAGGCTTGATGGGCCGAATGGCCTCCTTCTGCGCTGTACGGATTCTATGAGACCTTGCAGGCCATCATGCCCATACCTGCCCTTTGAAAGAGCTATCCAATTTTTCACAATTTTCAGTCCATTCCCCATAGCCCTGCAGATGTTTCCTTTTGAATTGTAAGTCTTTTTGTATGCATAATCTCCTCATTCTCCCCAATACACTTACTCAGGTAATCCAGTCCTCATGAACATGTGATTCCTCCTTACTGTAGAAGTCACCATCCAGAGATGTGCAGGTTAGATGGATTGGCCATGCTGATGTCCAGGGATGTGTAGGTTAGGGGATTAGTGGGTTAAATATGCAGGGTTGTGGAGGTAAAGAATGTGGGAGTTGGACTTGGGAAAGATGCTCTTTTTGGAGAGTCGGTGCAGATTCGATGGGCCAAACGGCTTCCTTCTTCATTGTAGGGATTCTATAGATTTTGAAGGTTGGGTTTCACTAGAAGTGCATGTTGCTCCTGATTAGGCTTTGTTGCAACAGTAATCTGAAGCTTGGTGCAGGTTCGAGTCTGTCACAGTTAGTCAAGTCTTGGCTCACTTCCTTTCCTGTCTGAATTTGGAGATTGAAAAGCCAGTTTGAACACAAATCGGTTCAAACTCACTTCAGTTCCTTGTCTGTTTCATGTATGGCCTAGGGATAGTTTTATAAGTTGGCATCCCGTGCCATGGTGCTTTGGAAAGCAGAGGGGGCAAGGCTTACCCATGTACCCGAGTCTCCAGTCATTAAATATGATGCCTTACCAATTAGTGATGAGAAAGGATACACTTGTCACAGAGCGAGTACGGCAAAGGTTCACCAGACTGATTCCTGGGATGGCAGGATTGTTAGATGAGGAGAGATTAGGTTGACTGGGCCTGGAGTCACTGGAATGTTGAAGAATGAGAGGGGATCTAATTGAAACATGTAAGATTCTGACAGGGCTAGACAGACTGGATGCAGGGAAGTTGCTCCTACTGGCTGGACCAGGGGTGGCGAGGTTACAGAGTCAGGACATGGGATAGGCCATTTGGGACTCAGCTGAGGAGCAATTTCTTAACTCAGAGGGTGGAATTCTCTACCACACATGTCTGTACAGCTCAAATCAGTGACTATATTTAAGAAGGAGGTAGATAAATTTCTAGACTTTAAAGGTGTCAAGGTTTATGGCGTTGAGATAGGTGGCGGGATTTTATGACTTTGCTCGTCATGGAACTATAAGATCCCACCAGAGGTCAATGGCCCTTCCCATTGTGCACCTGTTGCCTGCTCCAGTTCCTATGGCTGGTGGGGTGGTAAAATTCCAGCCAGAGAATCAACAATAGTCATGTTGAATGAGCGGAGCAGGCACATAGGGGCCGAATGGCCTACTCTCTCACTTTCTCCGAAATAGTATGTTCACTGCTGTACCTGATTATTGCCCAGTGAGAGAGGCCAGTGTGTAAGTCTCGAAAGCTACCTAGTAGGCCTTAACACAAGACACGTGCATCAAAGTACAGTTGTTCAGGCCAACATTCACTGCCCAGGTTCACAAATGAAAAAATAGCAAGTTGGGTCGAGCACAGAGGAGTGTCTGTGTTTTGGGTGGGGGACAAGGTAGTGAGTGGGGGCTGGAGGGGAGAAAGCCAGACGTGGAACTGGCTGATTGCATCAGTAAGAAGTCGCACGATGCCAGGTTAAAGTTCAACAGGTTTATTTGGAATCACGAGCTTTCGGAGCTCCTCATCAGGTAAGTCACAAAGCTGGTGATTCCAAATAAACCTGTTGGACTTTAACTTAGTGTTGGGAGACTTCTTACCCCAGACCAGAACCAGCATCTCCACACCATGGCTATCACCAGTTCTCAGGAAAACAAAGTCAGCTCAATCTGTTTTAAAGTTTATTTATTAGTGACACAAGTAGGCTTACAGTAACACTGCAATGAAGTTATAGTGAAAATCCCCTAGTCGCCACACTCCTTCCCCTAACTGAGGGAGAATTTACAGTCAATATATCCTAACCAGCACGTCTTTGGACTGTAGGAGGAAACCAGAGCATCCAGAAAAAACCCATGCAGATGCAGGGAGAACGTGCAGACTCCACACAGACAGTGACCCAAATTGTAAATTGAACTCAGGTCCCTGGTGCTGTGAAGCAGCACTGTGCCGCTCCAAAAAGTTTCCAACACAAGTGGAGTGAAGAGGCACCGAGTCCTGATGCACAAATGCCACTGTTATGTAATTTTTTTTGGAGATGGCAGGGAGAGAGATGATGATAGTTGCAGCGTTGTCAAAACAGCAAAAACTCCTTCTGTGACATCCTAGGACGTTGATTTTTTTTTGTTCCACCCCCACCCTGTCTCCCCCACTTCTCAACGCTTTCATTTTCTATTTGTTTCTCCCCCCTCTCAGAGCTGGGTGATGATTGACTGGACACAGTTAATGTAACAGGTTCAGCTGGGCTGAGGAGACAAGGCGCTGGTATAATAGGAGGACTGAATGTGCCTCGGGCAAACACTGCACTCACTGTTAATAATGCTTGGCCTGTTTGAACACACAAGTACTTTCTGCAACGATTGCGATTACCAAGTCCGTGTTGCTAAGGGAAGCCAAACATGTATTGTTTAAAAAGAAACCTTTTACCATCTAATTGACTCTTGTAATGTGAATGATTTCAGGCTTCTTGTACATTGGAGATCACTCAATATTCGCGAAGCTGGTGGGACGGGAGAATTCCTTGGGAGCCTCCACTAAGGCTTTAAAGCTCTGACACTATGTTAGAATGGTGGATGGATTTGGAAAGGAATGTGTTACAGCTGGGAACAATGGACTGAACAGTCTAACACTCCCTTCACCCCAGTCCCAAAGTACAGATGCTTCATTTAATGGTGGGACTGTTTCAACGTGATTCATATTGAGGATTTGTTTGTTTTATTTTCTTTGGAGCTGTGGCTTTGCATTGCATCAGGTCACATATTTAAAGCAACCATGTGCATGGCAAGGGTGGTACATCACTCCTCACCATGTCTGCCGAAACTTTGTGTTGCCTGCATGTTCCAAAATTGTGCCTCCCGTGGGGCGTTTTAGCAGCCAGTGAAGAACACAGCAATAAATGTCCATGCAAAAAGAGATCTGATTAAAATTTACAGGATACTGCAAGGTCTGGTTAGAGTGGATGTTTCCACTAGTAGGAAGAACTAGAACCAGGGTACACAACCTCAGGTTAAAAGGACAGTCCTTTAAAACCAAGATGAGGAGAAATTTCTTCAGCCAGAGAGTGGGGAATCTGTGGAACTCTATGCCACAGAAGGCTGTGGAGATCAGGTCATTGAGTGTCTTTGAGATGGAGATAGATAGAGTTTGGATTGATAAAGGGATTAGGGATTATGGGAATAAAGCAGGAGAATGGGAATGAGAAAAATATCAGCCATGATTGAATGGCAGAGCAGACTCGATGGGCTGAGTGGCCTAATTCTGCTCCCATAACTTACGGTCTAAATTGGCATTGAGATAAAATATAGATCTATCTGAAAAGTGACTTGGGAACGAGAGCCAGTCCCGTAACTCAATTTATTACAACATCACATGGACAGAAAACACTTGTTACTTTTACAAACAGTGCCTTGTATTATTTTGTGAAGTTTCAAATTCTTACCGTCTGTTTAGTTTTGAAACTAACTGTCTACAGGGTAATACTCCCTTTGTATGTGGTGGGGCTGGTAATGGGGAGGAAAGCAAAGCAAATGCTCTGTAAAGATGCAATGCTGTGTTCCTGAGATGTCATCTGGAGTTGCCAACTCTGGCAGGACCCATTACTGAAGGTTTCATCACACGACCTTCTCGCTCTCCAACAGCCCTGTTCTTGGTTTGGTTGTACAACCGGCCCATCCTCCGGCGCGGTGCTCAGTTGGGAAGTGGACAGGTCTTTTTTAACCTTCTGCTTATTCCTCACTGGTTTCCAACACTCTTCTCATATCATAAATGGGATTAGGTGGGAGTTCAGGTGTTTTCACACATGTCTGTTCAGATTCAATGGGCCGAAGGGCCACTTTTGCATAGTGTGATCCTATTTTACCATCTTGTCCGCCATGCGAATCGGTGTGAGTGAGGGGACAGTCAGTGGGTGGGATGTTATGGTTTTGGGGCGAATGATGCCGTAAAATCCCACCCTATGACTCTTAAAGCATTGTTTGAAAGAATTCTGAGCATTAACGATAGGGTGATTTTTCTGATGGTATTATCCTGGAGATTATCAGAGAATCCCTACAGTGCAGAAGGAGGCCCTTTGGCCCATCGAGCCTGCACTGACAACAGTCCCACCCAGACCCGATCTCCAATTCTTGGAGACTCCAGACCATTCCTCCTTGGCTGCTTACCTGGAGGAATGCTGTGGAGAGATCGGTGAAAGTACAAAGCTGACTTAAAAGGCTGTTATCAGAATTGAGAGATATCTTTAATAAACCCGCATTAGTCCCAGGTGATCAGAGGCTGTTCACCCCTCAAAGGGAAGGGCTGACTGGTGATGATTTAACCTAAGGATCACCACACCCCAGGCGAGGGGCAAGGTTGAGAATAACCTCAACTGGTATGGGAATTTGTGCAGAGCATAAAAATCAGCATGAACCACTCCATGGACTCATGCAGTGCAGAAATAGGCCATTTGGCCCATCCAGCCTGCGCTGATAACAATCCCACTAAAGCCCTATCCCCTTAACCCTCATGTATTTAATTGCCAATCCAATGTCACTGAGGATCAATTTAGCATGGCCGGTCAACCTAATCTATACATCACGGACTGTGGGAGGAAACAGGAGCACCCAGAGGAAAGTCACACAGAGAACGTGCAAACTCCACATAGACCCAAGGCCGGAATTGAACCTGGACCCGTGGCGCAGTGAGGCGGCAGTGCTAACCACCGTGTCGCCCTACAGTGTGGAAAATGAAAGAGAAAAAGAATTGAAGTGATAGTCGTGAATTGACTGGCAAAGAGCGAGGAAATGGAGAAAAATAAGAGGTTTTAAGAGAAATTAGGACATTATGGGGGAGAGAAATTGCCGTGAGTTCAATAGTTTTATTATAATCGACCTCAGAATTCAACTGGCTGTAGAGAGATCAGCTGAATGTCAGATGCTGTCATGTGTGCTGCATACATAGTGGCCTATCACTGTTAATATGCTGAGCACTAGCCCCAAGGGGATGGAGGGTTGTCTGAGATGAAGGAGGCAGCTAAATAATACTGTTTATTTGTTCAACATTCTTCCAATTGTAATGAAAATTGTCAAGAGAGATTATTATGAAGTGCAGGACACAAATGTGTAGCTCCGATTAAGTAGGAGACCTGCCAGCCTGGTGCTCTAGGGTATAATTATCCAGGAGGGGTTCTGCATGGATCCAGTAAAAAGAAAATTCATCCAAACTGTTAGTTTGTAATTACAGCGCATGGTGATCGCAGAGTGTGGTTTAAAGTCAGGAGACTGCTGGCGACTGAGTTTTTGTAATTAGGGAACGGCAGGGATCGGTGGATCTGTGATTAGGAATGGCTTTGGCGGAATTAATGGGGATGGGGGGAGGGGACGGGAGGATCGAAATAAAGTGAGGCCTGAGACTCAAGAGCACGGAGCACAGAGAGCGGGAGGAAGTGACAGGGAGGGCTTTGTATTTCACCGCCTCACCGCTCAGAGCTCCCTGGTTCCAGTGGACCTTGAGGGCGAGCTTCAGCTCCTTACCCTCCCAGATGCTGAATGCCAAGCATCATTTCACCTCCCCCCCCACTACTCCCCTGCAACCACGTATATATGCAATCACATCTCATCAATCATACACCGTGAAAAGTAATGTATTCCCAAGTGCTGAAGCTGTGAATTGGAATTGAAGACGCAGAACTGTTTGGTTGTATGGAGGATGTTGTACAGCCCATTAAGGGAGTGAATAATGTTTCTCTCGCTCTGCCCCCACCCACCCCCACTTCCACTCCCGGAACAATCGCTTATCGGTAAAGTGCTACCATTCTTCTTGTCTATCGGAATCACAGTCTTCATCATAATCCTCGGCAGTTTTCCGCCAGAACTGGCTGACTGCATAGCCCAGGCCAATAAGCAATCTTTTCAGATTCCAGAGCTTTTCTCATGACGCCGAGAAGACTGGTGTTACCGTCAGAATGTTTACAACTGCTTGTGTGTAACATTTCCACTCTTGAGTCTTAAGGGAGAGATGTTTGCAACTGCAGCCGTCCCCTTGCTCAGGTCAGGTGATAATTTATTTTTGTTTTGTTCGTTAACGGCTCATTAGATAATCGCCGTGACGAAAGGTGCTCCCTGCGAATTCTCCCTCCCGTTATTTTAACCGCCTGCTCCCTCACGGTTCAGGAAATGATACCGGGTTTCCTGCAAGCTTGTCCAAGGGGCGACTCCACACGTGTGGTGACCAACTCTGTCTCTCGGTGATACCCACTTCTGCTCACGGATGTCAATTGTGGGCTCAGGAGCAGGAATATGGGGCTGGCATTTCTTTCTTCCTCTCTCGCAACCGTGTTGTGGCACACTGTTGCTTCATGGCGCTAGGGACACGAGTTCAATTCCACCCTCGAGTCACTGCCTGTGTAGAGTTTGCATGTTCTCCCCAAGTCTGCGTGGGTTTCCTCTGGGTGCACCAGTTTCCTCCCACAATCCAAAGATGTGCAGGTTAAGTTGATTGGCCATGTCAAATTGACCGTGGGTGTCAGGGGAATAGCAGCATAAATGGGACCTAGATGAGATTGCTGTCAGTGTAGGCTTGATGGGCTGAATGGCCTCCTTCTGCACTGTATTGACTCAATGATTCAATGATAATTTCTAAGATACTGCTACAAGAAAAAAAATTCACCGCACTGTGGTCTATGATTTGAATGTTTGCCCTCTCCCCCTTTGCCCTCTATGCACCCGCCCACCCCCACATTCACTGCCTACTCCAATCAGAGAACTGACTTTAAAACTGTACTGGTGCCGTTCTGTGTTGCTCAGTGTTGCAACATTCCATCTGCTGCTGCAAAGGGAATGCTAGGAGTTTTGTGTGGGATCGTTTCACTTCCTCTTTGGAATGTCTACGATTATGTAGGTAGATGCTTGTGAAACCCATCCATTACCAACTAATAGTTCACCAACCATTAAAACGCCCAAACAGTCATTCCGTTGGACTGTTGTACAATGGGACGTAGGATTCCTACACCTTAATCTAGGCAATGATACCATCGAGAAAATACCTATAATCACCGCTGTTTTGTTTGTTCAGCCATCTCCCACGAGCACACAGCTCCACCTTCCAGCTCTCTCAAATGTTGGACCCCTCAATTATCTCTCCCAGGTATGCTGTTGCCTTTTCACTGTCGACCGTTTCATCCTGAGCGTCACTGCTTTTGGTGTCTCCCCCCACCCTTTCCCTGTACTCTTCCTTTTCATTGCCTCTTTGCTGCCTCTCTGACTTGGGTTTTCCCTCCTCTCTTGCTCTACCACTGCTTAATGCACAACTTGCTCTTTCCTTCCTCCTATCTTGATCTCCAGGGTGTTAAAAAGATTAAGAGGTCACTCAGTCAGAGTTTTCAAGTTGACGAGAGGCTTTGATTCAGTAGGCAGAGAAAAGAAAGACTATTCCCCCAGGCAAGTGAGTCAGTAGCCAGACTAATGTAACCATCCTCGTAGAGACTGAGAACTTTTGAGAGACAAAACATATCTGTGCAAAGTATTGCACAAAAGATTCCCTGCCCACCATGAAATTGTAACAGGCAATGAGTAGACCCTGGAAAGATCTGTCGATCTCGGGTGGCATTTTCCGGTTTTGCGGCGAGTGTGGCTGGAAAATCCCGCTCTTCATGTTTTAAGACATTTACTGCAACAAACCAACTGAAATCAAGATTGACTAAACATTATGTAGTAGGCAACTAAACTGCAAAAAAGGGTATTTTGTCCCCTCCCTCAACTTCTTAACATTACAAAAACCTCTAACCTGCATTTATACGTGATACCACACTCTCTATAGACATGCATGGCATGTTTTTGCAAGGCCAATCAATCTAATCTTTACACATCTTTGGACTGTGGAAGGAAACCAGAGCACTCAGAGGAAACCCATGCAGATGTGGAGAGAATGTGCACACTTCACACAGACAGTGACCCATGGCTGGAATTGAAGCTGGGTCCATGATGCTGTGAGGTGGCAGTGCCTGCCTCACAGGGCAACCACCGTAACCTGGTTGGCAGCACGGGTGTTACATTCCAAGCTCAACATTCCAATTCACTTGCAACAAGAATTAAGTTGTGTTTGACACACAATAATCTGGCACCGGAATTAAACTTCATTAAAAAACAAGGTGTTTTGTCAGCCCATGTCTTAAAACTTTGATTTGCGGTGGGGCAGAGTTGAAAGAAAACCCCAGACATATCCCATTGATGCCACGGCAGTGTGGTGCTAGTCTAAGTAGCTCGGTACTTGGATTTCAGCTCCTGCATGTCGCTATCCATCATGTATTGGCCACAAGGTGGGCAGAGAGCATTGGCTTCCCCAGATCTATTCTCCCAGACATTTCTCAACCTGTGGCAGCACTTTCCTGTCCTATAATCTCACTGTAATTAGTGTCATGTTTGATGTGAGTGTTGCTTTAGTGAGAGAACGCTGGGGGTCAAATGTTGGAACTGATGTGCTTGACACAATGTCAGAGTTATCTATCTTACACACAGTCATGTGTGTGTGTGTGTGCGTGCATGCTTGTGTGTGTATGTGTGCATGCATGTGTGTATTTGTGTATGTGTGCGCAAATGTGCATGTGTGTATATGTGTGAGCATGCGTGTGTGTGTGTGTGTATGCATGTGTGCACGTACATGAATATTTCTGTCTGAATGTATGTATGTGCCTACATTCAGGAATGAGATGGGTGTATATGTGTGACCGTGGTCAAATGTATATTGACATATGTTCATATGCAGTTGTGTGTGTGTGTGTGTGTGTCTGTGTTGGCACTTTATTTGAAAACCTTTTACCTCATATTCCAAAAGTCTTTCAGAAATTACAGTTAAACAAACATATAGCACTACAATGCTACAAGTACAGTGCATGACTGCATATTAAGTACTTGCTCTCCTATATTTCACCTAGCCTAGTTATGCTTTGCAGGAGGAGGGATTTAGCACTTATTTTTCCCATCTAAAATCTTTATTCTCTCCTTTTTTTTCTGTTTTTCCTCTCCCCCCTCCGCCTCCCCGCCTTCCCTCGCCTCCGAAACCTCTCCAGGCATGAGCCATGAGCCAAAGTCACCTTCTCTAGGAATGATCTCGACGGCGACGCGGACGACAGCCACCGTAAGCCCCCTCAACCCATCCTCCCTCAATGGTTCCATAGTGCCCAATGGCAGCCCGGCGGCCAACAGCACGTTGTCCGTCCCGTCGGCGCACTCCGCCAGCTTTGCAGCCGCTCTCCGCAAACTCGCCAAACAAGCAGAGGAGCCCAGAGGTGAGTGACTGAGAGAGAGAGAGAGAGAACAAACAGACTGTTCAGTCGCACGTTAGGGCCAAATGCTTTGTCGCTGCGGTGTACCAAGGCTGCTGCTTATCTGCACTGGGTTTTGTCTTATTGCAAGGTTCCACAAAAGGTTGCACAAATCCTGACACCAATTCAGCAGGATAGATAAGTAAATTCAGTGCGGAGGAGGACCATACAGGTTCAGGGGGACACCAGGGCAGCACTACTGCCTCATAGCGTCAGGGACCTGGGTTCGATTCCCAGCTTGGGTCACTGTCTGTGCGGAGTCCGCATGTTCTCCCTGCATCTGCGTGGGTTTCCTCCGGGTGCTCTGGTTTCCTCCCAGAGTCCAAAGATGTGTGAGTTAGGTAGATTGGCCGTGCTAAATTGCCCCTCAGTGTCAGGCGAGTAAATACATGGGGTTACGGGTCTGGGTGGGATTGAGGCCAAATAGAATCTCTACCGTGCAGGAGGAGACTATGAAACTGCCTGATCTGTGTTGTGTGACTGATCTCAGCAAGGTTCCTGTGCTCGCTCTCAATCCATAGCCTCCTACTAGAATATGGTGTATGGGGAGAATGGCGAGGATAGGGTCAAACTCAGCTGTTGGGTTCTACGTGGCCCCACAGCTTTCCATAGCTTCTAGCAGGGATCATACAGTACAAGACTCAACACATTCAGTCAAGAGAAGGCATTAGCTCCTCTTATCTTCCCATGAGTCCCCACGGGGAAACAGAAGCCAGCTGACAATGTTTCACACTGCTCTAATGCTATCAGACTGCAATTGGGCAGATTGCAGAGATTGGGGAAGTCTTGCAACACGCCACATAAATGGAGAAACTTCATTGGATTTGTCTCGTAACCCTGGTACACTGTCCTCTGATTAGAAAAACAGCTAAACAGACTGACACTGGGCAGAGGGCGGGTTGCAGGCAACCAGACAGAGCTCTCAGGAATGAACTGGGATTGTCTTGTTTCAAATAAATGAAAGGGTTCTGCTGTCATTGGAGTGAAAGTGCAATGGAGGGAGGGGGAGCCCCTTCCAGTTCATGGAGAGTAGCGAAATGTCCTCTTCACTCCCACCCTTAACCAAGCACTGAATGTTCTTTTCAGCTGCAAGCATCGAAATCTGTCTTACACTTTTCCAAAGACATTATTGGACAGAGCAGCACTGCTGGAGTGTCTAGGAATTTGTTTATTTATTAGTGTCACAAGTAGGCAATGAAGTTAGTGTGTAAATCCCCCAGTCGCCAACTCTGGCGCCCGTTTGGGTACAGTGAGGGAGAATTTCAAATGGCCAATGCACGTAAGCAATACGTCTTTCAGACAGTGGGAGAAAACTGTGTCACCCAGAGGAAACCCACGCAGACACAGGGAGAATGTGCAGAATGCACACAGACAGTGACCCTGTCGCTGGGAATCGAACCCAAGTCTCTGGCGCTGTGAGACAGCAGTGTTAACCACTGTGTCACAGGGCATGTGATTGAAACGTGAGCGAGATTGCAATGTGCAGTAATTTGTAGACTGGTTCCTTTCCAGTCCTGTGATCCTGCATAAATATTGAGCCTGGTAGACTGTAAAACAGTACAATCCACATAACTTACACATCCTTAGATGCTAAGGGGCAATTTATCATGGCCAATCCATCACCCAAGGCAGGATTCGAACCCAGGGTCCCCAGTGCTGTGAGACAGCGGTGCCAACCAATGTGTATGTAGAGCCTTTAGCATAATGAAACATTCCAAAGCACTTCACAGATATATTATGAACATAGAATCCCTGTAGTGCAGAAGGAGGCCATTCAGCCCATCAAGTACGTACTGACAACAATTCCACCCAGCCCTTATTCCCATAACCCCACTTATTTACCCTAGCTAGTCCCCTGACACTTAAGGGTCAATTTAGCATGGCCAATCAACCTAACCTGCACATCTTTAGACTGTGGGAGGACACCAGAGCACCCAGAGGAAACCCACGCAGAACAAAGAGACTGTGCAAATGCTACAGACTGTGACCCAAGCTGGGAATCGAAGCTGGTTCCCTGGCGCTGTGAGGCAGTCAACTGTGTGAGGCCGTGCTGGATTTTTATGAAACAAAATACAACATCAAGATGCATGGAGGGATATTAGATGGAATGAGTTAAAGCTTGGACAAAGAGGTAGATTTGAAGGAGTGCCTTTAAAGGATGAAGACAAGGTAGAGAGATGGATGGGAGGGGTTGTCACAGAGCTGAGGCCCAGACAACAGAAGGCATGGCCACTAAAGGTGGACCAAGTAAATTTGATGGTGATCAAACGGTCAGAATTAGAAGAGCTTTGTTGGGTGTGGGTGGTGCCAGCTGCCAACTTGCCACGCCCTTTCGCTTATAAAACCTTTGTGGATAAAAATGTTTAATGGTTTGGGTGAGAGATGCAGGGGGCATCGTTCAAATCCTTGCCTTGGACACCTGGATCTGGAAAGCCAGGTGGTGGGCTCACATCGCTGTGCAGTATCCTCTCCGTGTAGAATACATCACATGCCGACTGCGCAGTCTCTCCGAGCATTGAGCTCAATGGAAGAGCCTGTGCTGCTTGGCGCTGGTGGCGATGAATTCGCCTCATTTGCAACAGACATATGTAAATGCTGTTACCGAAACATCTTCCAAAACGCGTCTGTCTTCAGGGCACAGTTTGAAATTCAATTCATCCTAACTAATCCAAATGCCACATCATTTGTCGTACCCTAAGAGCTTGTTTGAATAAAAACCTGCCCCTCTCAATATAGTTTACATTCTGATATGCTCCATTGATATTTCATCTGTCCCTAGGCTTTATAATGTGTTGTTCCAGCGCTAGAATGCTGCTACTCAATATTTAATCTCTCTCAGTTGCTCGTGCGTGTTTTAGCTGAACAAGTCGATTGTGATTCAGAGACAGGAAATTGGGCTGCCACCTCAGAGCTGTGAGAATCATTCCTTTATTTTGAATTTTATTTTTCTTTACTGCAGTTCGCCTCTCCCTCACTCTCCCAAACTTTCTGTTCCCCTTCCCCGTTCCCAATTCCCTTAAGAATCCCAACAGTGCAAACAGAGCCATTTGGCCCATTGAGCCTGCACCGTCAACAATCCCACCCCGGTAACCCCACTTAATGCCCCGTTAGTTCCCCTGAACGCAGGAACAATTTAGCATGGCCAATCCACCTAATCTGCATATCTTTGGAGTGCGGGAGGAAACTGGAGCATCCGAAGGAAATCCCACACAGACATGTGGGTAATGTGCAAATTCCACACAGTCAGTCACCCGAGGCTGGATTTGAACCCGAGTCCCCGATGCTTTGAGGCAGCGGTGTTAACCACTGTGGCACCATGCTGTTCCCAGAGGTTGACTACTTACCAAGCAGTTCCTTTGACACTGACTACCTCTCACAAGGATCCATTGTTCTCCTTTAATCCCTGACAGTAAGTGCTTTGATCCTCTTGGGGCAGGTGGGTCTATGCAACAGAAGCCTGTGGCTTCATCTCACTGTCAGCAAGAGGTAGCAATGGACACTTAAGGATACTAGCTAACCTTTGCCCTCTTCTTATCCAGGGAACTGTGTAGCCAAATAAAAGGTTCATGTTAGCTCACCACAGATCCGCAATCGTAACTGTATCTTCCTCTTAAGTCTCAGCGGCACAGAATCTACTTCTGAAATTAGTGGAAAACCAGGAAGAAAATTGATTTTCGAAAGTCTTTCTGTTAAGCGTTAGTGCCAAGTGAGCAAACTGGCCAAACAGAAGAACTGTTTTTTTTCAAATAAATCTTTCACTGGCTATGAAAAGAACTATTTACAAAGCAGAAGAGTGGCAGCAAACATTATCTAAACCCGTCCCAAGAGGGTTTCAAACAGGTGTCAAAGCTTGAGGGAATTACACCTTGACTGTGAAAGCCTTTCTCCAAATGTTGCATATGTTAACACACATTTGTATTAATGATAGGCAACTATCAAGTGGTTGCCCCAAATTGTGGGGACAAGCTCAAATACACTCTAGTCACTATTGCCTCCTCAAGGGCAGTTTAAAGTTAAAGTTTATTTATTAGTCACAACTAGCCTTAGATTAACACTGCAATTAAGTTATGGGAAAATTCCCAAGTCACCACACTCCAGCGCTTGTTTGGGTGCGTTGAGAGACAATTTGGCATGGCTAATTCACCTAATCTGCACATCTTTGGACTGTGCGAGAAAACTGGAGCACCCGGAGGAAACCCACGCAGACACAGGGAGGACATGCAAACTCCATACAGACAGTGACCTGCCAGGATTCGAACCCAGGTCCCTGGTATTGTGAGATAACAGTGCTGACCACTGTGCCACCATGCCGCCCACAAAGTGGCGATGAACTCCCCATCAGGGAATTGAACCCGGATCTCCTGCGTGACAGGCGGGGATACTAACCACTATACTAACGAGGAAGTGATATTAGGGATGGGCAACAAATGCCAGTCTAGCCAGCAATGCCCACATCCTGCTCATGGATGAAACGATGGGTCTAAGGAGCACTAGGTGTTCCCTAAGGCCCCCGGGGGTGGTGGGGGAGGAGGGGGTTCCCTTGTGAACCTGGACTGCTCACATCAGCTGAGCAGGAAACACAATCCACATCCACGTATTTTCCAGCAAGGAATCAGAAGGTAGCAGAAGTTGAGTATCCTTCTGCCTAACCCATTGGACACTGCTAACAGCTGCTGCCCCTCTGCCCCTGCCCTGAGATGAATACCAGGGATTGAATGCGGGATCTTGCCACTCTCTGTGGCTCAGTCCCAAACCGGACAGTGTAGCTAGCGGAGTTAGATCCATGTATAATGGTGAGTTGAAGAGTTATGCAAATGTAGTCTTTTTTTTTGATCTCCATATGGCACTAAATATTTAAGCTCTGCTAAAGCTGTGTAGTAGTTCCTCCAGTTCATTTGAATTGCAGATTGCGCTGTTACGTGCCTCTGAATTGCACACAGACATCAGGTAGCTGTTGCATGTATTTTGCATATTTTCAAGGCCCATCTGTTGAGAAGGTGTGCGCGAACAGTTGCCAACATTCACTGTCTGTGACAAAGCACGCAGGCTGGCTTCAGTGTGTGGCCAGCCAGAGCAAGCGAGTGCTGGACCTGTCCGGCTCTGGATGAATTGCTGCTTGTTGCGTAAGGCTGTTCCCTGCGGCTTCTCCAAGCTACAGGACTTGCTGAATAAACGGCGTCAAAATAAAGAAGAAAATCCCATCCGTTTTTCTGACCAACAGCAGTAGGAAAGGTGCATCCAAAGGCAGGGAGCGGAAGGGATCTAGAACCCTGCAGTCAGTTGTCTGATCCATGAGAAAGAAAGCCCACTGGCTTGCACCTGTACATGTTTTTTAAAACAAGTAACAAGTTCATGTTTTTCTTTCTCCCTGAGAAACTGGAGTATTTCCCTCTTGATCCCGGGTCGAGACTGGGCTATTAATTCTTTAGTAAATGAGTTGAACTTGGCGCGTGATCATTTTAACCCAAAACTGCAGGTCTGATGTCTGTGGGGTCAGGCCGGGCACTCATTTGTTACATCTGATCCGACTTTGCTCTCCAACAGCATCAATGTTGAGTGAGAGCTGCTAAGGTGGAAAGCCAGTGTTGGTGGCATTGAAATGGAGTAGACCATTCAAAAGATGCCCAAGGATGTGCAGGTTGGGCAAATTGGCCATGCTGTATTGCCCCTTAATGTTTCAGGATGGGTCGATTAGGGGGATGAATGAGAGAAATGTGTGGGTGATAGGAAAGGGTCTGGGTGGGATCTTCTGTTGGAGAGTCAGTGCAGACTCGATGGGCTGAATGGTCTCTTCCTGCACTGCAGGGATTCTATGATTCAGCCCCTTGAGCCTGTTGTATTATTCACTGAGATGATGACAGATCAGTTACCTAACTCCTTGTACCCACATTACCCTCTCGATAATTAAAAAAAAGCCCCAGTCTCTGATTCAGAGTTTAAAACTGGCAGATGATGCTGCATAAATTGCTTTTCGCAGAACAAAGTCCCAAACATCCACCAACCTTTGCAAGGATTTCCAGATTTTTGCTCCTCCTCGGGTTGACCCCAGCTTTTCGTCTGTGTTACCAGTGCACCAGACACACCAATGAGAAAAATATTTTCCCTCTGTTCTATTTGTCCTTATAAAACCGAGAAAACTTACAATTAAATAATCTTCTAAATTTCAGAGAATGTGACCCTGCTTGTTTTAAACACTCGTCATTCTTTGACCTTTGCAATCCAGGGACCATGCTGGTAAAGAAATTACGGCTTATGGTGAACGGGCGGGTAAGTGGAGCTGAGTCCACGGAAACATCAGCCATGATTTTATTGAATGGCAGAACAGGCTCGAGAGGCCAGATAGCTATTCCTGCTCCTAGTTCTCAAGTTCTTATATAAATCACCGATGGCTCCCTCCCAAGGTATAGTGCTCAGTCCTGTCAGTTTCCCAATGTTAGCTTAGATTAAACTCACGCCCTTGTTTCTATGTAACATCTAAATTATTTTCAAAGTCTGTACTGCTCCAGTACTGTATCACAGTCAGTGCTGCACAGTACTGACAACTTCCTTGTTTGAACAGCTGTGACAGTGATTGACAGATTTCCAGAATCCACCATCAAACCCCAAAATGAAAAGAATGATGTGAGGATTTAATTTGCATACACAGACCCTTAAGCGTGACAGATAGATTTCCGTAAGCATTTAAACCTGTCCCCTGCATACAATCCTCAGCACGGCTCCTTAGGCAGCACCTTCCAAACCCACCACTGCCGAGAAGGACAAGCGTAGCAGATACAGAAACAAAAATGCTGGAGAATCTCAGCAGGGCTGACGGCATCTGCGGAGAGGGAGTGGAGCCAATGTTTTGTCAGAGGGTCATCCAGACTCAAAATGTTGGCTCTATTCTCTTTCCACAGATGCTGTCAAACCTGCTGAGATTTTCCAGCATTTTCTGCTTTTGTTTCAGATTCCAGCATCAGCAATACTTTTATGTAAGGACTTTCACAATGAACTTCATTTCAGTGTTAATGTAAACCTACTTATGACTAATTCATAAACTTTAATTTCAATCATTCACCATCCTGACTTGGAAGTATATCATTCCTTCACTGTTGCAGGGTCAAAATCCTGGAACTCTTTCCTTAACAGCTCGGTAGGCGTATCTGCACCACATGGACTGCAGTAGTTTTAGAAGGCACCATCTACTCGAGGGCAATTGGGGATGAGCAATGAATGTTGGCTTAGCCAGTGACACCCACATCCTGTGAATGAATTTCGAAAGCATTTAAACGGGGGCAGCTGTGGTTCCTCTCATACTCTGAGGGAGACGCTGGCCAAAGCAGACTAATTGCTTAATCATCAGCTAAAGACCTGATGGGAAAACATCTTTCATTATCGGTGTTCTAGACGCCACAATAATAATCCTCCATGGTGCCCCGCATTAAGTGTTATTTATTTCAGTGCTTGTGCAGTGATGTATAAAGATCAGTGTTGGGGATCTTCCTTGAATGAAAATAAAGTTTACAGTGTCACAAGTAGGCTTACATTAACACTGAAGTGAAGTTACTGTGAAAATCCCCTTGTCGCCACAATCTGGTGCCTGTATGGATACACTGAGGGAGAATTTAGCATGGCCAATGCACCTAACCAGCCTGTCTTCGGGAGGAACCTGCAGCACCTGGAGGAACCCACACACACATGGGGAGAACGGGCATACTCCGCACAGACTAACAGCTATGCCACTGTGCTGTCCCCAGATGTAGTCCCCAGATTTTATTTCCTCTGCTTAAAAATCATTACCATGAGCTCCGCTCCCCCACCTCCTCCTCCCTCACCTCCAACAATGTTTGAGGAGTTCACAGATGTCTTTGTTACTCAGGTTGAGACAATCCACTGTCTCTGCTGCTCCCTGCTCCCCCTGAGCAGACTTCCTCCAAGCAAACCACCGCCCCCACCCCCCCCCCCCCCCCCCCCCCCCCCCCCACACACACACACACACACACCCGTCCACCTGAAAGGCCCCAAATTCGAGTCAGTCACTAGTTTCTGTCATATCTCCAAACTCACCTTGTCCGTGAGACACAACTCCTGTTACCTCAACCCTATTCACGTTAAACACCTAACCATTCAACTGCACTCACTGCCTTCCACCTACCTGATATTGTCCATCCTTTACCATCATCCCTCTCACCTCCAAACCTGCAATCATCAAACCTCTCCTCAGAAAACCAATCCTGAACTTCTCCATGTTGCCAAACAAATCCATGCCGCCTTTTCCCAGAACTTAATGTGTGAATCCTTCCAATCAGGCTCCTGCCCCTGCCACAACATCACTTTGATGGGATCAATGGCTTGTATCAAAGTCACAAATGATACAAAGGTAAACTGTCACTCATCCTTCTTTTCTGCAATCTTTGACACAGTTAAAACATTTCATCTTCCTCCAAAGCTACTTCTTGTCACCTCACTGGATAAGACTGTATGGCCTGGTTCCATTATTAATATCCCCCCTCCCAGATACTTCTTGTGGTCTTTAAGATCTGCCCTCGGGTTGCTTATATTTCCCATCTACACTGGTCCCTGCTTGGTGTTTTTAAAACATTTATTCTTGGAATGTGGGTGTCGCTGGCTGGCCAGCATTTATTGCCCACCAGTAATTGCCCTTGAGAAGGTGGTAGTGAGCTGCCTTCTTGAACTATTCCAGTCCATGCAGTGCAGGCACACCCACAATGTGTGTTAGGGAGCATTTTGACCAAGCAATAGTGAAGGAGTGACAGTGATATATTTTTAAGTCAGGATTGTAAATGAATTGAAGGAGAAGTTTCAGGTTGTGGTGTTCCCAGGTATCTGTTGACAACTAGATGGTAGAGGTTGTGGAAGGTTTGGAAAGTGCTGTGTAAGGGATATAGATGAGTTACTGCAGTGCATCTTGTAGATGGTACAAACTGTGTATGGCGGAGGGAATGAATGTTTATGGATGAAGTATCAACCAGATGGGCTGCTTTGTCCTGGATGTGTTTCTTGAGTGTTGTTGGAGCTGCACTCCTCCAAGCAACTCCTGACTTGGGCCTTGTAGATGGTGGACAGGCTTTGAGGTTGATTTGAGGTCATTCCAGAACTCTGTTACCTGTATCCTAGCATCCAACAAGTTTTGTTCACCTATCACCCTTTTTCTTGCCTTGATTTTTAAATTCTGGTTCTTGTTTTCCATGGCCTCACCTCAGCGTAACTCTGTAAGCTGCTCTGGCCCTCTTCACATATCTGTACTTCTCCAATTCTACTCTTCTGAGCACTTTCAATGTGAATTGTTCCATCTTTGGTGGCCGTGAATTCCCCCAGGTTCCTAAAGTAGAATCATAGAATCCCTTCTGTGCAGGAGGAGGCCATTCGGCCCATCGAGTTTGCACTGACCATAATCCCACCCAGACCCTATCCCCATAACCCCACATATTTACTCTGCTAATTCCTCTGACACTAAGGGACAATTTAACATGGCCAATCCATCTAACTCGCACATTTTTGGAGTGCGGGAGGAAATCCATGCACACATGGGGTGGATGTGCATGCTCCACACAGACAGTGACCCAAGCCGGGAATCGAACCCGGGTCCCTGGCTTTGTGAGGCAACAGTGCTAACCACCCCGCCACTATGTTGCCCTAGTAACTCAGTCCACCTCTCAGCTCCTCTCTCCCCCAAAATACACCTTCAAACTTCCTTGACCTGCAGCACTGAATCTTTTCTGGTTTAAATTTTGCTTGATAGTGTTGCTGTGATGTGACAGAGGGTATTTTAGAATGTTGACCATGCTATGGAAATGCAAGTTGTGACCCAAGCTGGATGTAGATGACATAGACTGGGGAACAAGTGATACAAATATTCTATAAAGATCAGAGAATTGGGCATAAACAGATGGGCTGGATCATTTTTGCTCCTAGCACCAAACATTGTTACAAAGCCTCTTAATATATTTTGCTCCACATTTGTAACTTCCTTTTAATCAAGCTTGATGTAGCCCAGAACCTCAAAACATTGGAATTCCAGCTCTCTCCTCCAAATATCTTTGGCTTTAAAACTCAAATTCTCCATCTTCTAAATATTACAGAAACCTAGTGAATAGGAGCAGTAGTAGGCTATTTAGCCCTTCGAGCCTGCTCTACATTCACTATGATCATAGCTGACCATCCAACTCAGTAATCTGATTCCTCTTTCAACCTCCCAGATCCTTTGTTCCCTTTAGCCCCAACAGCTATATCTAACCTCTTCTTGAAAACAAGTAATGCTTTGGCTTCAACTGCTTTCTATGGTAGTGCATTTCAAAGGCTCACCACGTTCTGGGTGAAGAAATTTCTCTTCATCTCTATACTAAATGGTTTAACCCATAAGCTCAGATTGTGCCGCTGGGTTTTGGACTCTCTCGCTATTGGGAACATCCTTCCTGCAATAACCCTGTTAGAATTTTATAGGTTTCTACGAGATTACCCTTCATTCTTCTAAACTCCAGTGAATATAATCCTAACTGACTCAATCTCTCCTCACACGTCAGTTCCCCAATCTCAGGAATCAATCTGGTAAACCTTCACTCACTTCCTCCATGGCAAGAACACCTTTCCTCAGATAAGATTCTAAATGTATCCATCTTTTCAGCCACTCATTCCAACCTTGAGGGTGCTCTGCGCTACAGCACTCAATCCTCTACGGAGGTTTTCTAATTGAAAAGAAACAAGATTACGTTGATATAGCGCCATTAAAGAAAAATACCCCCCTCCCCCAGGCATCCTGGGAATCCCTCCCTCGCAGCACTGTGGATGTACCTGCACCACTATGGAATGCAGCAGTTCAACCAGGCGGCTCACCATCGCCTCCTCAAGGGCAATTAGGGATGGGCAACGAATACTTGCCTAGCCAGCAATGCTCACATCATAGGAATGGATTTTTAAGAAGTTATAATTGGATCAATATTGACCTTGAGCTGAAGAGAGAACAAGTAGGAGGGCATGATTAAAAGCTTTGTGAAGAGGTCAGTTTTTAAAGAAATGTATTAAAGCATGGGGGAGCACGGTGGTTAGCACTGTTACCTCATTGTGCCAGGGACCCAGGTTCAATTCTGGCTTTGGGTGGAGTTTGCACGTTCTTCCCATGTCTGCATGGGTTTCTTCCAAGTGCTCCAGTTTCCTCCCACACTCTAAAGATATGCAGGCTAATTGACCATACTTAGTCTCAGTGGGATTAGTCGGGTGGGGTTATGGAGACAGGGCCTGGGCAGACTCAATGGGATGAATAGCTTCCTGCCTTCAACACTCTATGACGCAGGAAAGAGCAGTCAGGAAAATTAAAGAGCCAAGTCCTCAGAATCGGGCCTCGGCAGCTGAAGGCACACTGCCAACCGAGGAGTGAAAGGAGATTGGGGCGATGCGTGAGGCCAGAGTTAGAGTAACGTAGGGTGGGATTTTTGGGCCACGCTTCCCTCAAAACTAGAAAATCTGTTACGATTCCCAAGGCGGGTGAGATGCGAAAATCCTGCCCGCAGAGTTGTGGGGCTGGAACAAATTGGTTCTTCCAGGATGCCTAGCACGCGAAATAAGAAGCGTAATAAGGCCTTGATTAGACAATCAGGAGGCCGGAGCAGGCACATTGGCTCCTGCTGTCCACAGAGGACAGAGGATCAATGCATGGACGGAAGATCACCCAATAAACAGCCAATTTGGATGCTGTCATCAAGCAACAAATAAGTGAAATAAGTCATTGGTTGATGAAGTGTCAATGCCTCCCCGTGCTTGCTAATCTAACATATTCGGTCGTGTGCAGTGTGCAGGATCAACACCAAAGCTGCTAGTCAAGGCTCTGCATCTGTCACTTTTAATCTAAATTTGTTCAATTAACTGCCTTATTTCTGTAAGAAGGAGGTTAATTAAGCAATTCATGTCCTTTCCAGAAGCACGCTCTGAGAATTAAAGTTCTAAACGAGGACCTTTTGAATCATTTAAATTCTGCTCTCATTTAATGGTATTGATTGTTAAACTATCACAGACTCGAATAATACCTTTCTTTAATCCGGGGGGGATTAGTCTGCTAATTGTTGTTGACCTTGGACTGACAAGATAAATTTCCTGGCTTTTGAACTGATACAACTCGTTCCTTTTAACATTTTGAATTTTTTTTTGCGCCTCTCCCGAGTGATGCCTTGCATTCAATTTCGAGAATCCACCCTTCCGCACTCAATGTTTTTATTAAAAAGCTTTATGTCCCGGGGGGGGGGGAATCTCGATCCATTTCTAGGTAGTCACAGATCAGAGGGATATGTTTAATACTGGGCTTCTCGTTAATTACCTGCATGTGGACAACCCTGTTACACGATTCTCTTTTATCTCCCGGCCAGGCTGTGCAAGGTTTTATTTTACACCCTGTACTTTCTGTCCATGTTAGATGAGACAAAGCAGATATTCATTTCACAGAAGGAGCAAGCAGTTCACACTTCACCAAGGATTCAGATTGGTCTTTGATATCCGTGCAGAAGAAACGCTTCACGAGACGGCAGACTGAAAGTGGTGGATAAAGATACACCACAGAAAGCCTCTTTCCAGATGTTTCACACCCTGATGGACTCCTGTCTGCCCGAGATGGAGCATGGCAACATGTTGCGAGCTGTCCCCAGCATACCCTCTAATTCTATATTTGACTCTTGATTAATGCTTTTAAAACTCTAAGCTAACTCTTATAATCTCACTAACAACCCTACCTCTGACTGTAACGCTACCTTCTGCAGCCTCTCCTTCTCTTCTCTATGAATGGTATGCTTTGTCTGCAGGAAATGATATTTTTCACTGTACCCCGATACATATGACAATAATAAATCAAATCAAACAATTTGCAATAGGCAGACAGAAAGTGGTGGATAAAATATGTAGAAAAAGAACCCGAATGTCCAACAATTCATTTTCCATAACTACTAAACGGTACTGCCAAGGTCCAAGCCTTGTATCTTTAAATGGCATTGTGCGTCAGCCTTTGTGGAGAGACTGTTGTTATGATCTGAAACCTACCGATAGAAAGGACGGTGGAAGCGGATTGAACAATGAATCAACAAGGAATGAGATATACACATTTAATAGGCAACAGTTGGAAGGGAAAAGATAGACGCTGTGAGGGATTGGATTGGTCTTTCAAAGAACCAACCAGGATGGGCTGAATGGCCTTCTGTACATACACTTCACAACTTCATACAGGTTGTGGGATTGTGAGTGGGCCCCACTCTGAATTTTCCAGATATCATTTCAGGTTAGCTGGTAACACTCTGGGATGGAAGGAGCAGAGTGCAAGCCCAAACATCAGCACATGCAGTTAATCATTTTTGCCATCTCCTGACAAGTATATTTTAAAAACGGGGTACCGTATTTTGCCCCATGTTTCTCACTTCCTTTCAATTGCAGGCATGCAAATCTTTCTAGCCTTTGGTTTCAGCTCCAGCGTTTTCCATAGAATCCCTGTGGTGCAGAATGAGGCCACTTGCCCTATCGAGTCTGCACTGATCCTCTCAAAGAGCATCTCACCTACTCCCTCTGCTCCCAATAGTCCAGTAGTTAGCACTGCTGCCTCAGAGCACCAGGGACACAGGTTCAGTTGCGGCCTTGGGTCACTGTATGGAGTTTACATGTTCTCCCCATGTCTGTGTGGGGGGTTTCCACCGGGTGCTCCGGTTTTCTCCCACAGTCCAGAGATGTGTGGGCTAGATGGAATGATCATGCTAAATTCTCTCAGTGTCCAAAGGTGCATAATTTAGGTGGCTTCTCCATGGTAAATGCGCAGGGTGATGAGGATAGGGCAAAGGGGAGGACCTGAGTGGGATGCTCGATGCAGACTCGATGAGCCAAAGAACTTCCTTCGGCACTGTGAGGATTCTATTCTATGGAGTCACGTGCAGGCCAGACCAGGTTAAGGTGGCAGATGTTTTTTTCCCTAAAGGAAGATTAATGAACTAGATGGGCTTTTACTGAGAGGTTGCAGAGGGTAGTGTTACAGTCAGAAGTAGGGTTGTTAGCGAGTTTGTAAGAGTTAGCTTAGAGTTTTAAAAGCATTAAACAAGAGTCAAATATAGAATTAGAGGGTATGCTGGGGACAGCTCACAAGATGTTGCCATGGTCATCGTTACAAGTTCCAATTTTATGTATGGTGGGATTTGAACTCATGTACCCAAGTATTAGTCTTGGATCCTTAGATTACTATCCCAGTGACATTCGCATCTTCTTACTGGTTCACTCTCCCACACCCATCTCGTGGTGCATTTGGAATCCAGTTGCAGTGGAGTCGATTTCTCAGTAGGGAACCCAAAGTGCCACAGAATGTAGATGTGAACTTTAACTTCATTTGCTCGTTAATACTAAATCAGAAAGCAGAATGCAAGTGCTTTATCCTTTTAGCAACTGAATACAATTAGTGTTGCAGTGTGAGTGAATGTTAAATATCTCAAACAAAGTTGGTACATGTGGTTACAGAAGGCTTTGCTGTGCCACTGCTGTAGCTAAATCACTGATTTCAGCAGTAGCCCAGGAGAGTACCATTGAATCCAACAATGTAGAAAGTGGCCATTTTGCCCATCGCGGCCACATAGCCAATAATCCAAACCCAGGCCCCATCTTCATAACTCCATGAATTTATCTGAAACAGTCCTCCTGACATTCAGGGGCAATTTAACACAGGGCCAATCCACTTAACCTACACATCTTTGGATTGTGGGAGGAAACTGGAGCACCCAGGAGGAAATCCAAGGGGAGAACGTGTGAATTCCACACAGACAGTGATCCAAACCAGGAATCGAACCCCCAAGTCCTTGGCGCTGTAAGGCAGCAGTGCTAACCTCTGTACCATCGAGCCACCCCCATATCTCACAGCACCAGACATTTGGCAGAGGTATGAGAGAGTTATCATATACTGGTTGAGATTCACCAGAGTTTGGAGAGATGGGGAGAAAATTGAGGATAAAACGGACACAGCAGTCAATTGTCAATGAAACGTCATTTTAGCAGTGACTCACCCACTTCTTTTCATACAGCATAATGCGAGAGGAAAAAATGATTACTGCTTCAAATTATGTTTACTTTGGTATATTTTCCTTCCTGTATTTGTGATTTATACTCAGCCACTGGGCTCAGTGCTACTCACTGTCAGACACATCCATGTCTGCCTCCAAGCCTGAGGTAGGGGAAAAAAACCCGACAAACCATCCAAAACAAATGCTCTGAGATTTCCGGCTGTTCCATCCATATTTCCAATGTAAATGAAGCTTCCTAAGACTCTGCACAGGCTCAATCTCTCTGCTGCAGAAGCTATAATGGTTCACTCGAACAAGACCAACCACCGTTTGTTAGTCCAGGAAAGCTCTGTCTTTTTAATTCCAAATCCCCACCTTATTCCTTCACAATCTTATTAACCATCCTGCAGATTTTCTTTTTATTCATCAGTGGGACATGGGCGACACTGGCTGGGTCAGTATTTATTGCCTGTCCCTACTTGCCATTGAACTGCATCATAAAATCAAGAACCCTACAGTGCAGGAAGAGGCCCTTCGGCCCATTGAGTGTGCACCAACCACAATCCCATCCCAGGCCCTACCCCTATATCCCTACATACTTTCCCCATTAAAATATGCATTTTTTATATTTATAAAAATATGAATATATTTTACATATACATACATCTCAGGGCACTAAGAGGAAATCTTAGCATGGGCAATCAAACTAACTGGTACATTTTTGAACTGTGGGAGGAAACCCGCACAGACACAGGGAGAACGTGCAAACTCCAGACAGACAGTGACCCAAGCTGAGAATCGAACCCAGGACCCTGGAGCTGTGAAGCAGCAGTACCAACCACTGTGCTACTGTGCCGCCCGAAGAGAAACTCTGTTAAGTAATGCAAAGTGCTTATCAGCATACAAAGCCTTTAGTGAAGCTAGTAGTTGTATATTCAGGCTAATCTTCATCTTGTGTAAGTTCCATAAACATTCCACTCCCAGCCACTGAGTGGCTTGCTAGGCCATTTCATTTTGGCTCAATTATTTTTCGTCTATGACTGTCTATTTACACTGAAGCAGCAGCCACTAATCAGGGAGTGTACGGCTTTGAAGGCGAAACTTTCCAGATGTGCTTGCCTCAAAACCAGAAAATCCCACCCAGGGTCAACAGATGGGAGATTTCCCCCCTTAAGTGACAGTTTCTGACTGTAAAGCGATATTGGTGGGTTATTACTTGTATCAAACAATGCGCATTGGTCCTGACTGTGTTTGAGTCACAGCCCATGATCCTGTGCCAGCCCATGAAGCTGGCTGAGGTCTGTTCTCGGAATGGGGTGTGCAATCTACATATACAAGGGCATTTCAGACAGTTCTGTCTGGAGAGAATGTGCTGGGCCCAAAGTCACCCTGCCAGCGAACAAACCTCCGCCTCCTTTCTCAGGCTGGGATTCAAAGCAAACGTTACTCTGTGGAACTCTTTGCCACAGGGGGCTGTGGAGGCCAGGTAACTGAGTATCTTTAAGTAAGATACAGATAGGTTCTTGATTAATAAGGGGATCTGGAGTTATGGGGAAAAGGCAGGAGAATGGGTATGAGAAAAATAACAGCCATGATTGAATAGCAGAGCAGACTCGATGGACCGAGTGGCCTAATCCTGCTACTATATCTTATAATCCTCCTGTGATTTGCTTCGGAAGTGCAAACCCTGAACATTTAAACCGAAGTCACCATCTTCTGCTTGGCTACCTTTTCATGCCAACTGTTGGGAGCCTATCCACAACTGAAAGGAACTTGCACCAACTCGTATTTGGTGAGGGTTCGCTTGGTTCTTGTGGGAATATAATGAATATAACTGTTAATTACAAGTGAGGCATAAAGCCACACATGCTCCTTAATTAAGCGTAAGTCCTTGTCTATAAAAGCTCCTTCAACAAAAGGGCATTCTCACTTTTCTGTTATAACTGCATTCTAAATTTCAAAGTCTGGACATCTCTGGAGACCCCTTGAGCAGTGAGACTAGGCAATCATTTCACCAAAAAACTTAAGAACTGATGAAACTGGATTGCCGTGAGTGGGGGTGACATGGGCACACAAACTTCCCTGAATGTTCGAAATGAGGTCGAATCTTAAGTGTTGGCTCGGCTCAGTTGAAAGCACTGTTGATTTTGATTTGATTTGTTATTGTCACGTGTGTTGGTTTGCAGTGAAAAGTATTGTTTCTTATGCACTATACAGACAAAACATACCGTTCATAGAGAAGGAAAGGAGACAGTGCAGAATGTAATGTTACAATCAATGTTGCCTCCTGATTCAGAAGGTTGTGTTTAAGCTCAATTCCAAGAGTGTGTAATCGAGGCTGTTGATCCAACGTGGCATTGAAGGGATTGTCCAAAGTGCCATCCCAACAGTGGGATTTTAACGTTACTCCCCATTCCTTCCTGAAGAGCTCTCCTGCACCTCACTCAATCAATACCATCAACCAGCCATTGGTACTGGGGTTTATTTGTTTCAACTCGGACATGTGCGAAAATAGCTACTGCCTCTTCCAACCAATTAAGTGTTTGGAAGTAAGACTTTTCACAGAGCTATGGCTTCAACAGTTTTTGTTTTGTTCTGTTTTCCAGGTTCTTCGATAAGCAGTGAGTCCTCACCAGTCTCTTCCCCAGCAACCAATCACAGCTCTCCTGCCAGCACCCCCAAAAGAGGCCTGATTGGACCCATGCTTGCCCCCACCGCAGGGCACAGTGTTCCCAGCACCCCTCCTGTAGTAACCATCGCACCAACAAAAACGGTGAATGGGCTGTGGCGGAGCGAAAGCAGGCAGGTGAGTACACCGAGGCACGTCGGGCAACTCAAACTGAAGCCACTGAGACTTGATGGTGACGCTATCACAGACACAGCAATCCAAAGGCCCAAGCTCATACACTGGGGGCATGAGTTCAAATCCCACCATGAGTGGTGGTATTTAAAATCAATTGATAAATCTAAAATATAAAGTCAGGCTCAGTAGTGGTGACCATGATAACTATCATTGATAGTTGTTTAAAAAAAGCCCTATCTGGTTCACTGATGTCCTTTAGTGAAGGAAATCTGCCCTCTTTACCCGGGCTGGCCTACATGTAACTCCTGTCCTACAGCAATGTAGCTGACTCTTAACTGCCCTCTTCAATGGCCTAGCGAGTCACTCAGTTCAGGGGAAATTAGCGATGAGCAACAAAGTCTGGCCTTATCAATGCTGCCCGCACCCCACAACCATTTTCTTCACAGAAATCAAAGTTGAAGGATTAGAATGATGAGGAGATTGGTTTTGTATTAGAATTCAACTCTTCAAACTCTCGTCGCCTCTTTCTTGTGAGGACAGGAACGGTGACTTACTGCCGAGCAAGGAAGCTGCGGATGAAGTGAGTGTGGATTGAGGCCAGGGTTAACTCATAAGAGCTCCTCTGCCCTTGCAAGCCCAGAAAGACTTGCTTCCAACAAGGGTTAGCCCCAGTAAATACTTAATACCGTGACCCTTAGATCAGTGATACTGACAGTTTGTACTATTTTATTTGGTGTCTTTGGCACTTACTAGTGACAGCAACTGGTAACTGGATTCAGTCTTGTTCCTTTCCTTTTATTCAGGACTAGATACTTTCCTTGACTTGCATCTGTATAGTGTTTTTCACCACATCTCCACAGCCAGTGAATTACTTTTTGAAGTGTAGTCACTGTTGTGATGTGGGAGCCAGTATGTGCACTGCAAACAACAGTGCGCTGATGATGGGTTAAGCAGTATCTTAGGGGAAAATCTTTGGATAATTTTCTGACTTTGAGTCCAAGGCAGGAAGCCTCGCCAGTTCCACTATTAAGTGGCAACTCAGTGGCACAATGGTTAGCACTGCTGCCTCACAGCGCCAGGGACCTTGGTTCGATTCCCAGCTTGGGTCACCGGCTGTGTCAATTTTCAATGCCAGGTGCTCCAGTCTCCTTCCACACTTAAAGATGTGCAGGTTAGGTGCATTGGTCATGCTAAATTGCCCCACAGGATGTGTAAGTTAGAGGGATTAGCAGGTTAAATATGCAGGGTTATGGGGACAGGGCGTGTTATCGGTGCAGACTTGATGGGCCGAATGGCCTCCTTCTGCACAGTAGGGATTCTGTGATTCTGTTCTACGGTTTAGATAGAGACTGTAGCGATTTGTCTCTCTGTGTGGATGTAGCTAATGGGAGAGAAAGTTGACATTTTGGGTGGAATTTTGCAATCCCACTTGCCACACGGATCATGCAAATATCCGTTGGCCTTGGACAGGATTTTCCGATCTTGGGGTGAGCGCAGCCGGAAAATCCAGCCCTTAGAACCCGTGCATTTTTCCACACTCGTGCGGGGTGCATGTGCACACTGCACTAGTGTGATTTGAATGAGTTAATCACCTTATTACCAGACTACACTGGGAGCAGTAGCATTCAGTGTCCCAGCTAATTGTTTTATTAGAATCTTGCTCAGCAAAGCAAAAACATTCGGATGCGAAAGAGTAAACAAAAAGAAGTAGTCTTCATGTCTCTGTCTTTGCATGAAAAGGCTGCATTAATAAGGGGAGCTAGCCTGAGCTGGTGGTGCCAAATAACAAACAGACAGTTATAATTCAGATGGAAAATGGCTGATGCAAATATTTGTTTTTTTCTCTCCCAAAGAATAATTGATTCTCTGGGGTCCAAAAGCAAGCAGAACGTGTTTGCCTTTATCTGATTTGCATTCAGGTAATCCAATCAAGAGAGTATTCTTTAGGTGGCCCAGCCATTGAAGTTTCATGACTGTTGTCAGAAATGTATTGAATTTTCAAATTGAACAATGCTCACTGGCTGGTAGGCCCAGGACCCAGCTGAGACGAGCTCTGTGTGTGGAAAAAGGAGAGACAAAGGTTCGGAGATGCTCTCTGAGAGCGCAGTAAATTGTTCCGTGTTGCAAAGCCCTTGAGTGCCTGCACTCAGATATTACAGTCACTCGTGGAGTGCTTCTTAATGGCAGAATTAGCTGCAGTTGTTCGAGGTGCAGTGACCCGAGGAAAATGAAATCTTTACTTGGGGAAATGGTTTCTTTATGAGTACTTTGGGCTGGCACAGTGACACAGTGATTTGCATTGTGGCAGGGTCCCAGATTCAATTCTAGCCTCGAGTGACTCTCTGTGCAGAGTTTGCACATTCTGTCCATGTCTGCATGGGTTTCCTCCGGATGCTCCAGTTTCCTCCCACCATCCAAAATGTGCAAGTTAGGTGGCTCGACTATACTAAATTGCCCCTTAGTGTCCCAATATATACGTAGGTTCGTAAAGATAGAACGATACTGATTGAAATAGGCCCTTTAGTCAAACCAGTCCATACCGACTTGCTAGTCCCAATTGTCTGCTTTTGACCCAGATCCTCTAACTCTTTCCCATCCATGAAATAACCAAATGCTTTTAAAATATTGCTATTGACCCTGCCTCAACCACTTTCTCTGGCAGCTCATTCCATATGCACACCACCCTTAAGAAGTTGCCCCTCAGGTTTCCTTTTAAGTCTTTCCCTTCTCACCTTAAACCTATGCCCTCTAGTTTTCAATTCTCCTTCGCTGGGAAAAAGACTATGTGCATTCATCCTACCTATGTCCCTCATGATTTTATATTCCTCAACAAGATCACCCCTCATTCTCCTATATTCCAAGGAATACATTCCTAGCTGGGGTTATGGGATAGGACCTTGCTAAGCGTCGGTGCAGACCCGATGAGCACTGTCGAAGTTCTTTGAAACCTAAGCAATTTTGGAGTTCTACTCCTGCTTGCAATGTTAGCAGCGAGGAGAAGTTGGATAAACTCTGTTTGCAACAACGGAGGTTGAGCAGTGATCTGATAGAGATTTAAAGATTAGGACTGGCATACACAGAGTAGATAGTCAGATGCTCTTTCCTGAGGTACAAAAGTGAAGTACTAGGGGACATAGGTCTAAGGTGCGCGGGGAGATGTTTAGAGGAGATGTGCGAGGCAAGTTTTTTTACACAGAGGTTGGTGAATGGAACACATTTCCCAGGGAGGTGATGGAAGCAGGTATGATAGTGACATTTAAGGGGCAACTAGATGAATACATGATTAGGATGGGAATGGAAGGATAGGGGCTCCCTGAGTGCAGACAGTTTTAGTTTAGGCAGGCAACGTGATTGGTGCAGACTTGGAGGACCAAAGAGCCTGTCCCCTTTGCTGGACAGTTCTTTGTTCACTCCTCCCTCACCCTCTTCATTTTCTCTCATCCTCTCAGGAGTACTGGTCCTTACACGGATACAAGCTCCATAAGTGCCCCCAGCTCTTCACACTGCCCTGACCATGATGCAGTTCACTGCTCCCTTTAACAAAAATGCAATTGGAAATGATTCTACTTGTTTAACGGTGCCTCAGTGTTCTGTGTTGTCAGGCCAGGAGTTGGATTCACAAATCAATTCTGCTGATGAGTATGATCCAGAGCAGACACGTGCACAAGGGGAAAGGTGCAATATGAAATGTGACACCAGGATTGAGAGATGATGACAGTGGGGTGATCGTAGGGAAAAAACAGCAGGAGGACAAGCTGACCTGATCGAGGTCTTTAAAATTATACGAGGTTTTTTCAGTCTGGACAGTGTGTTCCCATTTGTGGGTGGGGAGTCCAAAATGAAGGCCTATAAATATAGGACAGTCACTAATAAAACCAACTGGAAATTCAGGCAAAATATTTTCACCAGAGAGAGGTTAGAATGTGAATTCTAATGTTTAAAAGCTCACTTATTAGTGTCACAAGTAAACTTATATCAACATTGTAATGAGTGACTGTGAACATCCCTTAGTCGCCACATTCTGGATGCGTGTTTGGATGCACCGAGGGAGAATTTAGCATGGCCGATGCCCCTAACCAGCATGTCTTTCAGACTGTGGGAGAAAACCAGAGCACCCGGAGGAAACCCACACAGACAGTGACACAAGCTGGGAATTGAACCCTGGTCTCTGGCGCTGCGAGGCAGCATTGCTGACCATTGTGCTATCTACCACCACAGAAAGTAGATGAGGTAAACAGCAAAGTTGCATTTAGGGAAAGATCAGATAAACACTTGCGTGAGAAAGGATTGGAAGTATATTTTGATAGGATGAGACAAAGTAAGGTTGGAGGTAGCTCATGTGGAGTACAGACCAGTTGGGCTGAATGGTCTGTTCCTGTGTTATACATTTTGTGGATGTCAGCAGGCTGGCCGATCATGTGGTTCATTACAGAAAATATAACATTCAAGTATTTTCTAACGTGGCTCTGAGCTGAGGATAATAATTTGCACATTCGAAGAGACATTGGCCAGTTTCACCTGTCCTAGCTGGGGACCCGTCCCCCATTGAGACCAGTTCATTCAACATTGATCATGGACAGAACTTAGAGACACCTCATGTAGCTCAATGTCAGATTAGGTGACCAAACACAGTATTCTTTCAGTACCCAGTGCACTGGGGAGTATTGAACTAAAAGGCCTGTTTTTTGCTATCCCACTCATTGTGTGAAGGTGCTAAAAATGAACAGTTCCAAAAGGTGCTGAAGTTTCCCTGTAACTTCTCACCATTTCCTCGTCCCTTTCTCTGCCTTTGCATGGCCTCACCTCCAACTCACTTGTCCTGATCTCTCTTCATCCAAACTCACTCACTCTATCTGCATGTAACACATTCTCCCTAAGTCAACTGAAGTGACAGATAAACATGTAGAGTCTTGCACAGGGGAGGGGGAACATAATTGGACTGCGGTGCACTGAATATGTTGACCTACTCTGGCAGCTGGACACAGCTTTGGAAACGATCCCATTATTTCCTTATTTCTGTTCTTGCACTTGTAACACCAAAGTTAAATGGGAGAAAAATCTCAAAAAATTAACCATTTGGCCAAGAATACTGAATTCAAGGAGTAAAGTTAATTTATTTGTATCACAAGTAGGCTTACATTAACCTTGCAATGAAGTGACTGTGAAAATCCCCGAGTCGCCACATTCGCCAGTGATAGCCTTTTTCCTAGGATGGAAAAAGCTAGCACGAGGGGACACAACTTTAAATTAAGGGGTATGAGTTATAGGACGGATATCAGAGGTAGGTTCTTTACTCAAAGAGTGATTAGGGAGTGGAATGCCCTGCCTGCCGCTGTTGTAGATGCGCCAAGTTTGGTGGCGTTTAAGAGGTTAGTTGATAAGTATATGGATGAGAAGGGAATGGTTTAGTTAGGAGGTGCATTGCTTTTTATTTTGGTCGGCACAACATCGAAGGCCGAAGGGCCTGTTCTGTGCTGTATTGTTCTATGTTCTATGTTCTATTCTGCGACTGTTCACGTCCACTGAGGGAGAATTTAGCACAGCCAATGTATCTAACCAGCACGTCTTTCAGACTGTAGGAGGAAACCAGAGCCCCTGGAGACACAGGGAGAACATGAAGACGCCACACACACAGTGATCCAAGCCAGGAATCGAATACATATTCCTGGCACTGTGAGCCAGCAGTGCTAACCACTGTACCACCGTGCCTCTCCTAAGGAATTGGGGAAAAATTCAGCCACCTAGAGATAGGCAGTAAATGCTGACAACGCATTTACATCCTGCAAATGAATAAAAACAACAGCTTTAAAACAGGCAAGGCTCAAATTCTCAGGTAGAGGGAACCGGCATCTCGTCCAGCGAACAATCCATTTAGCTGCAATGTTTAGCAAAGGAAGAGAGCAAAGAATGAGAAAGTCAGTGTGGTCAGTCATGGATGAAAATGATACAGCAGTGTCAGCGTTGAACTGGGATGCTGCACAGTGCAAAGTCTCGCAACACCAGGTTAAAACCTGAACCATGTAGACTTTAACCTGGTGTTGTGAGACTTCTTACTCTGGGTAAGATGGAGCAGTTCTAGGACTTTTACAGAATCCCGTTCTCTTACTGCCTGCCTTTTAGGCTAGAATTTGTATCGGACAGAAGGTAGCTTTTTATCCCATCATTGCTGTGCTAGCTCTGGAAGAGCCATCGAATTGAATCCAAGTTCTCTGCACTTTCCCCGTAACTCTACAAATCTTTATTTTTCCCCCTTTTGAAGGATTATATCCAATTTCCTTTGAAACTGAAGACTGAGTCTGCAGTTTGTACCTTTGGCAGCACCACGTTCTAGAACTGAGATCATCATAAACTGACTCAAGTCAAAACGTTTCTCTTCATCTCCCAGCTGGCTTTTATACTAACCTATACTTCAATAGTCTGAGCTCATTCCTGCCTGGTATTTTACGCTGTACCACCGTGGCATTGAGGCAAAATTCCAGGGAAAGTTCAGATTGCATCTGTGGAAATCTTGGTGTCCAGGAATCTAACCCAGCTGATGGGGAAATCTCCTCCATTGGGAGAACTTTGACTTGGATTAGGCAGTTGTACACTACTGAAAGGGGAGGAGCAGTGCTGGGTTGTTGACAGGCCATCCATAACGACAATAGTGGGAGAGATTCGAGACGGCAAATTCAGGGTATCGCACATAATGGATGGGATTTTACGCCCCTTCCCAGTGCACTGTGAGGTGGCAGACGGCCATTAGCTGAGAGTGGGCTCATCCAGTCCCACCACTGTCAAGGGGAATTCCCATTGTTTGCATTCTTGCTGGGGTGGGGGGGGTCATGCCCACCACCAGAAAATCCGGCTTGATATCTATCAATCCTTATGATTACAGCACATTGGCTTAAATATGGCTCCCGGTGTCAATCCACTAAATAATTACAGCGATTTCACTGATTGCGATACAAAAACTTCTAATTCAACACCCCACTGTGAATGGTCCTTACGCTATCTGTATCAGCCCCCACCTATGTGTGTGGTTCCCGATTTGTACTCCCTGCGTGTTGCAAGTTAAAGTCTGCTGTGTAAGGCCTTGCGGATGGTTATGGGGTGACAGAGTGTGCACTGTGTTAGCCAACCACACACAAACAGACCATCAGTCTTCTCTGGGGCGCAACAATATTATGCTTGGCAGTTCAACTGTAAATACTGTTCCGAGTTAGAGTGCAGTAACAAATCAAGTTGTTGTTTGAACCAACCAGGGTAGTATTTTGGGAGTGTGTGTTCCTGTTCGCTGATCTCTTCAGCCATGTGGTAATGCTTTTTAAGTTTCTTTGTGGTTATGATACCCTTGAGACTTGGGATTGGTTCGATGACAAGAAGGAGGTGAGCTCGAAAGAGAAAAGAGGCAGCTGGTTACCTTTGAGAGGCCAGTGCAAGAATATTTTGGAGTCAGGAAAGGCTTGCTTTTGAGGCATCAATACTAATCGATTGGGGGTCTACTCGCACACGGAGAGATAGAGTATTTGATGTGGGGCAGCACGATGGCACAGTGATTTGTACTACTGCCTCAAAGCACCAGGAACCTGGATTCGATTCCTGGCTTGGGTCACTGTCTGTGCGGGCTGCATGTTCTCCCCATGTCTGCATGGGTTTCCGTTGGGTGCTCTGGTTTCCTCCCACAGTTTGAAAGACATGCTGGTTAGGTTCATTGTCCATACCAAATTCTCCCTCAGCGAACCTGAATAGGCACCAGAGTGTGGCAACTATGGAATTTTCACAGTATCTTAATTGCAGTATTAATGTTAGCCCACTTGTGACACTAATAAAAATAAAATTTAAATAAATAAACAGTGAGCTTTAAGTTTGTGTAGTGCAGGATGGGAAGATGCCAAGTACTTTCCCCACATGGAAAAGGATATATATATAATATATGTATATATAGCAACCAGAGGAAAAGGAGAAATATAATAACCATGTTGGAGAGCTGGTCTCCTGTGCTGTAGTAGTACTTTGATTTTGATTTGATATGATTTATTATTATCACATGTATTAGTATACAGTGAAAAGTATTGTTTCTTGTGCGCTGTATAGGCAAAACATACCGTTCATAGATAAGGAAAGGAGAGGGTGTGGAATGTAGTTACAGTTATAGCTAGGGTGTAGAGAAAGATCAGCTTCATACAAGGGTAGAGCCCTTCAAAATTCTGACAGCAGCAGGGAAGAAACTGTTCTTGAGTTGGTTGGTACGTGACCTCAGACTTGTGTATCTTTTTCCCGACGGAAGAAGGTAGAAGAGAGAGTGTTGGGGGTGCGTGATGTCCTTAATTACGCTGAGGCAGTGGGAAGTGTAGATAGTGTCAGCGGATGGGAGGTAGGTTTGTGTGATGGACGAGTTTGCTGAGGCAGCGGCAAGTGTAGATTGTGTCAATGAATGGGAGGCTGGTTTGTGTGATGGACTGGGCTACGTTCATAATCTTTTGTAATTTCTTGCAGTCTTGGACAGAGCACGAGCTGTGATACAACTGGAAAGAATGCTTTCTATGATACAGTGTGATATTTAGTTTGGCGTTTGTATTTTAATGGTGTCCTCTCACTTTCTGCATCAGCAGTGAGATAACTCAGTGACTCTGAGAGAAAGCCCTTCATTCCTTGGACAGCAGAAGGAGAATGAACTGCGCCAGGCAGCCTGTGAATGGCAGCTGGGTGTCAGTAGAAGCAAGTGGCTTGTTGAGGGCCACAGGAGGTTTTCCTCATGACCACTAATCTTTATGATATAGGAAACCATGACAGCAATATAATATCTGTCCTCATTATGAATTGCCTTATTCCGGTGTCAGTGGAGTTTCAATCCCTCCATGATTTGTGGATGCCCCATTCACCGACTCTTATCTGCCCGATGCCTAAAAGAGTTTGGCACCAAATGATGAAGTGATGCTTGAATTGTGATCACTACAGTGCAGAAAGAAGCCATCGAGCCTGTGTCAACAACAATCCCACCCAGACCCTATCCGCGTAAGCCCCCATGCATTAACCATGCTAATCCCTCTGACACCAAGGGGCAATTGAGCATGGCCAATTCATCCAACTAACCCGCACACCTTTGGGAACATGGGAGGAGACCAGAGTACCCAAAGGAAATCCACACAGACACGGGGGGGGGTAATATGCAAACTCCACACTGACAGTCGCCGGAATTGAACCCGGGTCCCTCGCACTGTGAGGTAGCGGTGCTAACCACTGTGACACCATGCCATCTCCATGTTGGTGTCAACAATAACAATTAGCTGTAAGGTTTCTCTCTCCAGTGTGGACTGGAAAACAACCAGATTAAACAAGAGGCACCTGAGGAGGCAGCATCAGCCAGACTGGCCAATGCACAGGTCTCGGGGGAATGTAGTGGGTGGAAGTTCCTGAGATAATGAGGCAAAACCTTTGTCTCGTTATCATACTTCATCCTTCCCAATTTTATCATTCGTGGGTGTTTTATTTTAGCTTACACTGCTGGTTATGCATCATGGGAGCTGTTCAAACCGGCATTTCCTGTTTCGATTAAATCTCTGCAGTTGACTGGCAGCTGCATTTCTTTTGTGGCAGGAAGTTGCACTAACCACTAGAAAAGAGAGAGAGAGAGGGAGAGAAAAAAATGGGCCGTTTGTAATGTTGTTATTGCTGAAAGTGTTTCGGTCGCAATCGGCCACATATGGGATGTTACTGAAGTCAACATCCTTGAATATCCTCAATCCTGGCATGGAATTAGGATGCAGATCAAATATACCGTCATTCAATGGGGCAGAACAAGTCGAGGGGCTGAATGGCCTCGTTCCATTCCCATGACTGACAGGTTTAAGCACCATGCTGAAGAATATTTGGGTAAGCCAGATTCCAGATTTGATTCCCAATCTGCAGAGAGTTCGTTTATCGTAGTGTGGGTGCCGTCAGTGACAGAACCTGGGCCAAGAAACAAGGGATGGTAGCCTGGCCTCCTCGTCTGGATCATAATTCATACGTACCTGGTGAAAAGCACATGTGTGAATATTAGCTGAGAACAGCAACAACTTGCCCTTTCATTGCGTGTTTAACAGAGTTGGAGGTGAATTAGCTAGATGGGTACAGACTGGCTTGGCCGTAGAGGACAGAGGGTAGCAAGGGGAGGGGTCTTTTTCTGATTGGAGGTCTGTGACTAGTGATGTTCATAATGTAGAAATGCCAGCGTTGGACTGGGATCTCTGTTGTTTGTGATCTATATATAAATGATTTGGAAGAAGAACTTGCTGGTCTGCTTAATAAGTTTGCGGATGACGCAGATTATTGGAGTTGCGGATAGCGATGAACATTGTTAGAGAATACTGTAGGATATAGATAGGCTGGAAAATTGGGTGGAGAAATGGCAGATGGAATTTAATCCAGATAAATGCGAAGTGATGTATTTTGGTAGATCGGGGAGGGTGGGGGAGCTATACAATAAACGGCAGAGCCATTAGGAGTATAGACAACAGAGGGATCTGGTTGTGGGAGTCCTCAGATCCTTAAAGGTGGCAGCATAGGTGGAAAAGATGGTGAAGAAGGCATATGGCATGCTTGCCTTCATTGGAGGGGGCATAGAGTATAAAAGTTGGCATATGATGTTGCAGTTATATGGAACGTCGATTAGGCCACATTTGGAATATTGCGTCCAGTTCTGGTCGCCACATTACCAGAAGGATGTGGAGGCTTTGGAGAGAGTGCAGAAAAGCTTTACCAGGATGTTGCCTGGTGTGAAGGGTATTAGCTATGAGGTGAAATTGAGTAAACTGGGGTTGTTCTCCCTGGAAAGACGGAGGTTGAGGGGTAACTTAATAGAAGTTTATAAAATTATGAAGGGTGTAGATAGGGTGAACAGTTGGAAGCTTTTTCCCAGGTCAGAGATGACAAAGGATCACAAGTTCAAGGTAAGGGGGCAAGATTCAATACATATATGCAGGGGACATATTTTACACAGAGGGTGGTGGGAGTCTGGAATGCGTTACGAAGCAAGATGGTTGAGGCAGACACACTAGGATCATTTAAGACTTATCTAGATAGCCACATGAGCAGACTGGGAATAGAGGGATACAAACAGATGGTCTAGTTAGGAACAGATGATCGGTGCAGGCTTGGAGGGCCGAAAGGCCTGTTCCTCTGCTGTACTGTTCTTTGTTCTTTGTTTAATGCATCCCGAGGTGAGTCGGGGAGCAAAACAATGTTACTGAATTTGGTTATGATGTCTCCGGATTCTCCACCCATTCAAGTCCATGATGGTAAAAAATTGAATCGTACCCACAGTATAATTCAGGGAGAAAATGTTTGTTCTTCATGAGCTTCTGTTTCTTTGGGAGGCAATGACTGAGTCATGTTATTGCTAGAGTCTTCATCCAGAAACTAATGTTCTGGGTTCAAATCCCGCCACGGCAGGTGATGGAATTTGAATTCACAATATCTGGAATTAAGAATCTAGTGATGACCATGAAACCATTGTCAGAAAAAAACCCACCTGACTCACTAATGCCCTTTAGGGAAGGAAATCTGCCATCCTTACCTGGTCAGGCCTGCATGTGAACCCAGAACCACAATGTGCTTGACTCCCAATTGTCCTCCAAGGGCAACTAGGGATAGGCAATAAATGCTGGCAACCAGTGACGCACATGCCCCATGAATGAAAAGATATCCCAGTAAGAAGGGACACCTCACCCTTCAAAGAAATACAACTTAAAAAAATCTGTCTGAAAATTCAAAATATTGTGCATTCATATAATGCCTTTAACATTATGGTTTGATTTCTAGTCTTTGTTGGTTTGACCGATGTTATCTCTTACAGCCCCATAATGAGTTTCAAGAAATCTCGGTGCCCCAGAGCTAACAAGCTGGAAACTAGTCAGTTGTTGGTAGTCAGATATAGCCTTTGGGGTGAAAGGGATTAAAGAACCTGAGGGGAAGGCAGGATTGGGACATTGAATTTGACAATCAGCCGCAATCAAAATAAATGATGGAGCTGGCTGGAGGGGCCTACTCCTGCTTCTATTTTCCATGTTTCCTTACTCCTGATTGCCATCCAGCGGTTCCTGACTGGAAGTGGATGTGGGAAGGCTGGCTTGGTGGCCCAGTGATTAGTGTTGCTGCCTCACAGTGCCAGGGATCCCGGTTCAATTCCCCGCTTGGGTCACAGTCTGCGTGGGTTTTGTCCTGGTGCTCCGGTTTCCTTCCACAGTCTGATAGACATGCTGATTAGGTACATTGATAAATTAGCCCTCGGTGTACCCAAACAGGCGCCGGAGTATGGCAACTAGGGGATTTTTCACAGTAAGTTCATTGCAGTGTTAATGTAAGCCTACTTGTGACACTAATAAATAACCTAAAAAAAAAGGATGGATGTGGCCAATCGGCCTTCCAGTGAACACTTACACACATTGTGAACATGTGAGTGTAAACATCTGGCATGTAAACCATGTGACCATGATCTCATAGAATGGCGGAGCAGACTAGATGGGTTGAATGGCCTACTTGTGCTCTTACGGAACTGTACCTTGGCCAGGAATCCCCTCTTTGATCTTCACCACATTAATTATGGGATGTTTACCACACTCCTGATTGTGGGAGCTTGCCGTGCGCAAATTGGCTGCCGCGTTTTTTTGAGGGACTAGAGTGATTACACTTCAGGAAGGAATTCATTGACTTTTAATACACGGAAGCTGTGAAAGGTGCTACAGAAATGCAAATGTTTTCTCAGTAGTAGAGGAGAGAATGCGAGGAAGAATTTTAATGGTTCGCTGCATACTTTTCAAATAAGGTCCTCTTTGCCTCAAAGGGAGTGATCGTGTGATGCCTCTTTAGTCTGTTGCTGTTGTCTTTTGCAAACAAAAAGTGCTTGAATTGTTTTTCCTCGGGTGGGCTGACATTGAAAAGAGCTGTGTGCCTGCGCTTGTTCCCTGAACTTTGATTTTGACTTCTGTTGACATTTTCTGAACCACTTTAACGCTTGGGCGAGCATCGAGGGTGCCTGGGAGATACAGCAGCTCTCCCCCCAGCATGGAAAATGCATCGGAACATTTCAGCCTTTCAGAAGTGGGGTCCAGAGAGAGATCGCGTTGGCTGGAAGCCTGCCACGAGAGGCAGACAGGGAACCGCGGCGGATCAGCACCCCGGCTCAGAAATAACATTACTGACATTTAATATTACATGTTAGCACAGCGGAGTCAGGAGGGGTCAACAATTATCAGCATGTAGGCCTGCACTGAAGCATGGCAACCTCTTGAGAGAGGAAATAGTTCAACAAATGTGACTTCCCTTAAATGAAAATGCATCCAGTACCCCTCCTCAAAGTGCTTGTCAGCAGTGCTGGGGGCTTTGAGGTCAGGACAATTTAATGTGTGCTTTTCCGGACCTTCTGCAAGACACTACTGCGGAAGAAGGATGACTTGGATTTTTTTTCTCTCTCATTTGACCCCCCCCCCTTTACTTTTCATTGTAAAGGGAGGAGTTTGACCATCAGACAGGCAATTGACATAGACGGCTAGTATTGCAAGCAAATTTGGACCCCGTATCTAAGGAAGGGTGGGCTGGCCCTGGACAGGGTCATAGAATCATAAAGTCCCAACAGTGCAGAAGGAGGCCATTCGGTTCATCGAGTCTGCACTGACCACAATCCCACCCTATTCCCATAACACCCACTAATCCCCCTGATACGAGTTTCAATTTAGGGTGGCCAGCCCACCTAACCCACGCATCTTTGGACTGCCCAGAGGAAGTTCACGAGAACGATCCCGGGAATGAAACGCTTGGTGTACGAGGAGCATTTGAGGACTCTGGGTCTGTGCTCGATGGAGTTTAGAAGGATGAGAGGGGGAATGTCCAGAATGGATAGAGTGAATGTGGGGAAGATGTTTTCATTAATGGGAGAGACAAGGATCCGAGGGCACAGCCTCCAGGTAAAGGGCAACTCTTTAGAACCAAGATGAGGAGGAATTTCTTCAGAGGGTGATGAATCTGTGAAATTCACAGAAGGCTGTAGAGGCCAAGTCATTGAGTATATTTAAGACAGAAATAGATTGGTTCTTGATTCGTAAGGGGATCAAAGGTTACGAGAAAAGGTGGTAGAATGGGACTGAGAAACCTATCAGCCGTGATTGAATGGCGGAGCAGCCACAATGGGCTGAATGGCCTAATTCTGCTCCTATATCTTATGCCTTATGGACACTCTCTGTTTAGCCTCAGGCACTGGTGTAGGATAGCAGAGGGCATGGGTCAGAATTAGCATGAATACCCTTTGAGAATAGTAAGTTTACAAGTGGTAAGTTTGGAGTGGAATACAAGGTTCATGCAAGCCAGCATAAATCCCAATTTTAACTCCTGGTGAGGAGTTGTGCAAATGTGGGCTGCGACAGAGGAAAAGACACCCTCCCAGCACAGCCTGAGACCCCTAGTTTGGATGATCAGATGACCTGGTTTTACTGTGACAGCCCCACTTTTTAATTCAATATCCCAACAATTTCCAAAAATTAGTTCAAATGTCCCAGTTAAATGAATTTGCCTTTCTTGGTTTTTTAGTGCCAGGCTTGCTTGCCTCTGGTCATCAGGTTGATCCCTGGGGGAAAGTCACAGCAGTTTCCTCATACAGAGACCTCATTAAAATAGAAGCAGATCGAAAACTTGAGTTATGTCCCACACTAACAATCCATCAGGAAATCAGCCACATAATTTTCAAATCATCCTTCTCCCTCCCCATGGACGATGGACAGGCAGACCAAATCTACAAATCAGGAGCAGGATTTGGCCCCTTGACCTGCCCTGCCATTTGATAAGATCATGGCTGACCTGCTTGTGGCCTCAGCTTCACTTTCCCGTCTATCCCGAGGCCCTTTGACTCCCTTGTTAGTCAAGAATTTCACCTACCTCAACCTTAAAAATATTCAATGACCTTGCCTGTGCCACACTCTGGGGAACAGAGTTCCAAAGGTTCACCAAAGGCTCTTTCTTGAGAAAAAGAGCCTTCCCATCTCTCAATGAGGGAGATCTCTTTGTTATTAAACCATGCCCGCTAGTTCTAGTCTCTCCCACAATCATCCTTTCAGCATCAACCCTGCCTTTCCCTCAGGATTTTACAGCTGGAATTTTCCGGCTGTTCCTATACTGCACCCACAAACCGGAATCGAGAGTTTGGCGCTCAGCCAAATTTCCACTCACTGCAGCGGGACCAGAGAATCCCGCTCATGTCAATGGCCAGAAAATTCCGGCCTGCCTCTTTCAATTAGATCACTTCTCATTCTTCTGAACTCCAGTGAATACAGGCCAAGCCTTTCCTCAGAAGATCACCTGCCGCATCCCGGGGATCAGTCAAGGCTCCTTCTCTGAATTGCTTCCGGTGCAGTAATGTATTTTCTTAAATACGGAGACCAAAACCAAACACAGCTCTCTGTATCTGTGTCTCACCAACGCCCTGTACAAATTTGGATAGATCCCTACTTCTATATTCTTCTCCCTCTCAATAAATGACAACATTCCATTTGCCCCCCTCCCCCATAACTTGTTGCACCTGCGTGCTATCTTTTTGTGTTTCATATACCAAGACACCCAGATCCCTCTGTACCTCAAAAGTTCCACAATTGCTCTCCATTTAAATGATATGCGATGTTTCGATTCTTCTGGCCCCACTGGTCATGTTCACTTTTTCCCACGTTATACTCCAGGTGTCAAATATTTTGCCCATCCACTTAATCTATCTGTATCCCTCTGTCCTCTTCACTTCCCTATCTTTGTGTCTTCAGCAAATTTAGTAACTATACATTGGGCCCCTTTATCCAAGTCCTTGATGTCAGGCAAGGCCTCAATTTTAAAGTCTCAATATGTTGAAATAGTGCCAAGGATTACTTTTCAAATGGATTGAGGAGTTTTCCTTTATGAAGTACTTTTTAATGAAGGGAGATTCTTTCGGCAGAATTCTTCACAACTACAGAGCCTATCCTGGTAGGCCTCATTGATATGACATGAAACCTTTTCAGTCAGAGTTGTGAATCAGGTGCACAAAACCCGTTTCCATTTCATGTTTTCCTTTTGTTCTTTTACAGCCAGAACCGGTAGCCAGGGGACCCAGCAGAGAACGAATGCACACGGAGTCACAGCACCAGTCAGAGAAGGGAACTCCATCAATCACATCTCACCTCCTGGGGACACCTTACGCATGCACTCACGGCACAGTGGTTCAGGACTCCCGATTCCCTCCTCTTAAGTAAGTTCGTGCAGCGGTGATCTTTTGTTGATCCTTAAAGAGGGGGAGAAAAACGGTTAAAGAGGAATTGATCTTCCAGTTAGCTGCATAGGCCAAAGCCGAGAGAAATACACAACATCGTTATGTGGTCATTCCATCTCCATTAAGGCATTTTGCAAATCCCAGGGCCAGATTCTCGGCAGTTGGAGTGGGCTGGCGTGAAGGTCTCTGACCCAAAAAATGGTCCATGTGCCAGCCTGCCGCCTCTGTTCCTGACCTTGTCATCCCTTCGGAGGAAGGCAAGAGAGTGAAGTTGGTTGCCTCGCAAACTGGACTCATTTTTGTACTTACGCAACTTGTTCAGAACTCTCTTCCAGCCTTTCAGAAGGTTCAGCAGTGTGGAAAGTCTTTCTTTTAGCTTCAATTACTAGTGTCACAAGTAGGTTTACGTTAACACTGCGATGAAGTTAATATGAAAACTCCCTGGCTGCCACACTCCTGCGCCTGTTCGTGTTCACTGAGGGAGAATTTAGCATGGCCAGTTAACCTAACCAGCACGTGTTTCAGACTGTGGGAAGAAACCGGCGCTCAGTGGAAACCCACTCAGACACTGGGAGAATGTGCAGACTCCGCACAGGCAGTGACCCAAGCTGGGAATTGAACCTGGATCCCTGGCGCTGTGAGACAGCAGCACTAGTTATTGTCCCACCCATTTCATGCAACTTTTTTTTGGAAAGTGGTAGTTTTGATGAAGTTTTCTTACACGCGATGACATCAGTTCATGTTGCATTGCACCCTCTTTATGCAGTAGTTAAGATGCTGTGATTCACGGGTCCTCCACCTCCTCATTGGCCAGTTACAGAAAGCACCATTGTACGTTGCTGTTCTGGAATGATATGCTGTCTCAACCGAGGGACGGCACAGTAGTTAGCGGTGCTGCCTCACAACGTCAGGGACCCGGGTTTGATTCCTAGCTTGGGTCACTGTCTGTGTGGAGTGTGCACATTTATCAATGCCTGCGTGTGTTCTCTTTGGGAGCTCCACTTTCCTCCCACAGTCCAAAGATGTGCAGATTAGGTGGATTGGCTGTGATAAATTACCCCTTAGTGTCAAGGGGATGAACACAGTAAATACGTAAGATTACGGGGATAGGGCTTGGGTGGAATTGTTATCTGTGCAGACTCAATAGACTGAATGGCCTCTTTCTGCACTATAGAAATTCTATGATTTCCATGAACTTGACTAGGTGGCAGTTAACTCTGGCCAGCCTTTGGGGCTTAGATTCCAACTGTAACTCCGTAGGTCTACACTCTTAAATAAGCAACAAAAAAAGATGAATTGGATTCATCTTTTTTTGTTGCTTATTTAAGAGTATAGAGAACAAATGTTTGAAAGATGATTGTAGTTCAGCCTTTCAAAGCAATTCTGATAAGACCAATTCTTTGATAAAATCATTATCTTAGTAGATAACAATTTTAATTCTGATTTTCTTTCCCTCGCAAAAAAAAACTTAAACTTTGAATGCACTTTTTGCAGCAGAGAAGGTTGAAGGGTCGTGTTTGTTTCCAGAGGAAATGTGCTGAAGTAACAATTAAACTCTTTGTGATTTTGCGTCCACAGTCTGCAGCGGCCGATCCCTCATGTGGTCACTCCCGGAGACATGCAGGAAGAGTACTTTCGCAGCTTCAGACCGTATCACACAGGGGAAGAGCTCCGCATGCCAACACTGCCACCCATGGGCCTGGAGGCAGCTGCGACTGCCTATTACCACTCCAGCTATTTTGCCCACCACCCATTCCCTCACCCGGCCTTTCGGTAAGGTTCACGGCCTCGATTTGAGACCTCGCCCCTTGACTCTGTGGGTTTGGTTGGTTCTCTGTGTTCGAATGGACTGTTCCGTACTCTCGCGGGTGGGCAAAACGCAAAGAGTTCAGGGTTTCCAACATCCACAAAGCCCAATTTAGTGATCGATTTGTCAGGCCACAGAAAGGAGATGATCATTCCATGTCTTGCGTTGGGTTATTGACCCCCTGGAGCAGTTATTTCCTGGGATATCATTTGTGCATTGGGGAAACTGAACCTCAAAGTCACCGACTCCTTTCCCAAGCCACTGACTTCCAACCTCTTTGTTGACAACTGCCTGAGGCTGGAGCAGACATGTCATAACCTCCGCGTCCTGTTTTATTCTTGTGGCCCAGTAGCTTGGCCGTCACCCGAGAGTGCATCTGTCACATCACCCGTTTGTGGTTGAAATCCCTTAACCCCGCTTCTGTCACTTACAGAAAAAACAGTCTGCTGCTCTCCTGACCTGCCTTCCACTCCCCACTCTCCGCAAAACTCCAGCCCATCCAAATCTCTGCTTCCCGAAACCGAGCTCGTGCCAAGACCCATTCAGCTATCACCCTAATGTTGCTCACTGACATTGTCTCCCAGTTCACCATAGAAATCGTAGACTTCCTACAGTGCAGAAGGAGGCCATTTGGCCCATCTAATCTGCACTAGCAACAGTTCCACTCAGGCTGTATCCCTGTAACCCCACATATTTATCTACTAACCCCCTTGACACTAGGGTCAATTTAGCATCAACCTAACTTGCACATCTTTGGATTGTGGGAGGAAACCCAAGCAGGCATGGGGAGAATGTGCAAACTCCACAAAGGTAGCTACCCATGCTGAGAATGGAACCTAGATCCTTGGTGTGTGAGGGAGCAGTGCTAGCCATTGTGCCACTCCAATGCCTGTATTTGTGCTCACGTTATGCCTCCTTCACCTGTTCTTATCCTTTTAACTTCGTCAACTTCACAGCCCTCTTTTGAGTTGTTACTGGGATAAGGAAGAGGAAAATCAGCCATAGTTCCTCCCTCCTGAGTGGTGACCCATGACTGCCCCTGGCCGGTGTGCACATGGGGACACTGGTCGAGGGCCGAAGTATCACATTGAGCTGGAATATCTCTGCAGTCACAGCCGTGGACTGAGATACAGAGAATGGCTACTTAACAAAACCCACCCGAGTGCTGCTGTCTGATCAGAGAGCCATAGCAGTAGTGGCCGGTTTGAGAGAGTTCAGCCTCTGTGATTGACAGGAGTGAAGGGGCAAAGGGCAAGAGGTCAGTGAAATAAGTAGAAGAGACCACCTGATGTGGCCACAGGCTGCAAACGTTAATTGCTCTCCGAACAAAAGTAAGAGAGGAGACTTAACGTGGAGGCCCCCCCCGGAGCTCCTAATTTAACAATTTGGAAGTGGGGAGTAATTATTTTGTGACAACTCAGAGGCATTGCGTCTTAGGTTCTTTTAAACAATAGCACCAACTGTAATTGGTTAATTTTTTTGCGTTTTGAGCTATGAAGAAACCCTATTGACATTAATGACAGAGTTAGGAGGTTCTATTCACTGCAGTGATAAGATGTTGCTGTCATTATGGATGGAGGGACTGACTTATGAGGAGAGGTTGAGTTGGTTAGGGTTGTATTGACTGATGTTGAGAAGAAGGAGATGGGGGGGATCTTATTGGAACCATTTAAAATTTGAACAGGACAAGACAGGGTAGATGCAGGAAGGATGCTCCTGATGATGGACTCTGGGGGAGTCCAGAACCAGGAGGTCATAGCCTGAGGGTACAGGGTAAGTCATTTAGGACTGAGATGAGGAGAAATTTCTTCATCCAGAATAAATGGAATTTCATAGAACCCTTACAGTGAAGAAGGAGGCCATTCAGCCCATCAAGTCTGCTCTGACAACAATCCCACCCAGACCCTGTCTTCTAACAGCACATATTTACCCTGCTAATCCCCTGAGACTGAGGGGCATTTCAGCATGGCCAATCAACCTAATTCACACATCTTTGGACTGTGAAAGGAAACTGGAGCATCCGGAGGAAACCCACACAGATATGGGGAGAACATGCAGAATCCACACAAACAGTGACCCAAGCTGGGTCCCTGGCGTAGTGAAGGCTACTGTGCCACTGTGTTATATGTTGTAAGGCAGTGGGCGTTTTAACCTTTTGGCAGAGGAGTGAGGTCCAGGCAGTTGGAAAGTTGGAGGACAAACAAAGTGAATGGTGGGTTCAGTAAAGCTTGAAAAGTTTGGAAGGCAGCATCAGGTGGAGCCCACACAATCTGAGAGTTGGCTTCTCCAAATCAGCAAGAATGTTGTAACTTGCAAAGTGCACAGAGCCGCTATTATCGAAACAATCTTGGGCACTGCATTTGATCCCAAAGTCGGATCACTTCCCAACACTCATTTACTGTGCTTGCACATGAAGAATGAACTGGCCGACTGCTGACAAATATGAAAGCCTCACCATAGCCTTGAGGCTAGGAGGGCACATCATTTGAGTGGTGTTGGTATGGAATGCATTCTCTGGTACGTCCAAATGATGATGTAGAGATGCCGGCATTGGACTGGGGGAAACACAGTAAAAAGTCTTACAACACCAGGTTTAAGTCCAACCAGTTTATTTGATAGTAATCCCCGAAGCTTTCGGAAATGGTGTTCCTTCGTCAGGTATGTGGAATCAAGAAGGATATATAAAGACATAGTTTACAGAAGACTGATTAGGATGCAAATCTTTACAGCTAACCTGCTATTGAAGGCTTAAAGATGCAGGCAGTGCGAGTGGAGATAGCATTCTCTGATCTACGAGAAAACATTCTCCAAGGTGGCCTTCACGACACATGACAGCGCAGAGTCACTGAGCAGAGACTGATAGCCAAGTTCCACACACATGAGGACAGCATCAACCGGGATCTGGGGTTCATGTCGCACTATCTGTAACCCCCATGACTTGCTTGAGGCTTGTAAAATCTCACTTACTGTCCTATCTGGAGACAATACACATCTCTTTAATCTATGCCAATGCTACCTCCACTCACATTGACTGCATCTTTAAGACTTGAATAGCAGAATGGCTGTAAAGACTTGCCTTCTGATCAGTATTCTGTAAACTGTTGTGACTTTATATACCCTTCTTGATCAGAACCTTCCACACACGTGATGAAGAAACACCGTTTCCCAAAGGTTATGGAATTACCATCAAATAAACTAGTTGGACTTAAACCTGGTGTTGTGAAACTTCTTACGTCTAAGTGAGACATTGAGCTAACTATAAACAAACCAGGATGGGTTGGAAGAACTGAATCGCCTCACAAGATGCTGATGGCAAATTTCTGTAACCATGCTGTTATGGCAATTTACATAGAATCCCTACAGTGCAAAAGGAGGCCATTCAGCCCATCGAGTCTGCACCGACAACAAGCTCACCCAGGCGGTAATCCCGTAAACCCATGTATTTACCTTAGTTAGTGCCCCTGATACTAAGGGGCAATTTAGTATGGCCAATCCACCTAACCCACACACCTTTGGACAGTAGGAGGAAACCAGAGCACCCACAGGAAACCCACACAGACGGAGACAGTATACAAATTCCACACAGATAGTCATCCGAGCTGGGAATTGAACCCAGGTCTCTGGCCTCAGGCCTTTGGCGCTGTGCTAACCACTGTGCCGCCCAAATGTTGGTGTTCATTGATCAAGGGACTTTTGCATTCCATTTATATGGAAAAAGATCTGAATTCTCTCCCCATTCTGTGTACAACATGGAAGTGAGGGGCCCATGGTTTGTGATTTATAGGCAATAATGGAGCCTCATTAGACAGAATCCAGTAAAATTTTATCTGGTTTGATTTGAAGTGAAAATGGAGCCAAATTATTATTCCCTCCTGCAAACAAAACAATATTAAGCTGCTTGTTACGATATGCAAGCTGACTAGGATGGGAAAGATTTGACTTGGCTGTCGCTGCCTATGACTCATTGCCTCCTACTGTGTGACTGACGAAAGATAGTCTGCAAATCCTCTTCAGCGAGTCATAGAATCCCGACAGTACAAATGGAGGCCATTTGTCAACAATCCCACCCTATTCACATAACCTCCCTGCTAATACCCCTAACACTAGGTTCAATTTAGCATGGCCAGTCAACCTAACCTGAATATCTTTGAACTGTGGGAGGAAACTGGAGTACCTGGAGGAGACCCATGCAGACATGGGAAAAATGTGCAAACTCCGCACAGACAGTGACCTAAACCACAAATCGAACCTGGGTCCCTGGCACTGTGAGGCAGCAGTGCTAACCACTGTGTCACGATGCCTTCAAAGTAAAATACTTTGAGTGTGTTACCTTCATTCTCTCCGCACAGGAGAATCCTTGATCCAATGTGTACCTCCCAAGACGGTTTACCTGACCTGGTAAGTTTGCCAAAATCAAGACAGGGTTGAAAGCAAAATAGGGTCTCAAATCGATGGTCACTGCAGCAGTAACAGCGACAAACTATTGGAGGCAATCTTACCAAAAGAAATTCTAAGTGATAAACAATGTGAAAACAGGAGAGAATCATGCCAATACTTTGGGTGAGATCCCCAGTCACAGTCGTACGGTACTTATAAGTGCCAAGATGTGATTCTTGCCAGTAGGGGGAGAGGTGGAGCCTATTCTCACCAGAAAGCTGGCTGTTGAGCTCTAGGGCGCCATTGCACAGGCCAATCCTGATGCCGATTTCCCCCTGCACCCTGATCGCCATCCCGGCCAAACTCTCTGCACCCCCCACCCCTCCCCAATACAAAGTACTCTCCTTCACACCTCCCAGCCTATAAAGTTCTCCCCTGCCCTGCTGCCATCCACCATGGGCTTGCCCCCTTCAGCCTTGCCATCCTCAAGCTTGTCCCCTTGGCACTGCCCTGTGGCAATGCCAGGGTGCCAAGCTAGCACCCCTTCCTCTTGGCATTAGTTGGGCCTGCTCCTAAACACCGGGCGGGGGGGGGGGGGGTGGTCCTGAATGGCCTCCAGTCCCACCAGCGAGGTCCCTGTTGATGGAGACCATATGTAATCTTCACTGGTGAGGACCACAACTGATGAGGCATTAAGAGAAGTGTCTGGGACTCACTAATTATATTTTAATTAGATTATAAATATTGAAACGAGCTTGTGATTTTTTCAGGCAATTAAGTGCTGGTAACACCCATGAGTGGCAGTAAAAGTGGGCGCAAAGGTGATTTTTTTTTTGTCTCTCGCCTGATCTTACTGGTCAGTCGCGCCAGTTAACTGGCTAGACAAGCCGGTAACATCACCACCATTGTGTCAAACTTCCCAAGGTACCTCGCCGTCGCAATCACCAAACTACACTTGATGCTGAACCATATCAAGTTTCTGGTATTGGATGAAGCTGATAAGCTGTTGGATCAAGGTTGCACAGATTTCACATAGGATCTGGAGCTGATCATGGAGGCCATTCCAGCCCAAAGGCAAACACTTCTGTTCAGTGCTACCCTCACCGACAAGCTAAAGGAGCTGAAAAAAATCGTCATGAACAAGCCTTTCTTGTGGGAAATGAAGACTGAGTAACTAAAAATGCAACACGCGTTTAAGTACAGAGTCTCAAATTTGGTTTTTAATCCATAGGTCTATAAACATAGACAGGGATCACGGGTAGAGGTGGGAACATCGGGGTGGCGGCGGGGGCTCGTTGGGCCGAAGGACCTGTTTCCCGTGCTGTTTTGTTCTTTGTTCATATGAAAGAAAGAGGTTGCTTTTGAGGAATGTCCTAACAGAGGCAGGAGAGGCAGATATATTGAGGGAGTGAATTCCTGAACTTTGGCCCCCTGGCTGCTATAAGCGCATCTGTAATGGGAGCGCAGTGAAATGAGCTGTATTGTGCTGCTGGAGCGGGCAAAGAGGAATTTGTTTGCTAACTGATAGTGTTCTTGTCCCTTTTGTGTTCGCAGAGTGGATGATTCATACTGTCTCTCAGCCTTAAGGTCACCTTTCTACCCAATTGCGACCCCTGCCTCTCTGCCGCCTCTTCACCCTTCTGCCATGCATCTGCACCTGCCTGGAATGAGGTTCCCAGCAGAGTTTTCTCATCCATCACTGTCTGCCCTGCAGTCAGAGCGTTTGTCAGAGAGGTAAATCTATCTGCAACACATTGCACATAAATTCCAGCGAGCACGGCGGGGAAAACAAAAGCAACGTTAAAGGATTTTATTGTTGAGAGAAAATGAAGGATAGATACTTGGGTCCCTGGCACTGTGAGGCAGCAATGCCACTGGGCCACCATGCCTCCCCTAATTTCTGGTGGCATGCAGCAGGTCATCATGTATGGGAGACAATAGCCCAGTGGTGTTATTGCTATACTATTAATCCAGAAACTTAGCTAATGTTCTGGAGACCTGGGTTCGAATCCTGCCACGGCAGATGATGGAATATGAATTCAGTAAAAAAAATCTGGAATTAATAATCTGCTGATGACCATGAAACCATTGTCGGAAAAACCTATCTTGCTGACTGATATCCTTTAGGGAAGGAAATCTGCTGTCCTTACCCGGTCTGGCCTACATGTGACTCCAAAGCCACAGCAATGTGGTTGACTCTCAATTGCCCACTGAGGGCAAATAGCGATGGGCAATAAATGCTGGCCAGCCAGCGACACCCAGGTCCCACAAAAGATTAAAAATAAATCTACAGAGAGAAAACACAGGTTAATGTTTTTCAAAGGAGAGAATCCCACATTCAAAACTTTAACCCACATTTCTCAGTCCGGTATAGAAACTGAAAATTCTGGAAACATCCAACTGTTGGACAGCAACTGTGGAGAGATAAACTGAATTAACATTTCTCTGAACATAGACAGATTTTTCAGCATTTTATGTTTTAATTTAGAATCTGTGGTATTTTTGTTTCCCATTCAGGTTCGTTCATTTGAGAGATTGTTTCCAATAATTGTTTAAATGGACGGTGCCAATGTTTCATGTTGTTTCATTATTTTATTTGCAGATTGTTCTTTAAATGAAACACAAGGCCACAAGGTGTGGTGGCAACATTTAAATTCTCATTCTCTGGGTTACTAGTTGTATCAGCCATGGTTACATTGGTCAGACACTTGCCTCTGAGTCTCTAGGTTCAAACTTGAGTGTGAAAGATACCCAGGCCGATATTCCAGTCATGTTTTGCACTATAGTAGGTGCTGGCAAGGCCACTAAAGCAAGTGAGTCTGGACAATAGTATCCAGGACTCACTAATTATATTTAGATTAAGTGAATTAAGGCTGCATCTGAAGTCACATGTAGGCCAGACAAGTTAAGGATGGCAGTTTCCCTTCCTTAAAGGACATTAGTAATAGGTTTTTACAACAGATGACAATGGTTTCATGATCATTTTAATCCTGGAGTTTTAATGAATTCAGATTTCACCATCTGCCATGGTGGGATTCGAACCTGGGCATTTACTCTGGGTCTCCAGGATATTAGTCCAAAAGGCAATACCACTCTGCCAACACTGTCCCATAGTGCATTGACAATAGTTTAGTATAATAGGGTGTGTGTGTGTGTATGTGTGTGTGTGTATATGGCAGGGGGAGGTGGGGAGTGGGGGCAGTGGGAGAGGGGTTGCGAAGAACATTAGAGGAACTTAATACTTTTCTTTTTAAACAAGCAATCCAATGGACTTCATGAACTTTTCCAGCGCAATATAATCGGCAAAGTCTTGTCACAATCCATGACAAGTGCTAATATTGTGCTGACATTCCCCTTTATTATCTGATGGCTGACGTTAGACATTATTGGCACAGATGATGATTTCTGCTGCCGTACAAAGCAGTGTAAAGAGTGCCTCTCCTGTTGTGTCTGCTTATCTTTTCTATAATTTTAAACAACTGGTGCAATCCATTGTCCTACCTCTTAATCATTCCTATTGCTTGTGTACCAATATTGGGTTTGGCTACGTATGCAGACGAGATGCTGCCCCGCGTCAAATTGCCTGTCAGCACTCGGTGCTCCTATACACGTCATTGGAAAAGCTACTGGATTGGTCTCGTGGTTCCAGAGATCTCGAGGTCAAATCCCACTTAAGCCAGCTGGGAAAGTGAATTTAATAAATCCGGTCATTTGGGAGCTGGTCCTGGAGAAATGTCCATGAAATCCATTGGACTGCTTGTTTAAAAAGAAAAGTAGTAGGTTCCACTAATGTCCTTCACAACCCCTCTCCCACTGCCTACCCCCCCCCAACACACACACACACCCACACACACACTATCCCCGCCACTTGCACTCCAGGCTGGTTAATCATATCTGTTACACACTATGCAAGTTTTCATTACCTCAGTGCAAGAAGAGGACGCATGACTAGGTTGGAATTATGATTCGTGGAGTTTTATCTCAGCCTGGATCTCTCCAGCGGAGATCGCCATTAATTAGGGGTTGAAAATGATTCCATGCACAGTTATGAAGCCATTCAGTCCACCTTCTGTGCCAGCTTAAGTTTGTTTATTAGTGTCACAAGTTGGCCTAGATTAATACTGCAGTGAAGTTACTGTGAAAATCCCCTCGTCACCACATTATGGTACCTGCTCAGGCACACTGAGGGAGAATTTAGCATGGCAAATGCCAGCACATCATTCGGACTGAGGAAGGAAACCGGAGCACCCAGAGGAAACCCACACAGACACAGGGAGGATGTGCAAACTTCACACAGACAGTGACTGAAGCCGGGAACTGAACCAGATCCCTGGAGCTATGAGGCAGTAGTGCTAACACTGTGCCACCCAAGATCCACTCCTTCTCCACAAAAGTTTCCATTTCAGTTATATATTCCTTTCCGTATTGAGTGATTATATTATATCAGCTTCCAGCATCAATTCAGACAGTGTATTTCAGATCATCATCACTCCCGGCGTGAAAGAGATCCTTCTATTTCCCTCTAAACCAGGTCAGCTGCTCTTCATGCTCCATCTTAAAGCTGAAAACAGAAGAATCCGTTTTGTGTTCCACGGTAAATAATAAAGTTTGTCTTCCCTTCACCTTCCTCTCTTCCCCCAACCCACCCCTAATCTGCAGGCTCCAAATGGACGAAGAAATCCGCAGGGAGAGGGAACGGGAGCGAGAGCGAGAAAAGGAGCGCGAGGCAGAGCGAGAGAAGGAGAGAGAGCGCGAGCAGGAACGGGAGAAAGAGCTGGAAAGGGAGAAGGAGAAGGAGCGAGAGAGGGAACGTGAGCGAGAGATGGAGAGGGATCGGGAAAGAAACAGGGAAAAGGAAATCAACACAGCGAAAGCAATGGAAAATCACTACTTACACGTGCCAGAACTGCACAGTCTGCGAGGCCAACAGATCGACGACAGAGTGAAGGCTGCAGAGAGGCTAACTCCAAACCGTACAGGTAATAAAAATGTTCCAGTAGAAAGGAATAAAATGCGTCCAGTGATTGACCAATGATGTTTCGGTTGACATTATCAGGCAAAATAAAGATCAAGTCCAGTTCCTTAACTCTTGCTTAACTTGCCTTGGTTACAGCTGCAGGGGTTCTATATCCCTACAACTCCTGTATCTTTTCATTAGTTCACAGAATGTGGGTGTTGCTGGCTGTGCCAACATTTATTGCCCATCCCTAGTTGCCCTTCAGAAGATGGTGGTGAGATGCATTTTTGAACTGCTGCAGTCCCTGTGGTGAAGGTACAAATTCCCTCCGTAACGGCATTGTGGGCCAACCCACAGCACAGGGACTGCAGTGATTCAAGAAGGCAGCTCACCACCACCTTCTCGAGGGCAACCAGGGATGCTGGCCCAGCCAGCAACACCCATGTCCCATGAACCAATTTAAAAATTGTTAGAGAGGGAGTTCCAAGATTTTGACCCAGGATCAGTGAAGGAATGGCAATATATTTCCAATTCAGGATGATGAGTGACTTGGAGGGGAACTTACAGTTGGTGGTGTTCCCTGGTATCTGCTGCCCTCATTCTTTTGGATACAGTGGCTATGGGCTAAGCCTAAGAAGCCTTAGTGAGATTCTGTGATGCATCTTATGGATGGTACACACACAGCTGCCACTGTTTGTCAATGGTGGATGGATTGAAAGTTTGTGAAAGGAGTAACAATCAATACATCCCAGCATAAAAACACAGAACAGAGACCACTTGTCAGTTCTCAGGAAGAGAAAAAAAAACCTCTCGGACAAAAGTGAGTGGCCACCATGAAGTTACTTTAAGTGCCGAAATGGCCGTAATGGAGGGTTTAACAAGTACAAAAAAAGTTTGCTAAAGGCTTGTTAATGACTGAGAAAAGCTATTTTCTTTTGGTCTGTATAAACAAAATGCATACAAAGGAAGAACTGCTTATTCAACTCACATTCAGTGGCAAGAAAATTATTACTTTAAAATACCAGTTAATGGGGGAGCTCTCCCTGGAGCCCTTGGCCAATAGAATCCCTACAGTGCAGAAGGAGGCCATTCAGCCCATTGAATCTGCACTGACAACAATCCTACCTAGGTCCTATCCCCGTTCCCCCTTGTATTTACCCTGCTAGTCCTCCTGACACGAAGGGACAATTTAGCATGGCCAATTTTTCTAACTTTCACATCTTTGGAGTGTGGGAGGAAAATGAAGCACCCAGAGGAAATTCTAATATTATCAACTAATGTCAGGAAAACAGATTTTTCTGGACTTTTATCTCATTGCTGTTTCAGGAGCTTTCTGTGCAAAGATTATTGCCACTTTTACTGTTATGATGAAGTCAAACTGGTTTTGAAGAACTAGCGGGAGGTTGCAGAAAGGGCTGGCCAAATGCCTTTCCTTTGATTGTAGATGAGCAAAAACAAGCAAACTATTCAACCAAAGCCATCTGCGAGTGTTTGAAACGTTTCAACTTCAATCAGCCTGCAGTTCGGCATCTAACCTTCTGTCTGTGTAATGCAATTAGCTATGGCTGTAGCTACAGATTTATCAGGACCTCTGTGCTTGGCTGCTCTCGCGCTCGCTCGCTCCCCAGTGCCACGACCAGATCTGACATTTTGCAAAGGTCACCAGAATAGCATACACAAACACGCATTGTTATCATAGCATGATTCTTGTCTCAGCACAAAGGTTTTATTTCTTAGCGATTTGCTTTGGCAAAAATTTGTATGATCTGTGTGTGTAGCGAGGAAATTATTACACTGCGATTTAGTATACTGCAAGCAAATGTGGACCATTCATGCAGGCAAATCCAAATTGAGACTCTATTCATTGAATAGTTCATACAATCCACCATTGTGCCAAGCAATCACATATTAATGTCAACCCAACAGTAATTGGGCATTGGTGTTCAATGTGCCTTGTACAGGACTAACTGGGTGATATAACTGCATTCTTGTCTGCTAAATCTTCTCAGCCTGTTGGCTAAAATCAAAGAACAATAGAAGTAAAAATTTATTTAAAGAAAGGCTTGCATTAACACTGCAATGGAGTTACTGTGAAAATTCCCGGCACCTGTTTGGGTCGATGTACCTAATCAGCACGTCTCTCAGACTGTGGGAGGAAACCAGAGCACCTGGAGGAAACCCACGCAGACACCAGGAGAACATACAAACTCCATGCAGGCAGTGACCCAAGCCGGGAATTGAATCAGGATCCCTGTTGCCATGAAGCAGCAGTGCTAATCACTGTCTGTGACTGCCTGTGCTGAAAAATCCCCTTCTCCAGGAAGGTGCATGTGTTTACAGATTGATCTAAGAGAATGTGACTCAGTCACCATGTCCCACGTGGAGTGGTAGGTGATTCTCCTTACTGTCTCCACCACCTTTTCAGGCAATGGGTTCCAAACCAACTCGGTACATTAAAAACAAATGCTTCTTGATTTGTGGTGAAGTCGTGCGCAGCAAGAGCTGTGATCTCAAAATTTGTCTTTCGTTTGCAGATAAGGCCAAGGATTTTGCACTGACCTGCCCCAAAGCAGTCCATCCAAACCTGCACCAGCCACCCGTCTCCCACCACGCTGTGCCCACCCTCATCTCCAACCACAACAGCTTCATCCCGCCCGGAAGCAGCTCGGCGATGCTGCTGCAGAGGAACAATGAGGAAGAGAAATGGATGGCCAAACAGCGGCAGTTGCGGCAGGAGAAGGAGGACCGGCAGTACCAAGTGTCGGAGTTTCGGCAACAGGTACTTGAGCAGCACCTGGACATTGGCCGACCAGGCTCGCATAATGAAGTGGAGCACAGGGATTCTGTTAGGTAAGGCCGAGTGATGTGAGACTCCGGGGTTAAGCCTTTGAGACAGCGGGTAATCAATGGAAACTGTAGATGGATTAACTCAACTGGACATTACAGCAGGTTGGGTGATACCAGATCAGCAACAACTCAATTTCCATCCATTAAACTCAATGAGATAAAGATCTTGAGGCATTGATCAAGTTGTACACTTAGAGGCTTATTCAAATCACCCATCAGCTCCTGAAACATGCAGATGTTTAAAGCCAAACACTAATGGTCCAATTTACCCTCTTTTAGTTGGTGGGAGAGTAGGACTATACGACTGCTTTGAAATATGCTCCTTGCCTGAGGTGATGGGGAGGAAATTGCTCCCAACAGTGTTTATAATTAACACGTTCCTCTTTGATTTGCAATAACTCATTTGTTAACCTTTTTACTTCAACTAACTTAACTAATGAGTTTATTGATTGGGCAAGAGGAGTGTTCAGTGAGTATGTTGGCTTGAGAGAGATGTCACCCCCTAAATTTACTAACCTTTGTGATTCCATATTGAGTAAGAGAAGGCAGATGGCCAAGCGGTCTTATCGCTATGCTATTTAATCCAGGAACTCAACTAATGTTCTGGGGATCCGGGTTTGAATCCCGCTACGGCAGATGATGGAAATTGAATTCAGTGAAAAATATCTAGAATTAAAAATCTACTGATGACCATGCAACCATTGTAATTGAAAAAACCTGGTTCACTAATCTGAAAGAATTTTGCACCCTTTCCTGGTCTGGCCTAGAGAAAGCCACAGACTCTCAACAGCTCTCAGGAAACTAGGGATGGGCAACAGATGCTAACCAGCCGGCAATGCCCATTGTCCCATGAGCAGATAAGAAAATTATGAGCTCTACGCTAACAGAAACTTGGGTCAGAATTTTCCAGCCTGCATGCCAGCATGATTATCCAGTCCCGTAGAAGTCAATGGACTTTGAGGCCAATGCGCTGGGCAGCCTGCTATGGTGACAGGGCTGGAAAACTCCAGCCTATGATGTGTGCGATAGCAACAGATTCAATGCCACCTTTACTCTCTGGTAGCCGTTGAGGACACTAATGGCGCAGCAGCACCATTTAGGAAGACTGGGCCAGATTCTCACATGAATGTTGCCAAACTATAATAGTTCGCAGAGCTATTGACATTGCGTTAAGGTTGCAGGCAATCTGTTAATCACGCTATTTGAGATTGAACTTAAAACAAAGAAGAATAATTTGAAGGGAGAATAAAGGAACCATTTTCAGGAATATATATATATGAAGAGATAGCAAAATAGAATCCTTGGAGGCTTTGGGCTTAATTAAATTTTAGTAAAGTCAGCCTTAGCTAAAGGCTGTAACACGTCACAAGGGAAGTGTGCACATGGCAGTTTTGTCTTGTGTTTCATTCAGCATCAGCTAAGAACATGCAGAATGTTATTTTTTTATCAGTGTATCCACTGGGGATTAAATGGAGAGTCTCAGAACTCACTTGTAACAGCCTGAACTAACTGTCCCAACCTCCCTTCGGGAGCCGTTCTGAAGAAACTCATTATATCCATCCATCTTATATGGACCTGTGATGGTTTCTCAATTTACGTTGTGATTTCCACCATGCAGGGGAAGAGCCCTGGGAAGGGGACAAATGGCACAATCTGCCCTTTTGCTTGACTTGAGAGTGCAACTTTCGAGTAAGCACCCTCCAGCCTCCTGAATTAGGCACCCTTACCCCGTCACATGCAATTCCCATTTTTCCACAATGCCATGCCACGATGAAAAACAGCCAAGTGAAAATTGTCATCCAAACTGTGCCACGTTAGTCCTGCAGTGGTTAAAAACGCACACATCAGCCAGAATTAGCCTGATGGTGTTCATAGTTTAGAATAGAGTGGACATGCAGCTGAGGAACTGGTTACTGCCACAAGAGGCTGTGGAGGCCAAGACATTGAGTCTGTTTAAGACAGAGATGATAGGTTCTTAATTAGTGAGGGGAATTAAAGATTTTGGAGAAAAAAACGGGAGATTAGAGTTGAGAAATATAACGTTTAATGTTTATCTAATAGTGTTACAGTAGGCTTACATTAACACTGCAATGAAGTTACTGTGAGAATCCCTTAGTAATTGGGTCACTGTGCAGAGTCTGCATATTCTTCCTGTGTCTGCGTGAGTTTCCTCCAGAGGCTCCAATTTCCTCCCACAGTCCGAAAGACGTGCTGGTTAGGTTCATTGGCCATGCTAAATTCTTCCTCAATGTACCCAAACAGGCGCCCGAGTGTAGCAATTAGGAGAGTTTCATAGTAATTTCATTGTAGTGTTAATGTAAGCCTACTTGTGACAGTAATAAATGAACTTTTAGGTCATTCAGTCTATTATACCCCTCCCAGCATTCAGTAGATTATGACTGGTCTATACATCACTTGCATTTAACCCACCTTTGTTCTTTAAGCCTTATTCAACATAAATCTATTGACTTTGAAAATGTCTACTTACTCTCATTATCCATTGCCTCCTTAAGAAATTGTGAATTCTAGCTTCTTTCCCATTTATCTGCAGAAGCATTTCCTGATTTTGCTCCCCAATGGCCAGCCTCAATTTTTAGACTTGTTCTGAGTTACCTTCCTCATTTGGATGAAATAGTTGCTTTGTATCTGCCCATTTCAAATCCCTTTGTCATTTTAAATAGCCTCCCTCACAGTCTCCTAAACCCCAGACAGTACAGTACAACTCTGGTTAGTGTAAGCAGCCCTCCTTGAGGTCTTGTGGCTCTAGTATTTTCATGAATCTGTACCATTCCCTCTCCAGAGCTAATACCTGGACATCTTTCTTGAGGAACTGGTGCCCAAAGCTGAATGTTGTCTTCTGGCTGGGGTCCAACCAATTCTCTGCACAACTGAAGCGTCCGCCCACCTCACTGAGAAATTTCAACAACCTTCAGATAAAGGCCAACATATATTCGCCTCTTTGACGATCTCCTGCTCTTCCATCATTGTATGGTGTGGAGATGCCGGCGTTAGACTGGGGTAAACACAGTAAGAAGTCTCATAACACCAGGTTAGAGTCCAACAGATTTATTCGGTAGTAAACGCCACTAGCTTTTGGGGCTTGTCCCTTCAAGTGAGCACAAACAGAGCTTATAAAGGCACACACAGTTTACAGAATACTGATTGGAATGCGAGTCTCGATGGCTAATCAAGATGCAGACAATGTAAGTGGAGATGGCATTAAGCGTAGGTTAAAGAAATGTGTATTGTCTCCAGATGGGACAGTAAGTGAGATGTTGCAAGCCCAGGCAAGTCATGGGGGTTACAGATACTATGACATGAACCCAAGGTCCTGGTTGAGGCTGTCCTCGTGTGTGCGGAACTTGGCTGTCAGTCTCTGATTAGCGATTCTGCACTGACCTTAAAGTGAAGGCTGCCTTGGAGAACATTTACCCAAAGATCCATCATTGTCCAGAACCCTCTGCTGGAAAATACGAGGATGAGGATGTTGAGTTTGGAAATGATGCCCTTTGTGGGTGACATGGTCTCTCAGCATTTGCTGTCCTGACTATTCCAGCATGCCCTTGGCTGCTGTCCCACATTCTATGCTGTGTAAACATGAGGGGCGGAATTTTCCTTCCTCACCCACCAACGAGAATCATAGCGGGTGGGGAGGGTGCACCATGCAAAAGGTCCATTGACTTCGGGTGGGATTTTCCAGTCTTGTGGGCGAGCGCAGATGGAAAATCCAGCCTGAGGTTTTCCAGAACTTTGCTGCTCGTGTCAGATTACTGCCTAGCCTTGCTTCTCCCTAGCTCTGTAACTTCTTTTACACCCCCCTCTATCTTCTGAGATATCTGTCTATCCTTAATTTTAATCTCTCCCCCAACGACGGCTGTCCCCTCAGTTACCTAAGCTGCAAATTCTGTAATTCCCTCCCTGCAGCTCGCCACCTCTCTCCCCTTAGCTTTCCGCCTTTAAGACACTCCTAAAACCTATCGGCTTTCTGATCTTCTGTCCCACTGTCTCGCTATGTGGCTTGATGCCATCTAAAGCAACTTAGGACATCCACATTACATTAAAGGTGCGACGTCAATGCAAGTTGTTTTTGTCTAGGTATGTAAGTGAAGAACGATGACTGTACCCTGGCGCAGAGGCCCTCTGGCTGTTGTGGAACGGCGTCTCCGTGTTGGTCAGTCCCTTCACTGACAATGGAGAAGGTTTGCAAGGAAATTGTAGTCATGGCATTACAGTATCAGCACTTTTACTTGATTGTCAAATTAAAACATTCCGTGCTTACAAAGACTGCCATATTTTCAAAAGATCTGTCTGTGTGTCATGACAATCCAGCTATGAGTGCTCACAGATAATGGACTCATATGCATAGCCCTGACGCGACTACAGATCCATACACCAGCTACTATTACAGTTAAATTGGGTTTTTAACAGTATGTTGGATGACAAATTATATGTAGATAACCGCACTGATAATTATATGATACTTTATGGGGAGCAAAGGTCACCATAATTTGCAAGCTGCTGTGTTACAATTACTCTCTCTGTCTCTCTCTCTCTCCCCCTCTCTCTCTTCTTCACTCTATTGACACAGCTATGAGCAAAACTGAAAAGGTAATTGTATTCACATCCTGAAGCCACAGGGGTTGCGATGAAAAAAAAATGTTCTGACGCCTGTTTGTTCGGTCCATTGCTGGATGATTAAGCATTGCTCACGCGGGCAGCTTCCCGCTCTGGTGATTTATTATCGTCAAGGTTCTTTTTTAATATCTCTCTCTCAGCTTAACAGGCTAATCAGGTGCAGGAGGAGCTGGGATCTGAGATTCTGGCTTTATTCTCGGTGTGCGCCGCTAGGGATTGGTCGCGCAATTCCCGAAGCTTTATAATAGCCCAAACCCCTGGCTGCTTTTGAGGAATTTAAGGTGATTTCTAATTAATAACATAAGAACGCCGGAGTGATGTTCAGGAAGCGGATGATAATCCCGCTTCATCTGTCTAATACTGGCTGATAATTGCATTGTTCTGAACAAGAGAAAGCCTCTTGGCAACTGTCTGCTTATATTAAATGGTGACGGAAGAAGGAAGGTGATGAGACGCGGTTGAGTTGATGAATCTAATCTGGTTATGCAAGGCAAAGAAAGACCAGGTCTGACTGCCCCTTTCACAGAATAAAGTTGCAACTTCCTAACTGGGTGCAGAGTCTTTAAAGTGGTTAGCACTGCTGCCTCACAGCTGCAGTGACCTAGGTTCGATTCCCAGCTTGGGTGACGGTGCAGAGTCTACACGTTCTCCCTCGTGTTTGCGTGAGTTTACTCCGAGTGTTCCACTTTCCTCCCACACTCTAAAGTTACAAGTTAGGTGGATTGGCTGTGCTAAGTTGCCCCTTAGTGTTCCCAGATGTACACACTGGGGGTAATTATGTGCACTTCATAGAATCATAGGACTCTACAGTGCAGAAAGAGGCCCTTCAGCCCATCGAGTCTGCACCTAACACAATCCCACCCAGGCCCTACCCGCATATCCCTACACATTATACCCACTAATCCCTCTAACCTACACATCCCTGGACACTAAGGGGCAGTTTCTTAGCATGGCCAATCAATCTAACCTGCTCATCTTTGGACTGTGGGAGGAAACCCACACGGACACAAGGAGAATGTGCAAACTCCACACAGACTGTGACCCGAGCCAGGAATCGAACCCAAGACCCTGGAGCTGTGGAACAGCAGTGCTAACCACTGTGCTACCGTGCCACAGTTATGGAGATAGAGCCTGGATAAAATGTTTTTTTAAGGTGTCAGTGCAGACTCGATTGGCTGAATGCCACCGTAGGAATTCTAAATGTTATGAGATACCTATAGAGTTGTGAAGCGTATCCTTGTCTTTAATTCATTCATGGTATCTGGGCATCTGCCAGGTAAAGACTACAATGAAGTATTTTTGGAAGTGCAGTCACTATTGTAAGCAGCATGGTAAATAATTGCACAAAACAAACTCCCACAAACAACAACGTAATCACAACAAATTGGCTCTTCCAGTGTCGCTGATTGCACAGAAAGAGGCCATTCAGCCCATCAAAACTGCACCAACAACAATCCCACTCAGCCCCTATCCCCGTAACTCCACGTATTTACCCTGCTAGTCGACCAACAGTAGGTTTAATTTAGCATTGCCAATCCACCTGACCCGCATGTCTTTGGAGAGTGGGAGGAAACCGGAGCACCCAGAGGAAACCCGCACAGATACAGGGAGAATGCACAGACTCCATAGTCACCCAAGTCAAGAATTGAACCTGGGTCCCTGAAAGTCAGCAGTGCTAACTGCTGTGCCCCCTTATTGCCCTTCTTGCTTCTTCAGAATATTGGCATGGTCCCTCTAAGACAGCAGATAAGACTTCTGGGTATAATGTCTAATCTGCAATTAACAGCTTCTGTTGTATCGCACTCCCTCAACATTGCACTGGGAGTGTGCATCAAGATGGGGTCTTGCATCTTTACCATCTTCACCTATTCATTGTGTGTGGGTGGTGTTGAGAATAAGTAATGGCAACGCTAAAATATCTGGGAAGGCAAGAGGGGGAGATTGTGCCACCAATGGATCCCCTATTTCTAGGGCCATTTCCTTAAGTACTCCTGGATGAAAATGGTCAGGCCCTGGGGATTAATCCACCTTCTATCTATTAATTTCCCCAAAACTACTTCTCCTCAGTATTGGTGTCAGCAAACCGGCACTGACACTGGTGGCACGGAATTTTGTGCCCGTCTGCCTCTGCTCCGGTCCCTGTTGGCACACGGACATCCTGCCCCTTAGTGTCCAAGCACATTTATAAAGAGCCAAGCCTGTAGGGTTAATTTGCAGCATCCCAGGGGAACTGCAAGGAACATGGGGTTGAACCCATCATTAAAATTAAGAATTTGTATGGTTACTATCACATTGTATAGTAATGAAGTAAGAATGACCATAAGTTGAAAAACATGAAGCCAGTTACTGAACATTGGTTGGAGTGGCTGAATGTCCCCCTTTTCAGCACAGTTCATACATTTTTGGGTACTGAAAGTCTCCCTGTAAAACCTAATGTTTGCGCAGTCCTAAGCGGATAGAGTGAGAAGTCCCTCAAGACCAGTTGAAGTCCAACAGATTTATTTGGAATCATGAGCTTTCAGAACGTTACTCCTTCGTCAGTTGAATGAGACCCCTGTTGGACTTTAACCTGTAGGGATATGGGCCCCAGTCCAACACTGGCATCTCCAACTGGTGGCAAACCGGATGGAGTTGTCTTGTGACATGTATTTCTTCTTTCTTCAAAACCAGAGGAAACAAAGCTTTAATAGAGCAGGTTGCCAGGCAGGCTTGCTTCATTTTGATAGCAAGGTCTTCTCAACCTGTGGACACGTGAGAAAGGCCTCAATACTTCAGTCCTCGTTAATAATGTTTACGCATTACCTCAAACATAAAAGGCTGAGAGCAAAGATATTCTCATCTTGAGCAGTGTGGCAGCTGAGGTCCACATTGTGTTCTTTGGCTCTTGTGCTTTGCGATCTGGTGCCATCATCGTGACTGGCCCCAGGCTCAATAATCAGATGGTCAGAGGAAGGAGTAATTCAGTGATTCGATTAGGCAGCGTTGGATTGTTGTCATTAACATAGAACATAGAACATTACAGCACAGAACAGGCCCTTCGGCCTTCGATGTTGTGCCGACCAAAATAAAAAGCAATGCCCCAATTACTGCATGGACCTTCTGTCCTCATCTGCTTTCTCCTCCTTATAGAATCAGACAGTGCAGAAGAGGTCCATCGAGTCAACACCAGCACACAATAAATCTGAGCTCCCACCTAATTCCATTTACCAGCACTTGGCTCATATCCTTGAGTGTTATGACGTGTCAAGTGCTCATCCAGGTATTTTTTTTAAAAGGATGTGAGGCAACTACTACCCTCCCAGGCTGTGCATTCCAGACTTTCACCACCCTCTGGGTAAAAAGGTTTTCCCCTCATCCTCCCTAAACCTGATGCCCCTCACTGTGAACGCATGCTCCCTTGTGCCTGACTCTTCAACTCAGGGAAACAGCTGCTTCTCCTCCCTCTGTTCATGGCCCTCATAATCTTAGGCACCTCGGTCCAGTCACCCCCCCCAGCCTACCCAACCTCTCTTCATAATTTAAAAGTTCCTTCCCAAACAGCATCCTCCTCTGCAGCCCCTCCAGTGCAATCACATCCTTCCTCTGATGTGGCGACTGGAAGTGCACACAGCACTCTTGCCTCACCAAAGTTCTGTACGACTCCAACGTGACTTCACGGAATCTTACAATGTAGAAGGAGACCATTTGGCCCAGTGAGTCTGCACCAATCACGATCCCACCCAAGCCCAATCCCTATAACCCCACCTATTTATCCTAGTTAGTCCCCCTGACAGGATTGGAAATGGGGCAGCTATAGCAATGGCCAATCCACCTAACCTACACATCTTTGGACTCCCCTGCTTTTGTAATCCACAATTAAAAACTCAGTGCTGGAAATAGTCAACAGGTCAGGTAGCACTTGTGGAGAGTGAATCCCCTCACAGTTTATCACCCTGACCTTTCTGAGGAAATTTTGAAATGTAACAGGTTTTGTTGTGCAAGTGTTGGATTCCTGTTACCGGGTGGGAGGCAGATACCAGTGCGCCTAAGGCTAATGTTGTCTCTTTGTATCGTTGCTTCCTCAGCAGATCTGGACACAGTCACCATGAGGTCTGTAGCAGGGATCAGCCCCAGCAGTTGGGAGCTCCGCCACCCCTCATCTCCCCCAAACCCCAGCACAAGGAGCACCATTCCGGCCCGGCCGTCCTCTGGAACCCGGTGAGCCTGATGGACAACCACACCGAGGTCCGCAAGAGCCACGATCACCACGTGCTGAACAACTACACCAGCCACTATGACTCTCACCGGCAGACGGGCCCCCTCATCAAGATGGAGAAGGTCCATGGCCACGAGGAGAGCGTCAAGAGGCGTGACAACCTCGAGAAATACCAGCCGCCGCGAGGCCCTGGCTCCATGGAGCACACCGCCCACACCCATTCCTACGGTCCCCCTTTCGCCGAGCTTGAAAAATCTGCCCAGACCATCCTCAACCAGCAGAGGATGTCCGTGCCCTTCCCAGGACATTACAGTGACACGAGTTTGTTGCACAAGCCGGCTTCGACCTATCGGCAGCCCCACGGTCCCCCGCGGGCACCAGGACCCATGTACGTCTATGACGAACTTCTCCAACGCCACAGGAGGCTGATCAGCAAGCTGGACCTTGAGGAGAAGAAACGGAAAGAGGCAAAAGAGAAAGGTGAGTCTTGGTGGCTCAAGAACTTGTATAGGAACGAGAAGTGGGAGTCGGCAATTCAGCCCTTTGAGCCTGCTCCGCCATTCACTTTGATCATGATTGATCACTGAATTCATGATCCTGATCCTGCCTTCCCCCCACACCCCTGGATCCCTTTAGCCCCTCGAGCTGTACCTAATATCTTCTCGAAATCAGACAACTTTTTGGCCTCCACTACATTCTGCGGTAGTGAGTTCCACGCATTCACCATCCTCTGGGTGAAGAAATTTCTCCTCACCTCAGTTCTAAAAGGTTTACCCCCAGCACAGTGGCAGTGTGGTTAGCACTGCTGCCTCACAGCGCCAGGGACCCAGGTTCAACTCCCAGCTTGGGTCACGTCTGTGTGGAGTTTGCACGTTCTCCCCGTGTCTGCGCGGATTTCTGTCGGGTGCTCCAGTTTCCTCCCACAGTTCGAAAGATGTGCTGGTTCGTGTGTTGACCTGAACAGGTGCCAGAATGTGGCGACTAGGGGAATTTCACAGTAACTTCATTGCAGTAATGTAAGTTTTACCTGTAACTAATAAATACCCGCTAATAATGCCCCTGTTAGTGATAATTGACATCTTATTCTGGACTCCCCCACCACTGTTAGAGCATTATATTTTGGTCTTGCCGCATCAGTGAGAGTGTGATGACTTATTCTGAATACCGCGGAGAATAGAGCCTTTTTTTTTGCCTTTGGCTTGTCCTCAGTCTGTTCTGCTGCTTTGCTGCCATGGTCCAGGCCCCTTGCTCCAACTTTTTCCCCCCAGTCCATTGATAATAGAGACCCAACGCATCCTTGGCCTTACCCTTGGCTGGGCTTCTCCCCATAACCAAGGGTGAAGCTAGTAAAATAATCAATGTACCGAGGCTTTTCTGTAAAAATATGTAAAAATATTGATAATGGGAAAGAATGCACGCTTCATGGACGGTATTGAAGTAACTTTGTAAATTGGAGAATCGAGTATAAAAGTTGGAGTGTTATAGTAAGATTATATAAGGCATTGGTGAGGCCGAATTTAGAGTATTGTGTACAGTTTCGGTCACCTAGTTACAGGAAGGATGTAAATAAGGTTGAAAGAGTGCAGAGAAGATTCACAAGGATGTTGCTGGGACTTGAGAAGCTAAGTTACAGAGAGAGATTGAATCGTTTAGGATTTTATTCCCTGGAATGTAGAAGTATGAGGGGAGATTTGATAGAGGTATATAAAATTCTGATGGGTATAGATACAGTGAATGCAAGCAGGCTTTTTCCACTGAGGCAAGGGGAGAAAAAGGGCATGGGTTAACGGTGAAAGGAGAAAAATTTAAAGGGAATATTAGGGGCGGGATTCTTCACGCAGAGAGTGGTGGGAGTGTGGAATGAGCTGCTGAATAAAGTGGTAAATGCATGGTCAGTTTTAACATTTAAGAAAAACTTGGATGGGTTCACTGATGAGAGAGGTGTGGAGGGATTGGTCCAAGTGAAGGTCAGTGAGACTGGGCAAAAAATGGTTCGGCACAGACAAGAAGGGCCAAAAGGCCTGTTTCTGAGCTGTAATCTTCTATGGTATAATGGTTCTAACTCAGAAGGAAAATGAACAAGACCATATCAGCTCAGTAAACCCAAAGTTTCAGCCTCATGCATAGGCTATATATGAGCTGATAGATTCAGTTGGTGAAACTGTAATATAAGTCAGCTGAGGAGCAAGAGAAACTGTGAATGTCCTCATTGGCGATGACAGATATCTTCATAAGTAATATAGAAAAATGCCTTTAATGCCACTTATTTCCAGGGTGCTCATGGATTTCCTCAGACTTTCCAAACTGCGAGTAGTCCTGGAATAAACGTGGATGGCACGGTGGCACAGTGGTTTGCAGTGTTGCCTCACAGTGCCAGGGACTGCGGTTCAATTCCCGGCTTGAGACACTGTCTGTACAGAGTCTGCACATTCTCCCCATGTCTGTATGGGTTTCCTCCGGGTGCTCTGGTTTCCTCCCACAGTCCAAAAGACGTGCTGGTTAAGTACATTGGCCGTGCTAAATTCTCCCTCAGTGTACCCGAACAGGCGCCGGAGTGTGGCGACTAGGAGATTTTCACAGTAACTTCATTGCATTGCTAATGTAAGCTTACTTGTGAGACTAATAAATAAAATTTAATAAATCATCCTGCAGTTTCTTAAGACAAGGATTCCAATATTTTTCTCCCCTCACTTTTCTGCAGTTCTGACCTGTATATTCTAGGGAAGATTTACTTGTAGTGGAAGCGGTGCAGTGAAGGTTCACTAAAATGGTTCCTTTGATGAAGGGTGTGAGTGGGAGAGGAGGGGTTCTGTGTTAAGGGATGAGTAAATCCTGTGCAGTTCAGAAGCTTGGAAGACAACATCAGTGGAATGTGGAAGAATGTAGAGGGTTCAACAGGATTGACACAGAGGTTGTCCCCCCCAATCACCCCTCCTCCCCAGTACCACCCAGCTGGGGATTCTCAAACACGGGTGCACACTCTCAGGATAAGCGAACAATCACCTAGGATGGAGCTGAAGATAAATTTCTTCACTCGGAATGTTGTGAGTTTGTGGGATTTTCTACCTCAGGAGGTTGGGGATGCTCCTCTGTTGAGTATGTTTAAGGCCGAGATTGACAGAGTTTTTGCTCTCTTGGAGACATCGAAGGAGACATGGAGCGGGCAGCAAAGTAGAGGAGGTACAGAAGATCAGCCATAATGATGTTGAGCGAAGGAATAGGCTGGAGGGGCTGAATGGTCTTCTCCTGCCACTATTTCTTGTGTTCTTCTGACCCACTCCTCTCTGTGTCAAACACCAATTGCAAAACCACTCGGGCTGATGTTAGCTCATGTAGTCCAGATACTAAAACTGTGACCCAGCTGCTGTTCAGCACGGAAGCGGGGTCAGTTTTCTCAACAATCGCTTAAAAGTGGTGTACTTCTGGAAGCTAAGTTTGATATTTTGAGCCATTGTGGTACTTGATTCAACAGGACTATACTTAGTCAGAATCTGCTGTATCTCTCAGTGTGTGTGTGTGTGCGCGCATGTGTATGTGTGTGTGCGCGCGCATGTGTATGTGTGTGTCTGTGTGTGTGCACGCATGTGTATGTGTGTGTGTCTGTGTGCGTGCGCGCATGTGTATGTGTGTGTGCACGCGCGCTCAGTTAGTTAATTGTAGGATTGAAATGAACTAATTGGACAGTGCTGCTTGGAGTGAATGTGCTGACACAGCAGACTATATTTGCATGCTGTCAGGCTGCTTTGTCAGTTATTCTGTCACTTTGCTTCCACTGTTCCTAATTAGGTTATTACTATGACTTTGATGACTCGTATGATGAAAGTGATGAAGAGGAAGTTCGAGCACATCTCTGGCGAGTTGCTGAGCAGCCGCCTCTGAAACTTGACGATTCATCTGAGGTATGTTAACACTTCTCCGTTGTGACATCCCAAAAATAGCTCGTGAAACGATAACGAGAATCTGATAGACTTCAGAAGCCTCCAGTTTTTTTTTTGCCTTCTTCGCCGCATTGTCAATTTGCCATTCCCCCTCTCCTGTAATGAAAACGTTTCTGCTCAAATTCTCCGCTTATTGTTGGATTTTCAAACAAAATTAAGTGCATCGTGTTGACCTGTTGAGCTTACATTTTACTGCTATTTTATGTCAAACTTTATGAAGGAGAAAAGAGCTTAGAATTGAGTTAACATTAAGTTGGCAGTAGTCAAATTTTAAGTTTGTATTTATATTGCTCATAATGCTTCTTTTAATCCTACTTTTCTTCAAGTTCCTTCCCTCTGCAACCTGGTTGGTAGAGCCCTTTACACACATTTCCCATCCTTCCCTCACTGGGGCGGCACGGTGATTAGCACTGCAGCCTCACAGCACCAAGGACAGGGTTCGATTCCCGGCTTGGGTCACTGTCTGTGTGGAGTCTGCACATTCTCCCCATGTCTGCATGGGTTTCCTCTGGGTCTCCGGTTTCCTCCCACATTCTGAAATTGGGTGCATTGACCCAAACAGGTGCCGGAGTGTGGCGACTAGGGAAATTTCACAGTAACTTCATTGCAATGTTAACGTAAGCCTTACTTGTGACTAATAAATAAACTTTAACTTTCACTCCCTGAAAATGGTTAGGTGCATTGGCCATGCTAAATTCTCCCTCAGTGTATCTGAACAGGCACTGGATGTGGTGACTAGAGGATTTTCACAGTAACTTCAGTGCAGTAAGCCTACTTGTGACACCAGTAAATAAAATGGCCATTCTTCGGTTAATGTGGGTATGCTATCTGACTGTGAGTGGTGGCACTCCAACCCACATCCTCACCCAGTGTCAACAGAGACCCAGATTTCTACACATGAATGTATATATATATGTTCACACACACACACACACACACACACAGTTACCAGGAAGAATTGCAGTGAATGTGATCACTGCACAATGAGTTGCTGATCCTTCTAAAACCAGCCTGGGATAAACGCTGTTTGGCCTGGAGGGTTCAGTATGGCACAAACGTCACCTGAGTCAACAAGAGTCACAGTGCTGCGTTTGAATAAATTATCCAGGCAAAGTAATGCTTTTTCAGCACTGACCTGAGCACAGTGATATTTAATAGACTGCGGGAGACCCGCACTGCAGCTTCTTCCCAGCAAAATAAAAGTGCTCCTGAGTAGCTTTTCCCAGGCTGTGTGCTTAATTTGACGCTGTTAGGGAGATTCCCATTTCCCACTGCATTCTATGGATCAGTAGTACACTGAAGCAGTTTATCTGACGGTGCATTAAAACAGATGTAACCCTGCAAGAAACAAAAGCAAATTGCACAGTCATTCCACCGAGTGGAGCAAGCAGACTTCAGAACAGAGCAGTGCTATACCTGGACTGTGATCATTAGAATAACCACCATTGGCCCTCCAATTACAAAGGAAACTAGAATGCTAAAGTGCAGAAGGAGGTCATTCGGCCCATCGAGTCTGCACTGACCACAGTCCTCCCCAAACCCTATCCCCAACAATCCCAAGGATTTACCCCAGCTTATGCCTCTGACATAAAAGGGCAAATTAGCATGGTCAATCCATCTAACCCACATGTCTTTGGAGTGTGGGAGGAATTGGAGGAAACCCACACAGACATGGGGAGAACGTGCAAATTCCCCAGACAGTGACCCAAGCCGGAATTCAAACCTGGGACCCAGGCACTGTGAGTCAGCAGTGCTAACCACTGTGTCACCATGCTGCCTGACTACATTTAGCAGTGCAGGAACGACAGTACATACTGACTTGTAGCGGTGAGAAAAACTCATCAGTAGACAAAGAAAGGGTGAATGAAGGGGGGGAAATTAAACAAATAACTGGAGGAGGCCACATAGTGTTTCCAGCACATCAGTGCAAAGTATAAAGCAGGCACATTTGCAACAATCTTCGGTCAGAAATGCAGACTGGATGATTCACCTGGATATTCCCGCTGTCACAGATGTCAGTCTTCAGCCAATTCAGTTCAGTCCATTTGATATCAAGAAATGGCTAAGGCATTGGCTATTGCTAAATCTATGACCCTGACAACATTGCTGCAACAGTACTGAAGACTTGTGCTCCAGAACTTACTGTACTCTTAGCCTAGCTGTTCCACAACCCTGGTATCTACCTGGCAATGTAGCAGTGTGTATCAGCGGTGTGTACCAACTACAAGAAGCATTGCAGAAACTCACCAAAGCTCCCTAGACAGCACCTTACAAACCCATGACAACTACCATCTAGAAAGAAAAGAGCAGCAGTGACATGGGAACATCACCATCTACAGAGTTCCCCTCCAAACGACTTACTACCCTGACTAGGAAATAAATGGCTGTTCCCTCACTGTTGCTGGGTCAAAATCCTGGAACTCGCTCTCTAACAGCACTTTGGGTGTACCTACATCACATGGAATGCAGCAATTCCAGAAGGAAGCTCATTACAGCAATTAGGGTTGGTTTTGCCAGCAAAGCTCACATCCCATGAAATAAAAAGTTAAAATAATTTGGTGAAAAGTGGAACATTTTAACACTCAGATCTGGAGGAATTCTGGTCTTTGAGTCAACCCGTCTCCAGATGTAAATTATCTGAAGGTCGATGGTGACAGGTTAGTGAAAGGTTGCAAAGTGTGTCTTGGAATGAGACATGATCCAGCGCAGGGTGGTTTCATTCCAAAATCAAGCGCAAGAAAACTGGGCGCACGATTTCTTCGCAGTGGAAGGGAAAGCTTTGTTTTGGTTACTCACTATAGTAAGTGGATAAATATTGAGTCTAAAACGCTGGATTATGTGAATATTGATAGATGGGAAAGAGCCAGGGAGTGGGTTAATTATGTAGCTCTTCCAGAGAGCCAGGACGGACACGATGGGCCAAATGGCCTCTCTCTGTGCCGTAAGATTTTTTACATTTCCTCCCATCTATATCGTCCTCCATCTCTCGAGTTCCAGCAGGTTCACTAACCATCCTGTCACTAACCATCCTGGATTTTATGGGACCATCCTGTAATTTGGACACTTGTCCCTTATCCTGGGTTGTTTGGGGCAGCCTTTTTTGACGCAGGCCCTCAGAGGTGGCAGTGCTACCCACTGTGCCACCCATGGTAACCTGGCTTGGCAGCTGAGCCGGCCTCTTTCTGTGCTGTAAGATTCTACAATCACGTGACTTTGTAACTTCTTTCTTTTGCCCTTTATGTACCCTGAGGGTGATAGTATCCCTTCAACTTGATCCTGTGCAACTAAACTAGGGAGATCCTATAGATTACCTCACCAAAACAGGCATTCAGGTATTTGTCCAGTAATTTACATTTGCGTCCTTGCTCCTAATGGTGAGTGAAGATAAGAAATTGATCGGGTCTACAATGCAGTGGGTGGCTGACTGGATGGGTGGTATTACAGCAATTGACATAACAGCTCTAAATAGCAACAGACTGACCTGAATTAGGTGTAAAAACTATCTTAATTTGGCTTGCGTCAATCAATCTTCATTTAATTACATTATCATCTCAATGCATTTCTTCATTCTGTCCCCTGATACTCCCAATTAAATCCTGAAAAGGATCATTAGTTCCTCTACTCATCAATTCACCAATTTACCAGCTTGAATTCAGCTACATGACGATGAGTTGAAGAGCTTCAGTTGACCCACACCTCATTGTAAAATTGCTTCAGAAGACGGTCCCATGCCGGTGCCCAGTCTCCGGGAGCTGGAGGAAATGCTCAGCTTTTCCCACGTGTTCCATGGTTTACAGAACAGCAGGAGGACAAGCACACACAGTTCTGCAGTGATGTTTTGCCAGCTGTGATTTGTGACTGTATCACCTGTCCTCCCTAGTCAGGATGCAGTGGGGCTGTACAGGCCTATAAGAATGCTGTAAGCCTGCGGGAATAGGTCGAGGCCCTGGTTATGCTTGAACGGTCCCCCTGAACCGAGTGGTTAGCACTGCTGCCTCACAGCACCAGGTCCAGGTTTGGTTTAGTGTAGTTTTGGTTTATTGATTAATGTCACAAGTCGGCTTACGTTAACACCTCAATGAAGTTATCATAAAAATCCCCCAGTTGCCATACTCTGGCGCCTGTTCGAGTACATTGAGGGAAAATTTAGCATAGCCAGTGCATCTAACCACTCTTTCAGACTGTGGGAGGAAACTGGAGCACCCGGAGGAAACCCATGCAGACACAGGGAGAATGTGTAGACTCTGCACAGGCAGTGACCCAAGCCAGGAATCAATCCCGGGTCCTTGGCGCTGTGAGGCAGCAGTGCTAACCACTGTGCCACTCCGTGCTGACCCAGCCAGCAACGCCCATATCTCATGAATGAAAAAATTCCAGCATCCACAGTAATTTGCTTTGAAGTTAAACCCCGGTGTCCTGACTCACATTTATCTCTCCAGAGAGCAAGTTGCTGTTTGTGGGAGTTTGCTTGGTGTAAATTGGCTGTTGTGCTGGTGGAAAATTACTTAATTGACTGCAAAGCACTTTTGAGACATGTGATGGATGTGCAAAGTGCTATATAAATGCAAGTTTTTTCTTCCTCCCCACCCCTGCGGCCCCGCACCAACTTCAGGCTCTATCTAATCTTTTGAGTTAATCGCTATGAAATGTAAATCGAATGAGAAGCAGGAAAGGAACAATTTTTAGGTCTCGGCACAATTGCCCTTTTCCCTTCCTGTGCTCTCGGGTGTTACTGAGTTCATCACACCCTGCCCTTTGTCGTTTTAGAAACTGGATTTTCTGAAAGTGTTCAGTCTGACCACCCAGGCGCGGAGAGAGGAGCTGCTGAAACAGAAACAACGCAAGAGGCGGCGGATGCTGATGGAGCGGAGTCCCTCACCGCCGCGCGTCCCCAACAAACGCCAGGCGCCCTCACCGCGGCCCCTGCCCACCAGCAAGTACAGCGCCGACGAGATGAACAGCACTCCCGACCTCGCGGAGAAGAAGAGATTCCTGACGTCTTTTAGTCTTGCACACATACTCCCAGAGAAAAGAAAAGGTAAAAGCATGCATGCACCTTCCCATTTGAGGGGTGGCACAGTGGTTAGCACTGCTGCCTCACAGCGACGGGGACCTGGGTTCGATTCCGGCCTCGGGTCACTGTCTGTGTGGAGTTTGCACATTCTCCCTGTGTCTGTGTGGGTTTCCTCTGGGTGCTTCAACTTTGTCCCACAGTCCAAAGATGTGCAGGTTAAGTTAATTGGCCGTGCTAAATTGTTCCTTAATGTCAGGGGAATTAGGAGGGTAACTATGAGGGGTTACAGGACGGGGTAGGACCTGGGTGGGATTGTTGTTGGTGCAGGCTCGATGGGTCATATAGCCTCTTTCTGCATTGTGGATTCTACGCGTGTTTCTGTGAACAGACAAGTCCTGGGCAGCAATCAGCCTCCACTTTTTTATTTATTCTGTTGGGATCATTTTATTCCTCTACCCACCCACTCATTCATTGCCACAAAGGATGTGGAGGCCAAGTCATTGAGTGTATTTAAGCCAGAGATAGATAGATTCTTGATTAGTAATGGGGTCAAAGATTACAGGGAAAAGGCGAGACAATGGGGTTGAGAAATTTAGCAAGAAGTCTCATAACACTAGGTTAAAGTCCAACAGATTTATTTGGTAGCTAATGCTGGTGTTGTGACGCTTTTTACCATTGTTTACCCCAGTCCAATGACGGCATCTCCACACGTTGAGAAACTTAACAGCCATGATCCAATGGTGGAGCAGATTCGATGGGCTGAATGGCCCTAATTCTGCACCAGTTTCTTCTGGTCACTCCCATTTCCATTGTTTCTCCCTTTTCCCAAATCCCTCCTTCATCCGTCCTCCCTGAAAACACCACCTGAGATCTGGTAATTCATCCACGTTGCTACCGGTGTCATAGATCTACCAGTTGGAGGGCCAAGAAGAGGAAGAGGGAGTTGAAGGGAGATTGTCTTATCTAAAAACAGCAGCTCCAGCAGTGCAGCTCTTCCTCAGTATTGCACCAGAACAAGAGCTTGGATTTTCTGCTCGAATCTCCAGGGTGGGATTTGAACCAATGACCTTTTGCCTGGGAGGTGATGGTGGGACTAACTGAGCCATCGTGAACCATGACACTATGACAGTTCCCTCCCATATTATGTCTCTATTCCAAGTGTTTTACCCACTCCGCTAACCTATGCTCCCTCCACTCAGAGATTGAAAGTGCTGCTGAGTTGAAATTGACAAGATTTCCCGCTGTGAGCAGGACTTGATTAGGTGCAGCACTTTGAGTCATTTTAAAGATGATTAAATAAATGAAAGAATTGTTAATTAAAACCTTGAAAGAATCTTTGAGCTGAAATCAGAAGATATTAAACTTTCCTTCTGCTATTTACATGGGATTGTGCATGTGTTGTGTTTCTGTGTGTGTGTGTGTGTGTGTGTGTGTGTGTGTGTGTGTGTGTGTGTGTGTGTTTCTGTGTGTGTGTATGTGTATATGTGTGTGTGAGAAAGTGAGTGTGCTTGTGTGTCTGTGAGAGTGAGAATGTCTGTGTGTACATACGTGTGTGTACATGGCCGTGTGTCTGTGTATGCATGTCCGTTGTGAGTGTGTGTGCGCGCACGAGCGCATGTGTGGAATTCCTGTATTGAATTAACTACTTGTTTAAAAGCTCAGTGTTGATCCTGTTGTTTATTGGTGCTCCTCTCTCCCTCCCACACACAGAAAAGGAGACCCTGATGGAAATGATCCATTCCCTAAAGCAGAAGCCACGGCTTTCAGAAGCACCTTTTAAATATCTCTCTCCTCCATCGTGTAGCAGTCCCAGCTCTTCTCAGACTGGTGAGTGTTGACCTCTTCAAGCAATCCTTGTGTAACTCATTTGCGGGAAATTCCTGAACTGCTGAACGTAATGGGAAGTACACCTTAGGATAACTTTCCTCTGGTGACACCTTCAATTTTCACACCTGGAGAAATGGTACATCACGTGACCTACAAGCCCCAGGCAGATGTACTAAAGGGAGTTTTTTCCAGGCTTTGTCTTTTCCTGTGCCTTTAGCCAGAATGTGCAAATCCCTAAGTTGATGTGAGCTGGACCAGTGGATAGTAATTAAATCTATGGCACTGTGTTGGCTGATCAGGAACTCCCAGGTTTGATCCCTGGTTTGTGCTGCAGTGCCGAACGTTGGCCTGGATTGGCACAGTGCAATTATCTCCCAGTACCCTGCGGCCTCGGCTGAGGTAAAACTAGCCAAGCTCCAGGGGCCAAAATAACCACAGGGAAAGGTAACCAGTTGTGGAATCAGTGTTCCAATTGGAGAAGCCACTGCCTCATGCAGTTACTAATCTAGAGGGCCTAGATTCAAGTCTACTGGTTGAGCTGGTGTCAGCTGGGCAAAGGATGAATGGAGGAATAAGCAAGGACAACTCCCCCCTCAAACTGCCCGGCATTGCTGGATAAGCCTACACAACAGACTGTCCACCTGAATGTCTGTTTACTGGAGAGAGTATCCAATTGAAACATGCCTTAGCACTGGACGTCGCAGAATTGTTACAGTGCAGAAGGAAGCCATTGTGGCTGCACCGACTCTCCAAACAGGTATGATAGTGCAATACCTTTTCCCTGCCCTCCTGCACATTGTTCCATGTAAAATTAATTGCTGTGCAGCATAGTCCATTTTATTTGTTGCATGGTTCCTTTGTAGGTGTCTGTGTGACTGTGCACACAGTGTTTCTCACAGAGCAGGGCTTATGTGAGTTACTGCGTAGCCATGCACTCATGCAGTTTCCTGGGAACGTTAGTTACTTTCTAACAGGGAATGAGGAAACTGACTTTCCTTTAAGTAAGGTCACTGGTATTCATGCCTGGGCAGCACCTTGAGCAGAACCCTGCAGCGTCCAAGAGCATTTCTCTTTTATTTGATTCTGAGACCCTCTGCCTGCTTTTCCTTCTGCAGTTGCCGCCGCCGAATTGCCGAGTGCGCATTCAGCGGCCGACTCCGACAGGCCGCCAAGTGCCACCGTCGTCGTTCCGGCCCCGCCAGAGCTCCGGAAGAGTGCCGAGCCGGTCCGAGCGGAGCTGCCCAAAGCCTCGGAGGCAACCGCCAGGCCAAAGGAGGCCGGCCTGCACAGCGACAAAAGCCGGCCACTGGAAGGGCCTGTCGGGAGCAGAACAGTGAGCGTGCTAACCAATGCCGCGCAGAAGGAGAACCCTGCTTCCGTGCACAGCCTGAGTGAGAAAAGCAAGCCCTGGGAAGTGTTCATGGCGGAGGATTTTGCCCAGCAGTTTCACGAATCCGTGCTGCAGTCCACGCAGCGAGCATTACAGAAGCATAAAGGTAAATGGGACAGGATGCCTGCCTTACAGTCCTGAAGGAAAAGTACAGCTGCTAATTGTGTGCTTTAAGCTATCTTAGACAGTATGGTGCACATCGCTGCTAATCTGTCGCAGTCTAATAGCCCCAAACTGTATGATTATGATAAGGCTTAATGTACCAGTAGATATATCGTGGTAAATAATCTTAAATTCAAACAGCAAAACATCCAAAAACAATTCATGCGTGTAATTATGTTTTGCAACGCATTTAATTCTGCAGTCATTCTCCACCAGTGAGCTTCGTGCAAGCAGCACTCAGTTTTTTTGATGATGTTGGTTGAAAGAGAATCCATTGCATTAATTCTATGGGATTTTTATAACATCCGCTCAGTAAAACCTGACTGTGAGACACCCACCATTTTAAAATGACAACCCTCAGTGCCAACTCCAGCTGCCATGGAGATATTTAGTTGGTAAATTGAAATGTGGTGCGGGTTGGCAGGCCCCCCCCTGTGATGTTGAAACCCTTCCACACAATGACCGACAGACACAGCTGCAGCCCACACACAGATGCCTGTGTCTCTGGTGGAGCGCTAAGTGTAGGAGGCCTCCGATTAGCCTGCCACCAGCCAGCAACCTTCAGGTTTTGGCCTCTATAGCAAAATCATGGCAGTGCCCACAGTACAGATGGCACTGTATCCCTGACACATGTGACAATAATGAATCAAGACAAAATGTGCCCATTGGCGTCAGCGCTGAAAGATCCCACCCAGTGTGTCTGATATCTTCTACAGTGTAAGTCATGATGCGGAGATGTTAGACTGGAGTGGACGCAGTCAGACATCTTCCAACACCAGGTTCGAATCACAAGCTTTCGAAGCTCTGCTCCTTCATCAGGTCAGTGACCACAGCAGCACTCTGAAAGCTTGTGATTCCAAATAAATCTGCTGGGCTTTAACCTGTTGTTGTGAGACTTCTTACAATGCAAATCAGTTTGTGGCTCTCTATTTGTTCAGAACTTTCAGAATATCAGCTTTCTTTTTAATCCTCTTACGGGATATGGCCAGCATTTATTGCCCATTCCTAATTGCGGTTGAGAATCAACCACATTGCTGTGGCTCTAGAGTTACATGTAGGCCAAACCAGGTAAGGACAGCAGATTTCCTTCCCTAAAGGACATTAGTGAACCAGACGGGTTTATCCAATAATCGGCAATGGTTCCATGGTCATCAGTAGATTCTTTTTACTGAATTCAAATTCCACCATCTGCTGTGACGGGATTTGAACCTGGGTCCCCAGGACATTAGTTTCTGGATTGATAGTCTAGCGATAATACCACTAGGCCATTGCATCCCCTAGTAAACTAAGAGACTGATTAGGTATCGGGCTGGAGTTTAGCATCCTGCAGAGATGTGTTTGAAGGTGGGACCATGCTTGTGAAATGTAGCCAGTGACCTGTCCACCTGCCCACCTTCACCTGTCTCCCATCGTGTGGGAGATGGAAGAGGCATTGGGGCGGCTTGCCCATCCTGGGGCCTATCGAAATCCATCAGTGTCAATTAATGGCTACGTAGCTCCCCCCTCCTTTCCCTGCCCCTGACTGCTATTATACACTTAGCTGGGGAAGGTTCATGCCAATCTAGTCCAGCAGCTTTAGTTACGTGGGCCAGTATTGGTAAAGGGGTTAGGAACCACCTTTCAAGGGGCCTCCCATGCCACCCTCCTCCCAAGGTCATACCATTCCACTAATCTCAGGGGTTGCAGCAGTCCAGGAAGGCAGGTCATCACTACCATCTCAGGGTGGGCAGTAAATGCTGTCCTAGCCACCACCACCCACATCTCTTAAGAGGACACTGAGAGCCTTTTTCCTCGGATGATGATGGCTAACACAAGGGGACATAGCTTTAAATTGAGGGGTGATCATTATAGGACGCATGTCAGAGGTAGGTTCTTTACTCAGAGGGCGTGGAATGCCCTGCCTGCAGCAGTTGTGGACTCGCCAACTTTAAGGGCATTCGAATGGTCAGTGGATAAGCGTATGGATAATATTGGAGTAGTTTAGGTTAGAGGGTCATCAGACTTGTTCCATTAGTCGGCGCAATATCAAGAGCCGAAGGGCCTGTGCTGCGCTGTAATGTTCTATGTTCTAACTGAATACAAACTGAAAAAAGTGGGGTAGGGGCGGGGAACTGCCACCAATTCCAGTAGTGGCTTCAGTGGAACCTGGAGTTCTAGACCAGCAGCTTGAACGAAGGGGCCTTCTCCCCAGACAAGGTCAGAGGTCATGCCCTAAGCCAATCACATGGTTGCAGAGTTGCTGTCATTGACTTTGGCAGCTTCCCAATCGAGCTTTTAGTCGGGGGCGGATAGTGGGCAGAAACATGGCACCTTATCAAATCCAGCCCATTCCGTTCTAGAATCTGAAATAGTTGCATTAAAGTTTGACTTTTGCTTTCTTGCTTGTTTTTTATTTCTAACCCTTATCCTCCTCCAGTGCTACTCCCTGCTGGCACATGGTGTTACCCGAGTGGCCATGAGTCATGCAGCATTCGAGACTGCAGCTTTTACTGAATCCCTGCAGTGCAGAAGGAGGCCATTCAGCCCATCGAGCCTGCACCGAATACGATCCCACCCAAGTCCTATGCCCCCCATTACCCCATGTATTTACCCTGCTAATCTCGCTGACATTAAGGAGCAATTAAGCATGGTCAGTCCATTGAATCTGCATGTCTTTGGACTGTGTGAGGAAACCGGAGCTCCCAGAGGAAACCCACGCAGACATGGAGAAAACGTGAAATCTCAACTCAGACAGTAAACCAATACCGTAATTGAATCTGGGTCAGGCAACAGTGCTGACCACTGGGTGCCGCCCCAATGGGAACCCATCACAGCAATCCTCATGCTTTCCAGCACAATTCCTGATTGGAATCTTCACCTGCAATTTAACTTGGATATTCCAGATTTGTGGAATTGAATGAAAATTCCCCTATGTTCCAGCTTTGACAAAGGGTCAACTGGACTCAAAAAGTCAGCTCTTTTCTTACAGATGCTGCCAGACCTGCTGAGATTTTCCAGCATTTTCTCTTTTGGTTTTAAATTCCCTGCATTGGGATTTGAGCCTGTGTCCCTGGAATATCAGCCCGGACCCCTGGAATGTTAGCCTGGTGACATTACCACTACCCCATCACTTCCCCCATAAAATCAGCCAGGAGTTTAAAAAAACGCAGCATGGACAAGTTGCACTGAAAGGGTCTGTTTCTATGCTGTAAACCTCGATGACATTTTTGTAGGTCTGGAGTCACATATAGACCAGACCAGGCAAGAAGGGTGGATTTCCTTTCCTAAAGGACATTAATAAAGTAGACTAGAGTCATCATTAGCAATTTAGTTCCAGATTTATATTGATCGCGGGATTTGAACCCCAGTCACCAGAGCACTAACCTGAGTCTCTGCATTATTAGTCACTGACAATACCACAGTGCCATTATCTCAAGAACCCAGCTGAGAGCAGCTAACACAGTAGTTGTTGAACCAAATGCCTTGTGGTCTCTGTAGCTAAGAAGCACAGAACCACACTGCGTGAGGATACCAGAGCCATCAGGAGAACTGACCACAGCATTATTGCACTAAGGTGTCAGCTATTGGCTCAGCGGTAGCATTCCCCAACTCCAGGTCAGAAGATTTTGGGTTCGTAGAATCTCTATAGTGCAGAAGAAGCCATTCAGCCCATTGAGTCTGCGTCAACACTCTGATATAGTGTCATACTCAGGCCCTCTTCCCTGTCCTATCCCCACACATTTACCCTGTTACTTCACTTAACCCTAACAATTTGGACATTAAAAGGCAATTTAGCATGGTCAATCCACTTAACCTGCAATCTTTGGAATGTGGGAGGAGACCGGAAGAAACCTCATGCAGACACAGGGAGAATAGGCAAACACAGTCAGTCACCCTAGGTTGGAATCGAACCCAGATCTCTGAAGCTGTGAGGTAGCAGTGCTAACCACTATGCCACTCCTGAGATTTAAGCATGGCACCTAGTGCACTCCAATGCAGTACTGATGGAGTGCTGCATTGTCACAGGTGTGGTGTGTTTCAGTTGAGGTGCCAATCTGTCTTTTCGGGGATTCAGAAGATTTGTGGCATTCTGTTAGTGCTCTGTCCAAAGCCAGAATGTATTCCTCAAGCACCATCATATAAACAGATCATCTGGTCACTATCACATTGCAGTCAGTAGCATCCTGATGAGTAAAGTTGGCCTACTGCACTTCAAAAGCTACTCCATTAACTGCAAAGAGCTTTGGGGCGTCCTTAGGTTGTGAAAGGCGTTATAGAAATGCAAGTATTTTTTGTTCTTTCCATGTTGAGTGATTGGGCTGTTGGAAAGGGCAAACCTGTTACAAATGCTGCTCACGAGTTTGAGGATAGATTGCTGCTTCCTTTCAAAGCTGTGTGATTTAGCAACTGTTTCTTACACCAGGAAGCCAAACACCCGCTGGGTTTGAACCTGATCGAAGCGAGCACTCCCTCTCAAAGCATCCAATTAACCAGCTGGCTTTTCAGCTAGAAGGAGATTCTGAACATGTCAACCGGCAGTAATTGCAAATGATTATTTGTTTGCATTTTTTTATTAGTTTGCCTTGTTTTTCTGGCTGAAATTCAGAAGCAGATAAACACAGGCAAATAGTGAAGGCAAGTCCCTGTTTCTTTGTGGTCAGTTAAAACACACATTGGGCTGTCTGAATGGTGGCGTATGATTAGCACTGCTGCCCCACAGTGCCAGGGATCCCGGTTCCATTCCCAGCTAGGGGGACTGTGTGGAGTCTGCGTGTTCCCCCGATGTCTGCTTGGGTTTCCTCTGGGTGTTCTGGTTTCCTCCAACAGTCTGAAACACATTCAGGTTAGGTGCATTGTCCATGCCAAATTGTCCCTCAGTGTACCCGAACAGGCGCTGGAGAATGGCAGCTAGGGGATATTCACAGTAACTTCATTGTAGTGTTAATGAAGCCTACTTGTGACACTAATAAATAAACTGCAAACACATTAGACCCCACAAATGGAAGCTGTAAGCTTACTTGTGACGTTAATAAATAAAACATTAAAACTTAATGTTATGAAGTGGCTTCGTAAAGAATGCGTGACTGAAGCAAGGTAATTGGAAGTAAGCTAAAGATGCAGAAATAGATTGCAGGAAAGGAATTAAACAATGTGCATTTCTTCAACCGGTTGACGTGGCAATGTCATTATTTGATGTGATTTATTATTGTTAGATTTATTGGGATACAGTGAAAAGTATTGTTTCTTGTGCGCTTACAGACAAAGCATACCGTTCATGTACAACATGGGGGAAGGAAAGGATAGGGTGCAGAGTATGGTGTTACAGTCACAGCTAGGGTGTAGAGAAAGATCAACTAAACTTATAGAAGGTTTGTTGACACAAATCCAAAGATTGCCCACATGGGTCATCTGTTTGAGTCAGAGGTGTCAAGGTATAGGTCAGCACGTTATCAAAGTGAGTGTTGTTGAGATATTCTCACCCCAGCAACGCCATCTCCTTACACTCCTCCCCTCCCCAGAGTATCACCCCCACCATTTGAAACGTTGATTTCTTTTTATTTTCTCCGACCTGCGTTTCTCTCCAGGTACCACGGCGACACTAACTGCGGAACAAAATCACAAGCTGGATGCCTCTGTCCACTACAACATTCCAGAGATGCACTCGGTCAGCGGGACCCTGTTTACACATCAGAACGGCCAGCATGCGGCCACCCAGACCAGGAAAGGGATGGCGTGCGAGCGCGAGGAGGAGTCCGACAATGAAGATGACGAGGAAGAGGAGGACCCGCGGCCTTTCCAGTCAAAATGGCAAGGCATTGAAGCGGTCTTCGAGGCTTACCAGGAATATGTCGAAGGTATGCTACAAGGGGTATGGTATAACTGACTGGCTTGCTCAGCCATTTGAGAGGTCAGTTCATCACCAACTATATATTACTGTGGGCCAGGAATCACAGGTGGGCCAGACCAGATAAGGATGGCAGATTTCCCTCTCTAAAGGACATTAGTAAACTGAATGGACTTTTACAACAATCTAATAATTTAATTGTTACCAAATACCAAGACTAATTCCAGATTCTATTCTTTCAATTAATTTAAATTCCACCAGCTGCCATAGAACCCAGCCCCTGAACCCCTGGATTAATGGCCTAGTAACACTATCTTAAATTTCTTATCGTTTATTATCTAAAGGGACAGAACTCTTGAGTTTTAAAGTTAAAGTTTATTTCTTAGCGTCACAAGCACGCTTACATTAACATTGCAATGAACTTACTGTGAAAATGCCCGAGTCACCACACTCTTGCACCTGTTTGGGTAGACAGAGGGAGATTTTAGTATGGCATCTAACCAGCACACCTTCCAGAGTGAGGGAGGAAACCGAAGCATCCAGAGGAAACCCACACAGACACGGGGAGAATGTGCAAACTCCGTGCAGACAGTAACCCAAGCTGGGAATTGAACCCAGGTCCCTTAGAGGGATCTGGATGTCCTGTGGAATGAATCGCAGAAAGTTAGTACACAGGTACAGCAAGTGATTCGGAAAGCAAATGAAATGTTGTTGTTTATTACAAAGAGAATGGAATGTAAAAGTAGGGTTTTACTGCACTGTACAGTGCATCACATCTGGAATACAGTGTATAGTTTTGGCCTCCCTACTTGAAGTATGTAGTTCCACAAGAAATAGTTCCGAGAAGATTCACTCAACTGAGGATGAAGGGTTTACCTCATTAGGCCTATGTCCATTGAAGTTTGGAACAATGAGAGTGATCATGTTGGTCAACTCTACTGGAGTTTAGAAGACTTAAGAGTCAACTTTAAGAGGGGTTTTGGCAGGTTGGATGTTCCCTCTAGTCAGAGAATCTAAAAGTAGGGATCACCTATTTAGAACATAGAACAGGACAGTACAGGAACAGGCCCTTCAGCTCACGATGTGCCGAATATAATGTCAAATTTAAAACATAGATGAGGAGAATTTATTTCTCTCAGAGGGCCACGAGTTTCTGGATAAGAGGTCTTGCATTTAGGCCAGAGATGAGGAAGAATTTTTGTATGGTGTTGTAGTTGTGATGGACTCATCATCCAGAGGCCTAGGGGGCATAGGTTCAAATCCTACCATGGCAGTTGATGAAATTTAAATTCAATTAGTCTATAAAGCTGGAACATTAAACCAGTCTCTGTAATGGTGACAACTATCATTGATTGTTGTAAATACCCATCTTGTTCATTAATGCCCCCTGCTGTCCTTACCTGGTCTGGCCCACATATGACTCCAGAGCCACAGTAACATGGTTGACTCTCAACTGCCTTCTGAAATAACCCAGTAAGCCACACAATTCAAGGACAATTAGGGATGGTAGGCAATAAATGTTGGCTTTGCCACAGATATCCACATTCCATGAGAGAATGATGAAAAAAATTCACTCAGGCTCATTAGTCTATGAAATTCTCTTTCCCAGAGTCTGTGGAGATATGGATCTTTGAATATTTTTAAGGACTGAGTTAGATTCTTAGTTTGGCAAGTGAATCAAAGGTTAGGTACATATCCAATATTCGTTTAAGTTTTATGTTTATTTATTAGTGTCACAAATAGGCTTACATCAACACTGCAATGATGTTACTTTGAAAGTCCCCTTGTTGCCATTCTCCAGCACCTGTTCGGATACATTGTGGGAGAATTTAACCTAACCAACAGGCCTTTGGGACTTCTGAGACCAGTTGAGGACTTCTCCCTTGAAGTGCAAGTTGTAGATTACTAGTCTGTGTGACCAGGTTGTACTCTGTGCACAGTGCAGGTTTAACTTAAGGTGCAAGAGCTCAACAAGGTTTTCACAAAGCAATTGACAGGACTGCCCCCAATCTTGAATCTCAGCCTCATTTTAAACCTGTTCCACATTGCCCTGAGAAAGTGATGGTAGAACTTCCTATTGAACCACTGCAGTCCATGTGCTGGAGAAGTATTTCCAATGGTCTTGGGTTGGTTACACTGAAGTATTGTCCTAGAACAATAGAGGGGAGGTGGGACCTTCAGATTCCAGGTCCTGAAGCTATGACTCTTCTACATCTTGGTGATAAAAATCATAGAGCTGGGAGTTGCCGCAGAAATAATACTCATTTGAATGTAGATTAATAATTTTGCTGAAACCTGATACTCAATTTTTTACCAGAGGGCACAGGATTTAAGTTAGGAGGGAAAGAATTAATGGGAACCCAAGGAGCAACTTTTTTACACAGAGGGCGGTATGTTTGTGGAATGAGCTGCCGGAGGAAGCAGTTGAGGCAGGAACATTGACAATACTTAAAAGACATTCGGCAGATTCATGATAGGAACAGTTTAGAGCGATATGGGCCAAATGCAGGGAAAGGGGGTTAACTTAGATGAGCTTTTTGGTCAGCATGAACCAGTTTGGGCCAAAGGGCCTGTCTGTATGCCTGTACATTCTATGATTCTATACTCATTGTTTTAGTCAGAGGTTATGCTTCTTAGGCCATATCATTGTTTTAGCTTATCTTCAAACACATTTTTATCTCATTTGGAGAATAGTGGGGAAATGGTGGAAGGAGTCCTAGCCCGATGATCATGAACACTCATTCCATGGCCAACAAGTCCTGGTGTGGGACTTGAACCTGTAGTTTCTGGCCCTGAGGTAGAGTTGCCATCACTGCGTCACCAGTCCTCCTGTTGCAGCATTGCAATAAGTTGCTATTTTCCATTCATTGAGTTCAAGATGCAATGTAAAGGTTTTTCAGTGGAATCAGGTATTTGGGTGAGAAAATTTCTTCAGTTGCTTCACTGAGATGAGAATGTTGCAGTTGTGATGGTTGACTTGGTAAGGACATTGCTGGTTTGCTACAGTCATATAGATACCAGGTTTAGACCAAATTAAGTGAGCCCATCTCAGTCCAGGTGCTGGCAGACTGGACGTAAAATAAAAGATCAGCCAGTGTTCAATATTGTGCTTGCATAGTGGTGTCAGAGAGGGAATGAAAATAGAATTAGTGACAGTAACCCCATATGTGAACATTTCACATTGATGGTCCTATGTCAAGATTGGCCACCTTCTGATTATCCTTTGATCTGAGACGTCAGATGAAAGGACAGCCAAGACCCAATAATGAGGAGATACCAGAGAGCAGTGAATAACTCCAGGATGGGTCAGTGCCCTTGGGAGTGAAAGGAAATCTAAGGAAGAACTCAAAGGATTATGTCAAGAAAATAAACCTTGCATTCTCAGGTTTTCTTCAAAGACAATAGAAGTCATCAACTTAAAGGGCCGCATGGCCTTGTATCACCCTTGACTGTTTCAGATGTTAAGATGTGAGCTCTCTGAGACCTATCAATTCCCCTTTGTTACAGTGCTAACAATTTGGTGACAAGTTTATGCCTTTAAGAAATGAGTGGCATAGTGGTTAGCACTGCTGCTTCACAGATGCAAGGTCCTGAGTTCGATTCTCGGTTCAGGTCACTCTCTGTGTGGAATTTGCACAGTCTCCTCGTGTCTGCGTGGGTTTCCTCCAGGTACTCTGGTTTCCTCCCATAGTCCAAAGACATGCGGGTTCGATTGATTGGCCATGCTAAGAAATTGCCCCTTAGGTCCAGCGTAGCGGAAGTTAGAGGGATTATTGTGTATAATATATAGGAGTAGGGCCTGGGTGGGATTGTGTTTGGTGCAGACTCGATGGGCCAAAGGGCCTCTTTCTGCACTGTCTGGTTCTATGATCTATGGTCTATGACAGGAAATGGAATAATGCAAAATTGATCATTTTATTTCAGAACAAAATGTGGAGAGGCAAGTTCTTCAGGCCCAGTGCCGACGGCTGGAAACCTTTCATTATAACCTTAGCCTGACCGCAGAACAGCTTTCCCTCAGTATGTCAGTAAGTGTTGAGACCAAACTGTTCAAAAAATCCACTTGTTTACAACTCACTGTTTTGATTTATTTATTGATTTATTATTATTATATGTATTGGTATATAATGAAAATTATTATTCCTTCCACACCATCCAGACAAAGCATTCTGTTCATAGAGAAGGAAAGGAGAGAGTGCAGAATGTAGTGTTACAATTATAGCTAGGACATGGAGAAAGATCAGCTTAGTGCAAGTCCCTTAAATAGGTCCATTTAAAAGTCTGACGGCAGCACAGCAGGAAGGAAGCTGTTCTTAGGTCAGTTAGTAATGTCCTCAGACTGCTGTATCTTTTCCCCGACAGAAGAAGGTGGAAGAGAGTACGTCCGGGGTGTGTGGAGTCCTTGATTTCACTGACTGCTTTTCCAAATCTGTGGGAAATGTAGACAGAGTCAGTGGATGGGAGACTGGTTTGCATGATAGACTAGGCTTCATTCGCAACCCTTTGTAGTTTATTGTGGTTTTGGGCAGAGCAGGAACCATACTGCGCTGTGATACAACCAGAAGGAGTGCTTTTTATAGTGCATCTGTAAAAGTTGGTGAGAGTCGTAGCTTAAATGCCAAATTTCCTTAGTCTTTTGAAAAAGTAGAGATGTTGGTGGCCTTTCTTAACTATAGTGTCAGCATGGAGGAACCAGGACATGGTGTTGGTGATCTGGACACCTAAAAACTTGAAGCTCTCGACTATTTCCACTTTGTCCCATTGATGTAGACAGAGTCATGTCCTCCACTACATTCAAGAGGTTGATGAATTCGCCCTTCCCATCCCCACCAAAACATCATAGAAATATGGACCTTGAATAGATTTTTTTATAGAACAAGTTTAGCCCAGAGCATGCCCCCACCCCCAAAAACTACTGTTGGGAATTAAATAGCATCTCCAGTTATGAAATAGTGAATGTTTGTTTACAAAGATTGATTCGATAATCCAGAATGTGCCCCTATCTATCAGAGTTTCAGTGATTAGAACGTTGAATACAGGAATTGGGGCACCTTGTTAAACTTGTACGAGATATTGGTAAGGCCGCATTTGGAATACTGTGTGCAGGTCTGGTCACCCTATTATAGAAAGGATATTATTCAACTAGAAAGAGTGCAGAAAAGATTTGCTAGGATGCTACCGGGACTTGGTGGCTTGAGTTATAAGGGGAGGCTGGATAGACTGGGACTTTTTTCTCTGAAGCACAGGAGACTGAGGGGTGACCTTATAGAGGCCTATAAAATAATGAGGGGCATAGATCAGCTAAATAATCAACATCTTTTCCCAAAGGTAGGGGAGCCTAAAAACTGGAAGGCGTAGGTTTAATGTGAGAGGGGAAAGATACAAAAGGATCCAGAAGGTCACACATAGGGTAGTGAATGTCTGGAACAAGCTGCCAGGCATAGTAGTAAAGGCGAGTACAATTTTGTCTTTTAAAAAACATTTAGACAGTTAAATGAGTAAGATGGATATAGAGGAATGTGGGCCAGATGCAGACAATTGAGACTACATTAGTGTTTAACAAAAAAGTACAGCATAGAGAAGTTGGGCCGAAGGGTCTGTTTCCGTGTTGTAAACCTCTATGACTCTATGAATGCAGTGCAGGGAGATTTAGTCATGGCTTTCAAAGGGAGCTGAATCATTAGCTGTGGGGGAATGAGTGCGGGACCATGGGGAGCGACAGTAGATGAATTGGTTGTGCAGATAGTTGGCACAGACATGAAGGGGGTCAACTGAACATTCTTGTCGACTTCTTTCAAAGTTTTCACCTGTAAGTGAAACAGATATTGGCATTTTTCATGAAATCTTCAGCCTGTGTGAACCAGTGTATAATAAAAGGCAGAAGTTAAGTAACTCTGAAGAATTCGATCGAGATCAAGCAACTTCCCAACAATAATTCCGATCACCGGTTACAATGTGTTTCTGGTTCTCTTTGAATTGCAGGAACTTTTGGCTCAGAAGCAGAAACTCGCCACAGAAAGGGAAAGACTTCAATCGGAACTGGACCATTTAAGAAAGTGCCTTGCACTGCCCACAATGCACTGGTCTAGAAGCTACTTCAAGTCCTACCCAAGGTGACACCCTTGTTAGCTCGGCCACGACATAGAGAAACTATTTTATTATCCTGGTATTTAATATTCCCATTGGAATCGATACTCTAGGCAAGACCTAAGGAAACGTGCCACATATGAAGCAAAGGGGGTAAATGGATAATCAACCTTTTTTTGAATGAACATTGCAATGCAAACGAAACAAGACTTCTGGATCTATTTTTACATAAATTTGCTTAAGGACACCTTTTTTTTTTCCCCAGCCTGTTTGAATATTGTTGTTTTGTTCCCTGACCCCTGTTAAAAAGGACAATTTGCTTTTCAGAGAGTGGGGGAGTCCTCATTGTGACCTCCAGAGCCAACACTAATACATCCACAATGTACACGCGTTGACTGGACAGTTCCTCTGTACTTCTTTGCTCGAGTGGCTCGTCAGGGCGGGAAGCGGTAACCGTCGGATCTCTCGCACGGGGACGCCTATCAGCCCAAAACTCGAGCAGTGGAAGAGCCGAATCCTTGGAGAAAGCCGCCCCCTCCTCCCCCGTGCCGACCACGCGTGATCGAAGGACCTTGCTTCGCCACCTCTCCTCTCCCTCCGTTAATCCGCCTGCTAGAATCCTTGGGAGATTGCTTGCCCATTTCCCCACGCACCCTGAAACCAATCCCCCAGCCCCCCCCCCCTTAACCCATTAAAAAAAAAACATCCAAAAACACTGGCTCTTTTTCAGGCCCCTTGTACTGCAACCATCCACAACAGTTCCAGATTTGCTCACAGATGATGAGGCTTTCTCTTAAAACCAGAAAAAAAAATGCACTTAAGGCAATTGAAGGTACCTTTAAAACCAGAATCTTTTAAATCGCATGTTACAGAGCTGAGTGTGTACATTTAAAAAATAGACTACAGCCTGAAGGGCAGGGGTTTTTTTAATTAAAAATAAATAAAAATGATTTTTCACAAAAGAGGTGCTTTGCCTTGTACTGTATATAAATGAAAACAGATTTTGTATGTTTTTATTACTTTAATTATTGTTATTAAAGCTTGCCATTTTTAATATGTTTCTGCTTTGGCAAATATCTTGCATTTAGTGTTCGTACCCGCTGCTGGTCAGGACAACAAAAAAAATTGAAGTGTTTTTTTTAAAAAAAGGTCCCAAAAAAATTGAGAGCAAAGTGGTTTTCACTGGTGCATGCGCTGACGTTCTATTTTCGTGTAGCACCAGTTTAAGATTCCTGTAGAGGAGGAGGATGCAAAGCCTTTACCACCCCCGCCTGCCCCCCCACCATCCACCTCCCCATTCCCCCTTTCCTTCCCTCAGCTCCATCCCCAATATTTATACGTGCTTGAGACAGACAAGCACGCCTGGCAACTTGTGGCTGTATCAGCTGCTTTATCTGTCCTCCTATTGTACTGTAATATATATTTTTTTCCGTACCTAATTTGCACTTGCCTGTAATGGGCACTCAATTCCCTCCACATAAAGTGCGAGAAGAGAAAAAGATTGAACGTCCCAGTTTACACTTGGAAAGCCAGCGCTTGTTGGAATTGGAAGAGGTTGTGTATCCCCAGCCTGTTTTGGAAAGTTCCCACCACCTCCCCCCCCCCCCCCCCCCCCCCCCCACCTCCCCCCCAGCTTGCTTGGTTCTCCTTGTCTGATGTTGCATTTTTTTGAACACAAGAAATAACTTTTTGATTTTCCTCATTTCTTTTCACATCGAGCTGTAGAGCAGCGACAGAGGTGGTGGGATTATTCACGCTTTGACAGTTGATGGGTGACTGCTGCGTCCTGGTATTGAAAGGGTTAAATGTGCATCATTCCTTCCCCAATCCCCACACCACCCTCTCACCCGCCTCAGCCATTCAACTGGGCCAGTAACGTCTTTATAATGGGTGTGAGACATGTGACCCATTGTACTGAAATCATAATATGTAAAGTTCCTTCCCCTGAATTAATATAAGATCCAAGTAGGCTACAACCATGACAATCCATCAGAAGAAGTCCTTTAGAAATCCCTAAAATGGGGACATCAAATGCAAAGTTGTGAGGAGGGGAAGAAATGAAAGCATTTATTAATGTTCTACAATGCATTTTTCAAACCCTTCTCCCATGCAAGTTATAAACACTGCCAATTTTTAGCCAAGGTTTTTTCTAACCTTGAGCTTTTCTTCATAGATAAGCAGGGGAAGTGAAAGGGATGGAAAATTTAAATATATCTGTTACAATTCATTCAAAACCTGTGACCCTTCAAACGAGTCAATCCACTTGTCTTCGAAGGTTCCAAGCTTTAGTCCAATGCGAGTGTAGTATTCAGCGATATTTCTCACAGATCAGCTTTTCCCTTTAAATCAAATCATATTCAAAATCTCTGACTTAGGGATAGCCCAATCCTGCCATGTGAGGGAGAATGGGCCCTCCAACCATATTCCCTCTCCTCTGTGTGAGGAAGGATGGGCCATATCCTTTTCTCCCCTCTGTGGGGGAGAATGAGCTCTCCCAATATATCTCCTTTCCCCCATGTGGGGGAGAATGGACTCTCCCCTGTGTGGGGCAGAATGGGGCCCTCGCATCGTATCCCTTCCTCCCGTCTGGGGCGGAATGGGCTCTCCCCTCCCCTGTGTGGGGGAGAATGGGCTCTCCTCTCTCCTGTTTGGGAGAAAGTGGGATCTCTCCTCCCCTATGTGGGGGAAAATGGGTTCTCCCCTCTCTGTGTGGGGGAGAACAGACCCTCCCATTGCCCTCACAGAAGAATTGCTACAACATTTACAAAAATCAAAGAGGCTCAACTATCCTGTTTTAGCTAGTGCAGTGCCACAAAATGAAGACTTGACAAATAATAAAAATGGTCAATCTGATATCAAGCCACAAATTGACTTGGCCAACACGATTTTTTTTTTAAGAGCTCCAAACTGTTATTTGCTATTCTTGTTTCCTTAACCTCAGTGTATAAAAACCGTAGGGAGAGGGGAAGATGGGATTCTTGTACCCCTGATATCCCATTCCCACCCTCCCTCTCAGTATTTTCTTGCGATAGTTACCATACCTTGATTAAGAGGTATGGTCAACAACCTGCTGAATTTCTTTAATGAGTGTTGGTGGCTAAGAGATTAACGGAGACAAGAATCGGATGCCCTAAGAGCTGAGAGATTGCAGAGGGTTTTTTTATATTTTTGGGACTTTTCTGAGTGCTAAGTTAATTGCACCTTGGAGTGCCGCTGCCAATCACTCGGAGGTTTGGACCCCACTGTTAGATTGCAGTGCTTCCTCAATGGGTCTTGTGCCATATGTTTCTCCTATTGTATTTGTAGGAAGGGCTCAGTCCATTCCGTGATGAAGGGATAGTATATCAAACCACCAGCAAATTCTCATTTGCTCATTAGGCTTGATCCACTTGTAGAGATAGAACATATCCAGTTCACCAAATGGCATGTTTGGGATGCAACCTTCTCAATGTCATACTGATCCACATGCAGTAGAAAGGGTTCTGACTGATGTGTGACGCTGGGCCAGGAGCAGTGACCCAACTCATGTGCCAAGCGAGAGAAATCGGCCTGGGTTCCTGCTCCTGATCGCTATTACCCTCAGAGTTGTTGTGCGTGGAAAGGTTGAGCAAGGCTAGGAGCTAAGCTCCCACCCCACACCCTTCCCCACAGCTTCCAACTCCTCTCAGACTCACATACTTGAGTCAGAATTTGAATGAGGTACTGGATGGTGGCTGGTAACCATTGGGACCCTAGCGTAACCCATCAGGGCCCATAGAAAAAGGAAAGGAGACTATTCTCGCTGCTTGTCAACTTTAGAAGTTGAAGTCTAGATGGTGCTAACATTCTGCACTGGTGCAGGTAATGGATTTTCTTCCAATAACCTACAAATATCGAGTGAAAATTCTGTGATGGATAGAAAGGATTTTCCTTTGGGTGCTGTACACGGACACCCGCACATGTATTTACGATAGTTACTGCACTTTCTGCAACTAGAGATTTTGAGCAAATCCTCTTTTCTTCAAACCTAATTGCAGGGTGCTCCACTAAGTGACCATGACAAGGTGCCTTCTCACCCACCACATGTCTCCAATCAGTCATACGGCTGTACTGGGACTCTTATTGCTGGTCTTACCACCATTCCTGCCAATCCTGTTAAATGCAACCGATAATTTCAACACGTTTTTTAAAAAAAAATTTCACTCCATTCTTCAAGTTACAAAGCCAATGCTCAGAGTGCATCAGGCAGACCCAACTCCATCCCCTTGCTGGCTCCAAAAACCAAATTCAAATTGAATCCAATTCATGTTCTGCACAAGGGACACAAACAAGATCCAAGCTGATTAGATAAGGCATTGCACCCCCATCTTGGGGCTTGGTATTACACTTGTTTCTCTTATCATTAAATCCCTACAATTTAGCAGGAGGCCATCTGGCCCATCATCTCTGCAAGGACCCTCCTTCAGATCATTCCACACAGACCCGATCCCTGGAGTCGCAGGTATTTATCCCACTAATCCCTCTTACCCACACATCCTGGGACAGTAAGGCGAAATTTAGCATGGCCAATCTACATAACCTGCTCATCTTTGCTAATTTGTTATCAGACAAATAACTGTCTAAGCACCTATAGAGCAACGTGTAGAAACTGCCATCATTGTTAGTGTAGCAAAATCATATGATTTAATATTTGCACATAACAAACATTATCTAAAGCCTCAGAAATAATTACAAGAGTTCAAAATGTACCTTTCCAATATATGATAGAGCCTTCTTCTAATACTGGTATCACCAACACCCGATGTCTAACTGAATGTGTTACCCTGCATTTAACTGGCAAATCATCCCAAGTAGTAGCCAACGGTTGTTGAATTTGATCTTTAACTGTTGCAAAATTTGTATCTTCCCATCAAGCTTGGTAGTTCCTCCTGACTGGAACTACCACAAAAAAAATGACTTTCTTCCTAATGGTCCCACTCTGACCAATACAGGTCCAACTTGGCAGGGTGTGATTTTTAGCATCTCCAAGATAGCTGCCGTTTGCCACAGCATTGAATAATCAGAAGCTGGTTGGCACGAAAGGCTAACCCAACAAGTGAGCACGCAGTCTCCAAACGCCATTCACTTGTACCAAAGGTAACAATCGAATCAAATCTGAATTTCTTTATCACAAGAAGTCAGAATTTATTTTGTAAGAAAGAGCAGTCATGAACATTTTTCCAATTCTGAATGGCAGTAGTCAGTATTTGACGTAAAGGCTGTTAATGATGATCAAACTGTGTGTGGACACTCAGTTCATCTTGGGAGCAGAGATTCATTAACCAGTCCTTTTGAGTCTTGTTTGGGAAACACACAATACATTCACTCATCAGGAGCTGGAAGTGTGCTCATATCTTTACAGTTACTGTTCAAGGTCTCCAAATTGGCTTGGGTTTTAGATTGAAGTTCGATTGCCCAACCTGGCAATAGAATCCTTATTGTATAACAGATGTGCAAACACTAGCTGGAATTTAAAACAATCCATCCCTTTAAAATGGGGAAGCTAAAGGATCTGTTGGGTTTTTGCAAATTTCTAAGGAACATCACCATTTTAGGGTAGCATAGTAATTAGCACTGCTACCTCACAGCGCCAGGGACTTGGTTTGATTCCCAGCTTGGGTCACTGTCTGTTTGGAGCCTTTACATTCTCCCTCTGTCTCTGTCGGTTTCCTCTGGGTGCTCTGGTTTCCTCCCATAATCTGAAAGATGTGCTGGTTAAGTGCATTGGCCATGCTGAATTCTCCCTCAGTGTACCCGAACAGGTGCCAGAGTGTGGCGACTCGGGGATTTTCACAGTAACTTCATTGCAGTGTTAATGTGAGCCTTGTGACACTAATAAATTAAAAGAAAAGGCTGGTGTTTTGCAAGAGTTGCTAAAGTATTGCTGACGCTGTGATGCAATATACTTTGAATGATACGGCGCCGATGCCATCTTCAGCTGGAGTGAGAACTGGCTGTAATTGTACCATTGTTAGCAGGAGTGAGCACTTTGCTGAGTGAATCTAATTCAATCCAGTCCCATCTCGAACCTAAGTTTAAAAATACCCAAGGACAGAGATTCGTGAGGGGAAGATGAGGTCAAACGATTCTGAAGAATACCCGTGTTCTTTATGAAATTAAATGAAAAGCGATCAATTCTAGCCAATGCTGTCACCGCTTTCTAACTGTGTATCTATCCTGATTGCCACAGTATAATCTTCTTAAAGCGAATTGCGATTCACTTTCCGAGAAGTGGTACGGAATTCAGTGACGTGCCCGACAAAAAACAAATGCCAATGGCACCAAATCAGTTCCTCCTCACACTCGGACCAATGTTTCCCTGGATAATGCCATGTCTGCCCAGCCATTACCCCACTCTACCCCAATTCAATCTCTATATCTAATGCAGTTTGCCACCCAAATGCTGCCGTAATTAAATACCCAAGGGCCTTGGGAAATGCCAGTTCCCCAACAACCCACTCGCCGTCCTGTCTTTGGTCACCGCCCCCCGCCAAACCTGGCAGAGTTGGGGTCAAGCATGAGAGAGTTGACAGACAATATAGTGTACATCTTGCAGCCACAATCCCTGCTTTGCAATCATCCAATCCACTGCTAATAACCCACCTCCCTGCATTGCGCACCTGCTACTCAATAGCAGGTTTGCCTTGATAGGTCACTGTATCTAATAATCTGGTTAGATTGGACGTTAGCTCTGCACTTCTGTTACAGCCTGTGCACATTTGATATATCACTTTCTTTCAAGGAAGCAGATGAGACCTCCACTATAATCGGGGGTGCAGCTGGGGGAGGGGGTGGGGGTGGGTTGATGCTGTGAAAATTATGTTTTAAGTGTATTGTTTGGATTTATTGTAATGTAATATATTATTTGTTGAATGTAGTAATTAGGTATTTATGAATATATTGCTGTAATTTCTGACAAAAATCAAAAATAAAATCATGTACAGTGATAAATCTGTGTCCTTTTTGCATTTGCAGTGTAAAGAACATTGCAGAAAGACACAAAAATGCTCAGTGATAGTGATTTCTTATCAATGCACATTGAGTACCATCTTTGGGTTAGTGGATAGCATTTTCATCTCAGTTTAAAGACAAAGTTTAAAGTTTATTAGTGTTACAAGTAGGCTTATATTAACACTGCAATTAAGTTACTGTGAAAATTCCCTAGTCATCACATTCCGGTGCCTGTTTGGGTACACTGAGGGAAAATTTAGCATAGCCAGTGCATCTAACCAACACAACTTTCATAAGAACTAGGAGCAGGAGTTGGCTATCTGGCCCCTCGAGCCTGCTCCACCATTCAATAAGATCATGGTTGATTTTTTCGTGGACTCAGCTCCTCTTAGCTGCTCCCCACTGCCCCTCCCCTCCCCCAGCCCCAACCATAGTCCTTAATTCTTTTACTATTCAAACTTTTATCTATCCTTCCCCTCAAAACATTTGGTGTGGTAGCCTCAATTGCTTAACTGGGCAGTTCCATAGATTCACAATCCTATGGGTGAAGAAGTTTTTCCTCAACTCAGTCCAAAATCTGCTTTCTTTTACCTTGAGGCCATGCTCCCTAATGCCCCAGCAGTGGAAACAACTTCCCTGCATTTGATCTTATCTATTCACAGGAAGCAAAATGGGCGAGGGGCCAACCATGGAATGTTCCAGTGACTTGGCGGGAGAGGGGGAGAGGATTTTACGATTTTGGGATGAGCAGGCCATAAAATCCAATATTAAAACAAGATCCCATCTATTCCTGCAAGTGGCTACGAGAGATTCCATGTTACATATTTAAAACAAACATGATATTTTTCTTACATCTCTCAAACGAGCACCACCAAATAACGCCATCTTTCCAGTAAGGAATTTCAGTTAGTAATTAGGAGTGGGTAGCTTTGGGATATTTTACATCTGTGGGCAGGATTGTCCAATCTCATGCATTCCTGCTCCCACTGCCAGTGACAGTGGAGAACTTGGCACCGGAGAATCCCAGCCGCAGACTAGGTTGAAGGTTTTCACTGTACGATGGCACACAGTTCCTTCCTTTAATGTCTCATCCAAAAGACAACCCTTGCGACAGTGCAGCGCTCCCAAAGTGCTGCATTGGGACTGTCAGCCTAGAGTTCCATGTTCAAGTTCGTGGTGTGGACCTTCTGGCTCCAAGGCATCGGCACCATGATCAGAGTCACAGCCAATACCGTCAGAGACACCAGCTCGGCACAACCTCCTCAAGGGCAATTGGGAACCAGCAATGAATGCTAATCTAGCCAGTGATGCCTGTGTTCTGTGAGTGAATAATTGAAAACAAAATCGGAGTTTCTACTGGATTTATTGCAAGAGACTCAAAGGCAAGTATTGATACTTAAGAAGGCACAGTAAGACGTCTCACAACACCAAGTTAAAGTCCAATAAATTTATTTGATAGCACAAGCTTTTGGAGCACTGCTCCTTCATCAGGTGAGTATTCAACTGGTGAAGGATCAGTATTCCAAAAGCTTGTGATTCAAAGAAACATGAAGTAATTTAACCTGGTGATTTGAGACTTCTTACTTCACACATCCCAATCCATTGCCGGCAACTCCATATCATGACTACTTGAAGATGATGGCAAACATTATATTAAATAATCTGTGGACATTGTCCAAATAATTAATCCAAGTTTGATTGTGTCATCCGAATGTTTGGCAAACAACAACAAGAAAGCAGCATTTTTACACTAATTAATTTAAAACATTTCAGCATGACTGAACTTCATTCGAAATGTGAAATCACTTGATACAACTAACCATCAGTGAGATTCTTTGCAATCTCACTTTCACTGCCAAAAATACCATGCTTGCTGCTAACATGGGGAGACGATGGTCCAATGATAATATCACTAGACTATTAATCCAGAAACTCAGCTAATGTCCTGGGGATGAGGGTTCAAATCCCGCCACAGCAGATGGTGGAATTTGAATTCAATAAAAAAAACCTGGAATCAAGAATCTACTGATGACCATGAAACCATTGTCAATTGTTGGAAAAATCCATCTGGTTCACTCATATCCTTCAGGGAAGGAAATCTGCCACCTTGACCTGGTTTGGCTTACATATGATTCCAGAGCCACAGCAGCACGGCTGATTCTCAATTGCCTTCTAAACAAGAGCAACGAGGGATGGACAATAAATGCTGGCCAGTTAGCGACACCTATATCCCGTAAGTGAATTAAAAAGAAAGCTGGTTTTCTAAAGATTCTGAGCAAATAGAGGATTCACAAACAGATTTACGTTGTAAGAAGTCTCACAACACCAAGTTAAAATTCAACAGGTTTATGTAGAATCACGAGCTTTCGGAGTGCTGTTCTGATTACTCACTCGATGAAAGAAAAATGCTCCAAGAGCTTATTGTTACCGAATAAGCTTGTGGGACTTTAACCTGGTGCTATGAGATATCTTATTAAATACAGTAAGAAGTCTGACGACACCAGCTTTAAATCCAACCAATTTATTTGGTAGTAAACTCGCAAGCTTTTGGCTTTATGGCCTTCATCACGCAAATGAGGTGTTCAGGTCTCCAAAACCTGTTGTCAGACTTCTTACTGTGTTTACCCCAGTCCAACGCCAGCATCTCTACATCATATCTTATTAAATGGCAGAGCAGACTGAATAGCCTACTCCTCTTCCCCTTTATTACAGTCTTAGACATGCTTACACACTCCTTTCCTGAATGTGTTGACTTGTAACCATACGACCTGCAACTTGCTATCTTCCCTCACGTAAAGGCAAGATCTTTCAGGTGTAAGTCTAAAGGTTAAGTGGATTGGTCATGATAAATTGTCCTGTAGTGTCCTAAGAAGTGTAGGTTAGGTGGATTAGTCATAGTAAATGTGTGAGGCTGTAGGGAGAGCACAGCAAGGAGAAGGCCTGGGTAAGATACTCTGTCAAAGAGACGGTACAGACTCAGTAAGCAAATCGCCTCTTCATCATGGTCGGAATTCTACAATATTCCATGATCTAACCACAGGCAGGGAGTGTTGGCTGACTAATTGACCTAAGTGCACTCCATCACACACACACATTCACACACACACACACAGAACACACACACACACACACACACACACAGACACACACATATACACACACACACACACATAGACACACACACACAGAAACACACACACACAGACACACACATATACACACACACACACACACACACACACATACACACACACACAGAAACACACACACACACACACATACACACACACAGACACACACACACAGACACACACACACATACATACACACATACTGTCAAGTGCTGCCCTGCCCCTGCCCTGCTCTGCCGTTATGATTCCAATAGCATGTGAGAGAGGAAAATTCATGTTATGTTGGAACTGTGGTCATGTTTTGCACTTGACAGTAAATATATTCCAAAATTCTGCATGTGGGCAGCACGGTGGCACAGTGGTTAGCACTGTTGCCTCACGGTACCAGGGACCTGGGTTCAGTTTTGGCCTGGGGTCACTGTCTGTGTGGATTCTCCCCGTGTCTGTGTGGGTTTCCTCTGAGTGTTCACACACAGACACACACACACATACACACACACAGACACACACAGACACACACAGACACAGAAACACACACACACACATATACACACACACACATACACCCACACACACACACAGAAACACACAGACAGACACACACACACACAGAAACACACACACAGACAGACAGACACACAGAAACACACAGCAGACAGACAGACAGACACACACAGAAACACACAACAGACAGACAGACACACAGAAACACACAGACAGACAGACAGACACACACTCACAGAAATACACACACAGACAGACAGACACACAGAAACACACAGACAGACAGACAGACACACACACACAGAAACACACACACAGACAGACAGACACACAGAAACACACAGACACACACAAAGGCCAGGTCTTCCTTTTCCAGTGACTAGGTGTAACTGGTCGAAACCATTTTTCCATACGGAGTCAATTTTTTAAATGATTAGGCTCTTGTGAAATGCTTTGCGATATCTTGTTATGTCGAAGCCACTATGAAAATATGAAAGTTTTTCATGCGATAGCCATTCGGGTGCTATTTGACTACCATTTTCCATTTGGACCCAGGGGGAAAGTTGAGCAGTTTGTGTCTCAGGTTTGCAGTAGGCGTTCCTGCCCTCACTGAGCTTTTAGATAAGGCCGCAAAGAGAGAAATGCACCTATCCCACTCCCTCCCCTCCCTCACTCCACTCCCACCCCACACCCATTCCATTCCCTCCCCACTCTCACCCCACTCCCAGCCCATTCCCACCCCCGCCCCACTCTGACCCCATTCCCTCCATTCCCTCAAATCTTCCGAGAGAGAGAGAGATTGCTGGATAATAATTGGGAGCATGAACCCACCCTGAAAAAGAAAACTTATGAGGGGGGGATTTTCTGGCTGCGTTCAAAATAGGAAAACCCCACCTAAGGTCAACAGGACTTTGCATGGTTGCCTGCTGCTGCCCTGCCCCTGCCCCGCTCTGCTGTTATGATTCCAATAGCATGTGAGAGAGGAAAATTCATGTTATGTTGGAACTGTCGTCATGTTTTGCACTTGACAGTAAATATATTCCAAAATTCTGCATGTGGGCAGCATGGTGGCACAGGGTTGCCTCACGGTACCAGGGACCTGGGTTCAGTTTTGGCCTGGGGTCACAGTCTGTGTGGAGTCTACACATTCTCCCCGTGTCTGTGTGGGTTTCCTCTGAGTGTTCTGATCCCAGAGATGTGTGGTTTAGGTTGACTGGCTGTGTTAAATTGCCATTAAGTGTCGGGGGATTAGCAGGGTAAACAATATGGGGTGACGGGGATAGGGCCTGAGTGGGTCTGTGGTTGGTGCAGACTCAATGGGCTGAATGGCCTCCTTCTGCATTATAGGGATTCTATGATTCTATGCTTTCAGAAAAAGAAGAAGCAAACCTAAAAAGAGATAGAAATCACTGGGGCGTTTACTCTTTGTGTGCACTGATGTTCAATTTAATTCCCTGAGGTTTTCTTTCAAGTTCTAGATTCTGTCTCAACCACAACTGTTCTCAGCTTTGTAACGTGTTTCTCAATCTCAGCTTCCTCTGCTCCCTGTTATAACATTAACAGACGCATTAACACGTTTTTTAAAATGAATATTGACCTGATTTGCGGGTTGAGTTTTAATCATTCTTGCAAAGGCATCTCCTCCTAATCAGCTCGTTGGAGAATAAGCTGCAGGACAATTTTTTCCTGGGCTGTCATTCTGTGTTCTCAATAATCTCGTAATTAGACTTCACCCTAACTGGCTTCCCTGAAGACTCGCTCTTTAATTGTTGGCAGTAATGTCTCTTGTAAGCGTTGAATCTTGAGTGCAAAGCAGGTGACTAAAGCATCTGTACAGCTCAGAATTTTCTGTCTCGTAATAACTCTGGTTAAGCTAGTTATGAAATAAGCAAATACAATAACTTTCCAGTGCTGCATTAGCAAAAAAGCAATTATTTGGTGTTGATGATATTGGGATATACAGTCCTTTTGATTTCCATTCCTCTACAAATGTCTTTTTTTTGGAAATGATCAAACCAGATGGACAGTAAGAGTTCACAATATAGGACACCGTCAAGGTCAAAGAGAACAAAGGAGGTGATGGAATTAAATCAAACATCTAGAGACTGCACCTTTTAATGAAGACTGCATATTTGCAGCTTCTGGTACAGAGAGAACTGGAAGACATGATGCAGAGAGTAGGATAAATGGATATTTTAAAGGCTACAGTTTTAAAGTTTAAATTTAAAGTGTATTTATTAGTGTCATGAGTGGGCTTACATTAACACTGCATTGAAGTTACTGTGAAAATTGCCTTGTCGCCACACCGTTTGGGTGCACTGAGGGAGAATTTATCATGGCCAATGCACGTCTTTTGGATTGTGGCTGATTCAAGGATTTGGGTGATCATATAATAAAGAGATTTCTGATTTAGGAGTCTGAGCAGGCCAGCCAAACCTCCGGTCTGTTCCGCTATTCAACAGGATTACGGCTGACCTGATTGTGGTCGCAACAACAGCAGCTGCCCCCCCCCACCCACACCCCCTATTCCCGCTCCACCCCCGCCCCCCTACTCCCTTGACTCTTGATTCCTTTGCAATTAAAATTTGTTTCACCCTGCCTTGACCAAACTGAATGATCCAGTCTCCACTGGGGTTCGAACACTCCCCCTACGAACAGGGTGGGATTTTCCTTCCCCTCTGCCGTGTGTTTCGTGATAGCAGGAGGCAGTGCGCTGCTCGCAACTGGCGGGATCTTACAGCCCTGTCATTGTCAACGAGGTTAACGGTTGAATGCACCCTTCATGGCTGGGAAACTTTCAGCAGGACTGTAAACTACTGCCAGGATAAGATTTTGGCAACAATCTTTCTGAAAAAAAAAATCCTCCTTATCTCTGTCTCACTTGGTATTTTTAAACTGCCTGGGATCATTATCTCTGTCCTGGAGTTTGCTTCACACCCTGGTTATATAGCTGTCTGAGCAAAGGTACAAAGGGGGAGTCTGTGAGTGTGTGCTGATGATGACAAGTGAGAAAGATTAGCAGGAGGACAGATGAAGCAGTAAGCGCAGGTAGCTGGCAAATGCAGAGAAACGTGAAATAGCAATCTGGAGGGGGGGGGGGGTGGAGGGGGGGATTTGGAGAAGAACAGAAAAGGACATGCTATCTTCCCCCCCCTCCCAAAAAAGAAGTGGACCAGAAGGAAGATCAATGGTGGGCCATTACCCCACTGGATCTTGCAAGATGAAGTCCAAATAGACAAGTGAGATTCTGATTTATACGCAGAGATCGTTGGGGTGATCTTACCAAAAAAATTCAAAGTGCTGAAAACAAGAAAGAATCATGCCAATTTTTGTTGGCGAGTTCCAGACATAAGCTTATGTAAATTAAAAATAAATTGAGACCAAGTGTGATTCTCGCCTGTGGGTAGAGTGGATAGAGTTTACTCATGTCAGGAAGCCAACTGCTGATTACTGGAATGTGCTATTTCACATGTAGTCTGAGCTCCCAGTGCACTACGTACAAGAGATCTGGTCCCACCAAAACCAAAGGACATTTGAATAGCTCACTGCATCCGCTGTAGAGGAGACACTGTGGCAATGCTAGAAAATGCCAGCTATTGTTACTGTGATGGTTGGGGGTGACCTGATCAATCGCCCAGAAGTTGTGAATGAGGGACTCATTGGCAGATCGGCCACTAAAATGGACTCTGTTTCTGAGGGATTATTATGAGTCTATACCATTGGTTAATGGTTTGGAAACAGATATTGGTCCATTAAATGTGGTGCACCAAGTTGTTGAATTCAATTGATAGCCAGAGTAAAAGTTATAGCTTTCAGGCCAGTTAGAAGATCTTACAGTTCTTATATGGCGCTATTTTAGAAACATAGAAACTAGAAGCAACAGTAGGCCCTTCGGTTCTTTGAGACTGTTCCATCATTCATTATAATCATGGATGATCATCAAATTCACTATCCTGATCTCTCCTTCCCTTTCATACCCTTTGTCTCTTCCTTGGACACAGGTGAGGTCCCAGAGGACTGGAGGATAGCAAATGTCGTACCGTTGTTTAAAAAAGGTCAGAGGGATCACCCAGGGAACTATAGGCCGGTGAGCTTGACTTCAGTTATAGGTAAGCTAATGGAGAGGATCCTTAGGGACAGGATGTATGAGCATCTGGAGCGCTGCGATCTGATCAGGGATAAGCAGCATGGCTTCGTCAAGGGGAAGTCTTGTCTTACAAATCTAGTGGAATTTTTTGAAGAAGTGACAAAAACAGTTGATGAAGGACATGCTGTTGATGTTGTCTACATGGATTTCAGTAAGGCGTTTGACAAGGTTCCTCATGGTAGACTGATAGAGAAGGTGAAGGCGCATGGGATACAGGGCAGGGTATGTAGATGGGTCGAGAACTGGCTCGGGAGGAGGAGACAGAGGGTAGTAGTGGAAGACTCTTTTTCTGACTGGAAGCCTGTCACTAGTGGAGTGCCACAAGGCTCAGTACTAGGTCCTCTTCTATTTGTGGTCTACATAAACGACTTGGAAGTAGGGGTAGGTGGTGAGATCAGCAAATTTGCTGATGACACTAAGATGCTTGGATTGGCGGGTACGGAGGAGCAGTGCCAGGCAATACAACAGGACATAGATAGGTTGGTAGACTGGGCAGATAGATGGCAAATGGAATTTAATCCGGATAAATGCGAGTTGATGCATTTTGGCCGGAAAAATGTAGAAGAGAGTTATAGGATAAAAGGTAAAACTATTCGGAGTATAGAGACGCAGAGAGACTTGGGGGGGCAGGTTCACAAGTCTCTGAAGGTGTCTTCACAGGTGGAGAAGGTGATAAAGAAAGCGTATAGTATGTTAGCTTTCATTGAAAAGGGTATAGAATACAAGAGTAGGAGGTTGATGTTGCAATTGTATAGAACGTTGGTTAGGCCTCACTTGGAATACTGCGTCCAGTTCTGGTCGCCGTACTATCGGAAGGATGTGGAGTCCTTGGAGAGAGTGCAGAGGAGGTTTACCAGGATGCTGCCTGGTATGGAAGGACTGTCTTATGAGGAATGATTAAATAGACTGGAGTTGTTTTCCCTTGAAAGACGTCGGCTTAGAGGGGATCTAATAGAGGTGTATAAGATTATAAGGGGTATAGATAGAGTAAATGGTGGTAAACTTTTTCCACCTTCAGAAATGGATAGGACGAGGGGTCACGGCCTTAGGGTGAGGGGGGCTATGTATAAGACGAATATTAGAGGGCAGTTTTTCACACAAAAGGGTAGTGGGGGTGTGGAATGCACTGCCGAGTAAGGTGGTGGGAGCAGGCACGCTAGGGCTGTTTAAGGGTCTCTTGGACAGCCACATGAGCGGTATGCAGATAGAGGGATATAGTAGGACTGTTGAACTATGGCTTTTTTTCCACAGGTAATTCGGTCCAACTTGACCAACAAGGAGCATGCATTCGGCAGGTGGTGCGAGGACAGCTCTTGGATGTTGATTCATGGGTTGCCTGGTGCTTCATGTCGTAAATGAGTGCTTTATCTGGACCCTCTGAAGGGCACCATGACAGCTCAGTGACTATCGCTGTAGCTGTGCAGACACTTGGAATTGGGCCGGTGTCTGCGGGAGTTTGCGCGTTCTCCCTGTTGTTGCGTGGGTTTTCTCCAGGCGCTCCGGTTTCCTCCCACATCCCAAAAATTCGCTCTTAGGCTGATTGGGAAACAAATTGTCCCTACATTTAGACTCTTCTATATTAGGAATAACCTAAAATTAGGATAGGATAATGGAACTGTTACTATATAGTTATGACGGCGGCGCGGGCTCGTAAGGGCCTGTTTCCCGTGCTGTGTTGCTCTAAAAAAAAATACCCCTTGATCCCTTTAGCCCCAAGAGCTACATCTAATTTTCTTGTGAAATCACACATTTTGGCCTCAACTACTTTCTGTGGTAATAAATTCCACTGATTCATCATACTCTGAGTGAAGAAATTTCTCCTCACTTCCTAAAAGGCTTCCTCCTCATTCTCAAAACTATGACCCATAGTTCTCGATTCCCCACCATTGGGAACATCCTTTCTGAATCTGTCTAAGCCTTTTAGAAGCTCACTACCCTAAAGGTAGAAAGTAGCCTAATATGCTTTGAATCTAAGCGGTCAGATGTCACAATGGGGAGATGGTTTGCTGAAATCAATGGCCCAAAGTGTCTTTTCCACTCACAACTACAGCAATCATCAATTATAAAATGGGTGGGCTAGTTTAATAAGAAAGATTCCGTTTATATAAAATTTGCCAGAGTACAAAGAACATTCAACACCAGCCAATGCCCAGAATGACACAATGCAGGGTTGCTTTTGGCTGAAAAACCCTTGGCAATGTCAAGTTGAAGAAAAAATAAGATTTTTTTAATGCAATGTACCCGTCAAGAAGCAAGGCATCTGGTTTTCTTCACGAGTGATGTGCAATGTTTGGGTTACGGGCTGCTGTTTGGCAAAGTGAATGATCTCCATCTGTTTCTAATTTGACCCTGAGAAATTTGCCTAACTGTTTCCATAGGCTGTTATGAGTGCTGGCATCCAACGTGAATGTTCCTCATTAGGGCTGTGCTAGTTGCTGTTATGAATAACTTTGTAAACCTTCAATGCCTGGACAATTTGGCCAAGCAATTAATAAAGCAAATAGAATAATGTTAGAGATATCTACCTGGCAGAGCAGAATGTTAGACCACACATGGTAGATCATGCTCAAATCCCATTTTCATGCCACACGTTTAAAGCTATAGAGGATCTTTTTCATGGAATCCTCAGTGCAGTAGGGGGCAATTGAGCCTCCCTCCTAATCATCCTGACATTAAGGGGCAATTTAGCATGGCTAAATCTTCCTAACCCACACACTTTTAGACTGTGAGAGGAAACTGGAGTACCCAGAGGAAACCCACACAGACACAGAGAGAATGTACAGATTCCGCATAGATAGCGACCTAAGCCGGGAATTGAACTTAGGTCCCTGGCGCAGTGAGGCAACCACTGTGCCACCATGCTGCCCTGGTGAGGTTGGGGAGGGTGCAAGGGAGACTGATTCCCAAAGGGAAGGGATGTTGTCCGTGCCGCAGGAAGCTTAGAGGCCTGAGTAAAGTAACTGGTTGGGAGGGGTGCTTGTGGGCTGGGGGTGAGGGGGTGTGTGGGTGTCAGTGGTGGGGGTCGCGGTGCATGTATAGATCAAAAACCTTCGAAGGGGATGCAATTTGAGGTTGGAGAAGTAGCAAAATCAGAGGAGTCAAGGGAGGAAATTTGGTGGGGAGAAATTGTTTATTTATTAGTGTCACAAATAGGCTTCACATTAACACTGCAATAACGTTACTGTGAAAACATCCTAATCGCCACACTCCTGCACCTGTTTGGGTACACTGAGGGAGAGTCTAGCATGGCCAATGCACATAATAGACTCATCATTCAGAATGTGGGAGGAAACCGGAGCACCCAGAGAAAACCCATGCCGGCATGGGGAGAATGTGCAGACAGGTAGTGACCCAAGCCAGCAGTTGAATCTGGGTCCCTGGCGCTGTGAGGCAGCAGTATTAACCATTGTGCCACTAGAGGCCTTGGAGAGGGTGGGAGGAAGATGGGAGGCCAAACGAGAATGCTGGTAATTAGGGATCTGATTATAGGGGGTCCTCGGGCTGGATCCAGAGGATAGACATATAGACAGACACTTCCTGGACATTCCAAACCTTCACCTGGATGTAGTCACTCGGTTTTGATGAAGGGGAAGACTCACTGTTAAAGTTGAATATCTAAATATTCATCACTCTAAATTCTTGCCTCAGAAAAAATGAAGGAAGGTGGATTTGGGCCAAGAATTTAATTTTTAATATATGAACCCATCATACACACATCCTTCTACCCCAGTCCACATTCCAGCCCCGACCAATAATTAACCCAAACCAGCCCATCATTTCTGGTTAAAATTCCCCTCTGGATAATAACATTTCATTAGAATGGCCATGAGTATGCAATAATAAAATGGCATCAGCAGCGTAAATCCAGAACACTATTTAACACCGAGACAGGAAAGCAGGATTTGAGGTGCAATTTCATTATAAATTACTTGGGGGCATCGCATGGGGCACAGGTGTTGACCTCTCTGGGTCACAGCTACAGGTTTAGCGGAACAGGTCACAAGTCTCTGCTGGTGGCAGAAGCCGGAAGGGTCCTGTCCCAAACTAAGGCCATCTATCTGGCATGACCCAGCACACACATACAAATGTCTTCATACAAATGTCCAGCAACGTCAATCCACTCTTTCTCAGGCAGAGCAGCCCACCATTGCCTCACCAGTCATTTCAGAATTCCATCTGAAGCAAAGTTCAGCGATCGGGAAAGATCTCTTTCTTCTGCAGAGTTCCTTTCAAAAAGAGCTTCAGCGAGATTCACACCAGCTCTCAGTTGGCAAGAATTTAATACTGAGGCTTTTTAAAGACACAAAGGATCAAATGCCACAGGTCAGATAGGAGCTTTACCCTCCCCCTCCCCAAGCACAGACACCTAATCCTTTGATGTTGACAGAGGTGAATGTGGCCATTTTCCCCCAATTCCCTTCCCACTAGAAAATGGCTCCACTAAAAATATTCTGCTGCATTTTCCAGTTCCCAATCTAGGGATCGGCCAGGAGTCCACTGCAGCCTCAGTCAATATTTTGGGGTTATTGATTTTTTATTAGTTCGAATGAAGATGATGGTGAAGGGCACTTAATTGCATCTTAATTTGCCCAATTCTGGTAAATTTGGTTTACTTTTCCATTACCGAAACCAATCTTCAAAGATGCCTTCGACAGCACCTCCCAAACCCACAATCTCCACCGCCTTAGAATGAGAAAGGGCAGCGGACACATGCAAACACGCCACCTGGAAGTTCCTCTCCAAGCTACTCACCATCTTGACTTGGAACTATTTTACCATTCCTTCCCTGGCTGGAATTTTACAATCCCGTCTGCCATGGGAATTGTAGCGGGCAGGAGAGAAAATACAGTGGACCGTGCAAAGGTTTGTTGACCTCAGGCAGGAATTTGCAGTCTTGGGGTGGGTCGTAAAAACCCATCCCCTTGTGGCTGAGTCAAAATCCTGGAACTCCCTCCCTGACTGCACTGTGGGTGCTCCTGCACCACATGGACCGCAGCAGTTCAAGAAGGCAGCTCACCACCTTCTTCTCAAGGGCAATTATTGATGGGGATTAAATGTTGGCCTTGCCTGCAACAATAACATTCCACTAATGCACTTGGAAAAAGCTTCTTTCCACAATCAACTCACGAATCGAAAACTTTTTTCCAAGTACAACTTTTACTTGTCACAAAATAGGTCCATCAATTGTCAAACACCAAACAAAATAGGCATTATCTTAGCCAACTAAATGTCACAGATAATAAATGATCCGCCTTACAATTTCCTCCAGGGTTCTTGTGCAGCTAAAAGTGTAAAGTATCCTGAAGAAAATTCATATAATTGATTAGTCATTTCAGAGAGATAAATTAATACTGCAGCCTTATCTACAAGCTGGATTAGCTGAATAAGATTACACAGGGACCAGGTTACACTAGAACCAGATTACACAGCAGATGGCTAGAACTCGGCGAATGCCCTTGGTCATGTAAAAGTCTTTGATCTGAGGAATTGAGAAAGAGAGAGAAGAGAAAAATTAACTTTCAGAATTGGAGGAGTGATTGATCACTGGTCCCTGAAATGCTGTGAAGTATCTCAGAGTTAAGGCAGCTCAGTGAATCATAAAAGGAAATAATTTACTTTCAGATTATATGATAACGTGATTTTTTTCCCTCCTGCAAACAAGTAGCACTGTTACAAAGAAAATAACTCTCTCACTTATGTTGCGTTTCTCGTATCTCTCAGCAAATTCTTAAAGCACTTCACATACAACGACTAACTCTCAAGCGTAACCATGATTGTCATTGCGAGGCACACGGTGTATGACAACTTTAAGATGAAAGACCAACAGGAGGTTATGAGATCAACGACCAGTTAATCTGTCAAATGTGTTATTGGTTGAGGAAGGAATGTTGGTTAAGAAGGTCACAAGCTTTTCCAATAGTGTCATGGCAGGGATATAGGTTGATTCTCCATCTGAAGGCCAGGTTGTAGTGTGTCTTTAAGACAGAGTTAGATAAGTTCTTAATCAATAAGGGGATCAATGGTTATGGGGAGAAGGCAGGAGAATAGGGATGAGAATTAGATCAGCCATGATAGAATGGCGAAGCAGACTCGATGGGCTGAATGGCCTAATTCTGCTCCTCTATCATATGGTCTTATGGGAACATCTGATAATCTAACATCTCCTCACTGTGTGTACGAGGCTGGAGTGGATTCTCAAGTACAGATGGGTATGTGTGTATGACCCCTCATCGATGACTCAAAGGCAAGAGTGGACTGAATATAGAACAATAACTATAACTATAACAAGATGATCAAGCCAGGATATTATATCAGGAGTGACTGTGTATGGCTGTAATGCTTCCTTTGTACGATGAGTTGTTACGTGCTCCACTGTCTGTTCTGGGTGACCAATTGCACACAGGAGAGTTTATAATTTTCTGTTTGTGTATCAGGTACCTGCATCTGCATGAATTACGCAGATGTGGTTTATGAATACCCATAACATTGGAGGTGGACAAGGGATTCTGTTCAACTTCCAAGTGGTGCTTATTCATGACTTCTTATAAAGATCATTCACATTCCCCAAACTTGCCTGAGATTGTGCATGCGGCCCTAAAGGGCTTATGTGACTTTGAGCAGAGATGAGGGACATTGGTGACACCCTGGAGAGTGGGCAGGTCTTTGTTTTCCTCAATTTGCTGAGTTTCACATAAGGTCGCTGACTTATAGCAGATTGCTCTCAGGGTGGGGATTGTTAGGGGGATGGGGCAGATTACAGTGAGGGTAGGGATTATTAGGGGATGAGGCAGATTGCGGTGAGGGTGGGATTTGTTAGGGGCTGGGGCAGATTGTTGTGATAGTGAGATTGTTAGGAGGTGGGGAAGATTGCTGTGAGGGTGGAGATTGTTAGGGGCTGGGGTAGATTGTTTATGAGAGTAGGTAACCAGGGTAATAGGATCAATTGAATATTCCAGTGACACATCTCACTGCAAAAATGGAGCCAACTGAGTCCCTGTGACTAGCAGATATGTACAAGAATTGGCAAACCATCAAATCTTAGTGACAATCACACAATAGTTACCGCCCAAAAGAAGCATTCAGCCCATCATGCCTGTACTGTTGCGTCATAGGAACAATTTACTGAGGGCTGCCTACCCCCCTCCCTACACATTCTTCATTTTCAGAAAATAGCCTGATTCTTGTCTTCCTTCACCATTCTCCTCGACAATGCATTCCACATCTTAACCACTCGCTGTGTGGAAAAGATTTTCCCCATGTCTGCATTCCTTCTTTTAACAATTATCTTACATCTATATCCTCAATCCTTGTACCAAGTGGAGCAGGAGTGTTGTTCAATATGGCAAGTTTCACTCTGTATTGGGATGAATGTTACAGGGAGGTATAGTCTACGCTCTGGTCGAAAGTTCAGTCAGTCACTCAACAACTTGAAATATGGTTTTCTGTGCAAAAGCGGGAGTGGTCACGTCCTGGGAATGGGATTTCTGCCCAGGAATGCTGCTGGCCAATCTAATTGGCTGAGAACACTCTAGACCCAGGAGTGCCCTAAAGAAAGCAGTGGCCAATGTTGGAACTGCAAGAACTCCCCAGGAAGAAGGAAAATGGATATCAGACTTAGGGATAAGTCAGGAGACTTTGGTCAGATAGGAATGGGCAGCATAGTGGCACAGTGGTTAGCACTGCTGCCTCACAGTGCCAGGGACCTGGGTTCAATTCCAGCCTTGGGTGACCATCTGTGTGGGATTTACACATTCTCCCCACCTCCATGTGGGTTTCCTCCAGGTGCTCCAGTTTCCTTCTATTCTTCAAAAGTACGCAGGTTAGGTGGATTGGCCATACTCAATTGTCCTTTAGTCTAGGTTAGGGGGATTAGCAAAAATGCACAGGGTTACAGAATAGGATGGAGAGGAGAATGGACGGAATGCTCTTTCAGAGGATTTGTACAGTCTTGCTGGGCCGAAATGGCCTCTTTCTGTACTGGAGAAATTCTATGGAATCAGGGACCTTGGTGAGGGGGTCGGAGTTGTGGGGGTGATTGGGAGGATTCACTCACAAAGAAAACACGTTTTCTGCATCCACCAAGTCAGACCCCTCAGAATCTTATACATTTCAATCAAGTCACCATTTGCTCTTCTTAACTCTAGCAGATATAAGCCCAACCTGTCCAGCCTTTCCTCAGAAGACTATCCAACATTCCAGGTGTTAGTCCAGCAAATCTCCATGGACATGGCTACCCTGCAGCACTTCTCTATTTGCATCTGTTATTAACATCACAGCAAGTCCCATTCCATTGCAGACATTGTCTACACAGACACAACTCCAGCTGGGGGTCTTGACTGGCAACCTTGGCAACCTTTGGCATTCCAAAGACATTGTGTGAATCATAGCCCCAGTTACGATTAGCTGACTGAACATAGTAAAGAAGTAGAGATCAAGATCTTTCTGGTTTGGATCTACTCAGGAGTTGAACTTGCTTGGCCTTTGAAGGACTGAATTATCTACTTCTAGTCTTCATTTGTATGTTCCTATTACAGGGAATGCGTTCCCACATTTAGGGCTGGGTGGAATAGTTGTTGGTGTGCTCTCAATGGGCCAATTTGCCTCCTTTCTGCACTTTAGGATTTTTATGTTTCTATGTTAAGTTGAATGGATGGAAATGCGTGGGGTTGTGGGGAGAAAGGGCGGGAAGAAGGTCTAGGTAAGATACGCTGTTAGAGAGTGGGTGCAGATGGGCTGAATGGCCTCTTTTGCATTGTAGATATTCTATTCTATGGTTATTCAGAAAAGCCAAACTATATGGATGCCAATTAATAAGTGGATTTGCCTTGGCTTTGATGCCACTACAAACACATAGTCTTATCCTGCTTACCATACAAATTGTAGCAGATGGAACACTGACCATGACCGTGGGTGGAATTTTCCCGCTTTGGGATAAGCGTGGCTAGAAAATCCTGCCCATAGAGTCTAATATCTAGCCTAACATGTACTGTCCCCATAAAATCTTCATAGTACAGAAGGAGGCCATTCTGCCCATTGGCTTAGACTTGTGCCTGAGATCAGGAGGCTCCCAGAGAAACCAATCTCTCACCCGGAATTCAAACATTCAGTAAAGAAGCAGAAGAAAGGAGAGATTGGGAAGACATGAACAAATAACTCAACATAAAATAACCTTTAAAAAAAATGGAAGCCAGGCATTGAAACCTGAATTTTGCAAGCAGTTAGAGTAATAGAGTCATCGAGGTTTACAGCATGGAAACAGGCCCTTTGGCCCAACTTGTCTATCCCACCCTTTTTTCAACCACGAAGCTATTCCCAATTTCCCACGTTTAGCCCTTATCTCTCCAAACCCATCTTACCAATGTAACTGTCTAAATGCTTTTTGAAAGAAAATTGTCTCCGTCTCTATTACTACTCTGGCAGCTTGTTCCAGACACTCACCACCCTCTGTATGAAAAAAAATTGCCCCTCTGGACTCTTTTGTATCTCTCTCCTCTCACCTTAAAACTATACCATCTAATTTAGACTCCCCTATCTCTGGGGAAAGATGTTGATTATCTAGCCGATCTATACCCTTCATTATTTTATAGACTTCTATAAGATTACCCCTAAGCCTCTTATGCTCCAGGGAAAAATGTCCCAGTCTATCCAATCTTTTTTTATAATTCAAACCATCAAGTCCCATCAGCAAGTTCTCCTTTTCCTTAAATAATCTCAGTCATTTGCACATTGCAACAGCAAACCGGATTTCCTTATTTATAGCAATGGTCTGATATGGACTATTGCCCAATGCCATGGGAGATCAGCAGTACAGTAATTATTATCTTGGGGGCTTTTTTTTTCATTTGTGGGACATGGGCATCAGTGGCTGGCCAGCATTTATTGGACTTTAACCTGGTGTTGTGAGACTTCTTACTGTGCTAACCCCAGTCTAATGCCGGTATCTCTATATCACAGTATTTATTGTCCATTCCTATTTGCCTTTGAAACTGCATGGCTTGTTAGACTATTTCAGAGGGCAGTTGTGAGTCAACCACATTGCTGTGGCTCTGGAGTCACATGTAGGCCAGACTGGGTAATGATGGCAGATTTTTATCCTTCAAAGGCATTAGTGAATTTGATGAATTTTTCCGACAATCAACAGTAGTTTCATGGTCATCCCCTGAAGAGTATAGAGGGTGTAGGAGTAGAGTTAAGAGAAAAATCAGGAGAGACAAAAGGGGACATGATTTTGCTTTTGCAGATAAGACAAAGAAGATTCTACAAATACGTAAAGGGCAAAAGACGAATTAGGGAGAGAGTAGGGCCTTTTAAGGATCAACAAGGTCATCTATGTGCAGATCCATAAGAGATGGGTAAGATCCTAAATGAATATTTCTCTCAGTATTTACTGTTGAGAAATAAATAGTAATATCTTGAGGAGTGTACATGTAACAGAGAAGGAGGTGCTGAAAATCTTAAAGTGCATCAAGATAGATAAATCTGTGGGACCTGATGCAGTATATCCCAGAACATTGTGAAAGGCTAGGGAGGAAATTGCGGGTCCCCTAGCAGAGATATTTAAATCATCAACAGCCAGAGGTAAGGCGCTCAAACATTGGAGGATGGCAAATGTTGTGTCTTTGTTTAAAAGGGGCTGCAAAGAAAAGCCGGGAACTACAGACCAGTGAGCCTCATGTCTGAAGTGGATAAATTGTTAGAAGGTGTTTTGAGAGACAGGATCTACAGGCATTTAGAGATGCAAGGACTGATTAGGGACATCAGCATGGCTTTATGAATGGACAATCATGTCTCAAATTTGATAGAGTTTTTTGAAGGAGTAACGAAGAAGGTAGATGAGGGCGGTGTAGTTGATGTTGTCTACGTGGACTTTGACAAGGTATCCCATTGTAGGTTGGTGCAGAAGGTTACATTTCATAGGATCCAGGGCAAGATAGCCAAATGGATACAAAATTGTCTTGATGACAGTAGACAGAGTTGTTTTTCAAACTGAAGACCTGTGACAAGTGGTGTGCCTCAGGGATCAGCACTGGATCCACTGTTATTTATCATTTATATTAATGATTTGGATGAGAACACAGCAGGCATGATTAGTAAGTTTGGATGTGACACCAAGGTTGGTGGTATGATGGACAGTGAAGAAGGTTATGTAGGATTGCAATGGATTCTTTATCAATTAGGCAGTGAGTTGACGAAAGGCAAATGGAATTTATTCTATTTAAATGTGAGGCGATGCATTTTGGTAGATCAAACCAGGGCAGGACTTACTCAATTAATGGTAGGACATTGGAGAGAGTTATGGAACAGAGATCTAGGGATACATGTTCATAGCTCCTTGAAAGTGGAGTCACAGGTCAACAGAGTGGTGAAGAAGGCATTCGGCAAACATGGCTTTATTGATCAGAACATTGAATGCAGGAGTTGGGACATCTTGTCGAAGTTGTACAAGACATTTGTAAGGCCACACTTGAATACTGTGTACAATTCTGGTCACCCTATCATAGAAAAATATTACTAAACTAGAAAGAGTGCAGAAAAGATTTACTCAGACGCTAGCAGAACTTGATGATTTGAGTATGAGAGGCTGAATAGATTGGGACATTTTTCCCTGGAGTGTAGGAGGCTTAGCGATGACCTTATAGAGGTCTATAAAATAATGAGGGGCATAGATAAGGTAGAAAGTCAATATCTTTTCCCAAATGCAGGGGAGTCTAAAACTAGAGAGCATAGGTTTAAGGTGAGAGGGGAGAGATACAGAAGTGTCCAGAGAGGAAATCTTTTCATACAGAGGGTTGTAAGTGTCTGGAACAAGCTACCAGAAGTAGTAGTAGAGGTGGGTACAATTTTGTCTTTTAAAAAGCATTTAGACAATTACGTGGGTAAATGGGTAGAGAGGGACATGGGCCAAATGCAGACAATTGGGTCTAACTTAGGGGTTAAAAATGTGTGAGATGGACAAGCTTTGCCGAAGGACCTATCTCAATGCTGTAAACCTCTATGACTCTAGTAGACTTTTAATTCCAGATATTTGTTATTGAATTCACATTTCTACAATGGTGGGATTCGAAGCTGAGCCCCTGAACATGCGCTGAGTTTCTAGTGATAATACCTCTAAGCTATGCTGGGTTTCGAACCGATGTCTGTCTTTCGAGACTGCAGTCAGTTTGCAGTTTGAGAGCCGGATAGAGGGAGTGACATTATTGCCCATGATGTGCAGTGGGGTCTGACTGTGCAGTGGGGTCTGAAGGTAGAGCTGCCTGTAAGAGCCAGCATTGCCGCCTTCCACTTTTCATCACATCAGTTTTGTCTTCTTAATACAAATGACACCTGCCTTTAATTAATATGTTTCATTTTCTCCCTCCTGCCTCCTCGTCTGTTTTCTCCATTCCTCCTTCAAAAGCCGTAAACGCTGTCTTTGTACGAATTGGCATTTAGCAAGAAACGGGAGGTAGAATGGAAGGCAGGAGTCTCCAGGGTAACCCCTGGGTAGGAGTGCTGCAGTTTATTTAACATGGAGACTTTTCTAATGATTTCATTTACCACGGTTCCTGTGATCATCTGTTATCAAACGGCATTGTATTGTTTGTGTCACTAGGCGTTTTGTAAATCCATAATGCATTGAAAGGACCTGGGGCATAGCATCATTGCTTTATAACAGCAGCTATAAAAAGTAGCGATAGCGTCCCAAGATGAAGAGAGATTTTAATAGGATATATAATGCAATTTTACATGCCGCATCGGCAAAACTAATGGTGCAGAATTTCTATCAATATAACATGATGTTTGATGAAGACAATTTCATTCCAAGATAATAAAACCTATTTCTGACAAATCACAGCATTGACTTAACTCTTTTCAAATCCTAGAGCACAGAAGGAGGTTATTCAGTCCTTCATGGCTATACCAGCTATCTGAAGGAGCTATCCAATTAGCCCACTCCCTCGCTCTTCTCCAATTGCACTGTAAGTGTTTTATTTTCTAGGTATCTATACAATTCCCTTTTTAAAGTTACAGTCATGTTCAACAGTTTTATTGATCTGTGTTTGGTTATGTGTGTCCGTTTACTATTGATGCTCATTGTGCTTGATTGGTTAAACTTGGATGTGGACTCAGAGGGAAGTGAACAAAGCTTGAGAAAAAATTGGAAGCTGGAGCTAGGAACACTGTAAGAAGTCTCACAACACCAGGTCCTAACAAAGGGGCAGCGCTCTGAAAGCTAGTGGCCTTTGCTGCCAAGTAACCCTGTTGGACTTTAACCTGTTGTGAGACTTCTTACTGTGTTTACCCCAGTCCAACTCCGGCATCTTCACAGCTAGAAATATAGGACAGACTATGAATAAAACCTATTGCACCACGTAGAACCTAGTGTCATCTCCACGTAAATATTAAATATGCAACAGTTCCTACTGAATCTTGTTGGAGACATTGCATTCCAGACCTTTATCACTCTGTGCAAAAAGAAGATCCCTTCCTTCCCCTCCCCAACCCCTGCCCCCACCACTAGGTTTTGCATTCAGTTATCTTAAATCTGTGTCCTCTGAGGTATCAAACCTCCTGGCTGTGAAAGAGTGCTCCTAATCTACCCTATCAAAATCCCTCCTCACTTTTGAAAGTTTCTATTAAACCATCCTTTAACCTCCTTGTTCTATATAGGGAAACAGATACTGGAGAGATGTAGAAATAACAGAGTTGTTGTGATGGGAGACTTCAATTTCCCAAACATCGACTGGAATATCCCAAGGGTAAGGGGTTTGGATGGGGAGGAGTTTGTTAGGTGTGTTCAGAGGGTTTCCTGACACAGCACATGGACAAGCCTACGAGAGGAGAGGCTGTACTGGACCTGGTACTAGCTAATGAACCAGGACAGGTGATGGATCTCTCGGTAGAAGAGCATCTTGGGATGGAGATCATAATTCTAACTCCTTCACCCTTGCATTGGAAAAGGATAGGATCAGGCAGGCTAGGAAGGTGTTTGTCTGGAATAAGGGGAAATATGAAGACATCAGGCAGATGTTGGGGCGAATAAACTGGGAGGAGGTGTTCTTGGGGAAAAGCACAGAAGGAAGGTGGCAGATATTCAAGGAATGCTTGTCTGGAGCTCTGCACGACAACGTTCCGGTGAGACAAGGAGGTTTTGGTAGGTCGAGGGAACCGTGGTGCACGAAGGCTGTGGTGAACCTAGTCAGGAAAAAAAGGTGTATAAAAGGTTCAAAGAGCTAGGAGATGTTGGGGATCTAGAGAAGTATAAGGCTTATAGAAGAGAGCTTAAAAAAGGAAATTAGGAGAGCCAGAAGGGGTCATGAGAAGGCCTTGGCTGGTAGGATTAAGGAGAATCCCAAGGCCTTCTACAAATATGTGAAAAGTAAAAGGATGAGAAGAGAAGGGATAGGACCTATAAAAGGTGAAGGGGGAAAAGTCTGCATGGAACCGGAAGAAATGGCAGAGGTGCTTAATGAGTACTTTGCCTCAGTACTCACTGTGGAAAGTGATCTGGGAGGATGCACTACAAGTTTGCGGCAGACTGAAAAGATTGAGTATGTAGATATTAAGGAAGCGGAAGTGTTAGAACTTTTAAATGCTATCAAGATAGACAAGTCTCCGGGACCAGATGGGATGTACCCCAGGTTATTGTGGGAGGTGAGGAATGTCATTGCAGAGCCCCTGGCGATGATCTTTGTGTCGTCGATGGAGACGGGAGAGGTTCCGGAGGATTGGAGGATTGCGGATGTGGTCCCTATTTTCAAGAAAGGGAACAGGGATAGTCCTGGAAATTACCGACCGGTGAGTCTGACCTCAGTGGTTGGTAAGCTGATGGAGAGGCTTCTGAGGGACAAGATTTACGAGCATTTGGAGAAGGTTAGGTTGATTAGAAATAGTCAGCATGGTTTTGTAAAAGGCAGGTCGTGTCTTACGAGCTTAATTGAGTTCTTCGAAAATGTGACTGAACACATTGACGAAGGAAGAGCAGTGGACGTGGTGTACATGGACTTCAGCAAGGCATTTGACAAGGTCCCCATGCAAGACTTCTTGAGAAGGTGAGAGGGCATGGGATCCAAGGGGTTTTGGCCTTGTGGATCCAGAACTGGCTTGCCTGCAGAAGGCAGAGGGTGGTTGTGGATGGCTCTTTTTCTGCATGGAGGTCGTCACCAGTGGAGTGCCCCAGGGATCTGTTCTAGGACCCTTGCTGTTTGTCATTTTCATAAATGACCTGGATGAGGAAGTGGAGGGATGGGTTAGTAAGTTCACCGATGACACAAAGGTCGGTGGTTTTGTGGATGGTCTGGAGGGATGTCAGAAGTTGCAGCATGACATTGACAGGATGCAAGACTGGGCGGAGAAGTGGCAGATGGACTTCAACACGGATAAATGTGTTGTGGTCCATTTTGGCAGATCCAACGGGATGAATGAGTACACTATCAAAGGTAGGAGTCTTAGCTGTGTGGAAGAGAAGAGGGATCTTGGGGTCCGGGTCCATAAGACTCTCAAATCGGCCTCCCAAGTGGAGGATGTGGTTAAGAAAGCTTACGGTGTACTGGCCTTCATTCATCGAGGGATTGAGTTCAGGAGTCAGGAGGTAATGCTGCAGCTTTATAGGACCCTGTCAGACCACACTTGGAGTACTGTGCGCTGTTCTGGTCGCCTCACTATAGGAAGGACGTGGAAGCTATTGAAAGGGTGCAGAGGAGATTTACAAGGATGTTGCCTGGATTGGGAGGCATGCCTTATGAAGACAGGTTGGGGGAGCTGGGACTGTTCTCCCTGGAGAGACGAAGGTTGAGAGGCGACCTGATAGAGGTTTACAAGATGTTGAGAGGATTAGATAGGGTGGACTCTCAGAGACTATTTCTCAGGGCTGAAATGGTCGCGACAAGAGGGCACAGATTTAAGGTGCAGGGAAGCAAGTACAGAGGGGATGCTAGGGGAAAGTTTTTCACTCAGAGGGTGGTGAGTGAATGGAATCGGCTGCCGTCGGTGGTGGTCGAGGCGAACTCGCTGGGGTCTTTTAAAAGACTTATGGATGAGTATATGGGATCCAATGGGATTGGGGGTTATAGATAGGTCTATGGCTGGGTAGGTTTTGATGTGTTTGGCACAACCTGTGGGCCGAAGGGCCTGTTTGTGCTGTAGTGTTCTATGTTCTATGTTCTATGTTCTAAACCAGGAGTTTTCTCTTTGCGGATGGTCAATGCTCCACACTCAAACTGCATTTAAACTTGAGGCTCTTTTCCCGAGGTTCTGCTCCATAGCTTGTTGTATGAGGGAAAGGTTGAGGACTCTGTGTCTGTACCTGTTGGAGTTTAGAAGGATGAGGGGGCATCTTATTGAAACTTACAGGATAATCCAAGGCTTGGATAGAGTGGACGTGGAGAGGATGTTACCAGTAGTCGGAAAAGCTAGAATCAGAGGCACAACCTCAGGCTGAAGGGATGATCCTTTAAAACAGAAATGAGGAGGAATTTCTTGAGCCAGTGAGTGGTGAATCTGTGGAACTCTTTGCTGCAGAAGGCTGTGGGGGCTATGACATTGGCTTCTTGAAGACGGAGATAGATAGGTTCTTGATTGATAATAAGATCAGGGATTATTGGGAAAAGGCAGGAGAATGGGGATGAAAAAAATATCAGCCATTATTTAATGGCAGAGCAGACTCGATGGGTCAAGTGGCTTAATTCTGCTCCTATGTCTTATGGGATTGCTACAGTGCATTTGGAAACCATTCAGCCCATTGAGTCTACACCAACTCTCTGACAGAGGATCTGAGCCCTCTCCCACTCCCTATCCCTTACCCCCCCCCTCCCTTTCAGCATGGCCAATCCACCTAACCCGCACATCTTTGGACTGTGGGAGGAAACTGGAGCATCCAGAGAAATGCCTCACCAACACAGGGAGAACGCGCAAATTCCACACAATGATCCAAGCTGGGAATTAAGCCTGGGACCCTGGTGCTGTGGGACAGCAGTGCTCACCACAGTGCCTCTGTGCCAAGATGTTTTGGGTTCATTGAAGGACTCATTTTCTGATGTAATGTTTAAAGTTTATTTATTTGTCACAACTAGGCTTACATTAACACTGCAATTAAGTTACTGTGAAAATCCCCAGTCCAGAAACTCCAGCACCTGTTTGGGTACACTGAGGGAGGATTTAACATGGCCAATGCACTCAATCCAGTGTGTCTTTCAGACTGTGGGAGAAAAACAGAGCACCTGGAGGAAACCCACGCAAACATGGGGAGAATGTGCAAACTCCACATAGACAGTAACTCAAGTCGGGAATCAACTCAAGTCTCTGGCGCTGTGAGGCAACAATGCTAACCACTGTGCAGCCCTGTGATTTGATAGAGGTGTTCACAAAGTCCTGAGGGATCTGGACAGACCGGATAGGGAGAAATGTTCCTATTGGTTAAATGATCAAGAACAAGAGAGCACCATGTGATACTAATTCATGCAAATCAGGTTCACACCTTCCCTGGGCATCTACCTGATTATAGTGTGGGATGGGCAGGGAAAGCAAATCCAGGTGTTGGCCTCTCGCGAGATTCAGCGGCCATTACGGGATTCACATCCACGGTGAATGGGATCGTTAAATCCTGGTCTACATGAAACAGACTACCTCTGGGCTGTGTTATTGTGTTTTGGAGAATGTTGCGACCGAACATCTCATCAAATTAACTCATTCTAAAGATAGAGTCAAAAATTTAGGCTTGCACTGAAGGTGGCGATACTCGATATTTTCAGTTTAATTACAATCAAAGAGAAGGAGACCAAACTGAACCCCCTGAGGTTGATTGAAATCACATCTGCACATAGCTTATTTATGGTCAGGATTAGATTCTGCCTCCTTGTTCAGTATTGTGAAAGCAAAAATCAACATCGCAGAAAAAGCATAGACAGCTAACAAGATAACCGAATCATTCTTAGTGAAGAGCTTCATTTGGCAAATATGCTTCAGAGTCAGATCTTTCCGATGCCCGTGTCATGTGAACTTGTACTGGGGGGCTTTTACACTGTAACGTCTTAACATAGCTTACTCTCTGAGTCAATCGTAGATTCGCATTGCCGTCATATATCTGCACTGGCTTTATTCCACCTGATACTCGGGACTGTGTTTCCATATCAATAGCAGCTTTAGAGAAGAAAGGTGAACATTTGGGGTGGCACGGTGGCACCATTGTTAGCATTGCTGCTCACAGCACCAGGCACCAAAATTCAATCCTTGGCTTGGGTCACTGTCTGTGTGGAGTTTGCATGTTCTCCCCGTGTCTGTGTGGGTTTCCTCTGGGTGCTCCAGTTTCCTCCCACAGTCTGAAAGACGTGCTGGTTAGGTGCATTGACCATGCTATTTTCTCCCTCAGTGTACACAAAAGGCACTGGAGTGTGGTGACTAGGGGGTTTTCACAATAACTTCATTGCAATGTTAATGTAAGTCTACTTGTGACAGTAATAAATGAACTTTAAACTTTACCACCAGGTCTAGCTAATAAATTATATTATTCTCTGCTCAATTCCCTCAAAATAGTCTTCACACACACACACACATACATACACACACACACAGATATGTATTTAAATGCACTGCAGAGTTCTACATAAACACTACTCTAACATACAAACACATAAATACACATAGACAAAAACACTCAAAAATGAACACACAAACACATATGTACAGACTTGCATAAGTGCAGGTCTCTACATAAACATACAAATACACACATGCAAACATACTCACACACACAAACACATGAATACGAAAACAAAACACAAACGCACAGATACACAAACACAAGCATATACACACAGACACAGTCGTACATACAGATGCACAAACGGACATACACACAGATACACACACAAACATGTACACAGATACATACACAAACATACACATAGATACACCACAAACATACACCAATATACACACAGATACACGCGGATACACACAAATACACACACAAGTATACGCACAGCTACACACACAAACATAGACACAGATATACACACAAACACATTTAAATGTATGTGCAGAGCTGTGCTAAATGAGGTACAAACAATAGTTAATGATTATGAGGAGCTGTTTGTCCTCTTAACTTTTTAATCAATCCACGTTAACATTAAGTAGCTTGATCCATATGTGGGATCGACAAGTAAATGCGAAGCATATTACATCCCAGCTGTTTATAACTCGTGCAATGCGCTGTCAACACCACCAGACCACAGCTGCGTACATCAGCATGACTACAAAACTGTCAAAATAGGTTGTCTGCGTGATCTTCTGTATAAATAGACAGTGTGGCAGTCTGCTGTGAAACTAACATTCTATTTCCGATGTTTAATGCGGTTAGCTAGGAGCATATGAAGTGCACATATTCGGACCTGCTCTGCCATTCAGTAAGATCATCCTTAACTCTGGCACTATCCTATCTGTCCTGTGGTGGGGTGCCTTTAAGTGGGCGTTACCTGAGGGTCATGTGATCAGGCTGGCCCCTATGGATCGTCGTGGTGAGAAGCTGAGCCAATCAGGAGGAGGGTGTGTACCCTGGGTCAATGAAGTGTCTGCATTAGGAGCCTGGGAGGGGAGTTGAACAGTTGGCTAGATAGTTCAGTCTGCATATGTTATTATTTATCATTGGCAATAAAATGTTTGATTATTCAAGCCAGATCGAGTTGCCCTCAATCTATTACAACTCTCCTGTCGCTTGTATAAAAAAAAGACTAAAAGTATCCCAACTACTTCTCCAGAACAATCGACCTTGCTTGATTTATATTGAAGTTGTACTCCATTTTGAAACATGGAGAAGGGAAAAGGGCCTCTCTTTTTAGTCCAGCAGTTTAGAAATATGAAAATGCAGCCAGAGGTACCCCTATCCGATCAAAGCTCTCTCGGGGATAGAGTGACAATCACATGTAATCTTCCTGACTGATAGAATCCAGGTCTGATCAGTCTATGACCTCAACGGAGGTATGAGAGCTCCAATTGCTCTCATACCTCGGTATGAATCAGCACTTTCAGGAGAAATGGGGACAAGGAAACTGGCTAAAGAAAACAATGAGAGATACAAAAGTTGATTTCTAATCACAACCAGTCAACATCTACCTAGTGTGCTGAATTAGCTTGGCTGCAGCTAGTTTGACTTGAGGAGAAAGACAGGAGCCAAGAACCACACAGAACTCAGGAGGATCACTATTGCCTGGAAGGTGTTTGAAAGCCTGCACTCACTTGATTAGTTGGGGTGAACAGCAAGGAAGGGATGCTGAGGGTATGCTGATGGTAGCATAGTGGAAATACCAGTGGAACTAACAACATGGTGGCACAGTGGTTAGCACTGCTGCGTCACAATGCTAGTGATCCCGGTTTGATTCCCGGCTTCGATCACGGTCTGTGTGGAGTTTGTCTGGGTTTCCTTCGGGTGCTCCAGTTTCCTCCCACATTCTGAAAGATTGATGGTGAGGTGGATTGGCCAGGTTAAATTCTCCCTCAGTGTAACTGAACAGGTACCGAAGTGTGGCGACGAAGGGATTTTCACAGTAACTTCATTGCAGTGTTAATATAAGCCTACTTGTGACACTCACAAATAAATCTTAAAGCCAAAGGCTCAGACTAAAGTTGTGGTGGATATGGGTCATATCCCAATAAAGCAGCTAATGGAACTGATACACTCCAAGGGATACAGATCCAGACTATTTAGTCTCTCTTGGTAGGACAACCCTCTCATCCCAGAAATTAGCCTAGTGAACCTCCTTTGGACTGCATCCAATGTTACTATATCCTTTCTCAGGTAGGGGAGAAAATCACCCAATTCATCTATACCTGTTGTAGAATCACGATATCCTCACCACAATATGTCTTCGTATCGTTGGCAAATTTGGAAATTTTACATTCTATTTTTTCCTCCAGATCATTAATGTAAATAGTGAACAATTATGGGCCAAGAACTGATCCCTGCATTACTCCATTGGTTATAGCTTTCCATTCTGAATGTGGTCCCTTATCAAATGCCGTTTGGAAATTTAAATATACTGCATCCACAGGTTCCCCTCTATATACTCACCCTGTTACACCTTCAGAAAATTCAAACAAGTTTGTCAAACATGATTTATCTTCTGTAAAACCACATTGACTAGGTTTGATTGCATTCATCTTTCTAACTGATTAGCTATTTCCTCTTTGCTCATTGTCTTCCGTGCCTTGCCACTAATAGATATTAAACTAACTGGCCTATAGTTCCCTGCCTTCTTCCTTTCTCCCTTTTTGAACAAGAGTGTCACAAAGGCTGTTTTCCAATCTTTGGTGTGCTCCTGGAGTTTAGCGAATTACAAAAAATTTTAACCCATGGATCCACTATCTCAGCAGCAATTTCCATTAAAACCCTAGCATGCATTTCATTGGGTCCTGTCTACCTTTAGCCCCTTGAGTTTCTGTAATGTTCTATTCCTTGTGATAAGGATTGTTGTAAGTTGTACCCAAGTTATTTGATGTGGAGTTTTCAGCGTTGGACTGGGGTGGACACAGTAAATAGTCTCACAATGCCGGGTTAAAGTCCAACAAATTTATTTGGTAGCACAGCTTTTGAAACACTGCCCCTTCATCAGATGAGTCATCTATCTGAAATCAGCCTATCCGATCTCTTAGGGATATTTGCAATTGTGAAGAGTGGTGCAAAAAATTGTATTTAGCATTAAAAAAAGATATATTGATCAGGGCAGATGAAGGAGATTGAGAGGAGGTTTGTACTGACCATAAATGCTATAATAGAATGGATATGTTGGCTATAAATGAGATGTAGTAGACTGGAATAAAAACAAATGTTTCACTGTTAGTGATAACTAGATGAAAACTTGATGGATGTTGGTAGAATTTTTTTGGGGATGTGGGTGTTGGATGACTATATCAGTTCAGACATATGTTGCCCAGGAATGAATATGAATAATGATAGCAGATTCTGCAATAACTGAAACAGCCTGTGCAGCTGCAGGAACATTCAATCCGTAGCCTCCAGCCTCTATTTTGTTGTCATAAATACATTGATTGTATTACTCTTTATAATGTCATCTATAGTTGGATTCAGCACTTTGCTTGATTCTGGTTCCTCTCTCCCTGTCTGCTCCTGATTATTTGGCTTTCAGCATTCTGAAATCTATTCCCTCAGTCTGTCCACCTGTCCGTTTCCCTCTCCTCCTTTAACACGCTTGGTGAACATCTCTTCAACTGGGATTTTGGTCAACAGTGAAAGATGAACCCCAAAATCCCAGCAAACCTGGAGAAGGAACCCAGAATCTCAAAGCACGAAGAAGTAAAGAAACTTAAGCCTAATGTGTGAGAGATGCAGATATACTTGTAAGATGCCTAAAACAAAGGTCAATTTTTTACTATACATTTGTGGGACATGGGTGTCACTGGCTGGCCAGCATTTATTGCCCATCTTTGAGAAGGTGGTGGTGAGCTGCCTTCTTGAATCGCTGCAGTCCATGTGCTGTGGGTTGACCCACAATACCGTTAGGGAGGGAATTCCAGGTTTTTGACCTAGCAACTGTGAAGCAACGGCGATATAATTCCAAGTCAGGACGGTGAGTAGATTGGAGGGGAACTTGCAGATGGTGGTGTTGCCATGTGTCTTCTACCCTTTGCAGACATGGAAGCTGAAGGACTCCTCCAGAGCATATGGAGGTCCATTTCCAAACCGAATTAAATGCAGAGTAAGGGGACCTAGTCAGATCACGAAAGGCTGAGCAAAATGTTACAAAGGAAAATAGGTTGAAAAGAAGAGAAAAATGCGGGAAAATCTCAGCAGGTCTGGCAGCCTCTGTAAGGAGAGAAAGGAGCTGATGTTTTGAGTCCAGTTGACCCTTGTCAAAGCTTTGACAAAGGGTCATCTGGACTCGAAATGTCAACTCTTTTCTTTCAGACATGCTGCCAGACCTGCTGAGATTTTCCAGCATTTTTTCTTTTAGTTTCAGATTCCAGCATCTGCAGTAATTTGCTTTTATTTATAAAAAGTACACTCTACCGTGCAGATCAGAAGGTGAACCTGAGTGAATGCAGCATCAAGGGGCTTGGCCAAATCACTGGAAGGGTGAGCAAAATATAGGACAAAAAAGGCTGAGATTACTTTTCATAACACGTAGCAATAAGGATCAGCATATTGAGAGCACAGCTGGAAAAAAGCTACAGCAATGGGTCCACAACCAGCATAAGGATAGCACAGTGGCACAGTGGTTAGCAATGCTGCCTCACAGCGCCAGGGTTTCAGGTTTGATTCCAGCTTCGGCTAACTGCGCAATGTACATTTTCCTCATGTCTGTGTGGGTTTCCTCTGGGTGCTCCGGTTTCCTTCCACAGTCCAAAAGACGTGATGGTTAAGTGCATTGGCCATGCTAAATTCTTCCTCAATGTATTCCAACAGATGCCAGAGCGGGGGGATTTTCACAATATCTTCATTGCTGTGTTAATGTAAGCCTACCTGTGACACTAATAATAAAACTAAAACTCAAAGGCTAAGTCAAGAACCAAACAAGACCCAAAATTGGGAGTTTTGGAGAAGAGATTGTCCTTCAAAATCAAAGGCGGAGGGAGTATAGAAACCCGTCGGCAGCACAGAGCAGTTAAGATTGGCTTCAGCAGCAGAATGGAAGAACAGCAGGGAAAACTGGAGGAGACTCTGTTGAATTACAAGAAAAATCAAGATGAAACACTTGAACTGCACAAAGAAAAGGAAAACCTGCTGAACGATGCTCACACGTGACACAGATCCCTCAGGTCAAAGTTTGTCACTCTGAAAAATTACAAAGAAAGAAATAATGAATTTAATGTCACTCTGAATGGGCTGAAGAATCAGTTAGCAGGGAATCATTGAACCAAAGAGAAGTAACATCACAGTAAGGAGGCTATTGGACCCATTGTGTCCATGCCAGCCCGAGGTTACTCTGTCTCTTCTAATCCCACCTTTCCATAGTCCTGTATCTTACAGCACTTACGGTGCAGAAGGCCCAGCAATGTCCAAGAGAAAGCCAAGACATACAAGAAAAAGACTGAAGAGCTGGACTTATAGCTGGATGGAAAAGATGAAGCATTGAAAGGAAAAGCTGTTGAACTTTCCAAGCTGCAAGTGGATAATTAAGTCATAAGTTGAGGAGGAACTTCTTCACCCAAAGGGTTTTGAATCTGTGGAATTCCCTATCCAGTGAAGCTGTTGAGGCTACCTCATTGAATGTTTTTAAGGCAAGGATAGATACATTTTTGAATTAAGGTTTTGGTGAGCAGACGGGTAAAGTGGACCATGAAAAGATTAGCCATGATCTTATTGAATGGCAGAGCAGACTCGAGAGGCCAGATGGTCTGCTCCTGCTCCTGGTTTTTAAAATCATAGAATCCTACAGTGAAGAAGCGCGTCTACTCTGCATTGATCACAATCCCACCCAGGCCCTATCCACATAATCCCATGTATTTACTCTAGCTAGTCCCCTAACACTAAGGGGCAATTTAGCATCGCCAGCCATCTAAAATGCACATCGTTGGATTGTGGAAGGAAACTGGAGCACCTGGAGGAAACCCACACAGACATGGGAAGAATGTGCAAATTCCATACAGACAGTGAACCAAGCTGGGAATCGAACCCTAGCGCTGTGAGGCAGCAGTGCTAACCATTGTCCAAAGTCCTTCTTATGTTCTTAAGTAGCACGACTACAAAACTGAAACAAGACTTCACCGGAGACAAGACCTGGCCTCGGTGGAATCAAAATGAAGGATCAGAAGTGATGTTTAAAAAAAAATTCATGGGTCATGGGGGCATTGCTGGCTGGCCAACATTTATTACCAATCCCTAGTTGCCCTTGAATTGAGTGGTTTGCCAGGCCATTTCAAAAGGCAGTTGAGAGTCAACCACATTTCTGTGCCTCTGAAGTCACATGTAAGCCAGACCAGGTAAGGACGGCAGATTTCCTTCCCTAAAGGACATTAGTGAACCAGATGGGTTTTTACAACAATCGGTCGTCAGTAGATTCTTAAAACCAGATAGTTTTTATTGAATTCAAATTCCATCATCTGCCATGGATTCGAACCCGGGTCCCCAGATCATAAGCTGAGTTTCTGGATTAATATTCTAGCGATTAAAGAATGTGACCTTGAAGGATAGCACACAAGAATTAGGACAAAGTATTCAGTGTAGCGAACATACTTTCACATATGGAAGATGAGCTGAATTTTTCAATGAAAAATTAGAACTTGATTAACTTCAAGAATCAGAAGTCCCGATGAGATATAGTAACAAAACAATGGCTGGAACAGGAAAAGGTATCAATAGTTGTCAAATGTGGAATTAACAACCAAAAACTCTCAAAATATTGGAACCTCTTTGTGAAAAGAGCAATGAAATTGTTGAACTTTGATCCATTCTGACAAACATGAAAGATGGGCTGCACAGTTTGGAAGAACAAATCCAGACTTTAAACGCAGATAACTCTAAACCAAAGACAAGTAAACTCGCCAGAGTGGCTGCTGAGCCGAAGAGAAAGATTCTTAAACTTGCAAAAAGAATGGAAAATGAGAGGCTGCACAGGCCAAAGTTGCGAAATAAGTGAAAATGGAGGTTCCATTTTTGAAACATCAATATCCAGCAAGATCATGTAACTCCATAAAAGCAAATTATTGCAGGTGCTGGAAACCAAAAGAGAAAATGCTGGAAAATCTCAGCAGATCTGGCAGAATCTGTAAGGAGAGAAAAGTGCTGCACTTTTGACAAAGGGTCATCTGGACACGAAACGTCAATTCTTTTCTCTCTTTACAAATGTTGCCAGACCTGCTGAGATTTTCCAGCAATATCTCTTTTGGGTTCATGATGCAACTACACAGACATAGAAAACCTCAGATTGAATAGACTGATCAATGGAGCAATGGGGCAAACTCATGGGGTAGAATCTTATATGACCGTAAAGTAGGGCGTGAGGCGATTAGCATGACTGGCGTTGGTTTTCACATCCGACGTGATTTTACATCCCCTGGATTTCCAGTGTGGTCAACCTCTTGCTGGGAAGGGGCGAGAGGCTGGTTAGTTTATTTAAATTTATTTTAATGTGATTAGTGAGCCCAGCACTCAATCGTCTAGGCTCACCTGCCTTTATGGCCTCGACAGCTGAGGATCTCTCTGGCGAGGAAAACACCTTCTCTCCATAAACGGGGAAAGGTCGTATTGCCCACCCCGGTGGAACCAGAGACCAGTAAGGCCCCCTAGGAAGGCCGAGGGCAAGGTAGGAATGCTCTTTGGGCAGTGCCAAATTGGCAGTGCCACTCTGACATCTTGGCATTGCCAGCCTGGCTCCTGCACAATGCTCACGGGGCAGTGCCATGGGGCGGGGAAGTGAGATTTTCCAGCATTTTCTCTTTTGGTTTCATGGTGTGACTGCACTGGGGGGCAGTGCCAGGGATATTGGAGGTGTGGCCAGTGGGGCGGGGCCAATGGGGACAGGACTAATGGGGGGAGGGAACCCGCTGTCTCTCTGCATGGATCGTTGAGTGAGGGAGGAAGTTTGTGATCGGTCAGGGTAGCGGGAGGTGGGGGGGCTACATATTGGGCCAAGGGCCTCCACAATTATGATGGAGTGGTGGGGAGCTGCTTCAGGCTGCCTGCAGTAGCAGGGGCCTGACAGCTCTCTCTTTGTCTGTCAGACCCCTGCTACTGTTAATGAGCATATGCAGCATTAGAGGTCTGCACATGTGCACTAACTCCCCTTGCAGGCTTTCAGGCATGTTAAACCTTGCCCACAGGCTTCTTCAGCGAGCAATGGACTCACCCAAACTTTTGCAGCCAGAGTGTGTACAGGGGGACCTGAGACCGTGCCCAAACAACGGATCTGAATTCTCCCAGTTCCATGCCTGCCCATCACTTGGACCAAAATTCATATAATAGTTCCTATGGTTTCCAAACAAAGCAATCGGGTCCATCCAGAAAGAAAAATGCAACTTGAAGGTGCACAAAAAGCAGATCAAGTGGGGACAACTAAGCACTGGAAACACAGGGTCTTTCTTCTGATGCCAAAATGGCTGAGATTAAAACTCCCCATGAAATGTGATAGATCAAGATCTGGAAGAATTATCAAGCCTCAAAACTATCCTAATTTATCAAGCCAGAACTTGGGGCCAGGAGAAGAGATAGCTAATAAAGATGTATGGTAAATACATATGGGTTAGAGCTTGGGGGAGGTGTGGTATAAGGGTGTTCAGGCAAAGAAAAGGTTAATATGGGACTGGAAAACATGGTGTGATGCAAACAATCACATGATGATGGATTGTATGTAAGTATTTGTGTGTATTTGTGTGTGTGTGTGTGTGTGTGTACTTATGTGTGTGAGTGTGTAATGGTGTGCATTTGTGTGTGTATATTTGTATTTGTTGGTGACTGTCTGTATATGTATGTGTGTGTATTTGTTGTGTGTATGTGTGTGTCTGTTTTCTATCAAAAGGTTGGTGCAGACTTGATGGGCCAAATGGCCTCCTGCTGCACCTTAGAGATTCTGTGGTTCTATGGTGTGTGTGTCTCTGTGTATAGAAGGAGCCAGCATGGAGACAGCATCCATACATGGTTGTATATTAGATATATATTTATGGTTTAACAATAAACTGTTAATGTTTAACCATACAAGGCTCCAAACCTCTTAGTGACTCACCAAACAACTTTAACAACAAACGGAACATTGCTCCGGACTCCCCTCCTGCTACAAGGCACAAGTCAGGAATGTGATGGAATTGTCTGCACTGAATTGGATGATTAAAGCTCCAACAATGCTTGACATCACACACACACACACGCGCACACACACACGCAGACACAGACACACACACACAAATACACACATCCAGGAAGAAGCTGCCTGCTTGATTGGCACCCATCCACCACCTTGAATCTTCTCTCCCTCCAACACTGACGCACAGTGGCAGTTACTGTGTACCACAATACACACTGCAGCAACTCACCGTGCTTCCTTCCACAATATCTTTCAAACCTGTGACCTCAAACAACTGGACAGACATGTGTGCATGGGAACTGCCTGAAGGTTCCCCAAGTCACTCACTATCCTGGCTTGGAACTATATCGCCGTTCTTCCACTGTCACTGGGTCAAAAACCTGGAACTCTTTCCTTAACAGCACTGTAGATGGACTTAAACCACACAGACTGCAGCAGTTCTAGAACAGCAGAAACATCATCATCTCAAGAGCAATTAGGGATGGGCAAGAAATACTGGCCTTACCAGAGACACTCAAATCCTGTGAATGAACTTCATAATCTTTGCCTGTGTAACGCACATGAGGAAGATCAAGAGATTTTGATTTAATCAGACACTGGGCCAGATTCTCAATGATACCTGGAGTGTTTCTTGTCGCAACAGAGATGGCTGCCATTGGCTGATGGTGGGACCATTCCTTCACGTTGTTTGCAACCTCCGCCACGGGGAATGCATGGCAGGAGGTCTGCCATTGGTGAGACCAGAAGATCCCGCAGATGTGAAAATTCTGGCCACCGTACAAAAGCAACAACAGCAACCTGCATTAATATAGTGTCTTAAGCACAGTAAAACATCCCATGCACTCCCCAGAAACATTAACAAAAAAAAATGACACCAGGAAATAAGACAAGTGATCAAAAACTTGGTCAAAGAGGTCAGTTTTAAGGAGCAACTTAAACATGGGAGAGTGGAACGGTTTAAGATGGAACAGTGAAAGGAATCTGGATATGAAAGTCTGTGATTTCAAAGAGTAGGGACAGGAGATGCCATAGAAAAATGTGAATATGAGGAGGAGAACTTTACAAAGTCAGCTGCACTAGATTGTGACATTAGATGTCATTTATATGCCTGACTCCTGAAGCAATTGGTATACCTGCAGCTTGGTCACAGGGGAAGATGCCTAGGAGGGCAATGGAAACTCTTTAGTGATCTCCTCAAAAGCAGCCATGAAGAGGTCAAAGCTTCCCCGCCAATTCTTGGGACATACTGTCTCCTGACCAACCAAAATGAAGAAGGTTCACTTGGGACTGCAGCAAACACATCAAGAGGTTTCACTGGGAGCATTCAGAGGCAAAATTGGAGAGAATGCTCAAATCTCTGAACAACTCCTCTACCCAGTTCTTCAAGCAGCATCTGCCCTACATGTACCAGGCTAAATAATCACACATTGGATTTCTCAACCATCTCAGAGCCCTTTGAACTAGAGTGGAAACAAGTCATTGTCCGTCCCAAAGCCCCAATAAGGAATCCATTCCCTGCCTTGCGATGCCACCCTTCACTTCAAATCTTTAACCCCCACTCCTCACCCTGCTGACATCTGAATGTTCTTGACCCTTCGCAATCTAACACAAGTTAAGCTGCTTTACATTAGACACAAGAGCTTTATATCACTTCAACTACAAGGATAGCTGCCACAACATTTATCACAACACAGAATTCCACCATTTATACAATTCACATTTTGCATCGAGGAGTTGGTGAAGCAGCTGAAGATGGTTGGGACGAGGTCCCTGTTCTGATGCAATATTATGAATGGGACGGACAGAGTGAATAGTCAGATGCTGTTTCCTTGGTAAAAAAAGTCAATGCCAGGGGATATAGATTTAAGGTGCATGGGGAAAAGGTTAGAGGAGATATGCGAGGCAATTCTATTACACAGAGGGTGTTGAATGTCTGGACTGTGCTGCCTGGGGAGGTGGTAGGAGTAGGTACGATAGTGGCATTTAAGGGACATCTAGTTGAATACATGAATAGAATGGATGGATACGGTTTTAGCTTAAGCAGGCATCATGATCGGCACAGGCTTGGAGGGCCAAAGGGCCTGTTGCTGTGCTGTATTGTTCTTTGATATCCTGAGACTGAGCTCACTGGTGTTGGTGACCATGTCCAAGAGTGCATTGACTAAGGGATGGAGCCAAGATTATTTAATAGGGAGAGGTGAATCAAGGATATCACAGCAGCAGAGAGATCAGGTAAACATACAAATATATAAATGAGGAGCAGGAGTAGGTGATTTGGTCCCTGGAACTTGGCTGATATGATTGTGGATCAACTCCTCTTTCCTGCCAGCCCTTTATACCCTGTGGCTCTCTTGTCCTTTAAACTACCTTAAAATGACAAGCCTTTGAAAAAGGCAATATGCAGGTACAATGGGCTGAATGGCCTCCTGTGCTATAAACAGTATGATCAGTGTTATTCTTGAAAAAGAGGATTTGCTGACGATGATAAAATAATGTCTATCACTGTGTCATTTAACGTAACAAGAGTGAATAATCCCTGTTTTCTTTAAGGTTAAGTGACATTTACTGTTAAAATGGATTTGCAACACCTCCTGTCATTTGGGTTCTGTCCCATCACAACCCTCCATATCGCACCCTGCCTCCCCCACATGATTTCGACTTGTGTTTAACAACGGAAATAAAAATTTTATAAAACTTTTAAATAAGAGCTCAACTGGGGCCTTTCATTACAATGAGAGACTGTTGTTATGGAGATGGGATGTCTCCCTCTCGTGGTGACTATGCCATGGAACAGGGAGCTCTTCCCTGCATTGTCACTGTCTCAGGCTGGAAAAACAGCAAGAAACTTGTTTCAGTCCAATTAAGTTTGGAATAAATTGTGCAATAAAGAGCAATATAGTGGCACAATGGTGAGCACTGCTGCCCCACAGTGCCAGGGATTCCCGGCTTGGGTCACTGTCTGCGTGGAGTTTGCACATTCTCCCTGTGTCTGCATGGGTTTCCTCCCACAGTCTGAAAGACGTGCTACTTAGGTGCATTGGCCATGCTGAATTCCTCCATGGTGTACCTGAATAGACACCAGAATTTGGCGACTGGGGGATTTTCACAGTAACTTCATCGCAGTGTTAATCTAAACTGACTTGTGACATTAATAAATAAACTTTAAAATACAGATGATCACATTTGTCTCAGAAAGTATCTTGAAGCTTCTTGCACAATGAATTGTATTAAGGTGGCCAGCATGAATGGTTTCTTTCCATACTCCAAAGATATACAAGTCAGATGGGTCGGCCATGCTAAATTACCCCTTAATGTCCCAAGATGTATAGGCCCCAGGGTTTAGCAGGATAGATAAGTAGGATTACAATAAGAGGGCCTGGGTATGACACTGTCAGAGATTTGGTGTAGACCCGATGGGCCAAATGGCTTCCTTTTACAATGTAGGAATTCTATGAATCTATGAAGTTAATAGTTAAAAAGATGTTTGCACCAGGCTGGTATTTGGGATGGGATTTCCTCATGAAAGTAGCAACATTCCTCACATATTTTTGGTCTATGTTGTGTGGGACATATATGGGTCCTTTCCCATGGGAATTCCTTCCCTTTCAAAGTTGTGCTTTTTGACTTACAAGAAATTCTGATTTTGGGGTTCTGATCTCGTCAGTAAGTTACTTGAGAATCTTAATCACAACTGAGATTTCATTCTCCTCCTCCTATATATAGAACATAGAACATAGAACATATGTGCCACATCCTTCCAATTCCATTTCTCCATTTGTCCTATCCTATGGTACTAGTTCCTATTCATGTTTTGTTCCCCATTCGCTGACAGCCCTGCTGTGATACTTCAGCAGAATAGCAATTCCTCAACTTGGGGCAGCATCTGTTGACCAACTATTCAGCAGGCATGGCAGCTGGAGTTCTATCCCATGCTCACTCAACACTCGCACTTCACCGAGGCAGTTACTGGATTGTGAGACAGGGCTGTAGCCCTGATCCCTCTCTCTAGCTCAGCAGATGCTGAGTCCAACTGAGGCTCCATCTTAGTGTTTTGACCACAAAAGGAAGACTTTCATTTATATAACGCCTTTCATGCCCTCAGGGCACCCCGAAGTGCTCGTAAGGTATCTTTAAAGCGTAATCACTGTTGTGACGTAGAAAGTGTAGCAGTCAGTTTTTGCATAACAAGCTCCCACAAACAGCAATGGGATGTTAATGACCTGTTTTCCGTGATGCTGGTTAAAGGCTATATATTGATCTTGGCATTGGGGAGAATTCTTTTGCTGCCTTTTTGAAATAGTGCTGAAATAATCTTTTCTCTTATCCCAACAGAGCAGGCAAGGGGTGTCCATTTAGGTCTCATCCAAAAGATTTTCAAGGGCTTATCTCTCCGCAGAGAGGTTGCTCCAGTCAGTCTCCAAGTGTAGCCAACTTTCACAGTGGCACTGTTGTCTCCCAGTGCCAAGGACCCAGATTCAATTCCTGGCTTGGGTGAATGTCTGTGTGGACTTTGCACATTGCCTGCATGGGTTTCCTTCGGGTGCTCCGGTTTCCTCCCACATCTGAAAGACGTGTTGGTTACTTGCAATAGCCATGCTAAATTCTCTGTCAGTGTACCTGGAGAGGCACCCGTGCATAGCGACTAGGAGATTTCCACAGTAACTTCATTGAAGTGTTAATGTAAGCCTACTTGTGACACTGGTAAATAAACTTTAAGCCTGGGCTAAGGTGTAAGGCCACAGGTTAGTCAGAGGTTTGTAATCGTTCACACCAGTGGGTTTTCTCGTCCCACCAATAGTGCACCCCACTGCTGGTTTGCTGGCAGCATGGATTGGGTTCAATGGGAAATCCCATTGATATCAATGGGACCAGAAGCTCTCACTTCTGTGAACTGTGTACAGTTCTGGTCATCCTGTTATAAAAAGGGTGTGATTAAACTAGAAAGTGTGCAGAAAAGATTTACTAGAATGCTACTGGGATTTGATGATTTGAGTTACAAAGTGAGACTGGATAGACTGAGACTTTTTCCCTGGGGCGTAGGAGGCTTAGGGGTGATGTTACAGAGCTCTATAAAATAATAAGGGGCATAGATCAGCTAGATAGTCAACGTAGGTAGGGAAGTCTAAACTAAAGGGCATAAGTTTAAGGTAACTGGGGAGACATACCGAAGTGTCCAGAAGGGCATTTTTTTCATACAGAGGATGGCAAATATCTGGAACAAGCTGCCAGAGGTAGTAGTAAACACGGGTGTAATTTTGTTTTTCAAAAAACATTTAGACAGTTACATGGATAGAGAGGGATGTGGGCCAAATGCGGGCAATACAGACTAACTTAATGGTAAAAAAGGGCAGCATGGGCAAGTTGGGCTGAAGGGCCTGTTTCCATGCTGTAAACCTCTACGATTCTATGATACTGGACCACCTACCACCAGAAGGAGACCAGAGAATCTCGCCTTCAAACTCTGTTTTTCTTTCCACTGATGCTGCCAGTGCTGTTGTGTATCTCCAACCTTTCCTGAGACCACAAGTTATTAAGTTAGCAAGTGGTGCTTTCACCAATCAAACCACTGGGGGAAAATTTCACATTGCACATAGTATTTAGTAAACCAATTTTTTTTAAATTCACCCTGACTGTCAGACCCTATTTAGGAATAAATAAGGAGATAAAAGCAATGAAGTGGATTCCTTTATAACTCTTTAAATAGCCCATTCATGTTTAAATATGCAGGTTAATGCTGTGAAAATGTTTCCCGAAATACCTTTCAATAATTAATCTTTTTAGAAGGCTGCATATGACATTAATCTCAAATAAATTAGAGGCTGACATGAACAGCCATATTTCACTGACAGAATCAGGGCTAAATGGAACTTAATCTCAGGATTGCCAGTGATGAAATACCACCTCCAGATATTTAATGCAATTTATTAATGAAAGTCAAATGACAGACTGGGGAAGTGGTTGTCACACAGCTGGTCTGGTACTTTGCGCTGTTGAATCTGCTTTGGTGCCATCCAAAGTGTTTGCTTAACTGTTGGTGAACTGTGACGGTAACAGTCATTGCTGGATGCGTTGCCTCTGGAGTCAAGGTTTGAATCCCTTTCCAGGGTACATGATCCTGGTAGGATCAAGGCTCCAGGAACATGGAAACAGGAGGAAGCCATTTATCCCCCCGAGTCAGCTCGACATTCTATGAGATTGTAGGTCGTTCTGTGACCCAACTTTACTCTCACCAATGTTTACAGATGCTACACAGAAAGCATTCTTTCTGGGTGTATCACACCTTGGTGTGACTCATGCTCTGCCCAAGACTGTAAGAAATTATAAAGGGTTCCAAACGTAGCCCAGTCCATCACTCAAACCAGTCTCCCTTCCACTGGCTCTGTCTACACTTCTTGGGAAAGCCTTGGGAAAGCAGCGAGCACAATCAAGGACCCATGTACCCCAGCCATATTCTCTTCCACTTTCTTATGTCAGAAAAGGATACAAAGTAAGAAAACTAGCTCAAGAACAGCTTCTTCCCTGCTGGTATCAGACTTTTGTATGGACCTACTATATCATAGAATCCCTACAGTGCAAAAGGAGGCCATTCGGCCCATCGAGTCTGCACTGACCACAATCCCATCCAAGTCCTATCCTGGTAACCCCTACATATTTACATTGCTAATCTCCCTGATACTAAGAGACAATTCAGCATGGCCAATCAACTTAACCTGTACATCTTTGGACTGTGAGAGGAAACTCACGCAGACACGGGGAGAATGTGCAAACTCCGCACAGACAGTGACCCGAGGCCGGAATTGAACCTGGGTCCCTGGTGCTGTGAGGCACCAGTGCTAACCATTGTACCACAGTGTAGTCCGTATGTACATATTAAGCTGATTTCTTTCTACACCCTCGGTCTGGCTGTAACACTACATTCTGCATTCTCTCCTTTCCTCCTCCCCTATGTACTTTATGAACAGTATGCTTTGTCTGTATAGCATACAAGAAACAATAATTTTCACTATATCCCAATATATGTGATAATAATGAATCAAATCAAATCATACCCTTTTGGTTCACTATGATCTTATCAATCTCAGTTTTAAAATTAACAATTGATTGAGCACCAACTGCTCTTGGCAGGAGACTCCCAAACTCTTTATCCACCCAGTGATATCTAGCTCTCATATTTTGACAATTAAATTCGCTGATTAAAAAAAAGACATGCTGTCAAAGTTTTTTGTTCTGTATTCATCAGGAAGCCAAAGACACTTTGACAGCATCTATTTTTATTCAACAATACTCAAGCTCTCTAAGACCAAGCCAATAGTTAGACAATGCCTTCTGGTCCAAACTCCACAACTGGAGGAAATAGTTTCTCTCTATCCATCCTATCGGTTCCCCTTAATATTTTGAAAACTTTGATTATATCATCCTTTAATCTGAATTACAGGATATACAATCCAGTTTGTGGGACCTTTCTTCATAGGTGTAACCCATAGAGTCAAGGTAAGTCTGAATTGCACTCCCTCCAAGATCTATACATCCTTTCTACGATTTGGCACCCAGAACTGCTCACAGTGCTCCAGATATAGTCCAACCAAGTTTTTATATATCTGAAGCACAGCTTGTGCCCTCTTGAATTCTAGACAACAAGACACAAAGGCCACTATTCCATTAATCTTTTGGTTCATTTTCTCTACCTGTTCATGTCATTTTATTGATCCGTGGACCCCAAGTCTCTGGATCTCCACAATTTCTGGCTTTTCACCATTTGGAAAGTCCCCTATTCTATCGACTTTGATTCCAAAGGGGAAGATCTCGTAATTGTTCTCCATTGAAATCCATTTACCAAGGTTCTTAAAGGCTGAATGGACAGATTGTTAATCAGTAAGGGAATCAAGGGTTATGGGGATAAGGAAAGAAAGTGGAGTTATAGAGTCATAAAACAATACAGCATGGAAACAGGCCCTTCAGCCCAACTGATCCATGCCAACTATGGTGCCCTTCCAGCCTGCCCCAATTGCCTGGCTTTGGCACATTTCCCTTTAATCCTTTTCCATCCATGTACTTACCTAAAGGCTTTTTAAACGTTGCTATAGTTGATGATTACCACATCAGATTAATCACAATACTGAATGGTGGAGCAGACTTGATGGGCCAAATGGCCTACTTCTGCTCCTACAGCTGATGGCTTTGCCCATTCATTTAATCCATCAACATCTTGTAATACATGCTTTCATTTACACTGTTTACAATCTTGCTTATCTTTGTCTCATCGGTAGATTTGGATACGTGTCTTTTTAATCCTATCATCTGTGCAGCACAATGGTGTAGTGGTTAGCCGGTGACACAGTGATTGGCTGGTGACACAGTGGTTAGCATTGCTGCCTCACAGCACCAGGGATCTGGGTTCAATTCCCGGCTTGGATCACTGTCTGTGTGGAGTCTGCACATCTTCCTCCATATCTGCGTGGGTTTCCTTCGGATGCTCTGGTTTCCTCCCACTGTCTAAAGATGCGCTGGTTAGGTGGATTGGCCATGTTAAATTGCCATTTAGTGTGGGGGGACTAATGAGGGTAAATGCATGAGATTATGGGGATAAGGCCTGGGTAGGATTGTGGTTGTAGTAGATTGAATGGGCTGAATGGCTTCCTTCTGCACTGTAAGAACCTGTGATATGATGCCATGAATGACTGCAGTGAATAGTTACAACCCCAACACAGATCCTCGCAGCACATCATTATATGCTGCCAATGAGAGTATCTGTCTATTATCCCTCCTCTGTTACTCCTTCCACTCAATCAATTTCCTAACCAGGTCAATAATTTTCCTTTAATTCCGTCAGCTCCAATTTTAATTAACAGGCTGTTATGGGAGGATTGAACAAATGCCTTCTGGAAATCCATTGAAACTACATTCAGAGACATACCCCTGTCCACTGCTGCAATCAACTCTTCAAAAAATCCAATGACATTAATCAACTTCCTTTCACAGACGGACACTGGCTCTCTTCCTCATTATGGATGCTAATAACTCCCTGATAATAGGCTAACTGGGCGGCATGGTGGCACTGTGGTTAGCACTGCTACCTCACAGCGCCAGGGACCTGGGTTCGATTCCTGGCTTGGGTCACTGTCTGTGTGGGGTTTGCACGTTCTCTCAGTGTCTGCATGGGTTTCCTTTGAGTGTTCTGGTTTCTTCCCACAGTCTGAAAGACATGCTGGTTAGGTGCATTGACCAAAGAGGCACCGGAATGTGGCGACCAGGAGAATTTCACAGTAACTTCATTGTAGCATGAATGTAAGCCTTACTTGTGACTAATAAATAAACTTTGAAGACTCTACTTTAACTTGTCTAAACTTCTCTGGGTTCCTTCCTCACTTCTCTTAAATAGCGAGAATGAATTTTCCAATCAAAAGGAATGATTGCTGAACTGGGAGAAATGTGAAAGATTACAATTTGGATATCTGCATTGACAAACCATTGCTTTCTTATTGGGATGGGGCAATGTTGTTCAATTGTGGCAGTCCCATCAGTTGGAAGGGTATTGAGTCAAGTCTCAATCTGGGACCTGAGCACAAAATCAAAAGCTGACACTCCAGGGCAGGACTGAGGGGGCATTGCACCTTCAACTTAAAGATGTTAAACCCAGATTCCAAGAGGATATCCATTAGACCGTAATAGCGTAAGAACCAGAAACAGGAGTAGGCCTTGCAGCCTCTTGAGTTTAGTCTGCCATTCAATAGGATCATGTGACATTCCTGATGTTCACATTCCTGCCCTTTCCCTGTAACTGTTGATTCCTTTACTAATCTAAACTCTATCCATCTCAGCCTTAAATAAACCCAATCTTACCAGAAAATGGCAAAGGGTCTGCCTGAAAATCAGTGTGTCTCTCTCCAGAGAAACAAGCTGTTTCCCCTCCAGATCTTGTGACATTTTTCACAACAAGAGCAGCGGGGGTGGAGGGGAACACAATAACTTTCAAGGATGCGTCCTGAGCACAGCGTTAAAGCCAGCTGCACTGAAGTTGGGGTGCTGTTTTAAATGGTGCTTTGATTAGACCAAGAAACAATCTCCCCCCAACCCCACCTCATCCCATCCCACCACAGATATCTCAGAGGCCCTGCCCTGCCTCTGCAATCATTGTCAGCTTCTCCCACTATCTTTCTCTCTGACCCCCCTACCTCTAATCAACAGTCTATACTAGCACTTGGCCACCTCATCACTCCCCCTACACATCCACGCAGTCATCATCAACATTGGATCCCTTCCCTCTGGCCCCCAACTGTCCAAACAGTCATCACTGGAATCAGACCCCTACTCCTGCTCCCCACCACTCCAACAGTCATCGCTGGAATCAGACCCCTACTCCTGCTCCCCACCACTCCAACAGTCATCGCTGGAATCAGACCCCTACTCCTGCTCCCCACCACTCCAACAGTCATCACTGGAATCAGACCCCTTCCACCAAACCCTTCAAGCAGTTATCACTGCAATCAGACCCCTTCCCCCAGCCTCCCCAGCCTCCCCACCATCCTGCCAACAGTCATCACTTGAATCAAACTCCTCCCCCCTGCTCCCCACCCCCTAAAAATCATCACTGACATCAGAGACTGCTGCCCCCAAAACTCCCCACCCCTTCAACAGTCATCACTGGAATCAGATCCCCTTTCCCGCCCCCCCAAACAGTCATCGCTGACATCAGACCCTTCCCCAAGCCCTCACCTCCCAAGAGTCATCATTGGAATCAGGCCTCTGCCCCCTACCACCACCACCCCCCCAACAGTTATCACTGGAATCTGGAATCCTTCACCCATCATCAATGCAAGAAGTTCCTAAGACTCACCATGCAATGAGAGGAGAAATTCCTCCTCATCCCAATCTTAAATTGGTCCTCTTTACTCTGAGACTATGGTCTCAGACCCGCCCATGAAAGGAAACATCCTCTCAGCATTCACCCTGTCAAGCTCCTTAAGAATCTGATATGTTTCAATGAGATCACCTCTCATTCCTCTGTACCAACTGATTCAAGAACAGCTTCTTCCCTGGATGGACCCAGCTTTGCTTAAGTTGATCTTTCTTTACATCCTAGCTATAACCGTGACACTACATTCTGCCCTTTCTCCTTTCCTTCTCCCTTATGTACTTTATGAGCAACTTCACATTTTTCTCACATTCTACTCCATCTGCCAAATTTTTGTCCTTTTATTTAACCTATTAATACCTCTTTGTAAACTTTATCCCTCTCGCAATTTGCCTTTCCAACTATTTTTGTGCCATTTGCAAATTTGGCTCTGGTACATTAGCTTCCTTCTTCCAAGTTATTAATATATATTGTAAGCAGTTTCAGCCCCAGCTCTGATCCCTATGGAACCCCACTGGTTGTGGGTTGCCAGCCAGAAAAATAACTTCTTATCCCCACTTGCTGTTTCCTGCCCATTAGCCAATTCTCTATCCATGCCAATATACTACCTCCAACACCATGGGTTCTTATCTTACAACTTAACCTTTTGAGAGGTACCTTGTTGAACACTTTACCTCTCGCTGTCGATTACTCTATGCACCATTTTTGTGTTTGCTGTTCTTTTATGACTGTTGTTTCTCTTTCTCTTGTCATGCTCCTTTAGTTCCCATCCCCCTGTCTTCTAATTTAAACCAACACTCTCTAGGACATTAGTCCTGGTGCTGGCCAAGATAACCCATCCAGTTTGTACTGATCCCATCTCACCTTGAATTGGTCCCAATGTCCCAGAAATCTGAAACCCTCCCCCTTGCACCATCTTTTCCAGCCATGTATTCATCTGAAATGTTCTGATTTCTACTCTGGCTAGCACGTGGTACTGATAGCAATCCTGAAATCACTACCTTTGAGATCCTACTTTTCAACTTACTTCCTAACTCTCTACAGAATGGGCTTTTAGGACCTCATCCCTTTTTTTGCCTATGTCATTGCTACCAACATATATCCAACCACCTCCTGTTCAGCTTCTCCCTCCATGATCTGTAGCTGCTTTGAGACATCCTTGACCCGAGCACTGGAGAGGCAATATACCATTCTGGAGTCATTTTTATGGCCACAGAAAAATACTAGCTATTCCCTTTACAGTTGAATCCCCTATAACTATTGCGTTCCCACTCTTTCTCCTCATCCCCTGTACAGCAGGGCCAACTGTAGTGCAACACATTGGGATGTTGTTGCTTTCCCTGAGAAGCCATTCCCCAACAGTATTTAAAGCAGTATATCTGTTCTGCAAAAGAATGCCTACAGAGGTTTCTTGCACTGCCTACCCGCACCTCTGACTCTGCCTTGTGGTCACCTATTCTCTTTCTGACTGTGGAATCTTAGACTGTGGTGTGACCACCTCTCTGTAAATGTTAAATGTTGGGTCTTTTAAGAGACTTCTGGATGAGTACATGGGATTTAATGGGATTGCGGGTTTTTGATAGGCCTGGTAGGTAGGGATATGATTGGCGCAACTTGTGGGCTGAAGGTCCTGTTTGTGCTGTAGTATTTTATCTTATCTATGATACTCTCAGTTTCGCGATGCCCCACGGTGTCCCCAGCCATTGCTTTAGCTCTGAAACCCAGGGTTCCAGGGGCTGCAGTTAAAGACACTTCCTGTGTTAACAGTACTTCCTCAAAGTGCCAAGGACCCAGGTTCAATTCCGACCTCTGTCACTTTCTGTGTGGGGTTTGCACATTCTCCTTCTGTCTGCGTGGATTTTCTCCAGGTGCTCCGGTTTCCTCCCAGAGACCAAAAATGTGCGGGTTAGGTGCATTGGCCATGCTAAATTGACCCTAGTTTCAGGGGGATTAGCAGGGTATATGTGTGGGGTTATGTGAATAGGGCCTGGGTGGGATTGTGGTCGGTACAGATCTCAATGGGCTGAATGGCTTCCTTCTGTACTGGAAGGGTTCTATGAGGCATTTTGGGATGCCTTGAGGTATTGAAAGATGCTACATAAATGCAAGTCTCTTATTCCTGCCTGCAGTGCTGGAATTGTGCTAGGGATTGATTTTTTAGCCTGTTAGTATTGCATAATAAATATCAGCATCCAACCCGCATCACATGGCAGGAGATTGTTCTCAACCATTAGGTGTTGTTTTTAAAGAGAATTCTCAGGCACTTTTACTCCCTGCTGTTAACAAGCACTTTTAAAATAATTACTATACCAAAAGGAATGATGTGAGTGTGTCAATCAGCTGAATACATCAGTTAGTGTGAATGTGTTGCGTTGTGCACAAATAGACAATGTTTAGCTGCACTCATCCAGATTGAGTCAAATCACAGGGACATCCACAGCTCCATCACAATGTATTTAGTGAAGCTACAGAGAGTAGCAGAGAGGCACTCACTCAACCAAGCAGTAAATAACACCAGCATGGTAGCAGCATGCAATTTTAAACCGGAGTGGTCCAGCTCCTTCAGTGAAGGCTTTAGATTAGATATAAAGTACATAGTTCTGCCTCAGCTGGGGATAACACAGTAAGAAGTCTCACAACACTAGGTTGAAGTCCAGCAAGTTTATTTGATAGTAAACCCACAAGCTTTCGGGTGTTTGCCCCTTCGTCAGTTAAGTGGAGAATTCTGGTCTCAAACAGAGCATATGACTTTAACCTGGTGTTGTGAGACTTCTTACTGTGTTTACCCCAGTCCAATGCCGGCATCTCCACTGGGGATACATGTAGTTTATCTTTGCAAATAGCAATGCCTCATGTATTATAGTTACATTGACACATTTACGGCAGCATGGTGGCACCGTGGGTTAGCACTATTGTCTCACAGCGCCAGCTTCAATTCTGGCCTCGGGTCACTGTCTGTGCAGAGTCTGCACGTTATCCCCAGGTCCGCATTTCCTCCAGGTGCTCCGGTTTCCTTCTACACTCCACAGATGAGCAGTTTAGGTAATTGGCCATGCCAAACTGCCCCTCAGTGTCAGGGAGCTTGGCAGGGTAAATACGTGGAATTATGGCGATAGGGCCTGGATGGGATTGTTATTGGTGCAGGCCTGATGGGATAAATGGTCTCCTTGTGCACTGTACTAAGTCTACGACTCTAAACAACGCCGCTACTTTTATTTACTGCTTCACTTTCAGCTTTCTCTTTCCTCCCCCACGTGATATCTAGGGGATGTCAGTTGTGGCTCAGTGCTTATCAACCAAGTGGCTTCGAGTCCTATCCCAGACTCTTCAGCAGATCATGTAGATTGATGGCAGTAGTGCGGTGTGAAGTGTTGAACTGTCAGAGGTGCTGAATCTTGACTGAGCTGTCAGGCAGATGTAAAAGTAAATCCCAGGCCATTACTGTGATAAAGAACAGGGAGCTTTCCTCCTGTATCCCTGCCAGCATTCATTCCATGGACAACACCAGCAATCTTGTCTTCATCATATTGTCACTTGTGGATTGTTGTATTTTCTACATTAGAATAGAGACTACACTTCAGGAATACTTCAGTGGTTGTAAAGTGTTTTGAGAGTCCCCAAGTTTGTGAAAGATGCTATGCAAATGAAACTTATGTACTTCTCATCGCCAGCTCAAAATTCACCCTTTCCAATGCCATTTCTACAATTTATTCATGGGATGTGGGCAGCATTTATTGCCCATCCCTAAATTATTCTTGAATTGAGTGGCTAGCTAGGCTGTTTCAGGGGGTATTTAAGAGACAGCTGCGTTGCTGTGAATCTGGAGTCACATGTAGACCAGTCCAGGTAAGTACAGCAGATTTCCTTTTCTAAAGGGGCATTAGTGAACCAGATGGGTTTTTACAACAGTTGCTTCATGGTTATCATTTGATTTAGACTGTGCTGTTTAGGTGCATTGGCCATGCTAAATTCTCCCTCAGTGTACCCAAACAGGCACCAGAGTGTGGGCGACTAGGGGATTTCCAGAGTAACTTCATTGCAGTTTTAATGTAACCCTGTAACGTAAGGGTGGGTGGCACAGTGGTTAGCACTGCTGCCTCACATGGTGGCATTGTGAAAGGGGACATGTGGGTATATATTGGGAGATTGCAGGGAGGACAAAGAAAGGTGGGTGCCACAGTGGCATTGTGGTTAGCACTGCTGCCCCACACAGTGCCAGGGTCCCAGGTTTGATTTCCAGACTTGGATCACTGTCTGTGTGGAGTTTGCACGTTCTTCCCATGTCTGCATGGGTTTCCTCCCACAGTCTGAAAGGCGTGCTGGTTAGGTGCATTGACCCGAACAGGAGTGGAGTATGGTGACTCGGGGAATTTCACATTAACTTCATTGCAGTATTAATGTAAACCTTACTTGTGATGAATATATAAACTTTAACTAATTGATACATAATAAATAAAGATAAACTTTAATTCTAGATAGAGACTGAATTGAATTTCCCCTTGGTGGGATCTGAATACAAGTCCCTGGAACATTACGACAGGCCTTTGGGTTACCAGACCAGCGACAATACCACTGTACTACAGCCTCCTCCACCATCCCACTCCCAATATGCCTGCACATCACAGCACCACTGTGTAACAACACTGGGGGAAATACTAGGAGTATCTTCCAAACCTGCAACATCGCCCATCCAGGAGAAGGTAGCTGGAGCATGGACATCCCCATTTGGAAACACATCATGCACTCCTTCACTGTCACTGGGTCAGAGTCCTGCAACACCCTCCCACCACACCAGACAGACTGGAGTGGTTAAGTAGGCAGATCAGCTCCTTCTCAAGGGCCATTAGGGACTGGCAATAAATCCTGGGCTTGCCAGCGACACCCACGTCCTGCGACTGAGTAAGGGAAAAAAAGCGTTTTTTAGTTCTGTCTTCACAGATCATCACATAGCAACCCAAGCCGACTTTCTCACCTCTGGATTGACATGCTGAGGATAATTATAAAGCTGTGACTGCCATCCCGACTGAGATCAGTTCACTCACACAGACTATTGATCAGAACAAAGCCTTCCACAATCTGGATGCATCAGTTCCACACCACAAGATAGTCACCCACTGGAGATTACTTTACAATTATGATGCTCTGCTGGATTCACTGCCCACTGAGTGTGCCCAATCTAAGAGAGTAAGCTTCACAATTTCAGGCAGCCGTGTTTGAACACTGTCACTTGTAAATTAGCAAGTAACAGCTTGTAAAAATAAATTGCTCTCAAGAAGACACCGTGGCATTATGAAGGGGACACATGGGTATATACTGGGAGATCGCTGGTAGGGCAAAGAAGGTTGGGGCAGCACGTTGGCACAGTGGTTGGCACTGCTGCCTCACAGCATCTGGTTCAAATCTGTCCTCAGGTCACTGTGTGTGTGGAGTCTGCACATTCTCCCCGTGTCTGCGTGGGTTTCCTCCGGGTTCCTCCCACAGTCCAAAGCTGTGCAGGTCAGGTTGATTGGCCAGGCTAAATTGATCCTGGTGTCAGGGGGATTAGCAGGGTAAATATCTGGGGTTATAGGAATAGGGCCTGGCTGGGATTGTGGTTGAAACAGACTTGATGGGCCAAATAGCCTCCTTCTGAACTGTAGGGGTTCTACGAATTAGGAAAACAAGATGTTTTTTTTTAATTTATTCATTTTATGGGATACGGGTGTCGCTGGATTGGCCCAGCATTTATTGCCCATCACTAACTGCCCTCCATTTCAGAGGGCATTTGAGAGTCAACCATACTGCTGTGGGTCTGGAGTCACATGTAGGCCAGATCAGGTGAGGATGGCAGATTTTCTTCCCTCAAGGACATTAGTGAACCAGATGGGTTTTTATGACAATCAACAATATGGTAATTATTAAACTTTTAATTCCAGAGTTTCACCATTTGCCATGGTGAGATTCAAACCCAGATTCCCACAGCATTACCCTGGATTTCTGGATTACTACTACAATGACAATACCACTGCATCACCACCTCCCCTCTTCTGTAACATAAAGCTGGTGAAGAAAAGATGGGGTGCAACGTTGAGTGGTATAGCCCGGGCAAAGGTAGAATAAGGCAGGACAACAACAGTGTAATGTAGGAAAATTATGCTCTGGGAGGGAAACTACAGAGAAGGTGATACCTTGTAGGGTAAGGCAATATTCTGCAAAGCACGTGATAGTTCTATTACCTGCTTTTTCTGAGGAAGTCCCTCAAAACCAAGAGTGACTTACTCCCACTCCAATTCAATGGGTGCTGAGATGGCTTATAAATCCGATGTGCGATCTATACATTCTGTCACGTAAGGCATGTAGCACTTTCAAGGTTTGGAGTTTTGAGCATTCATTCTGATGCCTTGACTTTGCCTCTGCACATTCCTGGCCAAGCCTCTCAAAGTGTTCATTCACTGCCTTTCTGAACCAACCTTTGCCACTTTGGTCAAAAGGAAGACAGAGAGTTTCCTAAAACTAGAAGTCTCACAACGCCAGGTTAAAATCCAACAGGTTTATTTGGTAGCATGAGTCTCTGTAACACTACCCCTTCATCAGGTGAGCGGGGGATTGGGTTCACATACAGGGTGTATCTACACACAGACTCGATTACAAGATAATGGTTGGATTGCAAGTCTTAATCAATTCTTTACATGTGCAGACAATGTGAGTGGAGAGAGGGTTAAGCATAGGTTAAAAAGATGTGAATTGTCTCAAGCCAAGACAATTAGTGAGATTTTGCAAGCTCAGACAAGTCGTGAGGGTTACAGATAGTGTGACATGAATCCAAGATCCTGGTTGATCATGTGTGTGGAACTTGGCTATCAGTTTCTGCTCAACGATCCTCCATTACCGTGTGAGCCTACACTTATTGGAAAGCACAAAGACTCATTATCCAATTAGATGATGCTTAAATGTCAGCCAATCAGCCTTTTCTCTCCTCCTCCACCCTTCGATACTTTTTTTATATCTAGTAAAGAGAAATTTGACAGAAAACAACAAACAGCAACAGTATTTTTGAATGTCCCAATGGTTTTTCAGGGTTGGAGTGTCTTGGAGATTAATCTTCGAGTCCTGGAGACACCAGGCCAATCCTGGAGGGTTGGCAACCCTAGCCCAAAGAACTGCTCATGGGAAGGGATCAAGGATAATGCATCCTTGGTTACAGGGAGAGAGGAAGTAAGCTTTGAAGACACATAGGTTTTAACAAAGAAAAGTGACAATAAATGGTTAAAGGTAAACTCAGTCCTGGTGTCAAGTTACATGAATGAGCCAGACTTGAAGGCACCAATTCCCATCATGACCATTCCTTTACAATTCCCTCTGAGAAGCAGCTCACTCAGCACTTCCTTTCATCTGTTCTTCCTCAATCTATATACTTCCAAAACCTCGTGAGAGGGTATACGTGTGCATGGGCCGCACTCAGGAGGAATCTCATGAAGTAATCAAATTTTAGCATTTTTTAAAACTTTCTTTTATTGGTCATAAGGAAGGCTTACATTAACACTGCAGTGAAATTCCCCTAGCTGCCACAATCCAGCGCCTGTTCAGGTCAAAGCACCTAACCTGCACATCTCTCAGACTGTGGGAGGAAACCAGAAAACCCAGAGAAACCCACACAGACACAGGGTGAACATGCAGACTCCACACAGACAGTAGGCCAAGCTGGGAATTGAACCCAGGTCCCTAGCACAGTGAGGCAGTAGTGTTAACCACTGTGCCGTCATGCTGCCTAACTATCTGATGTTATCTCTTGTTGTAAACAAACAGTCGATGATGGGATTGGGTTCTTTCAGCTATTCTGTCACAGAAATGAGATCCTTCGAGGTGTGTGGCATTAAACGCAGGAAATCCCTTACAGAGGAAAGTATCAAAACCTTCGGGCTTAATCCAACAAACCTCACCCCTGCTTTTGCAAACTGGAATCCCTGAGGTTTGAATTCACTTTGAAAAGCTGCTGTTGCTTAAATTCGTACAACGAAAGAAAGGTTCAGAGTCTTTAACGCAACCACAGGAATCTCCCCAATTCCCATGATGATGACAACACAACCTTTGATTTCCATCAGATTAACTCTGGGCTAATGTATTCATAGCAGCAACACTGTGATGCACGGCCTTACAACATACAGGAAGCAACTGCAGAGTTGAAAGCAATCTGAGCTAGTGGCAATATCCCACAGGAACTCCATGGATTTTAATTTAGCTGAAGGCTTTTTAACCCCTACATCCTGAAAGCTCAGGGAATTCTCCACTTTCTTAATCCAAATTTTTTTTTAAAACGAAAAATTCGATTAATCCATGAACAATGAAAAATTGCCCAATGCCAATATTAAGGTCTTAAATTAAAATGAAGTTTAAAATTACTTCTGCTGTATGCCTGCATCTTTTCCCTTTTGTTCTGGCATTATTTGAATGTATTGGCATCGGTGCCACAGTGGTTAGCACTGCTGCCTCATTGCGCAAAGACCCGGGTTCGATTCCCGGCTTGGGTTGCTATCTGTGTGGAGTCTGCATGTTTTCCCCATGTCTGCGTGGATTTCGTCCAAGTGCTCCAGTTCCTTCCATAGTCCGGAAGACGTTCTGGTTGGGTACATTGGCCATGCTAAATTCTCCGCCAGTGTACAAACAGGCGCCAGCGTGTGGCTATGAAGGGATTTTCACAGTTGCTTCTTTGCAATGTTAATGTCAGCCTACTTATGACACTAACAAATAAACTAAACTAAAGTAAACCTTTTACATCCTGTGAATTAATAGCACAGACCGCAAAACATTCATGGTTCAATTGCTGTCTTCAACAGTACCTCATTGTATCTTTCTCACAGCGTTAAAGCAAATTACTGTGGATGCTGGAATCAGAAACCAAATCAAAAGATGTTGGAAAATCTCAGTAAGTCTGGTGGCATCTGTATGGAGTGAGAAGAGCCAAGAGTCACCTGGACTCGAAATGTTAGCTGTTTTCTCTCCTTACAGATGCTGCCAGACCTGAGATTTTCCAGCATTTTCTCTTTTGGTTTCCCACAGCGTTCCTTTTATCCCTCATATCGTCCGCATCCCACCATTCATTTCCATTCCCATTCCATCCCTCCCATGCTCCAGCTGCTCCTTGCTCATTCTGGAGCATTGGTCCCAATCTTTGACTTATCCTTGCATGGCATGAGGGCAGAACTATGGGAAGACTGGCATTTGTTGCCCATTCTTAAATGCCCTTGAACAGAGCAGCTTATTTAGCCATTTCAGAGGGCAGCTAAGAGTCAAATGCATTGCTGTGTGAGTCAAGAGCCTGGGCAGATCAAGTAAGGATGGCAGATTTCCATCCGTTAGTGAACCAGATATGTTTTTAAAACAATTGACGATAGTTGCCATGGTCACCAGTACTGAGACTAGCTTTATATTCCAGATTTTCTGAATTGAAATTCCACCAGCTGCCACGCTGGGATTCGAACCTCCAGAGCACTAGCATGGGCTTCTGGATTACTAATCCAGTGACATTATCACTACACCACCATCTTACCCTAGAGGTTATTCTTCTATTGGTTGAAAAAACTCTTGAGAACTTGTCTTCTGCCAATCAAGAGTAAGAGCCAGGTAGGTGTTGTGTTGGTGTGTAGAAGAGAGAGAGAATTAATGGACTCAACTTCTCTGCAACTGAGAGAGCTTCAAGTTTTTAGGTGTCCAAATCACCAACAACCAGTCCTGGATCCTCCCTATGCCAACACGATAGTTAAGGAAGCCCACCAAGACCTCTACTTTCTCAGAAGACAAGGAAATTTGGCATTTGACTCTCACCAACTTTTACAGATGTAGCATAGAAAGCATTCTTTCTGGTTGCATCACAGCTTGTTATGACTCCTGGTCTGTCTAGGACCACAAGAAACTAGGAAAGATTGTGAATGTAGCACAATTCATCATGCAAACCAGTCTCCCATCCATTGACTCTGTCTACATTTCCCGCTGCCTCAGAAAAGCAGCCAGCATAATTGAGAACCCCACACGCCTCGGACATTCTCTCTTCCACCTTCTTTCATCAGGACAAACATGAAAAAGTCTGAGATCACATATAAACTGACTTAAGAACAGCTCCTTTCCTACTGCCATTATGTTTGGACCTATCTCACATTAAATTGATCTTTCTCTACACCCTAGCTCTGACTGTAATACTATATTTTGCACTCTCTCCTTTCCTTCTCTATGAATGATATGCTTTGGATGTAATAGTACGCAAGAAACAATATTTTTCACTGTATACCAATACATGTAACAATAATAAATCAAATCAAGGCATAAAGTCCAATGACTAAGAAGTATGGCTGAACCAAGTCAGAACACGAGTTTGCTTTCACTGTGGCCAATTCTGGACTCCACACTTTTGGAAGGGCAGGAAGATTTTGAAGAGACCACATACGAGACTTACTAAAATAGTTCTGGGGTTGAGGGATTACAGCTTCATGAATAGACCTGAGGAGCTGAGGTTGTTCTCCTTAGAACAGCAAAGGCCCAGAGGAGATGTGATAGAGAAGTTTAAAATTATAAAGGGTGTAAATAGAATGAAACAAGAGAATCTGTTTCCAATGGATGGAAGTCTTTAAGAACTAGAAGAAAAAGGGAGGGATGCTGGTTTTTCTTTAACACAATGGGTGCTTTGCGATTTGGAATGAACCTGTTTGATAGGGTGAGAGAATAAATTCAATAGTAACCATCAAAGAATTAAGTGTGGCAAGGATGCGGGATATGGTCAAAGAGTGGAACTTATGGGATTACTGTCTGCAACTCCCAGTGCAAGCCCGTGCACTTGGAATTCTGAGGGCAGAATTGGGCGTGACTGTGATGCCTTCTGTGGCTGAATAGCCTCCTGGCCTTCAAATGTCAAGCCCCATGTCAGATTACTTCCATAGAAATCATAGAATAAGTTAGTGCAAAAAGGCCATTCAGCCCATTATGCCCATGTCAGCTCTTTGAAGAGTTGTATTTAGATAATACATTTCAGGAATTTTGCAAGGATTTTACACTCATCAAGACTTTGAAATGATGGCGACAGTTGCAACATAAGAAACAGGGAAACAATTTGCAAGTTTCCATAAATGTCACAATAAATGCATAACTTGTTTCTGATTAGGGATATTGATTGAGGGCTAAATATCACCCAAGGAGGACTTGTCCACTTTTCCAAATAATTCCGAAGGATATTTGACATTCTCTCTCAGGAGGACACATGGGTCCCTCAGTTTATCTTCTCACCTCCTAGAGAGAGCAACCGTTACTAAGTACATGCTGGGAAATATTAAGATGGGACTTATTGGCCTTGCTCATCCCAAAACTGGAAAATCCTGCCCAAGGTCAACAGATCTTTGCAAGACCCACTCTCCCCGTCCGATACTATTCATGTGATGGGCAAGAGGGAAAATTCCCCCCAGAATCTCCATTCTGAACTCAAGGGTAGGGAGAAAGCCAACTTGGGGCAACACAGTGGAACAGTGGTTAGCACTGCTACCTAACAGCGCCAGGAACCTGGATTCAATTCTGGCCTTGCATCAGTAGAAATCATAAAAACCCCACAGTACAGAAAGAGCCCATTTGGGCCATTGAGCCTGCATCGACCACAATCCCAACCAGGCCCTACCTCCATATCCCTACATATTTTACCCACTAACCCCTCTAACCTATGCATCTCAGGATACTAAGAAGCAATTTTAGCATGGCCAATCAACCTAACTTTGGACTGTGGGAGAAAACTGGGGCACCTTGAGGAAATCCATGCAGACACAAGGAGAATGAGCAAACTCCACACAGATAATGACCCAAGCTCGGAATCGAACCCAGATCCCTGGAGCTGTGAAGCAGCAGTGCTCACCACTGCTACCGTACTGCCTATAAACTGTCTGTATGGAATTTGCACATTCTCCCCGTGTCTGCGTGGGTTTCCTCGGGGTGCTCTGGTTTCCTCCCACAGTCCAAAGATGTGCAGGTTAGGTTGATTGGCCATGCTAAATTGCCCCCTTAGTGTCAGGGGATTAGCAACATAAACATGTGGGATTACGGGAATAGGACCTGGGTGGGATTGTGGTCAGTACACACTTAATGGACTGTGTGGCCTCCTTCTGCAGTGTACGGATTCTATGATAAACCTCCTGCTTTTGTATTAACAGCGCCAGGAGCTCATTAACACTCATCTGTAACAGTACAGCAGCACCGCAGGAATGCAGCAGCCAATCAGTACTGCATAATACTTGCTGAGTATTTCTAGTTTCTTAATTTCTGATTTTCAGCATTCACTGCATCTTGCTGTAGTCACAGATTACAAACTTATCTGGTGACATCCAAAACTGATGTAGAGATGCCGGCGCAGATAAACGCAGTAAGAGGTCTGACAACACCAGTTTTAAATCCAACCGATTTATTTGATAGAAAACTCGCAAGCTTTCGGCTTTATAGCCTCCTTTAGGCGAAAAAGCCAAAAGGCTATAAAGCCAAAAGCTTGCGAGTTTACTATCAATCGGTTGGATTTAAAACTGGTGTTGTCAGACCTCTTACTGCGACATCCAAAACTACCAGAGTACTAGTTGTTAGCACCTTCCAGGATACTGTTTGCACTGAGTGATTCAGCAAAATTGGAATAAGTTCCTTCTTCAAATCAAAAAGCCTACACAGCAGTTTATTGATAAATATAGGCTTCTGTGGATGTGGTTAGAGGGTGAGGCTCGAGCTCATTCTTAGTAGGAACAGCAACAAAATCAAAACTAAAAGAAGATATACAAACCAAAATCTGTAGGCCATTGAAGATGGTTACTTTTACAGGCAAGTGAGAGAAAGACTTGCACTTAGCATCTTCCAAAACACCTCTGGGAGACAATGGCTGAGTGGTATTATTGCTTATCTAGGAACTCAGCTAATGTTCTGGGGACTCAAGTTCGAATCTCATCATGGTAGATAGCAGAATTTGAACTCAATAAAAAAAATCTGGAATTAAGAATCTACTGGTGACCACGAAATCATTGTCGTAAAAACCCATCTGGTTCACCAATGTTCTTGAAGGAAGGAAATCTGCTGACCTTATCTGGTTTGACTTACATGTGACTCCAAAGCCACAGCAATGTGGTTGATTCTGAACTGCCCTCCCAAGGGCAGCTAGGGATGGGCGATAAAATGGGTTAGCCAGCAACGCTCGGGTCCCATGAAGGAATAAAAAAAAATGAGAATGCCCTAAATTCTGCACAGCCAATGAAGAACCTTAGAAGTGTTGTACAGGGCCGTAGAAAATCCTTGCCAGCTTGTCGTACCCGCGCTGCAGCAAGAAATGGTGCCTTGTAACTGCATCTCCCCTTCTCATCACAGAACGATCAGGATTAGAATCCCAACCATTCTGGTTTGGGAAGGGCTGCATTTATAACCTGGCTGACCTCAGAATTACAAAAGCAGGGATGTAAAATTGAAACATTTATTATTAAGACACTGAACTGCACTAACTGCGCTGTCCTACTCATGCTCAACTGGAAAGTAGGAATTTCAGGATGGGTTCCCAGCTAATGTAGCAGCTCAATTCTCCACTCAACTGGATAATAAAGTGGGACACAGCAGTGAAAAAGCAAGAACAATATTCCTCTCCCATGTAAAGCTGCCACCATACTTTAAGTTTTACTGGGTCAGACTTTCTTGAATCATAGAATGCCTACAGTGCAGAAGGAGGCCATTCATTCCATTGAGTCTGCACCGCCAACAACCTCACCAGGATCCTCTCCTTATAATCCTGCATATTTACCCTGCTAATCACTCTAACACTAAGGAGCAATTTAGCATGGCCAATCCACCTAACCTCATCTTTGGACTGTGGAAAGAAACCAGAACACCTGGAGGAAACGCACACACAAAGAGAATGTGCAACCTCCACACAGGCACTGACCCAAGGCCGGAATTGAACCCAAGTCTCTGGCGCGGTGAGGCAGCAGTGCTGATCACTGTGCCACTCTCTGATGATGTTAATGGTACACCTACCCTGAGAGTGAACTGATTGTAAAATGTTCAACCCAAACATGAGAGAGAGGCAAGAATGTTGGAATCTTCCTGAATAATAAAATGCCCCATTGTTAACACACAAACCTATGGGCCTGCAGCTGCAAAGCTTTAATGTTAAAGTTTCAAGCTCCTCTTTCAGATTCCTCTTTCTTCCCTACTGGAAGGAGTCAGTGCAGGGATTTTCTGCTCCTTGTGAAGGCTTTGGGTAGTTCTTGTTTTTGAGTCCAGTTGATAGGTGGATGATGTGAGGCATTCTTCTGGGACAAACTGCCCTGCGACTGGCCAAGTAATGATCCACGTGCAGAATTTGGAGTAAGTGACAATGTGGTCAGCCCTGATGAAGGCCTTGCCTCACAGCAAAATGGCCAAGTGATGAAGCTACACAGTAATCCGGAGAAGACATCTAGCCTGGGTTTCCCCTTCTGCACTCTGTTTAACTCCAGGATCTCTGCACCCTGGCTTTCCACAAAGCCGGAATGGAAATCTGAACCATAAGATATAGCAGCAGAATTAGGCTATTCAGCCCATCGAGTCTGCTCCGCCATTCAATCATGGCTGATATAATTCTCATTCCCATTCTCCTGCCTTCTCCTGTAACCCTTACTCCCCTTATTGATGAAGAACCTATCTATCTGTGTCTTAAAGATACTCAATGACCTGGCCTCCACAGCCCTCTGTGGCAATGAGCTCCACAGATTCGCCAATCTCTGGATGAAGAAATTCCTCCCCATCTCAGTTTTAAAGGAGCGTCCCTTCACTCTGAGGTTGTGCCTCGAGTTCTAGTCTCTCCCACTAGTGGAACCTTCCAAACTTGTGAGGATAACAGAAACCATCTTCATCCCAAGAGATGCCAAATCTACCACTATTTGCAAAATTCCTCCAGATTCAGTCAGAAATATGAATGAACGTACACATACACATTGTAAAATGACAACAAATAAACGTGCTGGGAAATCAGACGGGGCATTAGTTTTAAATAAAAAACATTTATTCACTCAAATAAACTACTTCTCTCTATCTTCTGTATCCCTCCCTTCATTTTCATATTTTAAACCATGATGTTAAACAAAATCATAGAATCCCTGTGGTGCAGAAGGAGGCCATTCAGCCCAATCAGCCTGCACTTGACAACAATCCCACCCAGGCCCTATTGCCGACGCCCCACGTATTTACCCTGCTAACCCACCTGACACTAAAGGACAATTTTAGCATGGCCAATCCACCTAACCTGCACATCTTTGTTAGAAGCAAACCTCAGGAGACAGAATCAGAAAGTTTCAGAACTGCACCACTTGTCAGCATCTGTAAAATATCATCGAATCCCTACAGTGCAGAAGGAGGCCGCTTGGCCCATCAGATCTGCACCGACTCTGTGACAGAGTGTCTTACACAGGCCTTCTTCTCCCGCCCCATTCCTGTAACCCCACACATTTAACACGGCCAATCCACCTAATCTGCACATCTTTGGACAAAGCACCAGGAGGAAACCCACACAGACACAGGGAGAATGTGCCAACTCTACCTGAGACTGGAATTGAATCTGGGTCCCTGGCTGTGTGAGGCAGCAGTGCTGACCACTGTGCCACCATGCTGCCCTCTGTAAGCCTAGTCACTCATCAACCTGATGGGGAATATTGAACAGAAACCTCCTTAGCAAGAAATAGCAAGAAAGTGGTCAGAATGTGGAACTGTCTACCACAAGATGCATTTAATGGGAAGCTGGTTAGGTATATGTGGGAGAAAGGAAATAGAAGGATTGGATAGTTTTTGAGGAAGGACAGTGGGGGGGCGGCTGTGCACAGTGTAAATATCTGTGCTGATAGGTCAAATAGTCCACTTTCATGCTGTAAATACTTCTCAAGGTTTAAAAATTGCTTAAATATCATCACTTCCTCTCTCTATGTCCCCCCTCCTCCAGACTTCTCTCAAAGAGAGCAGTTTAATAGTCCTGTGACTGGGCCCCCTCCCCGGGCTGAAGATTCGCTCGGAGTTTGTGCATCTGATTCAGGGACTCTGTAAGGAACGTCCCAATCGTGTTAATCTCCATTAGAGTGAGGTTGTCCAGCTGCGAGGGGAAGGAAAAGAATGATTATTAAACTTTGCTACCAAAACTTTAATCCAACAAAAATCCGCCATCAGCTGTTTCCACTGGAAACTATAACCAACAATGTTCACATCAAAAGCAAGAAGTTTAGTTTTTAGTCACAAGTAAGACTTACATTAACACTGCGATGAAGTTACTATGAAATTGCCCTAGTGGTCACCCTCTGGCGCCAGTTCGGGTCAATGCACCTAACCTGCACATCTTTCAGACTGAGAGAGGAAAGCAGAGCACCTGGAGGAAGCCCATGCAGACATGGGGAGAATGTGCAAGACAGTGACCCAAGCTGGGAATTGAACCTGGGTCCCTGGCGCTGGGAGGCAGCAGCGCTAACCACCGTGTCGCCCCCACTCCCCATACCAAACTCTAATTCCGGGCATGGCAAGGCTGACATATGAGGAGAGATTGGCAAGGTTAGGATTGTTTTTTGCTGAAGTTCAGACAAATGGGAGGAGGGATAAACCGGTTGGACTTTAACCTGGTGTTGTGAGACTTCTTACTTAAGCAGAGTCACACAGACTAGATGCATTAACCCGGTTTCTCTCTCCATAGAGATGCTGCCAGTTCTGCTGAGTTTTTTCACCACTTTTGTGCACAGGATTTACTGAGACCTGACTCACCAGCTCCCCCTCCAGGGTACAAACTGAATAGCGGCAGGGTAACCATTGGCAAGGGTTCAAATTGCAAGTTGCTGACACACGGCCAGGGCTGTATAAGAGAATTGGGTAGCTCCGGCCCATCCTCACACACCCCCACCGCATGCTCTCATACAACCAGACAAGCTCCTGCCTGTGCAGCAAGAGTTGGCATCAGTGCCAGCAACAACAACGTAGTTTTGTTAACCAAGATTTATATTCCTGGCGTTTTTTTTTATCAGATAAACATCGATGTGAATTAAGTATTAGTTTCTCAGAAGAGGATGATTGCAATATTTTAAACACAAATGAGAATGTTTCAAATAAACATGTTCTCTTGTAGAATTAATGTTTATAATGTGAAAATGTCTAGACTTTTGCTTTTGGCACGAATTAATAACAGACTTACGATTTTTAATTTTAAAAAATAAAGCACACTGGCATTAACCCCTTTAAGAATAAAATGGATGAACAGTTTAGAGAGTGAAGAATCAAGGCTTATATTGGTTTGATTCATTCAGCAGTGAAAAAGCAGCAAAGGTTTCAATGAGTTCCTATAGAATTCAGGTGAGTTTTATTACAGAGGCAAGCGATAGGAGGGGTAAAGTTTAAATACTAGTGTAATAATTAGGCTTACATTAACACTGCAATGAAATTACTGTGACAATCCCGTAGTCGCCAACTTTGGTGTCTGTTCAGGTACACAGAGGGATAATTTAGCATGACCAATGCATCGAATCAGCACATCTTTTGGACTGTGGGAGGAAACCGGAGCACCTGCAGGAAACCCATGCAGACATGGGGAGAATGTGCAGACTCCACACAGACAGTCACCCAAGCTGAGATTCAAACTCAGTTCCCTGGCACTATGAGGCAGCATTGCTAACCACTGTGCCACCCATAGGACCAAGAGGTGAACTAGGGGATCTTCTAACCCACTTCAGTGGTTCACAGACAAAAAGGTTTGAGAACCATGGGCTTAACTGGTACAGTATGTGTACAAAGGGAAAGTATTTGATATTAATGTTAGTTCTACTGTTAAAAGAGGCAAAGTAAGGACAAAAGACCCAAAAATGTACAGAATGTGGACATTTGTTGCCTATTGCCCTTCAGCTGAGCTCGGCACTTCAGAGGGCAGTTAAGAGTCAACCATATTGCTGTGGCTCTGGAGTCACATGTAGGCCAGACCTGGTAAGGACGGCAGATTTCCTTCCCTAAAGGACATGAGTGAACCAGATGGGTTTCCACATCAACAGTGAAAATCTCCGAATTGTTCAGTCGGAAGTTAGTGAACAATATGATGTGGAACAGCCATTCGGACTAGTATCCCAGTCTGTAGGGGCTCAGACAGTGCACTCCAGATCCTAACCACTCACTGTGTGAATCTGCCTCCACCGCACTCTCAGACAGTGCATTCCAGATCCTAACCACTCACTGTGTGAATCTGCCTCCACCACACTCTCAGACAGTGCATTCCAGATCCTAACCACTCACTGTGTGAATCTGCCTCCACCGCACTCTCAGACAGTACATTCTAGATCTTAATTACTCGCTGTGTGACTTGTGTCTCCACCACACTCAGACAGTGCATTCCAGATCTCCATTTAAAAAGTTTCCTCATATTCTCTGATTCTTTGGCGAATCCCGTTTAAATCAGTGTCCTCTGGTTCTCAGTGCTTCTCCCTGTCTATTCTGTCCAGACCCTTTGCAATTTTGCACACCTCCACATATCTCTTCTCAAACTTCAGCTCCGCAAAGCTGTCCACATAGCTTAAGTCTCAAATACGAACCCCTTTGGAGCTAATCAGTGAAAACCTCACTGGCAGAAGGACTGAAGCGAGTGGTGTTTGTGAGTGATTCTGTTGGAAACTGGCTTGCGTGGTACTACTTTGCAGCACGGTGATAACTGAGGAACAGCAACCTCTAGTGGCAAATGAAATGTACAAACAGTCCAAGCCACTCGACAAATTGACTGAGGGGCATTTGGAACTTGACGCTTTTACAAAAATAAGCATATTTAAAATGTCCTCAAAACAGCAGGCAAATGTTGCCAGAATCCTCTCAGTGTTCACAGCTCTGGAAGCCCTGTAGGACTTGTTGTTATAGTTGAGGCTAACATCACCTCACTTCGGGATCCTCAATTTTGCTCAGGAAAGGCGAGGATGAGAAGACTCTGGTTTGTGGGACAGCCGGAAACGAGGTTAGCAACGCAAGGCCGGCTTGAGGCTTCAAAAATAGGAAGATGGTGCACTGACAAAGAGGAAATGTGAATGCTTTGGAGAGTGGGAGAGGAATGTGGGTCACGTACAGACACCAGTCAGGAAGTAACTCAGAACACAAGCCTCAGCATAATCCTTCCCTTCATATCCCCCACCCCCTCAAAGACAAGGCAACCCCTATGCTTCATTGTGGAACATCTCTGACCACTTCCTTGTATCCTTCAGCACCCACACCCTCCCCAGTCCCTCCCCTGGAGAAGACCCTCTCCTCAGTAACTCCGAACTACTTACCCCTCAGTCCTCCAATCACCATCACGGTTCCACAGCTAAATTGCTCAGTCACTCCTTCTCCTGTGTCTTTGTTGTCTCAGCAAAATCCCCACTCTTCCCAACTTTTGGGTGTTTTGGAACACTGGTTTGGAATCTATTTCCATTCCCTCAGAAATGTGGGGAAGAGATGGTGCTATCGTAGTAATGTCATTTGGCCAGAAGCCCAGGCACTGGAGAGCTCAGTTCAAATCCAGCCAAGGCAGCTGGTGGAATTTAAATTCAATAGATAAATATGGAATTACAAAGCTAGTCTCAGCAACAGTGACCATGAAACTACCATCGATTGTAAAAACCCATCTGGTTCACTAATGCCGGTGTAGGGAAGGAAATCCGCTGTTCTTACCTTCTCCGGCCTATCTGTGACTCCAGAGCAAGCAGAGGGACATGTTTGGCACAACTTTGTGGGCCGAAGGGCCTGTATTATGCTGTGGTTTTTCTATGTTTCTAAGTGAATCATTCAGTTCAAGAGCAATTAAGGGTGGGCAACAAGTGTCGGCCTTGTTAGCAACATCCATATTGCATGAGAGAATTAAGAAGGTGGCTGTGTCTTACCTGGGTGCACCAGGATATAGCCATTAACAGCCAATCTGCTGGATCATGTCACATACTTGTAAATCTTCCTCTTGTCTGCCACACTAAGTGGAGATAGCATCAACTGTCCAAAATTCTTCACACTTCCAGATCACATGCTTCCCTTATTGGTCCGGCCACTGTACTGACTTCACTCCCTTGCCCATCAAGCCGAACCTGCCCGTGCCACAGGTTTACCCGCAGATTCCACAATCCTCCCCCAGCCACCACCAACCACTGTCTGCAACCTTCAGTCAACTGCAAAGAGTTTCCAAACCCTTGACATCACAAAGAGCGGCTACAACATCTCCTTCAGTGTCCGCTGCTCATCTGCTGCTGAAGCCCTCAAGCTGTGCGTCTGTCACCTTTCAACCCGTCTGCCATGGTGTCACCGGATCCCACATGCCAGCCTCTCACATCTTCAGCTCATCCACATTCCAGTACGTGTACTATATCCAGCAGCAAATCTCGCTGACCTCGAATTATTCCCAGTTCCTCAAAGCTTCCAATTTCAAATTTCTCATGTCAAAACGCTTGCAGGAAGTTTGCTCTTTGCGACCGCTGTGAGCTTCCACAAACTCCTTCCTGTTCTGACAGAGTGGAAATATTCTTTCTCTCCTGACAAACGCTGCCAGATCTGCTGAGTTTTTCCATCTCTGTTCTCGTCCCCACAAACTCTCCGAACCTGTAACTCCCAACACTGGCCTCAGTCTCCATGTTTGACAATCTTTCCTTAACACTGTCCCCCCCCCCCCCCTCCTCCCCCGTCTCTTTTACAAGCCCCATCTCATGTCGCAGTTTCTGGTCATTCCTTCAAAACTCTCTCTCCTTGGTCTCTGCAGCACTTACTTGTGTTGACTGAACCTTTGGAAAGCCTCAGTGAGTCTCTCTCAAGGCTCAAAGGCTCCCAACACCCAGACACCACCAAAATACAGACTGGGAGTCAAATTTTCCATTTGAAAACTGTGTGAACACCAGGTGAGAACAAAGTCTTCTACTTTGCATGGCACTGTGGCACAGTTGTTAGCACTACTGCTTCACAGTGCCAGGGACCTGGGTCGATTCCCCAACTTGGGTCACTGTCTGTGCGGAGTCTGCATGTTCTTCCTGTGTCTGCGTGCCTTTCTTCCAGGGTGCTCTGGTTTCCTCCCATTGTTCGGAAGTGGTGCTGGTTTGGTGTATTGGCCGTATTAAATTCTCCCTCAGTGTACCCGAACAGGCGCCGGAGTGTGGCGACTAGGAGATTTTCACAGTAACTTCTTTGCAGTGTTAAAGCAAGCCTACATGTGACTAATAAATAAAGTTAAAGTTACCTTAGCGTGCACCTCCTGCTGATTCACAAAATTGTCCGCAGACAACCGCAGCTTTGCAATGCGAGTATCCCATGTATCTTTTACTAAGGTCCGGATCTCATCAGCTTTGGGAATGTTATCTGAGGCACTGGAAAAGTGAAACAAATAGTTAGAGTTACTAGGCCACCACTCTGAAACTAATAATCCGATCAGGAAGCACATCCAAATTATCTTTTAATATTAACAAATAAAGAAGTCATTTCTGGGCTGTGGCCGCCATTTTCCGTTCACAGTGGTGACTTCTTTTGACGCTGGAAGTGGTCTCGCACACACAGCTATATAAACACAGGAAGTAGAAGCTGTAGAAGAAATAATAGGCCATTTGGCCCCTCTAGTTTGAGAAATCATTGCTTGCTTCACTCTGTGCAAAGACTTCATTTTAAGATACTTCTGCCTATGTAACTAACTCTGCTAAGCTTAAAAAAACTGACTGCTGACTTGACTACACTTTAAAACTCAGAAGGCATGCTGGGTTAACAAAAAAAACTGGCTGCATTCCCGAAGTGTACACGATTCAGGCAAACAACAGCAGCTGCAAGGCTTTTTTTTCTAAACGGAGACAACCTATGAAGGACATTGACAATAACGAGGTAAGGGTTGAGATATATTGTGGATTTAGTGCGTGTTTTCAGTGTTCAGTTTTTGGGTTCCTGTCCCAGCCCAGTTCAGTGTGTACGGTGCAGGGCCTGGCTTGCTTAGAAGCCAGTGTCCAAGTTTGCTTTTTCTTTTTGCCTTTGCCATGTTAATTTCTTAAGTTCTGTTCAAACAAGGAATTCATTTTAAAACCCCACAGCAGTATCCCCTCATCTGTTCAAAGGAATGAATGAACCCAACATCTACTGTTCGATAAGATCAGGGCTGGCCTGGTTGATGAGTTCCACACTCTACAGAGTAGTAGTAATTCTTGCTGGCGTGAGTCTCACCAATGAGGTGTGAAGCATCCAAGTGATGTGTGTGTGTGTGTGTGTGTGTGTTGGGGGGGGGGGGGAGCGGTGGCAAAGTTACTTTGCCAGACTCAATATTCACGTGGAGATGTCAGCAATCTTATGTTAATGAGCTGCGCCCACTTTCTGGGCACAAAGCTGTTCTCGGCGGTAATGTAGGGCTGGGAAGATAGCAATCCGATTCTTGCCTGGCACAAACCAGATTTCTGGCCTCTCTCTAACTTTCCGGCTTGCCACAGTAATCGACAGGCACAGAGAGCTGGTAAGATCGCACCCCATATATGTATATCAACTAATCTCACAGTTAAGAGCCTAGTGGGCTTCAAAACTGAACACTAATTTAAATAATGTTCACTTCTTCGCTGTGCCTAACTGCAGTCTATCTGCACCCTGCGCTCCGTAATCAATGTTGCTCTGAATTGGCTACTTGCAAAATATGCGCAACACCACTACATCCCCCCCCTTTTCTTTTACTGGATGGTCTGATCTATGCTTGGAGCCCCATCTTAATGCCAGCAATCCAGTGAGGTGGCAAATACCAACAGCAGTCAGGTTCAATTTCTGACTTGGGTCACTGTCTGTGTAGAGTTTGCACATTCTCCCTGTTTCTTGCGGGTGCTCCGGTTTCCTCTCCACAGTTCAAAGGGGTGCAGATTAGATGGAATGGCCATGCTAATAGTCCCCCTTAGTGTCAGGAGGACTAGCTAAGGTAAACACTTGGGGTTACAGGTGGGATTGTAGTCAATGCAGACTCAATGGGTCAAATGGCCTCCTTCTGCCCGGTAGGATTCTACAAAACCTGTCCCATAATATTGGTGCAAGATGTCATCCAACTGCCCCCATATACAAAGAAGTAATTCTTACGTTTCTATGCACGTTCAGCTTTTACTGTTTCATTTGTTGTATGAATCACACTTTAAGCCATTCTAATTGCTTTTTAAATGATTAATCAGAAAAGGAATGAGCAAAAAGAAGTACTTACAGTGCTAACAGCACCAACCCCCAACATGTTCCACACTAGAAGCCAGCAGAATCAAGACTCATGTAAACAGGTTTGCTTTAAACTGCTTCGATTACTTTCAATGTCACAACAAAAAGCATATGGAGCCATAGGCTGTGGGATTGCACCTCGGTCCTCCCCGTGCTTAATTCCCAAGCTTGTGCGTACTGATTGGGGAAATGCTAATCAGCAAGAAGATAAAGCAAGAATTGTCATACTTAATGTCAAGCTCGAGAGTGGCATTAGCCAGGCTGAATGGTGAACTGGAGGCGACAGGGGAAACTTGTAAATTTCTCTCATTTTAAAATAAAGTTTCCTGATTCAATTCCCAGCCAAGGCTCTGGTGCTACAATGGACTTCAGTATCAGGGGTCAGAGAGGAAGCAAAATCGACAACAGTTCCAGTTCTTTCCATCAAGCTGGTCTCAAAGTGTATCTGTGTGTGCATGCACATGTGTGTGCTCCTGGGCACACACATATACTTGTGTGTGTGTATGTGTGTGCATCAATGCATGCCCTGCACAGGTAGTGTGTGCCTGTATATGTCTGTGTGCATCTGTACATGCTGTACAGGTAGTGTGCATGTATGTGTGCATGTGTATGTTTTTGTATGTACCTGAACGTGCCTATGAATGTCTGTGTGTGCCTGTACACTCTTGTGTGTGCATCTGTACTTGTCTGTGTAGGTGGTGTGCATGCCTGTGCGTGCTGGTTTGTACACACATGCATATGCCTGTGCACATGTATGCATCTGTGTCCATGCATGTGAGGGATCAACACTGCTGATTACACAAGGCTTGGTTTTAATATCAACCCATTACAGTTACATTGCTCATTCTCACTGCCAAAGTTAACTCACAGATGAGGATTCGTTAGGAGGAAGAATCAGAGGGTGAGCAGTATTCCCAAATAAAAGGTTAACACTTTGAAAAGAGTGAAGAGGAAACATACGAGACACCATTTTTAGTGCAGTTGTTGGATTCTGTGTATGACTTACTGATTCAACAGTAACTTAGTGAGCTCCATGTAGTGTGGATTGGGCATCAGGGTGAAGGTGTCCTCTTTACGTTCCTGTTCCTTGATTTGTTCAAGTTTTTCTGCAGGAAGATAACACGATGCTTATACAACCGATACCATTAATCCTCACTCACAGCCAAAGCTGATGCTACGATTGAAGACTTCCTTTCTTTTACTCAGCTGGTTCCCAGCAGAATGCCAGCTAGCAGCACTGTCTCAGAACACAACAGGCCAAGAATGTCTTGCCTCGTGATGAAGAACGTATAAAAACAAATGATTCTGAACTCCTCATCCCCACGGGGCTCAGTGTTGGATCAGTGATGGTCAAAAGGTTGTGAGCTTTAAGCCCCACTTTGGCATTGACAACGTGATAGAATATGGAAGGAGTACTGCCCTATTAGAGCTGCTACTTTTAGATCAGATGTTCTGTAGAGGTTTCATATGAGATAAATGATTCCAGGGCGATATGAACAGCAAGGGAATTCTCACAGTCACGATATATTCCTGAAAACTGTTAACAGAAATTATCTAGTCAAAGAACAATACAGCACAGGAACAGGCCCTCTGACCTCCAAGCCTGCACCGAACATATGTTTCTAGCTAAACTATTCGTCTATATCCCTCTATTCCCAGTCTATTCATGTGTTCATCTCATTTAGAATCATTACAGTGCAGAAGAAGGTCATTCAGCTCATTGAATTTGATGATGAACCATGATCATAATGGAGCAGACTCGAAGGGCTGAATGGCCAACTCCTGCCTCTAGTTTCCATAAGTCTGCACCAACTTGTACCCAGACCCTATCCCCATAACCACACGTAGTTATGCATTAATCCCCCTACACATCTAATTATTTGATTGCCGCTTGCAAAAGCTGACTTTGTGACATTTGCCTGGATTAAACACTAACTACATTTCAAAAAATACGTCTCTAGTATTAGGTACAGGAGTAGCAGTAGCCTGGCACAGCCCCTTGAATCTGCTTCACCATTCAGTATGATCATAGCTGATCCTGGGCTTCATTTTGCCATCTGCAGTTTGGGATGATCTGAAGATATGAAGACTGCTGCTATACAAATGCAAATTCTTTCTTTGATAGAATCCCTATAGTGTATAAAGAAGTCAGTCGGTCCATCGCATCTGCACCGACCACAATCCCATCCAGGCTCCATCCACGTAACCCCACATATTTAGCCCACTAATCCCTCTAACCTACATATCCTGGGACACTAAGGGGCAATTTAGCATGGCCAATGCACCTAACCTTCACATCTTTGGATTGTAGGAAGAAACCAGAGCACCTGAAGGAAACCCACGCAGACATGGGGAGAATGCGCAAACTCCACACAGACAGTGACCCAAGCCTGGAATCGAACCCGAGTCCCTGACACTGTGAGGCAACAGTGCTAACCACTGTGCCACCGTGCCGTGATGTTGCCATTGTAAAGGGTAGCAGTGGGCAGGCCAACACATTATATCATCAACCTGATGATAGACATGAAGTTGGTTTACTCAATTGGCAGCTGGTTAATGATGCAGATTGATGCCAATAGCAATCCCCATACCAGCTAAGGTTATCCATGAAGACCTTGCCCTCTCAACATTGCCCCTTGCCTGAGCTGTGGTGATCCTCAGGTTAAATCATCACCAGTCAGCTCTCTCTCTCAAAGAGGAGAACAGCCTTTGGTCATCTATGGACTATTGCATGTCCCCTCCCCACTAATTGCAGCTGCTTCAGTCTCCAATATGCCTGAAGCAAGATAAATGGAGATAGCAGCATATAGGAGTCATAGATTTTGAGTGCTGTTCCCCTGGGAATTATTATTATCTAGAAGGATAAGGGCAGCAGATAAATGGGAACACCACCTCCTGCAGGTTCCCTTCCAAGCCACTTATCATCCCGACTTGGAAACACATCGCCATTCCTTCACAGGCGCTGGGTCAAAATCTTGGAATTCCCCCCCTAATGGCATTGTGGGTCAACCCACAGAACATGGACTGCAGCAATTCAAGAAGGCGGCTCACCACCACCTTCTCAAGGACAAAGAGGGATGGACAATCAATGCTGGCTGGTCAGCGACGCCCGTGTCCCATGAATGAATAAAAAAAACATGAACTGAAGAATGAAGTGGACTTAGTAGCAAGTTACCTGTCCTATCAGCCTCAGAGTGAGTGAAGCCCCACTTCCCCCCCCCCCACTCCCCCAGTAAATCGTCTGGTTGGCGAGGGGCGGGGGGAAATAAGTCTTTTAAATGTATGCAAATTGATTTCCTATCTGAAGCTCAAACAAATTAAAATAACTCACCCACATCCATCCAATCTGGCACAACAATCCTGCACTTCTGGCGTTGTTTCAGATTAATAGCCAGCCACACAGGGACATCGACTGGAAGTCCTGGATTGAATGGCCCCAAATCGCCCTATGTACGAAAAGCACAACATTGAATCATAACAGCAGAAAAGCTGGCCATTCAGCCCGACGGGCTTATGCTGGATGGATATAGTTTATACACAAATTAATACGCACCATAATCAAATACCACCACAAGTGGATCAAACAAAGTCATTTATCCCAGTCCTGTTTATGGAACCTTCAACAAGATGCTTTCCTTACATAAGCTATGTTTGTTCGCTATGAACACTCTGGGTAATTTCTGCAAGATGTGCTAACATAAACATACACGCAGGCACACAAATTCAGAGCAGGAGGAGGCCATAAGCCCCTTGGGTCTGCTCTTCTATCTGATAAGAATAATGGCTGATCTGATTGCATCCTTCACTGCATTTTTTTTCCTACCCTCAATAAAGATCAAGAATCCAACTCAGCTCGAAAAATATTCAATGACACGGCCCCCACCGCTGTCTGGGTAAGAAAAATCCACACACTCACAACCCTCAGTGGGAAAAGAAATTCTTCTCACCTCTGTCTTAAATTGGAGGTCCTTAATTTTAAACTGTGAACCATAGCTTCATTTCTCATTCACAGGATATGGGCATCACACACTAGGCTAGCATTAATTGACCATCCGTAGTTGCCCATGGAAAGGTGGCCTTTTTGAACCACTGCAAGCCATGTTGTGAAGGTACACCCACAGTACTGTTAGGGAGTTCCAGGATTTTGATCCAGTGACTGTGACGGAACAGCGATATATTTCCAAGTGATGATGGTGAATGCATTGGAGAGGAACCTCCAAGTGGAGGTGTTCCCAGGTATCTGTTACTCTTATCCTTCTATTGATAATGGTCATGGATTTGGAAAATGCCACCTAAGGAACATTGCTGAGTTCCCACTAGCATCCTGTAGATAGTATACACGGTTGCTACTGTGCATCAGTGGAGGAGGGAGTGAATGTCTGTGAAAGGGATGCCAATGAAATGGACTGCTTTGTTCCAGATGGTATTAAGCTTCTCGAGTGTTGTTGGAGCTGCACTCATCCAGATAAGTAGAGAATAGCCCATCGTACGCCTGACTTGTGCCTTGGGGCAGTAATGGACAAACTGTGGCCTGGGAACCACATGTGGCCTATCTCGGTTCTGAGTACAGCCCACAAGACGTTTTGTTTACCGTTATCCACACATTCCTCTGATTTCCTTCTACGTAGTCTTTTCCTACTGGTATAACAGAAGTGATTTGCACATAAAGCAAGAGTTGGTGAGGTGAGGTGCTGATTGCCCTGTGAGAGCCATATGCTCCCTCTGTGACCAAAGTGTAAATATTGCTCTTGTACCAATATATGAAAATAAGGATTTTTTTGGGGCAAAAGGTTTGGGGGGGAGGGGCAATTGTTACACACCATCAGCTCCTGTATACACAGTACATGACATGCAACAAAATTAGTAAAAGTTATCAAAGTAAAATCAGTGAGGTTTAGATCAACCAGAATTAAATTTGAAGAAAGTCCCGAATTGAGTAATTCATCAGCTGTTCTGAACGTTTGAGTCTTCCAGACTTAAGAGAACAAGACAGAAGGAAAAGATTTCCCTCTTTTCTATATGGAATTTATAGAATATTAGCAGTGCAAAAGAGGCCATTAGGTCCATTGAGTCTGCTCTATCCCCGTAATCATGGTGTAGAGATGCCGGCATTGGACTAGGGTAAACACATTCAGAAGTCTGACAACACCAGGTTTAAATCCAACCGATTTATTTGATAGTAAAGTTATAAGCTTTTGACCCTCTGGCCTTCATCAGGTGAACTTCACCTGATGAAGGCCAGAGGGTCGAAAGCTTGTGTTTACTATCAAATAAATCAGTTGGATTTAAACCTGGTGTTGTCAGACCTCTTACTATGCCTGAAACCCAAACACTGTTTGCATCTATTTAATTCTTTCAAAAAAAAACACTGGCCTTCTAGTTAGACTTTTTTTTAACATGTGTATTGCGTGAGTAATGTTTCAAAAGTACTTTCACGTAAAAATCTGCACCGGATCTTATAGAGAGTTCTAGTAAGCAAGTTCCCATTCATTCAAGCTGGGGAATAGAGGACAGATTGCTAGAGCAGACTCACAGTTATTAAATAGATCTTATCCAAACTGAAGTTGGGTATAATGGTCACGGACTGCTTCTCCGCGATAAACTCTACCTCCGAGGGATCCATGCTTCCCTCAAGGGTTAAGTACCCCGATGGAACCCGGAGACACCGGATAGAACACTGAGACACCAGATAGAACACTGAAACATCAGAGAGAACACTGAGACACCTTCCCGCGCAAATGCAGTCCCGGAAACAACAGCGCTGTCAATCAGCAAGTCCAGCTCCGCCCCTGACTGCAGGCCCCGCCCCATGGCCGCCCCTCCACATTCATTGTTGCTCCCGCACATCAAACGCCAAGTCCCGCCCCTCGATAGGCAAGCCCCGCCCAGCTATAACAAGCCCGCTTCCCCAGCTGGTTAACTTTTAACAGGCTTAGCCATATTCTTTTTCGACAAAATGTTAACTTTTTCTCAAAAATCATTTTTTTTAAAACAACTATTTCTCAACGGAAGTACAACCTTTCTCTTTGTTAATCACAGAATCCCTGTAGTGCAGAAGGAGGCCATTCGGCCCATCAAATATGACCTACTCTCTGAAAGAGCATCTCACTCAGGCTTGATACCCACACCTATCCTGAAACCCCACGCACTTACCTTAATAATCCCCTTAACCTTCACATCTTGGGACACTAAGAAGCAGTTTAGCATGGCCAATCCACCTAAGGCACACATCTTTAGAGTGTGGGAGGAAACGCCCACAGACATGAGAAGAACATATGACAATCAGCCAAGGCCAGAATTGAACCTGAGTCCCTGGCACTGTGAGGCAGTAGTGCTAATCACTGTGCCACTGTGCTTTAACACTTCAAAAAGTACCACATTGGCTGTAAAATGTTTTGGAACACCCTGAGATTGTGGAAGGTGCTAAATGCAAGACTTTTTAGATGAAGTAAGTTGGGAGGAATCTTAAATAGATTAAAAACACGCAGATAAACCAGCTGGGATGAATGGTCAATTTATCATAGAATCCCTACAGTGCCATTCAGCCCATTGTGTCTACACCAAACACTATCCCAGATTTTATTTCCATAACCCCTCATATTGACCTGGCTAATTCCCATGACACCAGGGTCAATTTAGCACAGCCAATCAACCTAACCTGCACATCTTTCAGACTATGGGAGGAAACCCATGCAGACACGTGGAGAATGTGCAAACTCCATACAGACAGTGACCCAATGCTGGAATTGAACCCGAGTCCCTGGCATTGTGAGGCAGCAGTGCTAACCACTGTGTCACTGTGCCAACCCTTTCTGTTTTGTAAATTCTGAATAATATTTTTTTTTCCTATTTTCTGATCATCACTACCTCATCCCCCACTACAACTCTTCAAACTTTTATCGATCACCTACTCAAAGTGTTATACCTACTTGTAGCACTGATGTCTATGCTCATTTGGAAGAGGAGTGACTATAGAGATTAGGAATTTGTAATTTTGTCTAGTATTTAAAAAAAATTCCTCAAAGGACTTTGCACAATGAAGTGCTCATTGGAGTTCATGGTTATGTAGGGGAACACAGTTTCATTCAGCATCACCAACATCCTGCATTCATAGAACATAGAACACTACAGCACAATCAGCAAGCTGATGGAATGACTCATTGATATTGTCCTCAAGTATCACCTCTCCGCGATAAGCTGTTCATCAATCCGCATAACCAGACCTCTTCCCTCTTCTGAATTGGGCATGACTGCAAGAATGGAATCTTGGAGCAAGATGAAAACAAGATTTTTTATTGATTCTGGTATCAAATAGCCCAATAGGGATCGTGGACAAAACCCTCTGGCGATTGGAGACAGACCTGTGCAGAAGAGGATGTATCATAGAATCCTACAGTGCAGGAGGCCATTCAGCCGATTGAGTCTGTACTGACCTTAATCCCATCCAAGCCCTATCTCTATATCCTCATGCATTTACCCTAGCTAAACTCTCTGACACTAAGGGCCATTTAGCATGGCCAATCTGCCTAACCTGTATATCTTTGGATGGTTATAGTTTTTGAAAACTAATCATTGCATCCATGGTACATTGCTACAGAAAGTCTTCAGGGAAGTGTTCTTAGTCCAACAATTTTCAGATCATTAATGATCTGCCCTCCAATATAATAGGGTAGTTTATTGATAAAGAAAGCTCATTTATATTCACAATTCTACCAATAATGATTCAAGAACATGCCAGTCCACAACAGGTTCTCAACAACATTCATGTTTGAGCTGTTAATTGGCAGTAACTTAAATGCCAAAGAACTTCCCCTGCTGTATAGTCCTCACCGCTATTTCGGGTTACCTGCAGCCATTATCAATACAAAGACTGCAAGAACAAGGCAGAGACTGAGCATCTTGTAAATGCTGCATTATCTCCTATATGATCCAACCTCTATGAGAAAGCTTGGTTAAATATTCAGCATTCACTTGGAAGAGAATAGTGCATCAACATTCAAAGCCAAAGCTTGAACAGTTTCTCTTGATTAAACTCCAGCACAGGCATGTGGCGTCTGTATCATGTGCTAATTCCAAGAGGAACGTCACCAAACTCACCAAGTTGAAGAGCAGGTGTCAGCTCGATGACTGAGCAGGGGAAGAGTGCTAGTGTCATAGAACATAGAACATAGAACATTACAGCGCAGAACAGGCCCTTCGGCCTTCGATGTTGCGCCGACCAATTATGAAAAAAGCAATGACCCTCCAAACTAAACCATTCCCTTCTCTTCCGTAAACTTATCAACTAACCTCTTAAACGCCACCAAACTTGGCGCATCTACAACTGCCGCAGGCAGGGCATTCCACTCCCTAACCATCCTCTGGGTAAAGAACCTACCTCTGATATCCGTCCTATAACTATCACCCCTTAATTTAAAGCTGTGTCCCCTCGTGCTAGCTTTCTCCATCCTAGGAAAAAGGCTATCACTGTCCACCCTATCTAAACCTCTAATCATCTTATATGTTTCAATAAGGTCCCCTCTTAGCCGCCTCCTTTCTAACGAAAACAACCTCAAATCCCTCAGCCTCTCTTCATAAGACCTGCCCTCCATACCAGGCAACATCCTGGTAAACCTCCTCTGTACCCTCTCCAATGCCTCCACATCTTTCTTATAATGTGGGGACCAGAACTGCACACAATACTCCAAGTGCGGCCGCACTAGAGTTTTGTACAGTTGCAACATGACGTTGCGGCTTCGAAATTCAATCCCCCTACCAATAAAAGCTAAGACTCCATATGCCTTCTTAACAACCTTATCGACTTGACTGCCTACTTTCAGGGATCTATGCACAAATACACCAAGATCCCTCTGTTCATCAACACTATTAAGAATCCTACCATTAGCCCTATACTCTACACATTTATTATTCCTGCCAAAGTGCATTACCTCACACTTTTCCACATTAAACTCCATTTGCCACCTCTCGGCCCAGCTCTGCAACTTGTCCAAGTCCCTCTGCAAACTATAACACCCCTCTTCACTATCTACCACTCCACCGACTTTAGTGTCATCTGCAAATTTACTAATCCATCCTTCAATACCCTCATCCAGATCATTTATAAAAATTACAAACAGCAGGGGCCCCAAAACAGACCCCTGAGGTACACCACTTGTCACCGAACTCCACGATGAATATCTCCCATCAACCACCACCCTCTGTCTTCTATCCGCTAGCCAATTCCTAATCCAATTAGCTAAATCACCCTCTATCCCATACATCTGCATTTTCTGCAGAAGCCTTCCATGGGACACCTTATCGAACGCCTTACTAAAGTCCATATATACCACATCAACCGCCTTACCCCCATCCACCACTTTGGTCACTTTTTCAAAAAAAGGACTTTCCATGAAAGTCCTCATGGAAACATCAGTAAAAATTAAAATTTATTTATTAGTCATGAGGCTTACATTAACACTGCAATGAAGTTATTGTGAAAATTCCCTAGTCACCACACACTCCGGTGCCTGTTTGGGTACACTGAGAGAGAATTTAGCATGGCCAGTGCACCCAACCAGCATGTCTTTCAGACTGTGGGAGGAAACTGGAGCACCCAGAGGAAACCCACACAGACACAGGGAGCATGTGCAGACTCTACACAGACGGTGACTCAAGCCCGGAATTGAACCTGGGTCCCTGGCTAACCTCTGTGCCACCACGCTGACCCACTGTGCCTCTGTGCCACTCCATCATCACCTCAAAGTTATTCTGCAAGTCACAGCCCCATCTTGATTTACACAAGTATCTGTTCTTTCACTATAGTTGGCTTCTGAATGTGGGAACTTCCTGCCTATTACTACACTTTGTAAGACTGACTGTTGTATCAATGTATACAGCTATGCCAGTATCAACTACATGATGAGAAGAAATTACAGATAAAGGAGATAAATGATAAATAAATGTCTTTATTTTGTGACATTGCATTGGGAGAGAAATATTAACCAGGGGGACGTCAAACCCAGTATTCTTCTTCAAATTGCGCTGTTGGACCTTTTTCTTTTGATTGGACGCAGATTTGATATCTCACTGAAAGGCCAGTCCTCGACTTCCTCTACTTTGCACAGTTATGTGTTTTCACCTGAGATACACATATATATAGGAGTGGTACGGTAGCACATGGTTAGCACTGCTACTTCATAGCTCTGGGGATCTGGGTTCGATTCTCGGCTTGGGACATTGTTGAGGTGGAGTTTGCACATTCTCCTCGTATCAGAGCGGGTTTCCTCCGGGTGCTCAGGTTTCCTCCCACAGTCCAAAGATGTGCAGGTTAGGTTGATTGGCCATGCTAAAACAAATTGCCCCTTAGTGTCCTGGGATTAGTGGGTAAATGTGTAAGAATATGTGGGTAGGGACTGGGTGGGATTATTGTCAGTGCAGACTTGATGGACTGAAGGGCCTCTTTCTACACTGTAGGGTTCTATCATGCTGGGACCCAGAATCTTCTTGACTGAAGAAGCTGGGGTGTTCTCCACACGCAGCAGCGTGAAGAGTAAGCAAAGATATAATAGAGGAACTCAAAATGATGATGGATTTTGATGAGATAACTCAAGACAAACTGCTTTTGATGCACACAGATTAAAGGTAATTGGGAAAAGAACCAGAGGCAAGATGAGGTTTTTTTTATGTTGTGAGGTTTTTCTAAAATGGAATGCACTGCCTAATTGAAGCACATACACAAAAATAACATGCAAAAAGCAACTAGATGGATACTTGAAGGGGAAAAAATTGCCAGGGTTTTGGGGAAAGGGAAGGGGAGTGCAGTTGATGTAGTTTATATGGACTTCAGCAAAGCCTTTGACATGGGAGATTAATAAAAGAAATAAGTAGAATAAAGGTAATTTGATAAAGTAGATTCAAAATTGGCTTAGTTGTAGGAGACAGAGGGTGATAACAGAGTCTGATTTCATGACTGGAAACCAGTGTCCAGTCACGTACCAAAGGGATCGGTGCTAGTTCCCCCATTATTTGCCATTTATTTAAACGACATAGATGACTATGTGGGGATAGGATTGTGGATGACACAAAGATTAGCCAGGTAGTTAACAGTGAGGCTAAATGTCTTGGGCTACAGGAAGATATAGACAGGGTGGACAAATAGGCAGATAAGTGGCAGATAGAATTTAACCCTGAAAAGTATGAGGTGATACACTTTGGAAGGAGTAATTTGACAAGGAAGTATTCAATGAATGACATGATACCTGGAAGTTCTGAGAAACAAAGTGAACTTGGCATTGTTGTCCATAGATCTCTGAGAGCGGAAGGGCATGTTAATAAGGTGGTCAAAAAGGCATATGGAACACTTGCCTTTATTAATCGAGGCATAGTTTACAAAAGCAGAGAGGTTGGAGTTGTATAGAACTGGAGTACTGTGGCCACAGCTGGAGTACTGTGTACAGTTCTGATCATCATATAATGGGAAGGATGTAACTGCACTGGAGGGACTGCAGAGTGATTTACCAGGATACTGCCTGGGTTGGGACACGTAAGTTATGAATTCAGGTTGGATAGGCTTGGGCAGTTTTCATTGAAGCAGAGAAGACTGTGTACATGATCGAGGTGTACACGATTATTCGGACAGAGTGGATAAGGAGCAGCTGTTGTCCTTAGTTGAAGGGTCAGTCACAAGGGGACATAAGTTCAAGGTGAAGGGTAGGAGACTTGGGGGGAATGTGGGGAAAAGCCATTTTTACCCAGAGAGTGGTGACAGGCTGGAATGCACTGCCTGGGAGGGTGGTGGAGACAGGATGCCTCACATCCTTTAAAAAGTGAGCACTTGGCATATCATAACATTCAGGGCTATGGGCCAATTGCTGGTAGATGGGATTTGATAGGGCAGTGTTTCTCTTGTGTTGGTACAGACTCAATGTGCTGAAAGGCTTCTTTTGCACTATGTGATTTTGTGAGTGAGATTAATTGGATAGTTCTTCCTAGGAGTTAACATTGATATGATAGACTGAGTCATCTTCCTTCTATAACATTATTCTACAATTCTGACACAGAGATAGCAATGAGACTGCTTGAGAGTGAGCAAACTTTCTTACACCTCTGCACAGGTATATCTTGCTTGCTCCAGTGCTAAATGTTTGGTAGTTGGGTAGGACAAGCAGCCCCAGCAGCGCATACCCTGCTTTCGAAGATGTTTTGTTTCAACAATTTAGTAATGTCACTGAGTTGTCTTATTCACTGACCTTTCAATTGGGAAGTTGATTTGAATCAAACGTGCAGGAAGGAAGTTTATTTTTTCCAAAACATTTGCTCTACTATCCACCTCAGACTAATGAGAGAAACAAAAACTGAAAGAAATGCATCAAAACATTGGAGTATGGTTAGTGCCCATGGGAGTGAGTTTTCATCACCTTGGGGAGACAGGAGGTGAAAAATAAGAGAACTGACAAAGCATCCACATTATTGATACTATGGTATATGCTTTTATTGATGATCAGCAGGCCCATAGGTTTGCAAGTGACAAAATCAAGTTCCATTTTCAATACTTCCACAGGTATTTTCTCTGAAATTGGGATCCAAACCTTCTCCCCCTCCCAAAGAACAAAGAAAATTTGATCAGAAGAACAAGCTCTTCAGCCCTCCAAGCCTGCACCAACCATGCTGACCAACTGAACTAAAACTTATCCTTGTAGGAACTATATCCCTCTATTCCTATTCTATTCATGTATTTGTCAAGATGCCCCTTAAAAGTCACTACTGTATCTGCTTCCACTCTCTCCCCCAGCAAAGAGAACCAGGCACCAAACATTCTCTGTGTAAAAAGCTTGCCTCGTGCATCTCCTTTAAATCTTGCCCCTTGCACCTTAAACCTATGCCCCCTTGTAATTGACTCTTCCACTCTGGGAAAAAAGCTTCTGACTATCCACTCTGTCCATGCCCCTCATAATCTTGTGGACTTCTATCAGGTCGTCCCTCAACCTCCGTCAGTCTAGTGAGAACAAAGTTTCTCCAACCTTTCCTCATAGCTAAAGCCCTCCATACCAGGCAGCATCCTGGTAAATCTTTTCTGTACCCTCTCCAAAGCCTCCACATCCTTCTGGTAGTGTGGTGACCAGAATTGAACACTATATTCCAAGTGCGGCCTAACTAGGGATCTATAAATCTTCATTGAATCTATGTTCCTCATGACTGATGTTTCAACTCAGCTGCTCTTTATCCACTCTTCCATGTCCCTCATAATCATGTAAACTTCGATCAGGTTGCCTCTCAATCTTTTCTGCACCAATGAAAACTATCCAAATCTATCCAAACTCTCTTCATTACTTAAATATTCCATCCCAGGCAATATCCTGGTAAATTTCCTCTGCAACACCTCCCCAAGAGCAATCACATTGTTCCTATAATGTAGCTTAATTGGTTTAAATGTCATTAATATTGAGTCAATCTGGCTATGGTTCTTCCATAGGTATGTGTGCACTTGCAGGAATGCCTGTAGAACCTTCATCCTTCATTCGTGCATTCAATGTTGACCTGACATTAATCTATCAAGATGCTTTCCTACTTTCGCCCCTCCGGAACAGCAGCCCACGCTAAAAGACAACCTTCTTAGCACATTAGCACTTTCTCATAAAAGTAATGTTGGGGCTGCTGGTAATTCATTGCTAATGAGCCACCAATTCAAGTGTGCGAGTTCATCCATAACACAGTATTAACATGTAAATTACATTCTCCTACTGTGAACAAAATAACGAGAAAACTTGAGTTCCAGTTTACGGTAACAAACCCAAAGGTACCAACATGAAACAAAGTGAAAAGTTTCACAGCAGAGAGAGGTTAGTGGCAACATGATGGTATGAATAATTATCATAAGTATTATAATTTTAATAAAATATTAAACCAGTGAATCTAATTATTAACATGAAGGGTTGAGGACCAGACATGAGAAAGGCATATTTGACTCATAGAATGGACGTTAAGCATTGCACTACTGGGGGAGAAAAAGAACTTGCATTTATATAGCAACTTTTCACATCCTTGCTTCACCATCATTGTACTGCTGTAATCATTGTTGTTTTTTAAGCTTTTAATTTGTCCACAGCCCAGCTCCACAAACAGCAGTCAGATAAATAATCTGTTTTTGGTGATGTTAAATGAATGTTAGCCAGCACATTAGGAGAAGTCCCTTCTTGCAATAGTGCCATTGGATTTTTTATATGCATCCGAATGTCTCATTTCAAACCTTGCCCACCCAACAGTGAAGCACTCCTCCAATACTGCACTGAAGAGTCAGCAGAGAATTTGTGTTCACATTTTAAAATGAGCCCACGACTGTGATAAAATGATTACCACTAAGGCAGGATGACACGGTCACCAGTTGCCAATATTTGTCTCTACTTCTCTTGAAGAAGCTGAGTATGGCGTGGTAAAGATTGCAATCCCCCACATCAAAGACATAAAAGGGTGGAAATGAAATATGTATTTTTCAGCTGCATCATCTGTGCCAGAAATCCACTGGTACAAAAAGCGGCATAACTTATAACTCTGCCACTGGTTTACCCTCTTCACAGAAAGACAAATTCAATGCCTTGATGTATTTTCAGATGATGTGATTGAGCGACAGCTTGCAGAGAGCTGGGAGGGGACCAAGCCTAGTTCCTTAGGGGTCCCCAGTTATAATGACAGGAAACTGCAGGACAGGGGAGACGGACATCACAGCATCAGATGTCTATCACTTAAGAATCATGGTTTAAATTGAATCAAGGGAGAATATCATTATTTCCTTGGCAATACTCAAGCAACAGATCTGAGTGAAAGCTGGAGGAGTACTTGTGAGGAAAGCAGATTTCATTCAGTAGCAAAACTGACTTGAATTTATTTTAGCATGACAGCTAAAAACCTGGATTAGAATTTTCTACCACAAAAGCTGCTCCCAGCTTGGCACCAACTGAAAAAACAAGTCTGTATGCCAGTAGGCAGTGAAATATTAATGGCCCCTTTGTACTGAAGGTCAAACTGCTCTCATTACCACGATGAATATTCGATGAGGACAGCAACCCACCCAAATAAACCAGCAAGCAGCAAAGACCCAGACAGCTTTGTAATACTCAAGCGATAAGCTGAGTGTACTTTTGAACTTTAGTGGGTTGCAAATTGCACCCTGGTTAGATGTCGAAAGTGTTACGCTGTTGATCTGTTGGTATTTTAGGATGAAGTTTTGCCTCGCTGGAAACCAGACAAGGGAATATGATGGACAGAGAGTGAGATGGTACCATGAGCTGAATTCCAGTGTTCACTGATGGAAATTAATTGGATTTGAATCAAAATAATTTAAAATTTCCAATCGGAAAACATGCAGGTAGTTTTGAAATGGTGAAAGGATGGTCTGAGCCTCAAAAGAGAGAGATTAGAATTATTTAGCACTTTTCCCAACATTGGGAAATCCCAGAGTGTTTTACAGCTAATTAAGTATTTTGGAAGTGTAGTTACTATAGTAATGTAGCAAACCCAGCAGCCAATTAATTCACAGCAAGTTGAAAGCAAATTGCTGCAGATGCTAGAATCTGAAACCAAAAGGGAAAATGCTGGAAAATCTCAGCAAGTCTGGCAGCATCTGTAGGGAGAGAAAAGATTTGACATTTCGAGTCCAGATGACCATGTTTTGACAAAGGATCAGCTGCACTCGAAACGTCAGCTCTTTTCTCTCCTTACAGATGCTGCCAAACCTGCTGAGATTTTCCATCATTTTCTCTTTTAGTATGCACAGCAAGCCTCCTCAGACAGCGATGTGGTAATAACCTTTTTTCGTGATGTTGTTTGAGGAACGAATATTGTCCAGGACATTGGAGCTAGCTCCCTTTCATTGTGCAATAGTGCCATGGAATCCTGTTGTTACAATCCCTATGGGGACTGATAACTTTTAAAAAGATATCCAAATCCCCAGCAATCAACTCAAACAATCACTTTACAAGATTTCACATTTTAAAACTTTTGATACACAAAGATTTGGCAACTTTGCTGCATAGAATCTTCTCTTATTCTAGGAAATGATGTCAAGCACCTCCAAATTCTATCATTATAAATGGGTGCTGTTTGTAGTTTGCTAGCATTTCGAAGAAGGTGACCTTTGGAGATAGCTGAAAAATCTCAGTGTTTATGAACCAAGGAATATATTTGGGGATCCATAACACACCAGCTTTTCTGAATTTGATTTACTTCAATACAAATCTAATTGCTGCTGAAGGGACATACTTGGAAGTGTCAAAGGATTAAATATTGCTCCAAGAGACATCATAAACTTATAGTGCTGGGGTAGGAAGACAAATATTGACTATTTCAGTGCTCTCCTGGTAAGCCTTCCTGCTGTAAACATGAGTTCATTCAAACATTGGCTGCCCATTTCCTAGCTCAGCCTAAGTCCCAGAGTCAAATATGCCTTTCCATAAGTTCTCAATTATGCCATGCCTCAATGTTGTATGTGTGTACAAGTTTCATTTCATAATAAATCATTGATTCGAAGTTTATTGAAAAAAGCAAAGTTTATTTATTGGTCTTATATTAACATTGCAATGAAGTTACAGTAAAAATCTCTTAGTCGCCACACTCTGGTGCCTGTTTGGGTACACTGAGGGAGAACAGCCAATGCATCTAACCAGCATGCCTTTTGGACTGTGGGAGGAAAACAGGGGAAACCCACGCAGACATGGGGAGAATGTGCAAAGTCCATACAGACACGTGACCCAAGCCAGGGATCGAACCCCAGTCCCTAGTGCTGTGAGGCAGCAGTACTAAACACTGTGCCACCATGCCGTCTTAAAAAGTCCTTTTTATTCTGGGTCCAACTGTAGCGAAGGTAAACAACTGGCCATTTTGCTATTGAATTAAACATTTACGCTTATGGTATCCTACTTGTCCTTCACAACTAGTCTTTCATCGACATCAAAAACAGAAAATGTTGGAAAGAAGTCTGACAAAGGATCATCCAGACTTGAAACATTGGCTCTATTCTCTCTCCATAGATGTTGTCAGACCTGCTGAAATTTTCCAGCATTTTCTGTTTTCATTTCAGATTCCAGCATCCGCAGTATTTTGTCTTTACTTTTCATCTACATTATTGTTTTTCATTTTCAAGCTAGATGACTAAGATAAAATTTGTCCAGCAGTTGGGGCTGTAGCCAGAATGGATTAGTCAACCAGTCAAGAGCATGGACAGAAGGGGTGTCGGCAGAGTGGCTGACTGGAGTGTTCATCCATACAATGTTATTCAAAGGCTAGGTAATGCATGAACCAAAGGGAATTTTGGCAGTTTAGAGAGCAGTTGTGATTTAGGGTTAACAGTTGTAACACATGTAATTGTATATATTTGTAATATAGTACATATAGCATGTACATAAAGTTGTCTTCCTTTCTCTTAACATACATGTCCATATATAAACATAATATATGTATATATATATATGGTATTCTTTAATGAAGTTATCTTTCATTTTTTTATTTGTTGTTCAATAGTTGCCTCGTAAAGATTGTTATTTTCGTACATTGCTTGGTATTGAGTTACTTATTCCTGTTCGTCTGGAGTAAGAACCTAAAATTCCAGACGGACTCTCTTGCATGTCCTTTCAATCTTGAGTATATTAATAGCAAATTTTTATTAACAACTCCTCACTATATATATAGTGAAGGATACAGGAATGGAGCTGACACCACCCTAGGTCTTCACACATTTCTGTCCATCTCTAAACTCACCCTGGCTCTGGGTCTTTTTAGACCACTGTGTGGGTTTAAATTTTACTTATTAGTGTCACAGACTTAATTAATACTGCAATGAAGTTACTGTGAAAATCCCCTCGTCTTCATACTCCAGTGTCAGTTCGGGTGCACTGAGGGAAAATTTAGTATGGCCGATGCATTTAACCAGCACATCTTTCAGCCTGTGGAAAGAAACCGGAGCACCCAGAGGAAATCTGGGGAGTAGACATGGGGAGAACATGCAGACTCCACATAGACAATGGGAATTGAACCCAGGTTCCTGGTACTGTGAGGCAGCAGTGCTAACTACTGTGCCACCCGTCAATGCCTAGGCCCTAAGCTTTGGAATTGATAAGAATAATAAAAACTTAAGAAATAGGAACAGGAGTAGGCCTTGCACCCATTAAGCTTATAACTTTCAATGAGATCTTCTACCTCAACTTCCTTTCCGATCCTCATATCTCTTGATTTCAAAGCCAGTCTTGAATATACCTAATAACTGAACACTCACAGTACTCTGAAGCGGAGACTTCCAAAGATTCACAATCCTCTGAGTGAAGAAAGTTCTCCCTATCTCAGTCCAATATGGCCAATCTTTTATCCCTTCTAAATCTAGACCCAGCCAAGTGGTACAGCCTCTCAGCACTGCCCCATCATGGGATCTTACCTTTTTCAATGGGATCACCAGCTCATTTTTCTAAAACTCAGGCAGAACAGCTCCATTCTCTTCAATCTCTCCTCAAAGATCAGCTCCCAGTAATCAATCTCATGATTTTTTGTTGCATCTAATTTAAGGGAAATATATCCTTCCTCAGGTACGGAGATTAGAACTGTACACGGTATTCCAGGTTTGGTGTCACCAAAGCCCTTGTACAATTGCAGCAAATCGTCCTTACTCCTACACTCCTACCCCATTACAATAAAGGCCAACATCCCATTTAGCTGTTATACCCATGTGTTGACTTTCTGTGTTTTAAATTCAAGCTTACCCAAGCATCTTATATCCCAGCGTTTAACAGTTTTTTCTCGATTACTGAAGCAACATGGAGAGAACTTACCACTGAACCTGCTGTGGTAAGGCAGCAGGAGGTGACTTGCCTTTAGCTGGTGGCTGGATCTTCTGGTCCCAATTTTGTCAAAGGGGTTTCTCATTGATTGCACCCCTTGTTGTGAAACCTGCAATGGGAGCGCGTCACCGCGGGACTGGAAGATCTTATCATTGAGGACAGCGTAAAGTTCCAGCCATACTGTTTTCTATTCTTCATACCAAAACGATTGACCTTACATTCCCCGACATTATATTCCACCATCCACTTCTTTACCACTGGCATTACCTTTCTATACCCTTCTGCAGACTCTTTGGGCTCTATTTTACCATTTTCATTCTAAGTGCTGAGCAGACTTGAAACCATTCTCAGGTATCCCCACATGCATGTTGCCTGAAAATGTATCAGCAATTCTGAATCATGCTGCAGAAGCCCATGGGCAGGGATTAATGCACCCAAAATGATGCAGCTCAATGCCTCCAACTGCACACGCGCAGTGAAAAAGAAAGAAAACTGCTTCGCTGCCACATTGCTCCTGGGCTAGGTAACGCCTCTCCTATGGCCCCCATAGATGTTGCCCCACTCCCACAACATTAATGATCCCCTTATGCCTGCACCCCTCTGCTACGCAGACCGATTGCAACCCCCTGTCTCCCTGACCTCCCACTGATTACAGGTAGATTGGCAGCAGACCCTCCCCTTCCCCCTCACTTAGCAGAGGCAGAGTGGCAGCGGACTCCCTGCCTCCCTACCCAGACCCTGCCCCTATCAATGATTTGAATGGAGTCATCTAACCCACCTCACCCCACCTCCGCCGCTCCCTGCAATGATCTGAGTCAGAGAGCCATCTGATCCACCCATTCCGTCCCCACCCTCAACCCATTTTGAGTCAGGGAGGTGTGAAAGCTCTGCACTTAGCTCTTCAGAAGCTGGAGCGCCCAAATCAGACCTTTGTGGACCATATATGTTTCACATCGAATCTGGACAGGCGAACGTGGTGCTAAAGGAGGAAATGCTAGTAAATTTGGGTGGGCAGCCCTTAAGTCAATGCAAATACATGCTCATTTCAGACGCAATCCTAACAGTGGCAATTGTCAGCCCTTGGTGAAGAGGGAACCAACGTTGAGACAGGCACAGATCACGCTACTCATCTCACGCCTGATTTTACTAAGTTTTTGCACCCAAAAATGGGCACAATTTGATAGTAAAATCAGCTCCTTTGTGTCCTCCTCATACATTATTTTCCTACCTAGCTTTATCTCATCAGCAAACCTGGATACGTTACACTCAGTCTCATTATCTAAATCATTAATAGGAATTGTAAATAGCTGAGGTTGAGGCACCCCAACAGTAACAGTCGGCCAACTTGAAAATAAATCATTAATTCCTACTCCATCTATTTATCCTTTAATCAATTCATTCCCTCCATGCTAGTATATTACCTTCAGCCAATGAGTCCTATTTCGTGCAACAACTTTTTGTATGTCAACTGATCGAATGCTTTTTGAAAATCTATATGCATATATACATCTACTGATCCCCCATTATCTATCCTGCTAATTACATTCTCAGAAAACTCAGCTAGATGTGTCAAACATGGCTTCCTTTTCATAAAGTCACATTGACTCTGGCTCATCCTGATTTTGGAGTGCCCTGTTATTACTTCCTTAATGATAAACAACCTCCCTAAATCTCTCCGCATCTCCTTCTTTAAGATGTTCTTTAAGCTCTCTGCCCAATCTTTCTGGTCAGTTAGCCTGGTTCATTGTCAACTTTTCTGCTGACCTGATCATAGCTCCTACGTAGCTAGTTGGAACATTTTACAGCATTCAGTAGATTGAATTGAATCTTGTGGATCCAGAACTGGCTTGCCTGCAGAAGGCAGAGGGTGGTTGTGGATGGCTCTTTTTCTGCATGGAGGTCAGTCACCAGTGGAGTGCCCCAGGGATCTGTTCTAGGACCCTTGCGGTTTGTCATTTTCATAAATGACCTGGATGAGGAAGTGGAGGGATGGGTGAGTAAGTTCGCCGATGACACGAAGGTCGGTGGTGTTGTGGATGGTCTGGAGGGATGTCAGAAGTTGCAGCATGACATCAACAGGATGCAAGACTGGGCGGAGAAGGGGCAGATGGACTTCAACGCGGATAAATGTGTTGTGGTCCATTTTGGCAGATCCAACGGGATGAATGAGTACACTATCAAAGGTAGGAGTCTTAGCTGTGTGGAAGAGCAGAGGGATCTTGGTGTCCGGGTCCATAAGACTCTCAAATCGGCCTCCCAGGTGGAGGATGTGGTTAAGAAAGCTTACAGTGTACTGGCCTTCATTCATCGAGGGATTGAGTTCAGGAGTCAGGAAGTAATGCTGCAGCTTTATAGGACCCTTGTCAGACCACACTTGGAGTACTGTGCGCAGTTCTGGTCGCCTCACTGTAGGAAAGACGTGGAAGCTATTGAAAGGGTGCAGAGGAGATTTACAAGGATGTTGCCTGGATTGGGAGGCATGCCTTATGAAGACAGGTTGAGGGAGCTGGGACTGTTCTCCCTGGAGAGACGAAGGTTGAGAGGCGACCTGATAGAGGTTTACAAGATGTTGCGAGGAATAGATAGGGTGGACTCTCAGAGACTATTTCCCAGGGCTGAAATGGTCGCGACGAGAGGGCACAGATTTAAGGTGCAGGGAAGCAAGTACAGAGGAGATGCTAGGGGAAAGTTTTTCACTAAGAGGGTGGTGAGTGAATGGAATCGGCTGCCGTCGGTGGTGGTCGAGGCGAACTTGCTGGGGTCTTTTAAAAGACTTCTGGATGAGTATATGGGATCCAATGGGATTGGGGGTTATAGATAGGTCTATGGCTGGGTAGGTTTTTGATGTGTTCGGCACAACTTGTGGGCCGAAGGGCCTGTTTGTGCTGTAGTGTTCTATGTTCTATGAATTCATCCTGACTGATAGTGAGTGAAAATAACAATGGAACTCCATTGCCACATGAGTCTATACAGCTGCACAATTCCCTGTTTGCTGACAACAATCCTGTAACATTAGGAGAGCAGCATGTCAAAAAGTTCTCAGGAGATTCAAACACTTTGCACAGCCACACACAAATCCATCTGAAATTGCCTATTGAAGATGTCTCCCATCCTTTGGCTCTACCTGCACATAGGTTTAAGATACTGGATGCTAGTTATACTGAAATTTCTCACCAAAACACATTAAAAGTTCTTCAGTATAAAGTTTATTTATTAGTGTCAAGAGTAGACTTACATTATCACTGCAATGAAGTTACTGTGAAAATCCTCGAGTCGCCACACTCTGGCGCCTGTTTGGGTACACAGAGGGAGAATTTAGCATGGCCAACCCACCTAATTAGACATCTTTCAGACAATGGGAGGAAACCCACACAGACACGGGGAGAGAAATGTGCAGACTCCACATGGACAGTGACCCAAGGTGGGAATCGTACTCAGGTTCCTGTTGCTGTGAGCTAACCACTGTGTCACCCATCACTTCACTTTGGCAAAGCAAAGTCCCACCATCGAGGAGAAAAGATTCACTCCTCCATTTGTTCCCAACTTATCTTAATGTTTGTACTTGTAATTCTGATGTGAATAACCAACAGAAGAAATCAACTGCCGCATGGTACCGAGTTAGAACATGAATTAAATTTTATTCAAAACGTTGAAAAACATTAGCCATTGTGTTCAACCTCAAAACTCCCAAAGGACAGTGCTATATTGTGGGTGCAAAGTTCCAAAAAAAGCGCTGGAGGCTGCATTTATAGAAATGAAACATTTATTATTTTTTCCACAAAGCAATTACACACTTGGTTCAAAGAGTGCAAAGGTTAACTTTAGAAACATTTTAGGCACCTGAACCGCTAAACACAGCTGAGCCAACACAGAACTATTCCCATGACTATGGCCCTAATAGATCTTGGTCTGTTAAAAAAAGAAAATGGTCAAGCATTTTCCCGGAGTTCTTCCCACTCTTCCTGGGAGCTTGAGTGGGAAAATCCGTTTACGCACACGAATGCTGCTCTGCTGGCAAAGCTACAATGGCAGGGCAAAAGCAACTCGGAGGAAATTCTCATGCAATATCGTCAAACAAAAAGGCATAAATAAAAGGGTTAGGCCAAGGGACTGCGTGGGCTATTCTCATTTCTGCCTAGCATTACTATAAGTAGTTTAGGGAATTTATGTTTTTAAATAAGTAATACTCAGGCACTTGTTACACTGGTTGGGTTCATGAATGCATAAAGGCTGTAAATAAATCTTATTGATATATATATCAGTGCTTTAGACTTAAATGTAGGTATGTATTTAATATGATACAAAGATGGGCTCTGTGCTAATAGTGAGTGAGAACTACAGGAAGTATCATGGATTGCTCATTTAGACAGAAAAAGTGGCAAACGGAATTCAATCTTGAAAAGTGTTAAATAATGATACTGTGGAGGGTAAACAAGACGAGGGAATATGCAATAAATGATGGGTAAACTGAGAAACTTAGAGGAACATTGGAGTGTACGCCCACAGGTCCTTGACAGTAATAGGACTTGTTGTTTTTTTGTAATACTACTTTTGCTTGCCAACTTAATGCTCTCCTGAAGGTGTTGGTTTCCGAAGGAGCAAAGATCCATGGGTATTAATACTTTTATCCAAGTGGCAGGAAGAGGTCTTGACAGCATAGACTGAAAGGCTAATTCCCTCTATTTAGGGAATTTAGAAAAGACAGGAATGTAGTTACAGGATAAGGGGCCATCATTTAGGCCTGATGAGGACAAACCTATTCACTCAATGGGTTGTGAAACTTTAGGATTCTCTAACCTGGAGGGTTGTGGATGCTCCATTGTTGAACATATTCAAGGCTAGGATAGACACGTTTTTGGTCTCTCAGGCAATCCATGATATAAAATAGGTTTTATGGCACAGTTGTAGTGTCCTTCAACTTTGGACGGGAAACTCTGGGTTCAAGTCTAATGCAGGACCACGTTGGCCATAGAAAGGGTATACAAACTCAGTTTAATGGGCTGATAATCAGCTGAAGAATCTTTCCACCACTTCCGCCCTATTCCCCAAAGAGGAAAGAATTGTAGGTGTGAAGATATGCTTTAATAAAATGAATAAGGTGATTGGGGCAGGATAATAGAGTGGAGATATGACTATTGAACAAAGAACAAAGAACAACACAGCACGGGAAACAGGCCCTTCGGCCCAACGAGCCCGCGCCGCCATCCTAACGTCTTAATGACATATAGAGACCAATATAGGACAATTTGTTACCCAATCAGCCTAAGGGCACATTTTTGGGATGTGGGAGGAAACCGGAGCACCCGGAGAAAACCCACGCAACAACAGGGAGAACGCGCAAACTCCCGCAGACACAGGCCAAAATCCATGTGTCTGCACAGCAACAGCGATAGTCTCTGAGCTGTCATGTTGCCCATCTGATGGTCCAGTTTAAGCATATGCTAACGACATGAAGCACTAGGCCACTCCTGAAGTAGTCTCGATGATCAGAATGGTCTACTCCTGCTCCTATGTTCTTATGACATTCTTCCTGTGTGAAACTGAGCATTGAATGCCAGTTGGAAATTTGAGTATTGGGGCAGAACCTAATTATGTCTCGCCTGACCAACGCCTATGTGCTTTTTTTAATTTGAGATGGTGCCAGAGTGAGGTGACTTCTTGCGAGCTGTGCCCAGCATATTTTCTAATTCTATCTTTTACTTTCATTCTATGCTTTTAAAACTTTATTCGAACTCTTTTACACTCACTAACAATATGTTAAATTCATCTTTCTCTATGTCCTCGCTACGTTTCTAACACTACATTCTGCACTCTCTCCTTTCCTTCTCTATGAACAGTACGCTTTGTCCGTATGGTGCGCAAGAAGCAATACTTTTCACTGTATATTAATACACATGACAATAATAAATGAAATCAAAATATGTGGCTTTCAACAGGATGCAACTAGCAACCAGTAAGAGTAGAAGCCATAGCTGCTCCTCTTCCACTCAAATCTACCCCCTTTCCTCCCTGATACAAAGACAGTGGGACCAAGTGTCACACTCTGTCACCACAGGTGAGATAGGGGAGTTCAGTACAGACCAAAAACTAACAAGTGCCCTTTCTAAGTCCCTGGCAGTTTTGTTTTTAGCATTCTATGAATGTAAATAATCAAACTCTTTAACTGATTTATTGAAGGGAAAGTGTTGCCTCTTAGCTATTCCATCTTACTTTAAGCGAGACAGTAATGCAATGTATTAGTTTCTGTAATTCTCGGTAACGGGGTGAAGGCTAAGATGTTGCATGCCGAGGAAGACAAAGGAGAAAACCACTAATTACTTTTCCAACCTTAGGGGTTAATAAAGGTAGCAGTTAAAAAAATGGGCTGTTGTTTTGTGACACCACCAAAGGTATCCATCATTACAAACACTGAAAACTGTAAAGTCAGGCCACTGGAGTCAGGAAATGCACCTCTTACGGGAAACATTGAAAAGTGCTCTCATTTAGTTGCACAATTTACGGATCTCGTTCTACTGTGAGGCCCAATAATAGAAATGTATATCTATTGGATTGCATGCTGCATTTATAGCATTGAATCATAGGCTGAGTTTAAAAAATGCAATTCTATTTTGTGGCCTACTCTCCTGGAAGTGTCAGCTCTTCCTAAAGTTCCATTAGAGACTGAACACTTGTTCTCCATATGTCAGCTTAAACAACTGGTTTAACTGTAGAAGGTATCACAGTTAAATCCAGGGCTCTTTCTTCACATGCTCTATAGCCAGCAGGAGTCAATAGATAAAGTAATGTGGAGTTGGACTTTGCTGATCTGTGTGATTCACTATCCCACCAACCATTATATGTATTCACTGAGCTACCTGGATGGCCTTTTTGTGGGGTTACCAAGATAGAACTTGGGTAGGATTGTTCTCAATGCAGGCTTGATGGGCTGAATGGCCTCCTTCTGCACTGCAGGAATTATATGATTCTGTTTGAAACGATTTAATGCTGGCTTCAATATCATGGCAACATGAAGGGATATAGCTCAATCACAACATTTCCACATACTTCAATGATGCTCCTTGGAAAATATGCACAAGACTTTACATGGCATCTCATGGTACAATCATGAAGCCTAAAATATTACACTGTGGCTTTTATTACATCCTTTCATGAAATTTGGATGGCACTGGCTAAGGCAGCATTTACTGCCCATCCCTATTTGCCCATGAGAAGGTATAATCTTGAACTGCTGCAGTCCATATGGGGTAGGTACCTGCATAGTGCTTTCCAGAAGGGAGTTCTAGGATTTTGACTGGTGATAGTGAAGGGAGGCTGATATTGTTGTAACTCACATTGGTGTGTGGCTCAGAGGGGAAATTGTAGATGGTGGTGTTCCTATACAATATGGTGCTCCTGTCCTTCAAGGTGGTAGAGTTTTCAGGTTCAATGTGTCATTAAAGGAGTTTAGTGAGATGCTGCAGTGCATCTTATAGATGGTACACACTGCTGCTACCATGCATCAGTAGAGGAGTGGAGAAGGGAGCAAAGATTAAAAAGGTGGATAGGATCTGTCTCCAGGGTTGTGATGTCAAGCTTCTTGAAGGTTATTGAAATTATACTCATCCAAGTAAGTGGAGAATATTCCATCACATCCCTGAATTATGCCTTGTAGATGGCGGATAGGCTTTGGAGAATGCCCAGCCACTAACCTGCTTTTGTAGCCACAGTATTTACATGGCTAGTCCAGTTCAGTATCTGGTTGGCAGTAATCACTAGGATGGTGATTGTGGAGGATTCAGCAGGATGACAATATCATTGAATGTAAAGAAGAGTTGGATAAATTCTCTCTTGGTGAAGATGATCATTGCCTGGCATGCATGTTATTTGCCACTCAGCCCAAAGCTGAAAATTGGGACAGGTTGCTTCAGTATCTGGGGAATCGCAAATAGTACTGAGCATAGTGCAAATGCCAGTGAGCATCTCCACTTCTGGTCTTATGCTGGAAAGAAGGTCATTGATGAACATGGTTGGGCCTAGGACACTACGCTGAGGAGCTCTTACAGAGATGTTCTAGAGCTGAGATGATTGACGTCCAACCACCACAACCATTTCCTTTGTGTTAGGTATGATGACTCAAGTAATGGAGCACATTCCCTCCTGATACCCATTGACTCCAGTTTTGCAAGGGCTCCTTGAGGCTACACTTGGTCAAATGCTGCCTTGATGTCAAGGACAGTCACTCTCATCTTTTGGACCAAGGCTGTAATGAGGTCAGGAGCTGAATGGTATTTGCGGAACTCAAATGGAGTGTCAGTGAATGGGTTATTGCTAAATAAGTGTCACTTGATGACACTGTTGATGATCCCTTCCATCACTTTACTAATATGCTAATGAGGCAGTAATTGGCTGTTTTGAATTTGTTATGCTTATTGTGTTCTGGACATACCTGGGCAATCTTCCACATTGCTGGGTAGATGCCAATGTTGTAGCTGTACTGAAACAGCTTGGCTAGGAACACGGCAAGTTCTGGGGCACAAACCTTTCATACTACTGCCAAAATGTTGTCAGGGCCTATGGCTTTGCAGTATCCAGTGCCGTCAGCTGCTTCTTGATATCACGTGGAGTGAATCAAATTGGCAGAAAACTGACAACTGTGATGCTGTGGACTTCAAGAGAAACCCATAAAATTCTAACATAGAAACCTATAAAATTCTAACAGAACTTGTTAGGATAGATGCAGGAAGGATGTCCCCCATTCCCAGGCGTCATGGTTTAAGGATACAGGGTGAATATTTTGGGATTGAAATGGTGAGAAATTTCTACATCTAGAAAATGGATAGCCTGTGGAATTCACTACCACAGGAAACAGTTGAGACCAAAACATGTTTTGTTTTCAAGAAGGAATTAGGTATAGCTCTTGGGGTGAAGGGGATCAAAAGGATATGGGAAGAAGGTGGGATCTGACTACTGAGTTGGGTGATTATCCAGGATGATAGTTAATGTAAGCACACAGGGCTGAATGGTCAATTCCTGCTCCTAAGTTTAAGAAGAGGCTGAGATGGATCATTCAGTAGGCACTTTTGAATGAAGGGTGTTGCAAATGATTCAGCCTCATCTTTTGTACTAATGTGCTGGGCTGCACCATTATTGAGGATGGAAATATTTGCATAGCTTCTGCCTCCAGTGAATTGTTTAATTGCCCATCACTATTCACAACTGGATGTGGCGGGACTGCAGAGCTTAGAGCTGACCTGTTGCTTGAGTGATTGTTTTAACTCTCTATCGCATGCAAGTAGCCCTCTTTTGACACCTCGATTTTAGACATCCCTGGTGCTGCTCCTGACCTGCCACCTCTGCTCTGTGTATTAAGCCACAACTTGGATGGCGATGGTAGAGGAAGGGGAACATTTTGGGCTGTGAGGTTACAGAATATGGTTCAGTACAGTTCTGCTACTGATGGCCCACAGTGCCTCGTAGATGCCCAATTTTAAAATGGCTGGATTGGTTTCAAAATCTACACCAATGGAGCCACACAACATGATGGAAGCGGAGGGGGCATCACTGTAAGGACAGAACTCAGCCTCCACCATCATGGCAACATGAAACCAATTCTTTAGGGTATTCTTAATATGCTCAGTGGATCCCATCACCCTCAATCCGAGTCAAATTTTCTACCACCCCAAATTGCTTCAAATCAAAGTAAGAAGTGCACTCCAGCAGCAGCGACACAATTGGTCACTTGTAAAAAGAGTGAAGACGAGATGAGATACTCTTTCATTATGAGGGGGTATAGAAATTTTTAAATCTTTAATTTGTCCTGTTAAATGATGTTGAATGCTTGCTGATCTGCAATGCCACTGGCAATATCCCCACTATTTACTCACCCAAATGAACATTCTTCATGCTTGACAATGATTGGCAACTCAGGCATGATAGGCATTTCTGTTGAATTAGATACTACCCTTAACCCAATAAACCCACGCCCTACCACCAGTCGCAGGCTATTAGAAATACCAGTTATTTCTCTTTCTCATTGAGAGGCACTGACGTCAACTGTAATAATGTAGAATTGTATATACGTATAGTAGCTTTTCATGGTTTCTAGACATTGCAAGACAATTAAAGTAAATTTGAAATGTAAATATAGAGAACATGGCAGCCAAGTTGTGCACAAAGCAGCAATGTGATAAGGGCCAGACAATCCATTTTTTAAAAAAGAAATCAGTAATATTGATGGGTCAAAATCTCTCTGCTCTTCTTCCCAGTGTCTTGGGATTTTAACATCCAGCTGAGAGGGCAGATCAGGGTCATCCTAAAGGCAGCACCTCTGACTGTGCAGCATTCCTTCAGCACTGCACCCGAGTGTCAACCTAGATGTTTTGAGATCAATTTCTGGAGTAGACTTGAACTGAGAGCCTTTTGACACGGTGGCAAGAGCTGCTAACAGAGTCTTGGTTGACAGATGACTGCTAAATCTGATGAGGTCAAGATACTAACGGTGGATCCTTCTGATTGATTTTGTGTCATACCAGTCAGTATATTTACTAACTGAGCTATTGTGCAAGAGTAAAGAGCAATGCATTCTTCAACCTATGCAAGCAAGGATATTTGAGAATCCTTCAGAAATACAAAAGGAAAAACATTGTTAAAAAAATGTAAGAGATCCTAAAAACGCGAGTCATAACTGCAGAAGTAGCTTTCTCGACGAATCTTGAACATTGCTCCCAGTCTAGGCTGGCTTGCAACAGTCCTTCACATTTATATGACTGGCACTTAAGTGTCTCATTTACCCAAAAAAATGAAATGGGATTTCCACTTCTGATAGACAGGATGAATTAAAAGGCACTGTTATCCATTTGGTTGCTGACATTTTTAAAGAAAGCGTCGCTGGAATCTTGCAGTTGTAGATTATGCCTTTTGCCATCTGTTGGCTGTCATCATGAATTAAGAATTTCCATCTGTCTGCCTCTCCATTAAAAATTCCTTTAGGCATCAACAGTACCAGGATGAAATGACACTCCATCTGGTCTTCCTTTACAGATCCTTGATCATCTTTGCATGGTGATAATCTCACTGCGTTACCGAAAACATCTTTGGCTATCTCCGGAGTTCATGTCATGGATTGAGGTACTCTGGACGTATATTGGGTGTTTGAATTCAGATGACTTGATGCAGAATTCCTCTTTAATTAAAAAGGGTATCTGCGAAAATTGTAACTGCAATTTTTTTCAAGTAACATTTTCCAAAGGCGCTTTAGTTGTGGTATTTGGGAAGCCCATTAGGAGCAGATAGAGAAATGGTGCAAAAAGCAGTCAGTAATTTTTTGCAAATGTTTAAATTTAAAATCCAAGCTCAATATTATCATTGTCATCAGAATTAATTTTCAAAGTTTAAAAAGAAAGACTTGGAGATAAATCTGCGTATAGTTTATCATTCACACACCAAGTGAAACGAGGCAGATGGAGGCAGTGCAATCTGTTCTTAACGCTTCTTCAAACAAGAACCATTCTTGATGTGATCTCAGTGTTTGGGTTTTTTTTGCATTAGTATCAAGGTTTTTTTTTGTGGCTAACATCTGTTTGGGAGAGTGTTGTCTAGCAATGAGTCCTTGTCAGCCTGCTTCAGGCCTCCGGGTGTTGAGAGAACGGTAGGTGTCGGGGGTGTTATTATAATAGCAGGGACTTGGAGACCATTCTCCTCTGAACTGCCGCTTCTATCGCATTCACCTTGTAAACATAATCTGCAGCCTAGACACAGAGAGAGAGACACAGGGAGAGAAAGAGACATAGACAGACAGACAGACAGACAGGAGGGGATTAGAAGAAAAATACAAATCAAAAAAGTGACAAAAATGAATCTTACTGATTTCCCGTGACAGTAAAGAGGGCTGACAGCTGCCACACCTTGCATGTAACCCAAGAAATTTAAATAATTTCCGGTGTAACACTAGGGAGGAACAGTGACTTTTGGGTATCTAGCCAACATCAATTGCTGTAGGTGACAGCAAAATTTCAAAGTCATTTTCATTTTGTCAAAAGCTGATGAGCAAAAGGCAGGAAAATTGGTGAATTTCTTTGTTCAAATATAATTAATTTAAAAATGTGGGTGTTGCTGGCTATGTCAGCATTCATTGCCCATCCGTAATTGCCCATGAGAAAGTGGTGGTGAACTTTATGGAATTGTGTGATGTATGTGCTTTACCCATAGTGCTGTTAGGAAAGGGGTAAGTTGTCAAATTAATATTTAATTTGGTTCAACAGAAACTCTACAGTACAAAAGGAGGCCATTCGGCCCATCAAGTCTCCACCAATCACACTCCCACCCAGGACCTTTTCCTGCAACCCCACACATTTGCTTGGCAATTCCCCGGCACTAGGGGCAATTTAGCATGGCCAATCAACCTAAACTGCATATCTTTGGACTGTGGGAGGAAACCCACATAGACACAGGGAGAATGTACAAACTCCACTCAGACAACGACCTGAGCTGGAATTGAATCCCGGTCCCTGGCACTGAGAAGCAGCGATGCTAACCACTGTGCCACCTGTCAAGAAGGCGCGTAATGAAATAAGTTGGTTATAATAAGCGAATGGAGGGCAAAAAGTAGACATAAGAGGGAGTGAGCAAATTGTGAGCTGGGACAATGTTTATCTCACCACAAGGTAGCAGGGCTTAAGTTGGTGTTAGTGGAGTCAAGGCAGGAAGCTATTATGGGCGAGGGGATTGTCTTACCACCTAAGCAGGATTGCTTCAGACCCATCGTTTCATCCTTTGGAGTGGTACAAGTTGTGATCTGAGAGGTGGTAGACACAGAACTCTCTGAACCAGGATGTACATTCCAGGTCAACAGTTCAATGTTGCTTTTCTGCATCAAAAAAAAAGACCCCGTTATTCAAAGTGACCAAGAAAGCATTGGAATGAAAACTGGAGACAAGCCATCAAACACCAACCTAACAATTTCAGAAGGGACTGATCTCCTTCCTAGCTATCTAAATTCTGTGCATGTTGAAAGATGAAAAATACAACAGACAGATGTTGTTATTCCATCCTTGAAATGTTAAAATAATCAGCTGCTAATATATCAAAATTCAAGCCACCTTTACGAAATCCACAGAGACACCTGGATAATGAAAGCAGCCTGGAATAGAGACCTGGCATATGCACTAGAGTCCAGCACATTTCTGAATTGGTTAAAAACTAACAGAAAGGAAAATACTAATTAGCACTGAGCTGTAACGCTATTGATTCTCAGTTTGGCAACATCTGTTGAACTCCCGTGGTTTTTCTGAGTACTTTATTCAGCAGGATAGAGTTGATAAGAATTAGCAATAAGGATACAGTCATGCTTTTGAGAAAGCTACCAAATTATACACTGTTAAGAACGTGTTTTCTAGGATCCTTACAAAGGATCCCCTCCCTGTGAGAGTATCTATTGAGTTCAGTAAGGCTTCTTTACCTCATTAATAAGCACTATGTATATCAGAATATTTATTCTGCTGGTGTAACAACTTTTCTATATTATCCTTCCATGGATTGTGGACACTACCAGCATTTATTGCTTTTCCTAACTGAGCGGCTTGCGAAAGGTAGTTGGAGTCAAACACATTGCTGTGGATCTGGAGTCACATGTAGAATCTTGGAATCCCTACAGTGCAGGAGGAGACCATTTAACCCATCAAGGCAGCACTTCAGGTATTTACCCTACTAGTCTCTGTAATACTAAGGGACAATTTAGTATGGCTAATTAACCTAGCTACACATCTTTGGAATGTGGGTGGAAACCTGACCATCCAGTAGAAACTCATGCAGAAATGGGGAAAACGTGCAAATTTCAGACAGCCATCGGAGATTGGAATTGAACCCAGATCCCTGGCACTGTGAGGCAGCAGTGCTAACTATACCACCTACATAGACCAAACTGGGTAAGAATGGCAGATTTCCTTCCCTAAAAGGTATGAGTGAACCAGGTGGGTTTTTCTGACAATTGACAAATCATTTCATAGTCATAGAATCCCTACCATGTAGAAGGAGGCCATTTGGCCCATCAAGTCTGCACAATCCAACCCCTTGACACTAAAGGGGCAATTTAGCATGGCCAATCCATCTGACCTTACCCACACATCTTTGGAATGTGGGAGGAAACCAGAACACCGGAGGAAAGCCACACAGACACGGGGAGAATATGCAAACTCCATACTGTGTTCCAGCCGGGAATCAAACCCAGGTCCCTGGCACTGTGAAGCAGCAGTGCTAACCAATGTGCCACCCCTCAGTTAATTTGTAATTCCAGATTTTCTTACTGAATTCAAATTCTACCATCTGTTGTGCGACGTTACCACCATGACTCTTTGGCACAATAAAGATGAGCTCAGGAGGTAGATGCACTGAGCTGGGAGTCGGGGATATTGAGCTGGTTTGAATCCACCCTAGTGAGCAGAGCACTAATCACAGAATGCTCCAGCACAGGAGCTCTTCTGGCCCTGTGTACATTTCTTTTCCCTTTTTTCAGCTATGCGTCAAACAGTCTTGAAATTTACTCCTGAATCCTCTTCCAACAGCTCTTCCAACAGCACACTCCAGATTACAACAGAACACTCTGTAAAAGTACTTCTCCTCAGCCCCTCCTCACATCTTTCATTGCAACTAGAGCAGCATCCTAGCTTTCTCTTGCACCTCGGAGTCTCTGAGGAGCTGGAAGACAAGTTCATTGGCATTATTCACATCCCCTCTTCTCCCCCAAAATCTCTCTTAGCTGGTTCATGTGCAAGTTTTAGATGATGTGCTAACAAGATACTTGACAGTCATGAAGTATGCTCCAGACTTCACTTTGCACTTGAATGGATGGCTGGTTAGTGATGCCAACAGCATGGGTTCAATTCCCGTACTGGCTGAAGTTATCCTGTCCTCTCAACCTTGCCCCTCGCCTGAGGTGTGGTGATCCTCAGGTTGCATCAGGGGTCAGCTCTCCCTGCTCAAGAGGAAAGAGCCACCTATGGTCATCTGAGACTATGAAACTTTAACTTTGACCTTATCAGCATGGTACAACTCATCCCATAGCAGGTCATACCCAGCTCTACACAACAACATGAATCACTTCAGGCTTCCTCAAATCCACTCAACTCCCCTGGCTCCCAGTCCTGAACAACATCCCACACAAGGAGGGAGATTGCAACAGGAAATCTCCTGGAGAAGATTTACATTATTCCAAGGAAGGATCTTACCAATCCAACTGCTGTTGCTCTCCCATCCTGTCAGTTTGTACGACGTGGGCAAATCGCACCAAGGAATAACAGTAGAGGCCCCATGGTAGCGGGAATGGAACCTACACGCCATCATTAGTAACCATTTCCTCAGCACAGATCCCTCAGCCCACCCACCCAGATTCAATCTGTCGTGCCAACACTGGGCACTCCTCAACCGTTTCCAAACTGGCCAAGACCCTTGTGCAGCAAATTGTGGGGCTTTGCAGAGAGCCCAGACTGCAGTTGTGCACCCCAATGAATGGCTCACATCACTGCAGAGTGTCCCTGACAAAATTCAGCGGAGGATTCAGAGAATTGTGCTGAGCCACTGCAGAGGCTATTGCCTTGCTTGCTGATTACTGTACATGCTAAAAAAAATTAGACAATCCCAGAAATGTCTCAATTCAATGGAGTACAAGCCTGGATTCAATAGGACACTGATCAAACAAATACTAGTGTCTTTCTTGAAGCCAGGTCCACTGCATTCAGGCAAAAATCTTGCAAAATCTACTTTGATGGACTGGATATTGTTGCCAGGATTTTCCACTGCCATATTTCAGTAATGTTATTATTAGACCCCTACCATTTCACGCCCCACGTTAGAAAATCCATTCATATTAGTGTGACGGCATGAAACCTGACTGGTCTCCAAAGGCCATGTAGCTGACAAGCAGGCTTCCAAGAGTTCAGGTGAATCAGCATCACTCTGGTGGTCAGGCCCAGGCACTGCTCTTGTATAGTGCCAAGGTCAGGGAATCCCAAGGTGAACTCTTTTGTGCTGGGGTGACCTTTAAAAATGGCAAACCAATTCTCGAGTTACTAAATTGCTGGTGGTGAGATCATCCTAGCAGCGATATGAGATGGCTTCTGACTTGTTCTTCCCCACAAGCCCTGCACTACGTGGCAAAGAAAGCAGTTGACAAATACTACTTTTCACCTTTGCCAATTTGCAGAAAAATCTTGTCCAATGGCTGGATGGCCAAAATCCTTCTCCCGCACCAGGTACAATTCTCAAATAGCCAACCTTTCAGGGGAAACATTTCAAAGAGACTCGCCTTTGAGGTGTGGCAGGATTGACCTTAATGACAATGAGGAGTTCACTACCAATCCTTTATTTCTTATAATTGGCACAGTGGCACAATGGATAGCGCTGATGCCTCACAGCACCAAAGACCCGGTTTTGATCCCTAGCTTGGGTCACTGACTGCATGGAGTCTGCATGTTCTCCGTGGGTTTTGTCAGGGAACTCTGGTTTCCTCCAAGAGTCCAGAAGTCATGCTAGTTAGATGCATTGGCCATGCTAAATTGTCTCTTAGATGTATCTGAACAGGTGTCAGTGTGGTGACGAGGGGTTTTTCACAGTAACTTCATTGCAATGTTAATGTAACCTACTTATGACACTAATAAATAAAACTTTTGTCTTATGAGCTTAAAATGACAGTCTGTCTATCAAGTTGCACTCAGCTTTGAGTACCAATGCTTTAATTATAGGATAGAGTAGTAATAAAGGAAAGGAATAAAGAGGCAAATCCTGCACTTTAGATTGGAGTAACTCATGGGATACCTGGTCAAAGATCTGTGAGTTGCAAATCAGCCTGATTGGTCACACAAAGATCATTGGCAGAAACTTGTGATGCAACTAGACATCATCCTCAAATAATGGCCAATTGACAGTGATGATAATCCAAGTTTATGTAACCTGTCCTCACAATTTATTCCTTTAAGTTTAGTACCATTCTGGTAAACTTATACCATAAAAAGACCTGCGGAATAGTGGCCAAAACCAATCACAATTCTTCAGATAGAGTTTGACCAAAGCTTTGTGCAACTGGACTCATAACCTTTAACATTAAATAAATTCCATTAATTGCTTCTTTTTTTAAGAGCCTTGGACCAGTTCTTAGTGATTTGTGTTTGACTCCCAAACTGCTTTGTCTTAACACAAAGAGCAATATAGCCCATAAACAGGCCCTATGGCCACCAAGCCCACACCAATTTTTAAGCCTTGTTTAGACCCACTACTTATTGTCTCGATGTGGTTTCTACCTCCCATTCACGTGTCTATCAAGATACACTTTGAATGTTGCTAATGTGCCTGCTTTCACCACCTCCAGTGACAGTGTGTTCCAGGTACCTACTACCCTCAAGTGTCAAAAACGTTCCCCATATGACTGCCCTAAACTCCCCCCCCTCACCTTGAACCTGTGCCCTCTTGTAGTTGACTATCCACCTGATCTATGCCTCTCATAATTTAGTAGAGCTCTATCAGCTGGCCCCTAAATCTCCATCTTCCAGTGAAAATATCTCCGTTTATACACTCTCTCTTCATGCCTAAATCTCTCAGGCCTGGCAACATCCCAGTAAACCTTCTTTGCACTCTCTCCAAAGCATCCACGTCCTTCTTCCACAGTTTTATAGTCCCTCATCATTAAAATAATTTCCAATTGTCTTTTTTGAATCTAAAGTGAAGCATTTCAGTTTTACTCACTGACTTAATCTATTTATGTCTCTCTGTATCTCTCTAAACTAGGATGCACAACTCTCTATTCCTTCATCTAATATAATCAGATATTTATACAAGTGCAAGAAAAGTCACTAATCAAAATATGGCTGTCATGTGTCACCTAATTTCGGATATTGCAAGTTAACCATTTCTCTGGAAAGTTTCTGTTTGGATTACACTACAGGCCTGTTGCATAGACTTTACAACTGGGAGGTGTCTTAGTCCATTTCAAACAGAAACTCTCTTGAAAGAAAAACAATGGGCAGGGTTTTCCATACAACTCACTGTGAAGGTGGCCTGCCATTGGACGGAGGTGGGATCTTTTTGTCCTGCCATTGCCAACAGGGTTTCCTGGTGAATGTGCCCCTTGTTGCTGGGAAATTGTAGTGGGAGCGCACCAATGGGCAATACCAGAAGACTCTGCCAGTGTGAATGTCTGGAAAATTCTAGCCACTGAAAATGCAAAGTGCTGGCCTGTGATTAGCAGTAGTTATATCAAGGTGAAGGGAACTCCTAACCAGCCAGATCTTTACCAGCCAACCAAAACCCCCTTTGGGCAATGAAATAACCATTTCTACCATTGACTTCTATCTTCAAATGTCAAAAGTTTCAGAGATGAAAAGATCAAAACATAGGACTGCTTGGTCTACAATGATGACTTCAAGATGTGCTAATCAAATTTCTTCCTGAGAATATACAGACAGTTTTAAACACTAGCTCCGCCAAGCAGAATCAGAAAAGGAGGAAAACAAAACACCATAGTTATCTAAAAATATTGCTGGAAGACAGCAGTAGAGATTTCTTCTTGTCTCCCTGAAGCTAAAACAGAGTCTTCAACAAAGTACAGACCTGAACCAAATTATCGTCACAAGTCTACAGGAAACCAATTAACTTCAAACAGCCACGATGCTCAATCTTCTGCACTTGAAAGATAAACAAAGCACTTAATTGTATATTCTTTTAACTTTTTACTGGAGTCAAACTTTCTTACATCTAATGTGTGTGCGTGGCTGTGTCTATTATTTTTTCTTGTGTTTAGTAACTAATAATTATACCCTTCTTTGACTCAAGAACACCTGGTTGGATAGATTCCTTATTAAAAATTAAATGCATTTGGATTGGAAAAGACATTTACAGAGAAATTAAACTTCATATTGAAAGGCTGAGCCTTAGGTACTAATCTCAGAGGAATACTGCAGTAAAGTTCTAGTCAATCTACAATCTTCAGCGAGATTGACTAGATAACAAATAGGTGTGGAAATACTGTCGTATGTATTGGACAAGCAATAAATACCACTCAATCATCACTCTGTTCTCATTGATCTATGTTGGCTTTATTACACACTTAAAATCTCTCAACTCACCTTCAAATCCCCTTCATGCCCTTACATCAATCTCCTCCAAGCCTAAATTCCTCCAAAATTCCCTTGAACATTCCTTTCTGCTCCAGTCTTTTGCATATCTCTCTTCTCCTTGTCCTATCATGATATGGAATGGCTGGCATTAAGTTCAATAGTTTTATTTGGTAGCCTTTGGAGCGCTGCTCCTTCATCAGGTGAGTTTCATCCTATCATGGGTGAAAGATTCCTGTACTCCTGAATTCACTTCTCAAACACTCCATCTATTTTTTGTTCTTATAAAATCCCTTAACAAAACTTATTCTTCTGCTATTAAAATAAACTTCTGTTCATATGGCACTATTTGTGATGTTTCAAAGTACAGGCCAATTAAGTATTTTTTTGAAAATGCAATCATTGTTGTCATGTAGAAAGCATTGTAATCAGATTGCATACAGCAAACTCCCACAACTCCCTGCTTCAGTGATTCAAGTTGAGGGAAGATTATTAACCAAAACACCGGAAGAAACTCCCTGTTCTTCATCAAAATATTAAAATGTATTTATTGTCAAAAGGAGGCTTATATTAATACTGCACTGAAGTAACTGTGAAGATCCCAGGGTTGTCACACTCTGGCACCCGTTCGGGTGCACTGAGGGAGAATTTAGCATGGCCAATCCACCTAACCGGCACATCTCTCAGACTGTGGGAGGAAACCAGAGAACCCGGAGGAAACCCAAGCAGACACGGGGAGAACACGCAGACTCTGCACAGACTGTGACCCAAGCCAGGAATCAAATCCGGGTCCCTGGCACTGTGAGGCAGCAGTACTAACCACTGTGCCACCGTGCTGCCCCATTAATGAACCACTCATTGGGTTCCTTCATCCAAGACATTGATTGTTGAGGCATCTGCATTGATTGCTGCATTACTCCACCGGTTACAGCTTACCCACCCAAAAATGATCCAGCTAACCAATCTGCTATCCATGATATGTTACCCCCTCCACCATAAATGTTTATTCTGTGTAGTAACCTGTGATTTTCTTTTAATCATTCGAGGGACATGGGTGTTGCTGGCTGGCCAGCATTTATTGCTCAGCTTTAGTTGCTTGAGAGTTGTGGTTGAGAGTCAGCCACATTGCTTATCAAACACTTTTCAAGTACACCACATCTTCAGGTCCCTCTTTATCCTTTTCTTTTCCCCTCAAAGAAGCCTAATAAAATCAGTCAAACATTATTTCCATTTCACAAAACAATGAAATATGCCTAACTGCATTAAATCCCACACCAGTCCAACACTGGCATCTCCACATGATTGCATTAAGACTTTAAGTGCCCTGTCTAATTGCATTAAGATCTTCTAAGTGCCCTGCTATAGTCTCCTTTACAAATGATTCTAGCAATTTCCCTATGACAATTGCTAGGCCAACTGCCCAGTAGTTTCCTGCTTTATGTCTCCTTACTTGCTTGAAGTCACTATTTTATAATCTGATGGAAAAAATTATATTGCCATAGAATAATTCACGTCCTCTTGACAAGGGATCTTGGATTAATGTCTTATGGAGCAGCACTCCCTCAATGAAAAAGGCTGAAGTTTCTGGAGTGAGTCTTGAACTTATAACTATTGGACTCTGCTATCAATGCTCTCCACTGTACCTCAGCCAATATCTCATCTCATTCCCAGGTGTAGTGGTTTGTTTAAAATATGTCAAGCAACAATGATATTATGGACTCTTAACTCCAGATTTTTATTCAATTCAAATTTTACTATTTGCTGTGGTGGGATTCTGTGCTGGGATCCCAGCTATTCACAATATACATTAATGATTTAAATGAAGGAATTGAATGCAATACTTCCAAATTTGCAGATGACACCAAGCTGAGTGGCAGTGTGTGCTGTGAGGAGAATGCAGGGTATCTTGGGCTGGCTGATGGGTGAGTAGGCAAATACAATATAATGTGGACCAATGTGATGTTATCCACTTCGGTGACAAAAACAGGAAGGAAGATTATCTGAATGGCTGCAGTTTAGGAAAAGGGGAAGTGCAGTGTGTCTTGGGTGTCATGGTGGAACAGCTGCTAAAGTTTGGCATGCAGGTACAGCAGGCAGTGAGGAAAGCTAATGCATGCCAGCCTTTATAGCAAGAGGATTTGTATATAGGAGTTAGGATGCTTGACTATATGGCCAAACAGTTATATAGGGCCTTGGTGAGGCCACACCTTGAGTATTGTGTGTGGTTTTGGTCTCCTAGTCTGAGGAAGGACATTTTTGTTATTGAGGTAGTTCAGAACTAGGAGTCTAGAGAGACTGGATCAACTAGGCTTATACTCAGTGGAATTTAGAAGAATGGGAGAGAATCTCATAGAAACATAAAATCCTGATGGGACTAGACAGGCTAGATGCGGGAAGAACGTTCCCAATATTGGGCAAGTGCAGAACTAGGCATCACATCCAAGCCATTCAGGGCTGAGATGAGGAAGAACTTCTTCACTCAGTTGTGATCATGTGGAGTTCCCTACCACAATTCGGGCCAATTCATGTGATACATTCAAGAGGGAGCTGGATGTGGCCTATGTGGCTAAAGGGATCAAGGGATATGGAGGAAAAGTGGGAGTGGGATACTGAAAGTGCATGATAAACCATGAAATAGTGATGCAGGTGCGAACGGCCTAGTCTTGCATCTATTTTCTATATTTCTATGAACTTGGGTCCCCAGAACATTACCCTGGGTCTCTTGGTTACAAGACTGGTTACAAAAATACTAAGCCGTTGCCTCGCCTTTCTCTTCACTTGCTTTGCCTTAACTGCTACAAAAATGAAAATTAATTGTATTGTTCATTTTATACATGGACAATATCTTTAAATTCTTACATAATCTGGAATGAACCATGGTTGAAACAGAACTGTGTCAAAATACTTAAACGGAGGAACACGGGTGACAAAATGGAAGATTTCAATCCAATGCCTTCAGGAAAAATAATAGGGGTGGGGATATGTTCCAGTGTTGGCCAACTCCAGTATCGATGTCAGCCGCACTGTGGCCTAATAAGGAAGAATACATCTGAGCAGTAGGTTTTACAAACTTACTAGTCTAAACAGACATAAGTCATGACAAAGTCGCACATTTAGACAGCGGAAAGAGTTTACAAATGTAGGTAACAATCTATTTTGATTCATGAATATCAAGGTTCAAGAGATCACTGCTGTGTTTTCATTTCAGAAGGAAATTGGGCTCCTTGCCCTGATGGCTCAGGAGGTAACTTCATTGCTTGGGCGGATACTGATTTATATGAAAACAGCCAAGTTCCTTCTAGGGTTGTTCCAGCTTGTTGGTCTTAAAAGTGGCACTATGCTTGTCAGAGATAGGCTGGGAAAGGGCAAACATCTACCTTTTTCCTTCTAATGGACACTGCTGATGGATGGCGTCTGTGTTCAACTAGGTAGAGCAGCTCAAATCACACTTGCTTCTGACAAACATCATAGCCTGAAAACGTACCGGCACTCACTTCTCCAGTCTCAAGTGATAAGGGTCGGCCATATGGCTAAGTAGCTGTGAATGAATTAGCAACGCAGGGGAAGAGAGGAGACTGTTCAGTGGTGGGGGGGGGGGGGGGGGTATTAAAGAATAAATGCATTCTGAATTCTATTAATGTTCAGGACGTTAGCTTGGCTATGCATTTTTAATCCATTCCCAATTAGCTTACAGTAATTGAACCAAGAGATTTTTATCACCAAGTACTTTTCACCAGGCTGTTCCTGATGTAAGTAATCTAATCTCTTCACCAAGACTAAAGCAGTTTCTTCTGTCTATATGTACAAATCAGACCCCCTCTATTTTTGAGAGGAAAGAGCATTTGACAGATTAAAAACCGGTTTCATGCTTCAAAAAGCTATTGTGCTAATTATCTTGTCAACACTGTAAGTGTTAAATGGAAAAACATTGGATATATGGAAGTAATTCTGAAACAGTCATTTCATTTCAACATCCATTTGGCAGTGAATACAATTACGATAGACCAGTGTGTCCCATGGTCTGTGTTATTCAATGGAATAACGAAATCTACTTTCTTTAATTTCTTTGAAAGCATTATAGCAGTGATGGGCAACTTTGGCTAGTGAATGGGTCGTATGAGTGGCACCTTCTTCATTGCAATGGGCTGCAAGATTGAAATTGGGCTTGTTCACTAATTATGACCCCATGAACAAGAATAAATACATTCAATACGTGCCAAATATTTCACCATGAGTGACAGAAAATGCTCATTTATATATTAATAGAACTATCAACTTCAAATGGTAAAAACAAAAGAATTATTTAGACTTTGGATGCAGAGGGAGCACACAGCTCTCACAGTCAATGTTGTGAGCAAGCAGCACGCACCTCACTCTACTTGCCCTTGCTTTACACGCACATCACTTCAATCATATCAGTGGGAAAAAAATCTCTGCAGACGGAAATCAGCAGAATTTCCTTTTACCTGGGCAACAGTCAACAAAATGCCTTGTGAACTGCACTCTGAACTTAGATGGGCTGCATGTTGCCCCTGGGTCACAGGTTGCCTAGCATTACACTACAGCCGCATGGATCTTGAAATTCCAGCCAACTGCTACCATCTTTGGTAGATCTTTTTGACCTTGTTCCGTTTTCAGCTGTGGACATTCATAATGTCAGTAATGTCTTGCTCTGACGTCAAAGGGAAGTTGCACACTTCCAGACTTGAAGATGCCATTTAAAAGCTCAGGCTATGTGTTCTTCTTCCTGCTCCCGCATCACCCAATGTCTTCATTGCACCGAAATCCAAATACACCACACAATCTCCCATTCAAACTCACTCTCACCAAAATCTAGTTATTTATTTGCATCAGTATCCATTCCCTCCACCAGTCTGCATGTCTTCAAAATCCAAACCTGATGTCCTCCCAAAGTGGATGTTGGCAACATGGATTAGATTGGTCTATGATTCCGCTTAGAAAGTTATCTTGTGCAATATGGCAGACCAGTAAACTCTCCCTTTCTTACCATCTGCCATCAGGAATATTGGAAAGATTTACAGGCTGATTATCAACCCGTTTGGTCACGTTATGAACCAGGGCTATTAAGTCCTGAAGTGGGACTTGAAGCTGAAGCTTCTAGCCCAGACGTGTCAGCTGCCTGATAAGAACTCCTTAAGCTTGATGTCAACTACTCAAATTGTTAACTCATCTTGTCTTCATTTAATTGCTTTCAACCTTGGAAATGCCTTGCAGCTTGTTTCTCGGTCGAATCTATTAAGATAATATTTTTAAAACCTTATGATTTTTAAATGATAGGGGCAATGTTTACATGTTTCCCTATGTTCACATTTACAATGGAGCAGAGGAAATTTCCCACCCTGAAATTGCACCCCACACTCTGTAGAGCTGCCATATGTAGTTTCATTTCTAATTAGGGATTTGTGATGAAAGTATATCTTAAAATAAGGACAAATGTTTAACTCAAAAGTAGCATTGCATTCCTGGGTTCACTTAAACCCCAGCTGAAATCCCAGTTCACCTCCAAACTACATTTGTCCTCTTCCTATGTGCAATGCAGAGAGATGAAGTGTTCCATTCAAAAATGAAAAGTTAATTATTATTTGTGGAGTTAAATCTCCTTCTAAAGCCAGCTCTGTCACAGGCTTGAGTGTCAAACTGACCTACCAGTGGGAGAACTAGAGTTTCTCGTTAATTTGATGATTAAACATTGCTTGTTGTTAATTATTTGCTCGAGCAACCTTCACTTCAGAAGTTAATGTTGCTTGGACCTATTGATCCATTACTTATCTTTTAAATGATCATGCATTGGTTGGTTAAATAGCTCAATAATTTGGCAATCTATCATTTTGCACCACCATGAACTCAGTTCTGTGAAAGATGTTTCGTCCACTTAAAAATAAACAGTTGTACAGTATGTTCCCTTGTCATCACGAAGTTGGCATGGTGGCACTGTGGTTAACACTGCTGCCTCACAGCGCCAGGCTCCCAGGATTGATTCCCAGCTTGGGCAACTGTCTATGTGGAGTTTGGAACTCAGTAAGAATTTAGCAACACCAATTTTTAATCCAACCGATTTATTTGAAAGTAAAATTGCGAGCTTTTCAACACTCTTGTGTCTTCCTCAGGCAAATGCAGAACACTGCATTTGCCTGAGGAAGACACAAGAGTGTTGAAAGCTCGCAATTTTACTATCAAATAAATCGGTTGGATTAAAAATTGGTGTTGCTAAATTCTTACTGAGTTCTTACCACCCCAATCCAATGCCGGCATCTTTACATTATGTGGAATTTGCACATTCTCCTTCCATGGCTGTGTGGATTTGCTCCTAGTGTTCCAGTTTCCTCCCACAGCCTGAAAGACGTGCTGGTTAGATGCATTGTCCCCAACAGGTGACTCGGGGAATTTCACAGTAACTTCATTGCAGTGTTAATGCAAGCCTAACTTGTGACTAATAAATAAACTTTAACTAATGATGGCTTTGAAAAGAAGAAGAAAGGTTGACAAGCAAAAATCCTTGGATCTGGTTTTCTTCCTTCCTCCTTGGGTACCAATGTTGCCTTTGTATCACTTACAGAAGCTGACCCTTTCTAGTTAAGTTGTATGACTAGAAGCAGGGGAAGCTAGGGATGGATTCACTTATTTCTGCAAACAGGTAAGGTGTTGGAAAGGACCCTGGAATGCTGACCATAGAAACTAGAAATAATGTGATGCCAAATACACAGTCAGTGGACTCTCAGAGACTATTTCCCCGAGCTGAAATGGTCACTATGAGAGGACACAGATTTAAGGTGCAGGGAAGCAAATACAAAGGAGATGTCAGGGGTAGGTTTTTCACTCAGAGGGTGGTGAGTGAATGGAACCGACTGCCGTCGGAGGTTGTTGAGGCAAACTCACTGGGGTCTTTTAAAAGACTTCTGGATGAGTATATGGAAAAGAATAGGATAGGGGTTATAGATACGTCTGTGGATTGGTAGATGTGATTGGCGCAACTCATGGGCCACAGGGCCTGTTTGTGCTGTATTGTTCTATGTTCTATGTTCAAACCTAACCTGTAGATTGTTAAGCAGGCAGTGCAGTGGTAACATACATTGAAGCCATGACATGTAGCTCTAAACTAGGAGTTTGGTATTTTCCATTCGTTCTAGGTGATGGCCTAGTGGTATTATCGCTAGACTATTAATCCAGAAACTCAACTAATGTTCTGGGGACCAGGGTTCGAGTCCTGCACACAGATGGTGGAATTTGAATTCAATAAAAATATCTGGAATTAAGAATCTACTGATGATCATGAAAGCACTATTGATGGTCGGAAAAACCCATCTGCTTTACTAATGTCCTTTAGGGAAGGAAATCTGCCATCCTTCCCTGGTTTGGCCTACATGTGACTCAGAGCAACAGCAAGATGGTTGACTCTCAACTGCCCTTAGGCAAATAGGGATGGGCAATAAATGCTGGCCAGCAAGCAATGCCTATGTGCCAGGAATGAATAAAAAGAAATGACTAGCTAATCTTAACTGCATTGTCATGGTACATGAGCTTCATATTATATATACATTAAGGACAATACCTCACAGTCAGCTCAGTTGGTGGCATCCTCATTGCTATGTCGCAAGGATACTGGATCAGGACTTGAATTCAAAGATCAAAAGCTGATACCCCTATTGCAGTTCTGAGGGAGTGCTGCACAACCTTCCAGGTGAAATATTAAACTGAGAGCAAGTCTGCATTCTCAAGTGGATGAAGAAGAGGAAAGGGGGAGAGTAATCCCAGTGTTGAGTAGCTGATATTTATGCTTCGCATCACAGAAACAGGTTATGTAGTCATCATCACACTGTTATTTGTGGGAGCTTGCTGTATGCAAATTGGCTGCTGCTTTTCCTGCAACACACCAGTGATTTGGCTACACTTCCAAAAAAAATCCATTGGCTACAAAACACTTACAGTCAGTGATGGTGAGAAGCTCCAAGGTTTTTTTTCAATTGGATAATTCTGCAGCCCCTTCCTATTGGCTGGAATCTTTCTCAGAATGAGTAATGGTAGTGAAACATTCTCCTCTATATATTTGAAGTTTCAGGTACATTAAAACAATGACTCACAGTTCAGGTGAAGGTTCAGACCAACCCAACCCAGGCTCTTTTACAGACGAAGCCTCCTGGCATCACTGCAGCCTGAAGGAAACTGCATGTGATTAAACTTTTCACTTTTATTTGGAATATTACAAAGTACAAATTTATTCTGTCTCAATAATGTGCCATAAACAAGTGGCACAGTGACACAATGGCTAGCACTGCTGCCTCACAGCGCCAAGAACCCGGGTTCAATTCCCAGCTTGGGTCCGTGCAGAGTCTTCGTGTTTTCCCTGTGTCTGTGTGGGTTTCCTCCTGAAAGAGGTGCTGGTTAGGTGCACTGACCATGCTAAGTTCTCCCTTAGTGTACCCAAACAGGCGCTGGAGTGTGGCAATCAGGGGATTTTCACAAGTCACTTCATTGCAGTGTCAACGTAAGCCTACTTAGGACATTAATAAAATTGATAACCTCAAGATTTAAAATCTCGTGTTGCAGGTGTGATATTTCCGTAACATCCAACCTAGCGGTATTTTCTAACATCTGGTGTGATGAAACCTGGCTGAAGTAGCAATGGATGGAATTTGACTCTGAAAACAATATCAAATATTTTACAACAGTTCTTCTTTACTGGGTTTTGATTATTCCCATTCTCTAAGCTCACATTTCCTGTCAACAATTGAACTTGTAATAGCTTGGTACATTCACATTTAATCACACTTCCTTTGCACTTTAGCAATTTATTTCACATAAGAACAGAAAATGATGGAAAGACTCAGCAGCCTGGCAGCAGCTGTGCAAAGAGAAACAAGAGTTAACGTTTTGTGAAGAGGGGAGTCATATGGTTCACAACATTAACTCTATTTCCCTTCTCCACAGGGTGGGATGCTCTGTTGGAGAATTAATGTAGGCTCAATGGGCCACGTGGTCTCTTTCTGCACTGTAGAGATTCTATAAAGGCAAATAATGATTATATTCTCCTAGCCAGTCTCCCAAATTGTTCCCACTGCAAACTTGAAACAATCCAAACCCATATCCTAATTCGAGTCAAATCCAGTTCACCCCTCATCCCTATTCTCACTGATCTACATTGACTCTTTGACAGCAATGCCTTAACTTTTAAACCTCATTCTTGCTTTCAAAGCCCTGCTTGGATTTATCAGATTCAAGGCTGAGATAGAAAGATTATTGATTGACAAGGGGAGTCAAAGTTCATAGAAGAGACAGAAAAGGAGGTGAGGCCACTACCTGACCAGCCATGATCTTATTGAATGGTAGAACAGGCTTGAGGGACTGCTCCCCTATCACTATCTCTGCAACCTCCTCTAGCATTATAATCCAATGGGATTTCTACACTTCAATTTCCCAGTCCCCAAGTTCTGGGATTGGCTCCTTAAGCCTCTTTATCCCCTCGACCCTCTGCATCTTAAACCTTCTGCTTCTAACCAAACTTTCAGCCAACTGTCCTGTTATCTCTTGTCAAGTTTTGTTAGACAGCGCACCTTGGCATGATTAAATGGGGCTTTATCAATGTACTTTACCGTTAACACGTTTTGTTGCAGGGAGGCAGAATCAACTTTACCAATGTCGTTCAAGACAGCCAAGTACCTCCCCACTGGCAGAGCCCATGGGAAGACAAGGATTGGCTTAAAACCAAAATGAGGAACAACTCCTGTTACCTAGCAGTCGAAAACAAGCAAACTTAAAGGGACTTGTCACCTTAACTCTGTTTTCTCCCTCCACGGATGCTGCCAGAATTTTCCCAGAATTTTCTGTTTCTGTTGGAGGCATTTTGCAATTTGTCACACATGCTAGGTTCCCCCGCCTCCCCCCCCCGCCCCAGCCGCAGACCATCTCTGAGTCGGCACCAGGCTGTTGCGAAAGGCTGGGACACAGTTAACTCGTGCTTACTTTGAGCTCACCTCGGAAGGAGCCAGTTAAAAAAAAACCTCCAGACACTCTGACAGTCAGAGATGAGTGTACGGGGCTTATTAAGCGATACAATCCCTCCAGCGGGAGTTGGTTACGTGCAGCCTGGGTGATGACCCATGTAGGGTGGGGAAGAATGCAAGATAAGTTTAAGAAACCCTTGCTGGAGTCTTTTCTGGAGCTCAGCCTCTAGAACTTGTGCCAACTGCCCGCTTTTCACCTCTTAGATCAACAACCGGAGGCAGACTGGGGGGGGGGGGGGGGGTGGGGAACAATGTTCACAGAGGAATTTTGCAAATGCACATATTTATGTAAATAACTGAAAGCTGTAAATGTACTTGTCAAAACAAACTCTGTGACAAAGCACCGGGGGTTGAATTGTTTTCTAGCCTTCAATGTAGCCAATGGACAATTGTCTTAAGATATTTTTGGGCGGTGGGGGTGGATAAAGGTATTATCGGGCATTTATGGTGTGGGATGAACGCTCTCGTGTTCACTGAAGTGACATAAAGAGGAGGGGGATTTAACCACATTTAGAACGAATGGCAGACACAGACGGAGGGAAGGGGACTGCCGCTTCGACCCCGCTTCTACTGACAGAGTGAGGGTTAGTTCTTTTCTGTCCAGGTTTACAGGAGAAATTCCCAGTATACTTTACCGTGGCGTTCGCTGCTTCCTCCACACGCTCTCACAACGTATCCTCATGATTTCCCTTTCGCTGCTGTATCTTGCGTCAAAGAGACATTTATATATATATATTTTCTCTCCCCCTTTAAAGATTCCGCCAAGTCGCTTCCCTTCGCCTCTCTCTACATTCTTCTGGCGCCGGGACACACACTCATCCCCACCCCTTCAAATACATATATATATATATATAAAACCTCCTTTCGATAAACAGAATGAAGAGATCACAAGATTTCCGTGCCTGTAAAGTGATGGCGAGCGGTCAATGATTAGCTGAGTGTTACCACGCAGCCAGGTAATGTTTATCCGGATTCTAGGGAAGGAGGTGTCAACTAATATTCGCCTTTTTTTTTGAAAGAGAAGTTTGTTGGAGGATGGGGGGAGGTGGTGAACTTGCAAGTCCGTCTCATGAGCAGGGAATACGTTGACATTGCTGGCTAAGTTGTTTAAAGGCATTTTTAATTTGGGAAAAAAAAATTGGAAATTAAAATAGATTGCAACCTCAGCTGTGACACTTCCAGCTCCAATCTCTTAGTTGCAATGTAAAATTCTGCAATGGTCAGTGTAAATCCGTGGGCGAGACGTCTAAGTTTTAAAGTTAAGTTTATTTATAAATCACAATCTTTCCACCACCGACGCTCAGTAGCAGCAGTGGGTGCTATCTACAAGATGCACTGCAGCAATTCACCTTTAGACAGCATCTTCCAAACCCATTTCCATCTCGAACAAGAAGAGCAGCAGATACATAGGAACACCACCACCTGCAAGTTCCCTTCCAAGCCACTTACCATCCTGACTTGGAAACGTATCACTGTTCCTTTGCAGTCGCTGGATCAAGATCCTGGAATTCTCACTTTAACAGCATTGTGGGTCAACCCACAGCACATAGACTGCAGTGATTCAAGAAGGCAGCTCACCACCACCTTCTGAAGGGCAACTAGGGATAGGCAATAAATGCTGGCCAGCCAATGATGCCCTTGTCCCACTAATGAATTAAAAATGCTGGATTAGTGTAGCAGTCATAGCTAGGGTGTAGAGAAAGATCAACTTAATGCAAGGTAGGTCCATTCAAAAGTCTGGTGGCAGCAGAGAAGAAGCTATTCTTGAGTTGGTTGGTACGTGTGCTCAGACTTTTGTATCTTTTTCCTGTTGTAAGAAAGTGGAAGAGAGAACGTCTGGAGTGACGATCCAGCTGATCTGTACTCTTCTATAAGATCACCTCTCAGCCTCCTACACTCCAGAGAAAAAAGTTCCAGTCTACCCAGCCTCTCGTTATAACCCAAACCATCAAGTCTCAGAAGCATCCTCGTAAATCTTTTCTGCACTCTTTCCAGTTTAATGACATACTTTCTATAATAGGGTGACTAGAACTGCACACAGTAATCCAAGTGTGGCCTTGCCAATGCATTGGTACCAGAAATATTCCACACCGTTAGAAATTGGCAAACATTGAGCCCATATTTTCTTAAAAAAGACAAGCGCAATAACCTTAAAACAATGCAACTATACTCTCCAATCCGTTGGAGACATAACATTCATGAAATAATCAACTTAATTGTCAGCAAATCAAGAGGAACACCATCTTGATTGCTTTAAAATATATTGTTACAGTGACCCAGTGGCACAATGGTTAGCACTGCTGCTTCAGTGCCAGAGACTCAGGTTTGATCCCTGGCTTGGTCACTGTGCGGAATCTGCTCATTCTCCTTGTGTCTGTGTGGGTTCCCTCTGAGTTCTCCAGCTTCTTTCCACAATCTGAAAGATGAACTGGTTAGGTGAATTGGCTATGCTAAATTCTCCCTCTGTGTACCTGAACAGGTGCCAGGGTGTGGCAACTAGGGGATTTTCACGTAGCTTCATTTAATGAAAGCCTACTTGTGACGCTAATAAATAAATAAATATATATTAGCTTATTTAAACTCAGGATCTTTTGGCACAATTCCATGAGGCAGTTTAATAGAAGTCAATGGGAATATTGAGTACAATATAGGAATGGATCAAACCTTGGTTTATAAATAGGCAAGAGCACTCAAGAGGTGAAAGAGCTTGCTAAGCAAAGTACCTTGGAGGTGAATGCTCAAATCTTCATTAATTTCAATATGATGAATAATTAAGTCACACAAATAGGGCAAACCTACAAGATTATGTTCCAGGCAAATGGAAAAGCAGAATACAAATTTACATGAGTTCAAAGCAAATAAATGTTCTACTATTTACCAGGAAGTAAAATTAAGAACAGTTAGATGCCGGATTTGATGAGTTCAAATACAACAGGGATCAGCTTACTGGGTTAAATGACCTTATCTTCTCCTTGAGTTTTCCTAACATTCTTAATTGTACTAACATGTCTTATCATGTTAATCTATCACACAGTACTATTGAGAAATGTGCCTAACTCAAACAAGAAACTTCCTGTTGTTAGGTGAAATGATACCGTGATGTTTTTCCTTTTGCAGACTACTTGTTGAAACATGACTTCTCTCAAAAAATATTAAGTCATTTACAAGATGTGGACATCATCAGTTGAGTCAACATTTGTTATCATTTGAAAAGGAACAGTGATATATATTTTCAAATAACAATGGTAATTGACTTGGAGGGGAGCTTGCAGATGGAAGGTAATGACAAAGAACTCACCATAGTTTCTTTACATTACCTTCCATCTGGAAGTTCCCCTTCAAGTACATCTTGCAGATCATGCACTCGTTATTGCTTGTCAGTGGTGGAGGGAGTGATGCTTGTGTAAAGCAGGCCAATCAAGTTGGCTGCTTTATCCTGCATGGTGAGCTTCTTGAGTATTGTTGGAGTTGCACTCATCCAGTTTAAGTGGAGAGTATTCCATTACACTGCTTAGCGCCATAAAGGTCAAAGCTGCCTTGATGTCAAGGGCACTCACTCTCTAAAATTCAGCTCTTCTGTCCATGTTTGAACCAACGCTGTAATGAGATCAGGAGCTGAGTGATTCTGACGGATCGCAGTCTGAGTCAGTGAAGAGAGTTGGTGTTCAAAAGCTGAGTAATAATATCAGGGATATGAATTACTTATACCCCCTCCCCTTAATTTTCTTTCTGACATACCTCCAGAAAGCAATGATATATGTGCCATTACTCCACCCAAGCAATGTTCTTCACGAACAAGCCCAGACAAGAGATGCAAAATGCATAGTTGAAACATCATAGCTGATCGCTATCTGCTCCTCCTCTGACCTCAATGTACACATTAAGGAGCAGTGTCCATCAAGTACCAATTAGGTGGAAAAGCACAGACCAATTTGTCTTTCTCGTTCAGTTATTACGCAGCCCCAATGTAACATCCCTTCATAATATAAACAGCTAAAAACAGACGAGCTGCAACACTTAAGATTTTCCTAATTTACAAAGCTCAACATCAGAATAAAAAGTGATGTTTACAAGAGAAAGTTATACGCCCAATACAAATCCATGCAATTTCAAATGCTCACTATTCAAAGGATCGGCAGAATTAATGGATAAATCTGCAAAAGGCTTGCATCAATATAGTGCCTTCCATTTCATGCTCGTTCCAACCCAAACTGTACTTTACAAGCAACAAACTCCTTTTGAATTGTTGTAATAGAGGTAATGTGTCCACCAAATTTTACACAGCAGGATCCCAAAACTGTCAATGAGTTAAAGGACCAAATTTAAGAAAAATGTTGGCTGAGGAATAAATATTGGATGGGTCAGTGTGGAAGAACTTACCTGATCTACTTCAAAATAAGTTTTTAAAAAAATTCATTCATGGGACCCGGACGTTGCTGGCTGGCCAGCATTTATTGCCCATCCCCAGTTGCTTGAGAAGGTGGTGGTGAGCTGTCTTTTTGAATCACTGCAGTCCACATGTTGTGGGGTGACCCAAATGCCATTAGGGAGGGAATTCCAGGACTTTGACACAACGGCTATGAAGGAACAGTGATATATTTCCATGTCAGGATGGTGAGTGGCTTGGAGGGGAACTTGCAGATGGTGATGTTCCCATGCATCTGCTGCCCTTGTCCTTCTAGATGAAAGTGGCCGTGGGTTTGGAAGTGAATGTAAATGTTAAGAACCCTGCTGATGTTACTTGCGAGTGTGTCTCAAAACTTCAGAAGTATAAAATGTGAAACACTGGTTCTTATCGGTGTATATTTGTTTGGAAAGTGAGGAACAGTGCACAACCTAATAAGGAATCAGTCCAATTGTGGTGTAATTAATAGAGTATTTATTAAAAAAACACAAGTCTAATGTATATAATGACAAGCACATAAATAATTAATCACACCATTTTAACCAAAATTACCTCTTGTTCTCAAGATATACCCACATTCCCTGAATACACAGATACCCCTTTTCCTAAACATGCACCATAGTAACTTGTGTAAATCCAACTCATAGTTACCATTGCTTTAATAATGAGGTTTCTTCCTGATGCAGCAAAAGCACAAAACTACATCTTTCAGAGATTATCTAAAATCTTCACGGCTCTAAATGTTAGATGCAATTGGCCTCTTTGAAGATTAGATTGAGATAGACTATTGGATGGAAAAACTAGCCTGCTTCCCCTATGAGGGTGCTAGCACTTATACTGTCCTGTCTCTTTCATATTCTGCCTTGTGGATTCAACTGTCTACATCTCTCAAATTCCTTGCCTTTAGAAGGTATCATTTGTATAACCCTACTGATGCAAGGTAAACAATGTTTCTGATATGGCAATTTGCACCTCAATTTTCAACACCTGCTAATCTTATAATCCCTACAGTGCAGAAGGAAGCCATTTGGCCCATCCAGTCTGCACTGACCACAATTCGACTAAAGCCCTTTTCACGTAACTATTACCCTGCAAATATCTCTGACTCTAGGGTCAATTTAGTGTAGCCAATCAACCTACCATGCACTCCGATAAGAACTCCAGTTCTTACATGTTTACAACATGGTTCCAAAAGCAAAGTTGCCTGAAAGGGGGCACTGTCTCTGGGGCAATCATTCACATTCAGTTCCCATTGGCCCTTCCAGTCAGATGACTCACTTCTGTTGCACCCTTTATTAAAGGGAGGTAGTGACTCCAATAGAGTGAAAAAAACTCATGGCATGACATTTGGAAAAGAGTTGGATAAATTCCTGGCAAATATGTACCACTGGTTTGCTGCGTGCAAACTGGTGCTAATCTGCAGTGGTTCGCACTGCTGCCTTACAGCACCAGAGGCCTGAGGCTCAATTTCTGGTCTGGGTTATTGCCTGTGTGGAGGCTGCATGTTCTCCCAGCGTCTGCATGGTGCTCTGGTTTCTTCCCACACTCCCAAATAGCCATGCTGGTTAGGTGCACTGGCTATGCTAAATTCTCCCTGTGTACCTGAGCAGGCACCAAAGTGTGGCAACTAGACGATTTTCACAGTAAATTTTATTGCAGTGTTAACGTAAGCCTACCTGTGACACTAATGAACACTTTAAAAAAGGTCATCTAGTCATCATCACTTACTGTGACAGGTTGCTGTGAATAAACCAGCCACTGTTTCTTGTTTTATAAGCAACTACATTTCAGATTAAAAATGAATTAGCTGTAAAGTGCTTTGAGATGTTGAGCTTGCAAAATACATTATAAATGCAAATCTTTCTGATTTTCTACATAGTATAAATAGACAGCTGTCAATGAAAGACAGAATCAGTGAAAGACTAGAAAAACTATTCAATGTATGAGCATCCATTTCACTAGTAAGGATACATGTATGGATCACTATATCCTCCCACCCAAATATAAATCATCACCCAAAGATAGCTCCAGCTGGAATATAGTTTCACAAATACCATCTACCAGTATGTAGTCTTTACTACAGAAACAGGCTGGAAAAGAAAGCTTGAATGGCCTCCATCCATACTTCAATTACTATCAGAATAATGTTTGACCTCATTTGCTTATCTAGCTTCTCCCAGTACATGTATACTATTCTCAACTACACCCATGCTAAGTTCCACAATCCACCACTCGCCAGGTAAAATGTTTCTTCTGAATTTCCTTTTTGATTTCTTTGTGCCCATCTTGTAGTGGTGCCCTTCAGTTTTGCCCTGCCCTCAACCTTCTCTTTTCAGGAGACCCAAGCCTGTTCATTCTTTCCTGATAGATATAGTTCAGTTGCTGTATCATCATATCAAATGCTTTTCCTATCCTTATTGTACCTTCATGTATTTTACACCATACTGGTCAATAGCAATGAGTCAGCAGATTAGGATACAAATGGGGGGGCGCACGGGGAGAAGAAAAGTGAACAACAGTATAGATCTGTGCTTTCCAATCAGGAATAACTGCACTGGGAATTGAAATAAGCATTCTGAACCCTTTATCTCCTCTCCTTCAAGATGCTCCTGATCTCAATCAATCATTGTATTCCAAATGCTCTTCTAACCATCACAGGAACACCAAGGAAATCAATCTCAGAATATGCAATAGTACCGTATCAGGGAGTTAAAAATAATTAAATATCCATCATTTGTAAAAACAAAAAGTGGTAGAAATGTTAAGGCAGCAGCATCACTAGCACCATCTGGATCCCCACCAAGCCACTCACCATCCTGACTTGAAAATGCATCATTGCTCATTCGTTGTCACTGGATATCATGGAATTCCCTTCTTAACAGCAAGTGAGTCCCTACATCACAGACCGCAGTCTGTGATAGTACTGTGTCTTTAAATGTATTTTTAAAATCAGATTCTCTGTTTATAAGCAAACCTTTGGCTTTAGATGCCCTTTTATTGCTGTTTAAATGCTTTAACTGAGACTGTGTTTATTTTTAATCTGGGCCTAATCATTTTCTGGGAGTTCACAGCCTTTTGAATTGTCACGGGAAGAATTATTGACAGGCCAGGTCAGGTGGGACAAGGTTTTTTTTCCCCCTCTCAAGAGTTTTCACTTTTGGATGCTGACTGGCAGAAACTGTGCAGAATCCAGACTGACAAGTGTGTATCTTGCTCCTCTGTGGAGTGAAAGTTCTGCTGGTTTACTAGCTGGTAACGAGAAGCAAGGGATGCCTGTCTCTTGCAGTGGTTTGCTGGCTAAAAGTTAGAGAGGTCGGCAGTAGGATTATTTCTACCTTGAGTTCTGCTAGAAGATAAGGCCGAGAAGTCAGAGTTTCAATTCTCCAGCCAAAGAGCTAAATTCCAGCATCACGTGAGCATTTTTATTCCCCATGCTAAACCTGTGGCAGCTGTATGTTCATGAGGTTTGTTGTATTGGAATAGTGTATAAACTTTAACAATGAAATGCAATGTCATGGTTTTTTTCCCCATTCCCAGGAGAGGCTAAGGGATTTGAGGTTGTTTTCATTAGAAAGAAGGCAGCTAACAGGAGACCTTATTGAGGCATATAAGATGATCAGACGATTAGACAGGGTGGACAGTGATAGCCTTTTTCCTCGGATGGAGAAAGCTAGCACGAGGGGACATAGCTTTAAATTAAGGGGTGATAGTTATAGGACGGATGTCAGAGGTAGGTTCTTTACCCAGAGGGTGGTAAGGGTATGGAATGTCTTGCCTGCAGCAGTTGTAGATGTGCCAAGTTTGGGGGCGTTTAAGTGGTCAGTGGATAGGTTTATGGGTGAAAAGGGAATGGTTTAGGTTAGAGGGTCATTGCTTTTTCTCAATTGGTCGGCACAACATCGAGGGCCGAAGGGCCTGTTCTGTGCTGTAATGTTCTATGTTCTATTTGTAATTGATAAAAAGCTATTGTTAATTTTCTACATGTTAAATGTATTCTTAAATAAACTTTGTTCAATAAAAACTTCCAAGTAGGTCATCTGAATCTGAAATATCTCCTCCTAGCCAAAATCACAGTGCAAAACCCACAAGCCAGGCAGACTTCATAAAACACTTGATTTTCTGACCTGGATTGTAACAAGTTCAAGGCAACACCTCACCACTACCTACGAGGGCAACTACAGATGAACAATTAATTAAAAGATATTTGTGGAGGGGGAAAGAGTTAACTTTTAGGTTGATAGCTGATTTTTAATGACAGCAAAAGGGTGGGGGAAAAAGTAATTTGCTTAAAACCCATCTAACTTCCCCCAATTCTGACTAAAGATGATAAAATTGAAGTATTAACTCTGGAAATATTCACATCAGGATGTGATGGAAGCAACAGCCTTTTCTGTTTTAAATTGCAGATTTCCAATTGTGCGACATTTTGCTTCTATCTTAATAGTCAGTCATTCTACTGAATTTAATTCCTGTGCTCTGACATTGCTGTTTTGGCTTGATATTCTGTCCAGGCTCCTCAAACTAGAACTGCAACCTGCTGTACAATCCAAGTCTTCAAAATCTTTGCAGCACATTTAGTAAATAACTTCAAATTTCCATTTCAATTATTTATTTAGGTTATCACAATAGTCTTCAAGGTGACAGCATTGGTATTAGTGTATTACAAATATGCTTTTACAACTTCAATATAATCTTGAGCAGTATGTAATAAAACATCCTCAAATTGTCACCTTCAAAGTTCTGCATTTGAAACGATGGACATTAAAATGGTGGTTGGTACCTTATAGAGCTTTAGAAAAACCCATTAATCACAAGTTAGGCAGCAAAATGCTTTTCCAGCTACAGAAATAACTTATGGAAATATTGCAACACCTTCAGCCAACTGAGCAGGAGGTCAATTTGAAGTACAAAGGAACAGAGTACACAAATACAAATGACACTAAGACAGAGGTTCAAACTGAGATTCCTTGCAGGACCAGAATGACTGTATAGTCACACTTTTCACCAGATTGAAGGGCTGGGGTTTAGAAACCTGCGCATTTACAAGTGGAAACACAAGTGACCCATCCTGTTTTCAGATAAGCTAGAACAACCGGAAACTATTCCTGTCAAACACCTTTCCTTGTTTCAAATATTTACCCGACTTCTCCTGAAATATAAATGGCCTCCAACCATTCCTTGTGAAGTATTTCAACGATGTTGAGATGCCAGCATTGGACTGGGGTAAGCACAGTAGGAAGTCTCACAGCACCAGGTTAAAGTCCAACAGGTTTATTTGGTAGCAATCATCACTAGCTTTCAGAGCACTGCTCCTTCAGGTGAATGGGAGTTCAGAACTCCCATTCACCTGACAAAGCAGCAGCACTCCAAAGGCTAGTAGTGTTTACTACCAAATAAACCTGTTGGACTTTAACCTGGTGCTGTGAGACTTCAAAGTATTTTTTAATACTGTTATTGAAATACAAGTGTTGAAGGAACAATGAGAAAATATTATGTAAGTTTAGTTCCTGCGACAGGGGTCCATCTCTCTCCCTCTTCCAGCCCCATGTTATCAGGTGGCCCAATACTAAACAAATACAACGGTCAGGCCTTCCATGGGATCAAGTCCCAAAGAGGGCAGAAATCCCACCCCCATAAGTTGCTGACCAGAGATCAACAGTACCAAAGGGAGCAGTGACTGCTGCCAGTTATGTTGGGAGGGCTTTGCCAGGAATCACTGCAGACAGACAAGTAGCACAGGATGGGAGTTGCCAGCAAGGGCACAGAGGTAGCTTTCAGTGGCCTCTCCCAAACCACCCCAAATCCAGGTCTCTCTATTATGTCTATCAACAAGGTATGCTCTCTCCCCCAAAAATAGGCTGCTGGCAGCCTTCAGGAGGAGTCGGAAACTTGTACAAGTAAGGCTCAGGAATCAGTGGCTTATTAATGACGCTGGTTGACATCCCACTATAAGCAGGTGAGATTCCCACGTGAGGCCCTATCTGCTTCCACCAAGAGACAGTTTTTCCAATGCCAGGGAATCAAGTATTCTTGCCAAATTTTCCCGGCTCCCCACCATTATGTTCACTCCAACTTGCTCCACTGAATTCTGTCCATCATGGCCTGGGAGTATTTGAGCAGCCTGTGATTAGAATTGATCTAATGAGAGCAACTGCTTAAGCAGGAAGCAAGCTACAATTACACAGACCATTTTTAACTGGTATCTAGGCACTGGAGGAGCCTTTGTACATATTAACATTTGGAACTAAAGCTAATAGATAGCATGGAATAGAAATGACCTCTCAAAAAGCTGGCATTTAACAGCTCTGGAATTACAATATGTTCCGTCATAAAAAAACGACTTGCGTTTACAGCCTTTCACAAATACAGGCCACCCCTGACATAATTAAACAGTTGTGTGTGTGCACTGCTTCAGAGAATTGCAGCAATTGGCAAAAAGAAAAATCCCATAAATAAAAATTAGATGGGAAATATAATTTCTTCAGAATTCATGGAGGGATAAATGCTTAGCAGAACAGAGATATGATTCCCTTTCAATTATGTGAAGAGTTTTTTTAAACACCAATTTAAGGATTAAGGGACAACAAGGACTCAAGAAGTCTCATCTACAAGACTCTTACAATGAAGCTTTGCATCAATAATGCATTAGTTGTCGAGACTGTGTGGTTAAGTCTGTGGGGCATGACCGTACAGCATCAGATTCAGGAGCTGAAAATGTTACCGGTTTGCCAAAATAATTTTTGTTTTAATGCATTTATTGATGGTAGAACAATGCTTACCTTCCTCACTGTGCCATGAAGGGGGTGCAAACAGAGCACAGCCAAATACTCGCTCAGAAGTCAGATTAAACTTGGCAGTTCCTCTACAGAAAAAACAGAGCATATCAATGCCCCATTTGTGTTGCAATCAAGTGACTGTCTCTCCTACATCTCCCCTAAATGAGGCACTTCTTTGGAAAGTTAGGTCTACTTTCTGATTTTTAAGCTGATCAACTGCTGGAAACGTGAAATAAAACCACCTCCAGAAATAGATCAGAGTAAAGAAAAGGGAAGTTAACCATGCTGATCTGTCAAAATGATTTTTTTGATTCTATTGCCCTTTCCCCTTGTGTCCAACTTGAATCTGCACTCTATTGCATTTCCATTTTTGGCACTGCAAGGTGGGGATTCTCAAAATCTGGGTCACAGTCCCTCCCCCCACCTTTGAAGTCATGGAACAAGCACTGGGGTCACAATCTCCACTGTAGCACTGACAATCCTGGGATCGGATGCTCAGCTAAATGGCTGGCATGAAAAAGTCGTTTCTTTCTCCTGCCTGTATCCTTGTTGTTTGAGTCTCTACCCTATTCTTCTCCTCTGCAGTTTGTACTTTGGGGTTCCACTAAGCACAGCAGAAAAAAAATGTTTGGGAAGGACAGGTCTAAGGCCATTAACTGTTTCCCTGTCCCTTCTTACTCCACACCTTGTCTAAGTGGTTCTGTTTTACCCTATAGGTCCCTGTAATCACCAGTGTGAGCATGTTTTTAATGAGTGAAACTTAAAAACTGAAGGTTGACACTGTTGGTGGAAAAAGTAAAAAAAACTCAATTTGTTACCTCTTGTGGGGCATTGGGGACAGAAGGTGCAGATGCAGGAAATAGAGAAGTTTTAAGTTCATTAAAAGACCAAATTACTGCGTTTTTGAATATACATTTTATAAACAAATTTTCATACAGTTTGCTAGAATAAAGCTGAAAGCCATATAGGAACAGGATTGGGTCATGTCTCATCACCTTCTCCACCCCAGGATTTTGCCAACGAGGTCTGCAACCCAACTTCAAAAATAAGATCCAGTGACTAACTAGGGGAGGACTGGTGGTGGTACTATTGGCTTTCTCTTTCAGCCAAAACAATGACCAAGATATCTGGGTCATGCTCTGTAAACATGTCCTGTAAAAACTTCCCATCTGTTGAAGACCTAATGCAACAAGTGGCTGCAGATTAAAGGCAGACCAGTTCCAATCTGAACACATTTCAGCAAGGCACATGGTGGGAGGGTGCAATGTGATGATCCAAATGTTCCCACAACAGCAAATCTGACTTCAGTAACTCAACCTGTTTGACTATTTTCTGAAATAAGTCTTTTCCCACCTTAAGGGGATCAAAAATAATCTCCCATCCATTTCTCCCAAGCAAGCGGCTCAGAATTCCAAGCTAGCAACTGTTCCACACGTACTCAAGAATTTATAAAGTATCTTCGCCTAATAATACAGAAAGTGGGATAAGATCAGCTTACAATGAATTGTTATATAACACCTAGCTTGGTATCCTCCATACAACACAGGGAAAAGGTGAGTTGTCCATGTCATCTTGTAATTAAGCTCTTGAAAATAATTGGCCACAAGGTTAATGGCAGCTCAACTGCTGGCAGTTTTACTCAAGGAAAAACAACCAAGTTTGGGAGGCAGTTGTTTCAAAAATTTCATTTTGCATTTTTATGTAAACTTTCTTTGCTATAATTACTTAAACCTCGAGGAGTTGAGCCCGTCTGTATTGTACACCTCCCAAGCTGCCGGAGAAACAAACTTGGATTCAAGTCTGGAGACACAGAACATTCCAACATATTCAAAAACATCTGCAGAGCAGAAAGCTTGGAAAAAAGATAAAAGACATGGGTTCAATTATGAAATAAATATATATGACACAATGCAGTTGTGTTTGGATTTGATAGTGTCCCTCTTTTTGTTCACCATACTACAATCTGTGAATGCAGGATATGGAATCAGATACAGTCCAGAGTTATAAAAGCTCTGGAGTGATCGCCAGAACTAATGGAACAGTTATAAACAAAAACACTCAGGTTTATACAATGGATGATTGCAAAGGAGTTAACTGTGTAAGAACTGCGAAGGTATCTGCAAAATCACAAAGGTTTCTTCCAAACTATGAATTTGCTGCTGTGTTATATTTTACTTGGCATAACCTGAAGATGGGAAGCATAAAGGAATAATTGTAATCACAAAAGCTGCTGGAGTGAAGAAAAACGGCCAGAACAAAATTCAAACCACCAAACATTTGCTGCCAAATTATTTACACATTAAAACCAGCCACATCCAGAATAAACTCTTCATGACAGAACAATCAATCCCAAGCTTGTACCATGGGATTTGTTTAACAAAAATTTATGAACAAGTCAGGGCAATTGCCTATCACACAAGTTGTATACAGATACCGCAATCTGCAGTAGATTGGTTGGGCCAATACAAATGCTCAGGTGGCACATGAAAATAAGTTCTCAAATTGGATGGAACTTCTTACAGCGCTCAATTCTGCAACTAAACTAGTTCACACTGATCAATTGGATTCACAGAGCTTTAAATGAAAGTCAACACTTTTCACTTCTAGATTCCAAGAATGTTAGGATTATTGAGAGATATACTTATGGTTAAACCAGGGATTTAGAATGTTTTGAATACAATTTCAAGAATTCAGTTTTTCAAACTGGAATATAATGTTGCACCTATAATTCCAGTTTCAAAATAAAAAGATATAACCATATCAAATATTTTCTGGCTTGTGGAGTTTGAAATCTAGTCACTGTTGCAATGCAATTTGTACAAAGTCTCAATCCTAACACAACAATTCTTACTTTTCTTGCAATACACCATTGCATCTGTGCATAAAATGTCATTACCATCCACTGATGTTATTACATTTTGGAAGATCTTTCTTCAGGCTTTTAAACTGCACAGTCAAAAAAACTTATTTGGGGTTAATTTAGTGAAAAAATAAATCTTACCCCCCATCCATTCATTTGTAAATTAGCCTACATTTAATCTTTCATAAACTGGAGATGAACCATAATAGCACAACTGGAGTAATAAAATTAACCAAACACATGCTACAGGACATTCAGCCAAGAGGTGCTTAAACTCTCATTTAATCAAATATTCTAAAAGCATTTCCTTTAAAACAAACAGACTAAAGTTATTTAAGGTTGCAAATTTTAAAAATCTCACATAATTCACTTATCTCCTTTTGAAATGCCCAAAATTTGATTTTATGACTGAAACTATTTAATTAAAAAAAATGATGTGCGGTTGGATCACAAGCCTACTGTCCTGTTGTGGAAACCAAGGGACCCACGGCCCAGTTATGAGGAGGCTTGAAACATTTCACTTATCTCTTAGCACAGTAAGCTGGTGTGCTTAATGTTTCCATTTTACCACTTATCAGGTTTCACATTCATTAAGGGTCGCTCATTGCAGCCAGACGAGGTTGTAGGTCCCCGTCGACCAGAGAATGCCCCAAGAACATTCGCAGAAAGCTGTCTCAGCAGAGATGAAGAACAGCTTTGTTGATCTCTGGGTTTGTCCAGTCATTCCTGAGATCATCCATGTGGTTATCAAAATCCACTAAGGAGTCATAGGATTTACCATCCAGGAGACAGGTTGTGATTCGCTGCACCTCTGGCCAGTCTTCACAGAAATCACTGCAAAAGGAAAAAGCACTTATCAAATATATACATACATGGCCAGCTATACATCCCAGGGCTCAATGCAAGGAGAAGTCAACAGTGGGAGCCAGGAAATATCTTAGATACAATTCTCTCACTATTCATTCTGAAAAAGGATGTTACTTTATTCTTTCAGGTGTTGACAAATCTGACTCAGCTAATCTATGGAATTTCCTACACAGTGAAGCAGTTGAGGCTACCTCATTGAATATTTTTAAGGCAACGACAGAAATCTTTGAACAGTAAAAGAGTTAAGGGTTACGGTGAGCGAGTGGCTAAATGGAGCTGGTTACATGAAAAGATCAGCCATTTTCTTAGTGAATGGCAGAACAGGCTCAAGGTGCCAGTTCTTATTTTCTTGCACTCAATTTATTTTATATTTCAAAAAATATATGCCAAAGTAACAATAAGTTAATCCCATTCTTTGCCCTAGAAGTTCTTTAAATTAGAAATAGTCATGACACAAATGTGCTGAACAGAGCTTTTTACTTCAAACATTACATCTAATTTGCTTATGAAAATTTAAATTGCAGAAGTCATACCCTAGGTACATTTCTGCAACGATTTTTGAGCTGAAGAGAACATAGAACAATACAGCACAAACAGGCCCTTTGGCCCACGAGTTGCGCTGATGACATCTACCAATCCGTAGACCTATCTATAACCCCTATCCTATTCTTTTCCACATACTCATCCAGAAGTCTTTTAAAAGACCCCAGTGAGTTTGCCTCAACAACCTCCGACGGCAGTCGGTTCCATTCACTCATCACCCTCTGAGTGAAAAACCTACCCCTGACATCTCCTTTGTATTTGCTTCCCTGCACCTTAAATCTGTGTCCTCTCGTAGTGACCATTTCAGCTCGGGGAAATAGTCTCTGAGAGTCCACCCTATCTATTCCTCTCATCATTTTATAAACCTCTATCAGGTCGCCTCTCAACCTACGTCTCTCCAGTGAGAAGAGTCCCAGCTCCCTCAACCTATCTTCATAAGGCCTGCCTCCCAATCCAGGCAGCATCCTTGTAAATCTCCTCTGAACTCTCTCAATAGCCTCTACATCCTTCCTATAATGAGGCGACCAGAACTGCGCACAATACTCCAACTGGGGTCTGACAAGAGTCAGATAGAGCTGCATCATTACCTCCTGACTCCTAAACTCTATTCCTCGATTAATGAAGGCCAGTACACCGTACGCCTTCTTGACCACTTCCTCCACCTGCAAGGCCGATTTAAGAGTCCTATGGACCCGGACCCCGAGATCCTTCTGCTCTACAACACAGCTAAGACTCCTACCCCTTATATTGTACTCCTTCATCCCATTATTCCTGCCAAAATGGACCACTACACATTTATCTGCATTGAAGTCCATCTGCCACTTCTCCGCCCAGTCTTGCATCCTGTCTATGTCCCGCTGCAACTTTTGGCATCCCTCCAGACCATCCACAACACCACCGATCTTTGTATCGTCGGCGAACTTGCTAACCCATCCCTCCACTTCCTCATCCAGATCATTTATGAAAATGACAAACAGCAGGGGTCCCAGAACAGATCCCTGGGGCACTCCACTGGTTACCGACCTCCATGCAGAACAAGACCCATCCACAACCACTCTCTGCCTTCTGCCGGCAAACCAGTTCTGGATCCACGAGGCCAAAGCCCCTTGGATCCCATGCCCTCTCACCTTCTCCAGAAGCCTTGCATGGGGGACCTTATCAAACGCCTTACTAAAGTCCATGTGCACCACGTCCACCACCCTTCTTTCGTCAATGTGTTCAGTCACATTTTCGAAGAATTCAACTAGGCTCGTAAGGCATGACCTGCCCTTGACAAAACCATGCTGACTATTTCTAATCAGTCCAAACTTCTCCAAAAGTTCATATATCTTATCCCTCAGAAGCCTCTCCATCAGCTTACCAACCACTGAAGTCAAACTCACCGGTCGGTAATTTCCTGGACTATCCCTGTTCCCTTTCTTAAAGATAGGAACCACATCTGCAATCCTCCAATCCTCCGGAACCTCTCCCGTTTCCATGGACGACGCAAAGATCATCGCCAGGGGCTCTGCAACCACTTCCCTCACCTCCCACAATAACCTGGGGTACATCCCATCCGGTCCCGGCGACTTGTCTATCTTGATAGAATTTAACAGGTCTAACACATCCTCTTTCCTAACATCCACATACTCAATCTTTTCCATATGCCTCAAACCTGCAGTGCAATCTCCCAGTTCACTTTCTACCATGAATACCGAGGCAAAGTACTCATTAAGCATCTCTGCCATTTCTTCCAGATTCACAGAGACTTTTCCCCCCCTTCACCTTTTATAGGCCTTATCCCTTCTCTTCTCATCCTTTTACTTTTCACATATTTGTAGGAAGCCTTGGGATTCTTCTTAATCTTACCTGCCAAGACCTTCTCATGACCCCTTCTGGCTTTCCTAGTTTCCTTTTTAAGTTCCCTTCTACACACCTTATACTCCTCTAGATCCCCAACATCCCCTAGCTCTCTGAACCTGTTATATACCTTTTTTTTTCTTCCTAACTAGGTTCACCACTACCTTCGTGCACCACGGTTCCCGCATCCTACCAGAACCTCCTTGACTCCTCGGAACGTTGTCTTGCAGCGCCCCAGACAAACATTCCTTGAAAATGCACCACTTTCCTTCTGTACTCTTCCCCAAGAAGACCTCCTTCCAGTTTATACATCCAATTACCTGCCTAATGTTTTCATATTTCCCCTTACTCCAGACATACACCTGCCTGATCCTATCTCTTTCCATCCCTATCGTGAAAGGGATAGAATTATGATTTCCATTCCCGAGATGCTCACCTACCGTGAGATCCGACACCTGCCCTGGCTCATTAGCAAGTTCCCTTACATACTTTGTAGTCACTTTCATAGAAAAACAATATGGTATGTGGCATATTAAGTTTGGGATTTAGCTAGAAATTCCTATAAAGTTACATTCCACAAAATGTGCCTGTCATTTTGCTACACAGAAATTTTTTTAAAATTCAAAACAGTTTCTGCAAAAACAAAGCCCAAAGAGTAAATTCAGAGGTTCAAAGTAAAAAAAACCACTGGTATCAATAACTTAGATGCAAAGCAGATGCTCCCTCTTGTGGGGCAATCTAGAACAAGAGGTCACAGTTTTAGGGTGAGTAGCAGATTTGACAAGGGCAGCATGGTAGCACACTGGTTAGCACTGCTGCCTCGCAGCACTATGGACCCGGGTTTGATCCCTGCCTTGGGTAACTGTACGTGGTGTTTGCATGTTCTCCCACAAGTTTCTTCTGAATGCTCCGGTTTCATCCCATAGTCCGAAAGACATGCAAGTTAGATGCATTAGCTGTGCTAAATTCTCCCTCAGTGTACCCGGAGTGGTAGAGTGTGGCGATTAGTGGATTTCACAATAACTTTATTGCATTGTTAATGTAAGCATACTTGTGACATTAAAATCAACTTAAAAATAGATATGAAGAAACTACTTCTTTTAAAGGGTTATGAATCTGTGGAATTAACTACCCTAGAGTGCAAGAGATGCTGGCACATGGGTAATTTGAGGAGATAGACATATTTTTAATTAATAATAGATTGAATGCTTATTGAGAACAGACAGGAAAGTGGAGTTGAGGCCGAGTTAAGATCAGCGAAGGATAGAGGGCCTCAATTGCCAACACCAGTTCCTACATTCTCTTGTCCAGAACTTTTCAGCGTGCCCAAACAACTCATGGCATTATTTTAATGCAGAACTGTGGGAGAGGATAGGTGAAAAATTGCAATATTGGAGGACTCAAACAATTTTTAATTAACTGAAAAGTGGAACAATGGAGATACTGTAAATACTCAGCAGGTTAGAAAGCATCTTTGGAGAGGGAAACAGAATTAGCATTTCAGGAGGATGATCTTTCATCAGAATAATACTTTTTGAGCAATGAGTCTGGGAACAGGGAAAAAAGTCCATGAAAATCAGATAAGATTGAATGACAAAAGAGTTTTTCTTCAGGGGAATGGTGAGGGGACAAGAAAAGGAACACAATCAAAAAATTCCTGATTGAAAGGATTTTCTAGAATTTTGTTCTTAAACTTTAGGTAAATATTTATATCTAAAGTGTTTTCCAGGGTGGCACAGTGCTTAGCACTGCTACCTTAGTGCTAGGAACCCGGGTACAATTTCTGCTTGGGTCACTATCTGTGCAGAGCTTGCACATTGCCCCGTGTGTGTGGGTTTCCTGTGTGCTCCAGTTTCCTCCCACAATCTAAAAATCATGCTGGTTAGGTGCATTGGCCACGCTAAGTTCTCCCTCAGTGTACCCAAACATGTGCAGCGTGACGACTTGGGGATTTTTCACAGTAACTTCACTGAAGCTAGTAAATAAGCCTAAAAAACTTGAATTCATGCATTAAGTTAAGCATTTTAATGTCATGCTTTAATTCAGAAAATTCCAAAGTCCAGAAATGACTTGGTCTCAAGCATTCTGGATTGGAGAGGTCAATAGCTGAATCAGTAACAAATTAAAAAGAAAAGCAAACTACCTAGTTAGCAAATACACATCTTATTTTATACATTAAAAAGTCAAATAAAAGTATCATTTAAGACAGACCATGTCTCTTATGTTAGGAGTACATTTTGCAAAATGCAATTACACATATTAGAAGCATGACAATTCCCAAAAATAGTTAATTGTAATAGATACGTGAATAGTTAAAACAATTATCTCTCACTTCCTCTGGGATACAAGAAAAGTACTTGCATTTATAAAACTTCTTTCATAACCTCAGGACATCCCAAAACATTTAACAGCCAGAACTGCAGTGGCTGTTCTAATATAAGAAAATCCATCATCCAGCAACATCCCAATGAGATAAATAACCAACTGAATGTTAAGTCAGGAGAGAAAAACACTGCAGATGTTGAAGATTTGAAAGATGCTTTGGCAGCATCCGTGGAGAGAGAAACTGAGTCCAATCATTCCAAAGTTATACTGGACTTGAAACATCAACTCCTCTTTCCATAGATGCCACTGCGATTTTCTCAGTGCTGTTGTTGGTCATAATGCAAAAGAAAGCCATTCAGCATATCAAGTCTGCACCAACCGCAATCCCACCCAGGTCCTATTCCTGTAACTCCCCCCATATTTAGCCTACTAATCCCTTGACACTAAGGTCAATTAAGCATGGCCAATTAACCTAACCTGCACATCTTTGGACTGTGGGAGGAAACCGGAGCATCTGGACAAAACCACACAGATACAGGACAAATGTACAAACTCCACAGACAGTGACCCGAGGTTGGAACTGAATCCAGGTCCCTGGCACTGAGAAACAGCAGTGCTAACCACTATGTCACCTCATGTTAATTACTAGATAGTGGTGGCCACGACACTTAAATTCCCTTTCCATCCACTCTCTAAGGAATGCCAGGTGATCTTATACATCCAGATAAGTGGCTGTATACCCCTCAGTATAACAGAATGTCATACTGATGTTATCCAATAGTACAGTTCTCCCTCAGATTTTCTGCTCGTCTCTGAAATAGCTCTTAAACCCACAACCTTCTTATTCAGCGATTAATGATATCACTGAGCCATTGCTGATACCAAACTGAATACATAGAAATCCACTGTCTGTTAAACACTGTTCTGTTTCACTAGGAAAACATCTATACTCACGTATTTGGGTCTTTGCATCGCCATTTATTTTCATGGTGTTCGTACACTACAATCGATTGTTCTTCACACTCCATTGTAAATTTGTGATTGTCCACCTAATAAAAATGGACAATTAGAACAAGTACCACAAACAGCACTGCAGAATCACATCACAAATGGACACAGTTTTGATTCTCTCTCCCTTCTAATGCCAGCCTTTTCTATCTCTCCTGTACATGCTCAGGTTTGCTGAGCTATTCTCAGAGGTCGTCAGCCATCCAGTACCTTGGCCAAGTGGCTGTTTCTATCCTGACCCAGGGAACTCTGTGGAGGGGGAATCAAGTAAGATGGGTTTCAAATTATCAAATTTAAAAGTGGAATTTCATTCCAAATTTGAGAATTTTCCGATGGCCACGACAAAAAATGCCAATTCAACACAGCAAACTGCCCTTTCTTGCTCTGCAATTTATGCTCCTGGAGACATTAACTCTTACAATACCATACCATGATTAGAGCTGCATCACTGAAGTTTTCTGCAATCCGAGACGCAACCTTTTCTGCGACCTGGTTTGGGCTGCAAAAGAAAAGAGGAAAAACATAACTCAAAACTGTCAAGACGTCAATTATTCCAGACTTCTTCAATGTAAATACTGTCAGCAAGGCACCAGTGTTGGGGAGAGGAAAACTGGGGTCATTTGTTAACACCATTTGAGTTGTCAAACTAAATTATTCCAAAAATTCAGTTATTTACATTCTGATTTAAATTGCCAAAGGTATAGACAGGTCTGACTGTATCAATGTGGAGATGCGAGTGTTAGACTGGGGTGGGCACAGTAAGAAGCCTCAATGCACAATGTTAAAGTCCAACAAGTTTATTTGGAATCACAAGCTCTCAGAGCTCTGCTCCTTTTCACCTGAGGAAGGAGCAGTGCTCCAAAAGCTCAATTCCAAATAAACATTTTGGACTTTAACCTGGTGTTGAGAGACTCCTTACTAGGTCCTACAGATTCTGGATGTATATCTATTCAGAACTCATTTCATCAAAACACCTTCAGTGCCATCAATGGCTCTGAGCAGACTCCTCAGGGAATGAGGGTAAACAAACTGCGAGGTCATTGTGACACTGCCCATCCCTGCAGTCAATGCAAACACTGAACTTAAAAATCTTAAATTAAGACATTGATACCCATTTCAACGTTTTCTTCAATTAGTTTACTATTTTTGCTCTCCTCCCCCACAACAAAATTTAGTGTCCCTACAGAGCTGACAGCCCAAGAACATGGCTCGTATACAAGTCAAATCTATACAGGAACAGATACAATTCTGAACATTATAAACTGAAGACAGGTGAAAAATTCAAAAAATTGGTCAATAATGAAATCATAAAAGAGCACTTGGATTATTGCTGTCAATTATAGAGGTACAATTCCGGTTGCCACACTACCAGAAGAACGTGGATGCTTTGGAAAGGGCATAGAAGAGACTTAACAGGATGTTGCCTGGTCTAGAGGGTATTAGCTAATGAGGAGAGTTTGGATAAACTTGGTTTGTTCTCACTGGAGTGGAGGTTGAGGGGTGACATTCAAGAGGGTTACAAGATTATGAGTGGCATGGACAGGGTGGATAGTCAGGCGCTCTTGTCTAGGGCAGAAAAGTCAAGTACTACAGGACATAGGTTGAAGGTGCATGGGGAAAAGTTTAGAGGAGATGTACGAGGCAAGCTCTTTTATACAGAGGGTAGTGAATGTCTGAATGTGCTGCCTCAGAGGACCAGGAAGTGAGGTTCAATTACCGGCTTGGGTCACTGTCTGTGCAGAATCTGCACGTTCTCCCCGTGTTTCCTCAGGGTGCTCCAGTTCCCTCCAAAAGACATGCTGGTTAGGTGCATTGGTTAAATTCTCTCTGAACTTGGCTAAAAAAATGTATGGGAGTGTGGCAACTACAGGATTGTCACAGTAACTTAGTGTGAGTCTACTTGTGACATAATAAATACGTTTTAAAAATGCATGCTGTTGTGCACACTTACACAACCCTTTCTCAAGCAAGTGATTCAGTTTCAAGAGTGGTTCTATGCAATGCGCAGAATAATAAACAGCAGAAACAACAAGCTGTGACTTTAGCAGTGTGTTCATGGACCTTTGGATGCTGAACCCATGGGAAATAGCTTTTCTAAAGAAATGGATTCACCTCTCCCCTCAGGAGTACATAATCCAGGAACAACAGGAAGCCAAGCATGTTGTTTTTGTACACTTCATGAATTAATTGAAGAATCTCACTCACGCAAACTGATCTAACATCTTCCCTAGTTAAAGGAGAAGGCAGAGGGATATTTGAGGAACCCAGAATATTTGATGTACAATTCAAAATTAAAATCAAGATTGTGTAAGTTTACCTACGATGTCAAAACTTTTACACACCTGGTGTCCTTCATACGCTCATTGGCCTGGTAGTATCCCGCTATTAAGTAGTTATTTTCTTTGCACCAAGAATCAACCTGAGAGCAAAACGAATAAAGGCATTTAGTATCATAGGATCCTACAGCACAGAAAAAGGCTCTTCGGCCCATCGAGTCTGCACCAAACACAATCCTACCCAGGCTGTATCCCCACATCCCTACACATTACACCCACTAGTCCCTCTAACCTACATATCCCTGGACACTAAGAGGCAATTTCTTAGTGTGGCCAATCTAACCCGCACATCTTTGGACGGTGGGAGGAAACCAGAGCACCCAGAGGAAACCCACGCAGATGCGAGGAGAACATGCAAACTCCACACACACTGTGACCTGAGCTGGGAATTGAACCCAGGACCTGGGTGCTGTGAAGCAGCAGTGCTAACCACTGTGCTACAGTGCCGCCCCAGCTAGAAAACAGCTATGTATAGTGTACCACCTGCTATACAGAAAAAGAGTGGCTCCTGGTTTGCCCTGTCACACTGGCCACATCTTAGGATTTCCTCTGGTAAATGGAGGATTTGATGAAATCTGGGAGAGTATATGTATGGTGTGACCATTAAGTCAGGAGGAATTACTCTGGAAACAGCAGTGAGAAAAGCCAGGCAACAGTAGTGCAATGGAGACAGATTGCAAAATAAATAATTAGGAGACAGAAGAGACAAAAGCTAGAGACAGCTGCACACGATATATTTATTACTTTAGTGTTGCAAATTTAACACAGAAAATCAGGTGGGAGGACATTTGAATCTGAAGTAACAAAGTGCAAAAGGTGGCCATTTGGCCCATCAAGTCTGCACTCATCACAATCCCACCCAGGCCCTATTCTCCATAACTCCTTATATTTACCCTGCTAATCCCCATGACACTAGGATTAATTTTAGCATGGCCAATCAACCTAACTCGCACATCTTTGGACTGCAGGAGGAAAGCAGAGCACCTGGAGGAAACCTATGCAGACAAAGGGAGGATGTGCAGACTGGTCACAGACAGTGATCCCCAAACTGCAATTGAACCTGGGTCACTGGCACAGTGAAGTAGCAATGCTAACCATTGTGCCACCAGTGCTGTCCAATCTGAAACAGGCAAGAGGTTTGCCGTCAACACAGATCAGAAACAGGCAGTTGAGACAGTGGTAGGGGAGTAGGCAGTTACTTCCAGACACAGAAATTTGCAGGAGAATGAAAACAAAGAAATAACCGGAGTCGACTGAATAATAGAAACATTGGGAGGTCTCGAGACAATTATATGGTAGTAAGCTCAAGAAGGCAGTGTGTGTGCAGGTGCAGGAGTTGAGCAGAAGGGCGAGTTTAATGGAATAGAGCGATGAGTCAGAAGCAGTCAGTGGTAACAAACTGAGGTAGGAGAAAAGAGGGAATGGGGTGAAGAAAGACTGAACTTTGGCAAAAATAGAAACAATTCAGCACATGCCATTTATCATACAGACTAAGAAGACAGTAGAGAAATGATAAGAGACAAAGACAATATCCAGGGACACAATACTTCAGGAAGATTCTGAAGGGTGGGGTGATATATTTCGAATGAGCTGGAGTAGCAGGACAATATGAATATTGCCTTTGTTTACATGTTAATGAGGTTCAGCAGGATGTTCAAATATTAGGGCTTAATACAATGCTGTTCTCACCAGTCAAAGAAAAATTAATTCTAAACACATGGGGAACATCAAATACATTTGAAGAGAGTGCATACACAGCTGGCTTCTTCACTGGAGTGTTGTACAGCTGCAACTAAAGCATGTTGTGGTCATTACTAGTTTTGGGAGGGAATAGCTCTCTTGTAATAGGCAGCAATGATTCAGCCCATTTATCAGCATGGCACCCTCTCATCTCAATTATCAAGTATTGAAGACCCACTGGAGTCCAAACAGTTGTATACAATGGTGTTCTTGATCCAAAGAAACTTGCTTAGCTTCACCTTTGATAGGTCGCCCAACTACCTCCCTTAACATGGTATTTAAACCCTCAGTAAAAAGTTTCATACCTGAATAAAGTTCTTCTCATTTTAGTCACCACTATTCAGCATATGCAGTGTTGTGCCAGTACAAATTATGTCATCTTAGCCCAAAACCACCCCCCCCCCTCCAACAGCAGTACCCATCCCAAATTCAAGAAACCCCCTGAATTAAACCCATTTTGTCTCCGCTCCTTTATACACTAGCATTTATTCACAACATTGTTCCCAGCTCAGTTGCATCCTCTTGATGCACAGGTACCATAACTAACTGAGGGAGGTGGTGGCATAGGCAGTCGTCACTGGACTCGTAATCCAGAGATCTAGGATAACATTTTGGGGAGCCAGGCTCAAATCCCACTGTGGCAGACGATCAAGTTTGAAATCAATTAAAAAGTACATTTGGAATTAATGGTCCATGAAACCATTGTTGAAAAAATCCATCTAATTGTTAATTCCTTTTAGAAATGGAAATCTGCCGCCCTTACCTGATCTGGCCTACCTGTATCTTCAGAGTCACAGCAATCTGGTTGACTCTTAAATGCCTTAGTTCAATCAAGGGCAATTAGGAATGGGTAATGGCCCAGCCAGAAACATCCCAGGAAGAAATTTATAAAAGCCAAATCAATGTTCTATTTAGGAGGATATCTCTTTATTGCAATTTAACATTCATTTCATATTGAGACAATTCCAAGTTATTAGCTCGATGTTGACATATTTATACAAAGACTCACCAGTCAACATGTTGCCTGCTCTGCCTACATCTCAGACTGCCTTGTATTCCCAAATATATAAAACTTTAATACTACATCATCCAATTATATGCCTAACTCTACATAATAAATTGTTCTAAAGCTGCTTCACAGTCAAGTCCATCTTTGTTTTGTTGTCCACAATCTTCAAAGTGAAGTTACTAGCAACTCTTCAGACAATTTATGAAAACGTTGAAGTGCTGGCCTCAAGAGTTACAGAACAGAGAACAGTACAGCACAGTGCAGGCCCTTCAGCCCTCAATGCTGTGCCAAGCTAAGATCAAGCTATCCCATTCCTTGTCATTCTGGTGGGCGCCACGTGCCTATCCAATAACTGCTTGAAAGTTCCTAACGTATTTGACTTCACTATCACAGCAGACAGTGCATTCCACACCCCAATCACTCTCGAGTAAAGCGTCTACCTCAGATATGGCACTTCACCCAACATCTTTCCATCCAGAGTAATCTCCAGTTACACAGACCCAATACAGAGAGGTCTTGTGGAACCCCTGCTCTCAAGTCAGAAATTTTGGGTTTGATGGTCACTCCAGGACTTGATGGTGAAGAAAAGGCGCCAAACTGGTTGATTAACTATAGCAGGGGATAAGAGGAGGAGAGATTCCTGATCAGCCATGTGATGACAAGCTGGAGTCTCTACCATCACTATCCATAGTTCCAGACTTCGATGGGCATGGAAAAGTGCAATTGCTACATCAACTGTCTTGATAGTGAGCTATAACACAATACAATTACATATCCCAACACCCAATCACAATTTAACCATTTTGAGTGCGGCAGCCACTATCACTTGAATTTTCTGAAGATTTCCCATGAGGAATCTTATTTGGTGGTGGGATAAGGTGAGGGGAGAAGAGGAAGGATGTCAAAAGAACTCAAAACACTCAATTAGCACAGATCTATAATCAGAATTGTAAAGGCCTGAATTTATACAGTACCAGATAACATCCTATAATCACAAACATTGCAACATGCTTCACATACAATAAATTACTTAGGGAGCTCAGCAACAAATTGAAAGGTTTCACAAGCAAACTATTAAAATTAGAGTGGCAACATTGGCATATAGAAGATTTCAGAAAGTTGCAATTTTATAAAAAAAGTAGAATTCCAAAGCATATTATATATCAAAAATGTGTTACCATTTTGCAGTGGGGGAAAAGAGATCAGTCCATTTGACATGTGAAAGGTTCACCTTGCAACAAAATTATGTATAGTTCTGGTCACCACATTATCAGAAGGATGTGGAGGCTATGGAGAAGGTGCAGAGAAGGTTTACTGGGATGTTGCTTGGTATTAGCTATTAGGAGAGATTAGAAATCATAGAAACCCTACAGTGCAGAAAAGAGCCATTTGGCCCATTGAGTCTGCACCAACTACAATCCCACCCAGGCTCTGCATATTTTACCTGCTAATCCTGCTTAACTTACACATCTCAGGACACTAAGGGGCAATTTTAGCATGGCCAATCAACCAAACCCGCACATCTTTGGACTGCGGGAGGAAACCAGAGAAAACACACGCAGATGAGGAGAATGTGCAAACTCCACACAAACACTGATCGAGCTGGGAATAGAACCCAGGTCTCTGGAACTGTAAAGCAGCAGTGCTGACCACTGTGCTACCATGGTGTTGGATAAACTTGACCCGTTTTCACTTTAATGTTAGAGGCCACAAGGTGATCGGATAGAACTTTACAAAATTATGAAAGGCAAGGATAGTCTGAGTCTTTTTCTCAGGATAGAAATGTCAATTACTCAAGGACACAAGTTAAAGGAGGGGGGTGGGGGGTGGAATTTAAAGGAGATGTGAGTGGAAAGTTTTTGTTTTACACAGAATGTAAGTGCCTAGAATGCACTGTCTAATGAGGTGGTAGAAATGGATATAATAACTACATTTGAGGTATTTTGACAGATACATGAATAGGCAGAGAATAGAGGGATTACATGGAAGCAAAAATTATTTAGTTTAGAAAGGTGTCATGTGTCAGCGCAAGCTTGCTGGGCTGAAGGACCTGGTCCTGTGCTGTCCTGTTCTTTGGTCTAGATTTTAAAAACATAGACCGTGAGATTCAGATGGCAAAGTTTCTTTCTACAAAGAAAGCTGTCATCAGACTTTCGAATGGAACCATCATATTAAGCTGATCTTTCCTTCCACCCCTATCTATAACTGCAACACTATTCTGCACCCTCTCCTTCTCCTGTATGCACTCTTTGAGCAGTATATTTTGTCTGTATAGCACACAAGAAACAATACTGCTCATATTTCTCAATACACGTGATGATTAAAAAAATAACAGAACCCCTACAGTGCCATTTAGCCCACTGAGTCTGCATGGACTAAAATCCACCCAGCCCTATTCCCGCAACCCCACATACTTACCCCGCATGATCAATCAACCTAACCTACACATCTTTGGACTGTGGGAGAAAACTGAGGTACCTAGAGGAAACCCACGCAGACACAGGGAGAAAGTGCAACTGCACAGTGACCCGAAGCTGGAATTGAACCTGGGTCCCCGGCGCTGAGGCAACAGTGCTAACCACGGTGCTACCCTGAAGTTTCAAGTTGACTTAGTAGTGTCACGAATAGGCTTACATTAACAGTGCAATGAAGTTACTGTGAAAATCCCCTATCAGATGCTTGTTCAGATACACAGAGAGAATTTAACATGGACAATGCATCCAGTCTGCACATCTTTCGGACTGTGGAAAGAAATTGGAACACCTGGAGGAAACCCACAGAGGCATGGGGAAAATGTGCAAAATCCACACAGATAGTGACCATAGGCTGGAATTGAATCCAGGTTTCTGGTACCATAAAGCAGCAGTGCTAACCCCACTGTGCCAGTGAACCAAATCAAAGTAAAGGTTCAGCAGCCTAAAACATTCGCTTGGTGCACAGCTTGGTACGGCTCCTGCTCTGACCAAGACCGCAAGAACTATAAAGACTTTTCAAAGAAACTACCATATATTAAGCAGACCTTTCACTACACCCTGCCTATGATTGTAACACTAAATCCTGCGTCTCTCCTTCCCTATGAACTGTATAGCACACTGAGTGACAGGGCAAGTAAACGAAAGAGAGAGAGCAGGACGGTGTGTGAGACCCAGAGAGAGAGAGTGTGGGACGGTGTGTGTGACAGAGAGAGAGAGAGAGAGAGAGAGAGAGAGAGAGAGAGAGTTGTGTGTGGGGGACGGTGTGTGGACCCAGAGAGAGAGAGACGGTTGTGTGCGACAGAGACAGAGTGTGCGGGACGGTGTGTGTGACAGAGAGAGAGAGAGAGAGAGAGAGAGAGAGAGAGAGTGTGCGGGACGTGTGTGTGACAGAGAGAGAGAGAGAGAGAGAGAGTGTGTGCGGGACGTGTGTGTGACAGAGAGAGAGAGAGAGTGTGTGCGGGAGTGTGTGTGACAGAGAGAGAGAGAGTGCGTGGGACGGTGTGTGTGAGTGAGACGTGTGTGTGACAGAGAGAGAGAGAGAGTGAGTGTGCGGACGGTGTGTGTGACGAGAGAGAGAGAGTGTGTGTGTGACGACAGAGAGAGAGAGAGGAGTGTGGGACAGTGTGTGTGACAGAGAGAGAGAGAGTGTGTGGGACGGTGTGTGTGACAGAGAGAGAGAGAGTGAGTGTGTGGGACGAGAGAAGAGAGAGAGTGAGTGTGTGGGACGGTGTGTTGACAGAGAGAGAGAGTGAGTGAAGTGAGTGTGGGCGGTGTGTGTGACAGAGAGAGAGAGAGAGAGAGAGTGAGTGTGTGGGACGGTGTGTGTGACAGAGAGAGAGAGAGAGTGAGTGTGGTGTGTGTGGAGAGAGAGAGAGAGAGTGAGTGTGTGGGACGGTGTGTGTGTGACAGAGAGAGAGAGAGAGAGAGAGTGTGTGGGACGGTGTGTGTGACAGAGAGAGAGAGAGAGAGAGTGAGTGTGTGGGACGGTGTGTGTGACAGAGAGAGAGAGAGAGAGAGAGAGTGTGTGGGACGGTGTGTGTGACAGAGAGAGAGAGAGAGAGAGTGTGTGTGGGACGGTGTGTGTGACAGAGAGAGAGAGAGAGAGAGTGAGTGTGTGGGACGGTGTGTGTGACAGAGAGAGAGAGAGAGAGAGTGTGGTGGACGGTGTGTGTGACAGAGAGAGAGAGAGAGAGGTGTGTGTGACAGAGAGAGAGAGAGAGAGAGTGAGTGTGTGTGACGGTGTGTGTGACAGAGAGAGAGAGAGAGTGAGTGTGTGGGACGGTGTGTGACAGAGAGAGAGAGAGAGAGATGTGACGGTGTGTGTGACAGAGAGAGAGAGAGAGAGTGAGTGTGTGGGACGGTGTGTGTGACAGAGAGAGAGAGAGAGAGAGTGAGTGTGTGACGGTGTGTGTGACAGAGAGAGAGAGAGAGAGAGTGAGTGTGTGGTGTGTGTGACAGAGAGAGAGAGAGAGAGAGAGTGTGTGTGCGGTGTGTGAGAGAGAGAGAGAGAGAGTGTGTGACGGTGTGTGTGACAGAGAGAGAGAGAGAGAGAGAGAGAGTGTGTGTGTGACGTGTGTGTGACAGAGAGAGAGAGAGAGTGAGTGTGTGGGACGGTGTGTGTGACAGAGAGAGAGAGAGAGAGAGAGTGACGGACGGTGTGGGACAGAGAGAGAGATGAGTGTGGGGGACGGTGTGTGACAGAGAGAGAGAGAGAGCCAGACAGTCTGTGTGTGACAGAGAGAGAGAGAGAGTGTGACCCGGTGTGTGTGACAGAGAGAGAGAGTGAGTGTGGGACGGTAGAGAGAGAGAGTGAGTGTGTGGGACGGACAGAGAGAGATGGGACAGAGAGTGAGTGTGTGGGACGGTGTGTGACTGTGTGTGTGGGAGAGAGAGAGAGAGAGATGGTTTATGAGTGAGTAAGAGTGAACCTTACCAGGGTCAGGGCCACCTCCAGCATGGGCGCCAGAGCCAGGGTGCCATGGAAGAGCGGGACACAGTCCACGAAGAGGACCGGCTGGCCGTCCTTCCTCTTGTGCTTCTCCACCACCAGGATGCCGTTGACGGCGCAGTGCGGGTACTTGGCGGCGTGGAGCAGCATCTTGCAGTAAGCCTGGGTGGTCAGCCTGAACAGAGTCATGGCCGCGGGGCTGGCGGAGGCCCAAAGGCGGCCGCAGGCCGGAGGAAACCCACCCTCAGTGTCGGCCCTGCCCGCTGCGGGCCGCGGGGAGCCTGGCACTGGGACTGGAGCCGGGGCCTCTCTCTCTCTCGCTGTCTCTCTCTCTGCCGGACTCACTCCACTCGCTGCCCCGCTCCCAGTCTCTCTCACATCCCCCAGGCTCCACACCGGGATCCAGGCCCACTTACCGGCACCGCCGCAAACTGAAACTCGGTCGCAAACTGTCACAAAGAGCCGAAGGCTTCATCGCCCTTTAACATTTCAGAGGGGCGGGGCCAATTGTGATAGACCAATGGAATTAAAGTGCCTATTTAGATCGACCAATAGAATCAAAGGGTCTATTTTGAGGCACCAATAGAATTAAATAGCCTATTTGGATGGACCAATAGTATTGAAGTCCCAATTTACATCAACCAATTAAGTTAGCGAGCCTATTCCAATGAACCAATAGGATTAGAGAGCCTATTTTGATAAACCAATAGGATTAGAGCGCCTATTCCGGTAAACCATTAAGATTAGAGCGCCTACTCTGATGAACCAATAGGATTAGAGTGCGTATTCCGATAAACCAATAGAATTAGAGTGCGTATTCTGATAAACCAATAGAGCTAGAAGAATATGTTCTGATCAACCAATAGAATTACAGGACCTATTTTAATGGATTTAAGGGTCTCGTTTGATGAACCATTAGAATTAGAGTGCATATTCCACTGGACCAATAGAATTAAAGAACCTATTCTGATGGCCCAATATGATTAAATAGTCGATTTTAATTGATCAATAGGATTGAAGGTTTTTTTTGACGATCCAATAGAATTGGAGTGCTCAAACTGATGGATCAATAAGATTGAAGGGCAAGCCAAGAGAATTAGAGGGACTTCCCAATAAAATTGAAGGGCCTATTACAATGAACTTGTAGAATTGCAGCCCTAATTTGGAAGACTAATCGGATTGGAGTGTCTATTTTAATGAAACAAGACTCAAGGTTCTATTGTGGTAAACCAGTGGGATTGGAAGGACTATTTTGATAGAGCAATAAGATTGAATGGCCAATTTTGGAACAATAAGTTGAAGGTTCTATTTTTATTAACCTAAAAAGATTAGCAGGTCTGTTTTTGATGAACAAACAGCATTTGAGGGTTTATTTTTGTGAACCAATAGAATTGGAAGGGCAATCTTGATGATCAATAAGCGACAACTAACTATTTCAATAAACAGCAAGGCACCATTTCGATGGACCAATGAACTACCTTGGTGGGCGAATGGAGGGCTGCCCCTTTTAATTTGTCCCTAAATTAATTTGAGTTTGTTTACTTGTTTGGCATGCAAAAGAGCACCTTGATGGATGAAAATAACTTTTGGAAGATCATAGAATCTTTACAGTGCAGAAGGAGGTCATTCGGCCCATAGATTCTGCACTGACCACAATCCCACTCAGGCTCAATTCCTGTTACTCCACATAACCACAATTTGTAACCCCATGGCCTGACATATACGCCACTCTACCATTACCATCAAGACAGGGGGTCAACCTTGTTCAATGAAGAGTACAAAAGGGAATGCCAGAAGCAGCACCAGGCATAAATAAAAATGAGGTGACAATCTGGTGAAACTGTCAAACAGCATAAGCAGCAAGTGATAGATAGTGCTAAGCAGTTCTACAGCCAATGAATCCGATCTAAACTCTGCAATCCTGCCACATGCAGCCATGAATAGTGGGCAAGAAAACAGCTCAATGGGGAAGGAGGCTCCACAAATATACCAATTTTCAATGATGTGGGAACCTGACAATCAATGCTAATGATAAGGATCAAGAATTTGTTACAATCTTCAGCCAGAAGTGCCAAATGGATGCTCCATCTTGGCCTCCTCCACAAGTCCCCAGCATCACAAATGCCAAGCTTCAGCCAATTCAATTCACTTCACATGATATCAAAAATTGGCAGAGAGCATTTGATACTGTAAAGATTATGGGCTCTGACAATATTCCAGCAATAGTAATGAGGATGTGGACTCTAGAACTTGCTATGCCTCTAGCCAGGCTGTTCCAGAACAGCTATAACACTGGGTAGCTATCAGGAATGTGGGAAATTGCCCCATGTATGTCCTGTAGACAAAAATGCATGAAAAATCTGGTATGGCTAATTATATCCCTTTCAGTCAACCTCTATCATCTATAAAGTGATGGAAGACGTCATCAACAATGCTTACAAATGGCATTTTATTTGCAATAACTTGTTCCGTGGATGCTCAGTTTTGGATTCTGAGAGGGTCATTCCGCTCCTGGCCTCATTCCAGCCTTGGTCCAAACATGGACTGAAGGACTGAATTCAAGTGGTGATGTAAGGATGACTGCCTTTGATATCAAGTCTGCATTTGGCAGAATGTGGCATCAAGGTGTCCTAGTAAAATTTGAATCAATGTGAATTAGGGAAAAATTCTCCACTGGTTGGAGTCATACTTACCACGAAGTTATTTGAGGTCAATCACCTCAGTTTCAAGACATCATTACAGGAATTTCTCAGGGTGGTGTCCTACAATCATAGAATTGCTACAGTGCAATACAGGCCATTGGGCCCAAGTCTGCACCAATTCTCTGACAGAGTATCTTTCCCAGACCCCCAAGCCCTTAACTCCACATATTTCCCATGACTAATCCATCTAACCTGCACATCTTTGGACTGTAGGAAGAAAACAAAGCACCCATAGGAAACCCATGTGGACAGAACGTGTAAACTCCACACAGATTATGATTAACCTCAGGAGCCTGGAGCTGCAAGGCAGCAGTGCTAATGACTGTGCCACTATGCTGCCCATTTTCAGCTGCTTCATCAATAACCTTCCTTTCATCATCAGTTCAGAAGTAGGGATATTCATTGATATTGAACAATTTTCAGCAACTCTTCAGATACTAAAGAAGTTAATGTCTAAATGTGAAAAGTTCTACAATATCCAGGCTTGGGCTGACAAGTGACAAGTAACAATTGCACCTCACAAATGCCACACGATGACTATCTCCAACAAGAGAGAATCTATATCACTCCTTGACAATGGTAACATCCTAGAGGGTTGCCATTTACTAGAAACTGAACTGGACTGACCATCCGAATACTGTGCCTACAAGAGCAAATCAGAGATTAGGAATTGGATGATGAGTAACTCACCTCCTAACTCCTCAGAATCTGTCCACCATGTACAAGGCATAAGTCAGGAGTATGATTGAATGCTCTCCATTTGCCTGGATGAGCACAGCTACAACAACACTCAAGAAGCTCAGCACCATTCAGGGCAAAGCAGTTCACTTGATTGATGTACCATGCACAAACTCCATCATCGATGAACAGTGCAGCTGTGTGTACTATTCAGAAGATGCATTACTGGAACACACCAAGGTTCCTTAGACAGCATCTTTTAAACCCATGACTGCTACTACCTAGAAGGACAAAGTCAGCATCACTTAGGAACACCACTACCTGGATGTACCCCTCCAAGCCATTCACCATTCTGACTTGGAAATATATCACTGTTCCTTCACTCGCACTGAATCAGAATCCTGGGGCTTCCTCCCTATCAGCACTGCAAGTCTACCTTTGCCATAGGTTCAAGAAGGCAGCTCACCATAACATTCTCAAGGACAATTCGGAATGGGAAATAAATGCTGGCTTAGCCAGCGGTGTCAACATCCCATGAATGAATTTTTAAAAATCCTATTTCCAGGGCTTCAATACAAAACCTAATCTTCATTTAGCTGGTAAGCTGTGAAGTCAACACAGTTCCCTGGGAGAACATCTGCTTTTTATCACTGCCTAATTACAGACTCATTGTAGCCAGGTTCTCTTTAAGTTTCTGCCAAGGATTTTCTAAAATGTAGAAAACAATCCTTGGAAACTAAATAAAGGATTTGAGTTTTCCAGAACTGCCATCCTTCATAAAAACAGATGTTCCAATGAACTCAGCCAGTTAGTACAATCCAGAGACATCCTACAGCAGTTTTTATAATTGGCTTGCTCTCACTAATTTCGGCACGTAGTGAACCACAAATAGCTCATCTAAGCCAGCCCAATTAACACAGTGTAGCTCAGTGATAGTTACAATGTGGCTCAAAGCATTTGTGACCCGCCTGCCTCCTCGTCATATTTTTGTTGTGGCCAAATCCTTGCTTTGCATACATGATACAGCTGGAGGGGCTATCTCAATAATTTCAATCCTTGACATCTCTGCATACAGAATCCCTACAGTAAGAAGTCTCACAACACCAGGTTAAAGTCCAACAGATTTATTTAGTAGCACAAGCCAGAAGCTTTCGGAGCACTGCCCTTTCATCAGGTGAGCGGGAATACTGTTCACAAACAGGGCGCATAAAGACACAAACTCAATTTACAAAATAATTATGTTGCACTATACAAGTGCCGGACAATGACCATTTCCCAAAGAGATATTCTCCCCTTGACGTTCAATGTCTTTATCATCCCTGATTCTCTCACTATCATGCAGTTACCACTGACCAGGAACTGAACTGAAGTGCTGGTTATAACAACAAACCTGAGGCTGGGCATTCTTCAGCAATAATCTTACCTCTTAATTCCCCATATCCTATTCATCATCTACAAGGCACAAGTCAGAAGTGTGATGGAATACCTTCACTTGCCTAGATGAATGCAGCTCCAATGTCAAGAAGCTAGATGGCATCCTTGGCAAATCAACCCACTTGATTGGCACCCCCCCTCCACAATGTTGATGCAGAGTAGCAGTTGGATTTGTGATACTTATGGTGGGAAGGATATACCTGGGCAATTTTCCACTTTGTTATTGGATGCCAGGGTTGTAGCTACTTTGGAACCCCTTGGTTGGAGTGCAGCTAATTCTGATGCACAAGTCTTCAGTATTACAATTGTCAGGTGTTAAGAACACGACTGATGGTTAATGTTGGATTATTCCAATTCCTGGAAGAGAAACTTGAAGCAATCACCCTCAACTGAATTTTGCAATTTGACATAATGTGAGGAAGGGTTTGAAAGGGTTGGTATAATGGCACAGTGCCAGGGACCCGGGTTTGATTTTCGACTTTGGTCATTACCTGTGTGGAGTCTGCATGTTCTCCCAGTGTCTGCATGGATTTCCTCCGGGTTCTCTGGTTTCCTCCACAGTCCAAAAGATGTGCTTGTTAGGTACATTGTCCATTCTAAGTTCTCCCTCTCGAACAGACACCACAGTGTGGCCACTAGGGAATTTTCACAGCAACTTCATTATAGTGTTAATGTAAGCCTATTTGTGACACTCATAAATAAACTTAAATCTCAGAGAATGCTGTAATAAATGTTTTGTGATGATTTTAAATAAAATAAGTGTTATTAAGCAAAAAGCCCAGTAAAATAAACTAGAAGTGTCCTTAAATAAGACAATGCTATCCACAGTGTCTCTAATATTATTTAGTACTAAGACCCATTATTTCACTATCTTGAGAGCTAATTGTTCCCAAGCAATCCACAACATCTTACAGATTTTTAAATGCAACAACAATAAAATCCAGTAACCATTACCACACCAGGCAATTAAATCCCTTTGGTGTTTGCTTCTGAGGTAAAGCAAATCTCTCAAAACATGCTCCCTTCACAGACTAGCTTGCTGAATTAAACAGTTATTCCTGCTGTGGCTGAGGTTGATGGCATTTGTTTGATATTCTGATGCAACATTTTTACCTTTTGATCTTCCCTTATCTGAACTAAACTCTTCCAATGTCAAACTTAACAACTTCACTTTATGAGTCTGTTTTTTTGAGTGTAAACACAAAGTTCACACCTACACTGGAATTCTATGCTTTGCCTTTCACGGGAATTGGAGCGGGCAAGTGGTGACAATGTGAAAGTCCATTGACCTCAGACGAAACTTTATGTTTCGGGACAAGCAAAGCTGTAAAATTCTGCCCCTTGTTTTCTCCTTTGAACATCTAACCCCTTATTCAAACCCTTTCTGTAACAATCCCCATTATTATCAGCTTGCCTTAGATAAACATCTGTTTGCAGTGTTACTCGGCTCACCAATATATCAAAAGCACTAATTTCATTAACATAATCAGACTGTTCCTGCCTTTAAACAGCTTACATTTTTCAATAGTTTTTAAAAATTTATTGCCAGAAAATATCATTCCAATTTATTGAATATCTCTCCCCATTTTTAGAAATTAAGTCTCATAATTAAGAAAGATGGTTTCATTTGACAATCATTTCCAGCTATTTCCAACTGATATGCAATCACATTATGCAAGTAATGCATTTAGATGAAGATGTACCTCAAACATTTGTTGAAAATAAAGCCCATGTCAGTTTTTCCCACCAATCTTCTTCACAATTTGAATCCTCAATGGTACTTCTTCATGCCACATGAAGTTAAATGGTTGAGTGACAGAGTCCATTAAAGCAGTCTGAAATTCCAATCTCAAAGATTTTCCAAAACTCACACTGGATTGCAATCCATATAAATAGTTGTCTTCAATGCATTGTTGGCAACATAAAACTTAGAAATGTTGCAATACTATTGCCAAACCCAATGTTTCCTTCTCAACAGTCAAATATTTCGTTTGATGATAATGTAACTTTCTTCAAAAGTATCCCACAGACCTTTTGATACCTACATTTTCTTGTAATAACACATCGCCAATGCCAATATTACTTGCATCAACAGCTAGCTTAAGCTGGCATAATTCAATGAGGTCACTTTTACCATCTGTTTACAGAGTCCATATACATTGTGTAAGAGGATATCTCACATGGGTCCAGAGACACAGTATATGGGGATAACTCACATTGGGTCCACACGTATAGTATATAGGGATATCTCCCACAGGGCCCATACACACAGTGTATCGGGATATCTCATGGTCCATATATACAGTGCATGGGGATATCTTATATTCAGTCCATATACACTGTATGGGAAGATCTCACATTCGGTCCACATACACATTATATGATGGCATTTCCGTTGGGTCCATAAACATATTGTATGGGGATATTTCACATTCAGTTCACATATACAGTGTGTGGGGACCTCTGACACTAGGTCTACATACACAGTGTATGGGGATATCTGACACTGGGTCTATATACACAATGTATGGGGAAATCTGATACTGGGTCTATATACAGATTGTTTGGGGATATCTCACATTGGGTCTATATACACAGTGTATGGAGATATCTGACACTGGCCTATATACGGTGTATGGTGATATCTGACTCTGGGTCTATATAGACAGTGTATGGAGATATCTGACACTGGGTGTATAATACAGTGTATGGTGATATCTGACACTGGGTCTATATACAGTGTATGGAGATATCTGACATTGGGTCTATATACAGTGTATGGTGATATCTGACACTGGGTCTATTTATAACATATGGTGATATCTGACACTGGGTGTATAATAGTGTATGGCGATGGGTCTATATACAGTGTATGGTGATATCTGACACTGGGTCTATTTATAACATATGGTGATATCTGACACTGGGTGTATAATAGTGTATGGAGATATCTGACACTGGTCTATATACAGATTGTGTGGAGATATCTGACACTGGTCTATATACAGATTGTATGGAGATATCTGACACTGGGTCTATATACAATGTAAGAGATATCTGACACTGGGTCTATATACAGTGTTTGGAGATATCTGACACTGGTCTATATACAGTGTATGGTGATATCTGACACTGGATCTATATACAGTGTGTGGTGATATCTGACACTGGTCTATATAGACAGTGTTTGGTGATATCTGACACTGGTCTATATACAGTGTATGGTGATATCTGACACTGGGTCTATATACAGTGTATGGTGATATCTGGCACTGGTCTATATAGACAGTGTATGGTGATATCTGACACTGGTCTATATAGACAGTGTATGGTGATATCTGACACTGGGTCTATATACAGTGTATGGTGATATCTGACACTGGTCTATATAGACAGTGTATGGTGATATCTGACACTGGTCTATATAGACAGTGTATGGTGATATCTGACACTGGGTCTATATACAGTGTATGGTGATATCTGACACTGGATCTATATACAGTGTATGGTGATATCTGACACTGGGTGTATAATAGTGTATGGAGATATCTGACACTGGTCTATATACAGATTGTGTGGAGATATCTGACACTGGTCTATATACAGATTGTATGGAGATATCTAACACTGGGTCTATATACAATGTAAGAGATATCTGACACTGGGTCTATATACAGTGTATGGAGATATCTGACACTGGTCTATATACAGTGTATGGTGATATCTGACACTGGGTCTATATACAGTGTATGGTGATATCTGGCACTGGTCTATATAGACAGTGTATGGTGATATCTGACACTGGTCTATATAGACAGTGTATGGTGATATCTGACACTGGGTCTATATACAGTGTATGGTGATATCTGACACTGGTCTATATAGACAGTGTATGGTGATATCTGACACTGGGCTATATAGACAGTGTATGGTGATATCTGACACTGGGTCTATATACAGTGTATGGTGATATCTGACACTGGTCTATATAGACAGTGTATGGTGATATCTGACACTGGTCTATATAGACAGTGTATGGTGATATCTGACACTGGGTCTATATACAGTGTATGGTGATATCTGACACTGGTCTATATAGACAGTGAATGGTGATATCTGACACTGGTCTATATAGACAGTGAATGGTGATATCTGACACTGGTCTATATAGACAGTGTATGGTGATATCTGACACTGGGTCTATATACAGTGTATGGTGATATCTGACACTGGTCTATATCCACAATGTATGGGGATCTCTAACACTGGGTGGATTTGCTCCTCCTGCTGGTTGGGATTGGGATACACACCCTCTCGCCCAGCTGGCTGTGCGCAGGCGCGGGGATGACATCCGGCGGCGCTGCGTCAGTTCCGCTCTCTCCCTCTCTCTCCGGGTGTCTGTGCGATCCAGTTGCAGAGTGAGTGTCCTTGTGCTCCGGGAGGGTGGGGATTGGGTGCGGTTCTCCTCAGGGTGGGGGGACAGCGGGGGTGGAGAAGAGCCCGGCTCCCCTTTACCCCCTGCCGGCAGCGGCTGTCCCGCTTCCTGTGGCCCCATGGATCCTCCCGGAGTCGGCCCCGGGACGGCCTGACCTTGGCGGGGGCTCCGCCGGGGCCTGGGCCCTGGACTCCCTGACAGAGAGGGGGGGGGGGGGGGGAAGGAAATGGGATGAGGGAAGGGATAGGGAGGTCTCTCAGGCCCTCCTTTCCACCCCCCCCCCCCTTGGTAAGAGCAGAGGGGAGTCGTTGGGCAGTCCCATTACCTCCCCCCATAATGTCTAAAAGCAGGAAGTAACTGTGCAGCTTTCAGCACAGTGTAAAAATAAGCCATTCAGGATCGAGGATGAGGAAGAACCCCTTCACTCAGAGGGCTGTGAACCTGTGGAATTCTCTACCACAGAAAGCTGTTGGGGGCCAGTTTGTTAGATAGGTTCAAGAGGGAGCTGGATGTACTCCTTATGGCTAAAGGGACCAAGGAATATGGAGAGAAAGTGGGAGTGGGGTAGTGCAAGTGTACAGTCAGCCATGATCATATTGAATTGTGGCATTGGCTTGAAGGACCAAATAGCTTACTCCTATATATATTTTCTAGTTTCTAATGATGGGTTGCGGGGGGAGGGAATCACTGTGCATAGCATGTCCTCACCCCAGCCTGTGCTAGATTACTTTGCAAAAACATCTTATTTATGTCACAATTAAACCTACATTAACATTGCATTGAAGTTATTCTGAAAAATACCTGAGTCGCCACACTCCAGTGCCTGTTTGGGTATATTGAAGGAGAATTTAGCATAGCCAATGCACCTGACTCCCATATTTTTTGGACTGTGGGAGGAAACTGGAGCACCTAGAGGAAACCCATGCAGACATGGGGAGAATGTGTGGACCCCACACGTATGGTGACCCAAAGCTGGGAATTGAATCTGGGTCTCTGGTGTTTTGAGGCTGCAGTGTTAACCACTGTCACTGAGCAGCCACCTTAACCCCTCAGGGAATTACTTTTCAAACCTTGATTCCTGTGAATCTTGATATGTACTTTAGATGAAAAGGAGGAACAAGTGATGGGCTTCTGTAACACCACTGGATGTGTCTTTCACTGATTTGCACAAATACAGTTGCATTGTTTAAGGTTGAATTTGATATCATCTGCATGAAAATATCAAGTTCCCTTACCAACTGTGGGGAGGGGGACACATTTGCAAAATTCTCAAGTGCCAGGTTATCCATGTAGGATTGGTTGATTAGCTGGTTAGAATAGTCAATATGGCTGAGGGTTCCAAATTGTGTTTTATCAAATTGGCACAACTGCAGCCTTTCAATTGAAGTATCTCTGAACATTGAGAATGTTGCCTGGAGTGCAGTTGCTTGCAAGGGAGTGATGCCTGATTGTAATTCAGTTGCCTGTCTTTTCCTTGCACTTTGGCTGGTTAAATCAGGGTGAATGGGTTCCTCTCCAAGCTAATTTATTTGAAAGAAGGGACTGAGCTAAATATTCTTTTTCCAAATCCGATTTGGGTTTTTAATGATCCCTTTCTATGCTAATTTGTTCCAAGCACTGCCTATCTGAAAATATTTATGCTGGATATTAGTAGATATCTTATTTAAAAATAAATTGTGCTCCTTAGTGACTTGAAGCTAATCTGATGTTGACTGCATTTCCACAGTGAGATTATTTGGATGTTAGCGTTTGCAAATCTTGTTTCACTTTTAGAATAATTAGGCTAGCAGATAAGTTGGAGTTTCGCAGGGTAATAATGCAATGTTCTGTTGCCAAGATTTGAAGAATTAATGGAGGTATTTTGAACCTTGAAGTATACTCCAGCTTTGCATGATTAGCAGTCATGGCATTTTTACCATTCCAATCTTTTGGTGGTGTGTCATAGTTAAACTGCAATGGTAATCAATTCTATTTTTAATAGTTGGAAATATTCATTCTATTCAGTTTGAATTTCCCTACAGATTCTGTTGACACTCTTTATTAGTTCTCTGTAGGGGTCATATTCTCGATAAATTCTCAGTCTGGGTCATAAAGACAGGAATAGGCCATTCAACAACTTGGACAGGTAAATTACAGTTCCAGTCAGTAGTACTGTCTGCATCCTTGCTTCCGTCAATAATAAACTAATAATAACCAAATACTTCCTCTTCTCTGTTCAATTGTTGCTTATTTGTTGCTGGAATGCATTCTACACCTGCATTTTGTATAGTTGCCTTGCATGGTGGAATATTCTACCTACAGAATTTTTTAGTTTAGATTCTGTTCATTTCTTGTCTAGTCAACGTTTGAACTTCCATGTGTCTATTTGAATTAATTATAGATAAATCAGGGAGGTGAAACTATAGGATGGAATCTTTGTTCTAGTTTATTACAGTAGATTTTTTGAGAAAATAATTATTCTGGGTGTGGCCACCTAACTGGGTTGATTAAAAAATGCCCACAATATATTTTCAAATGTGTCCTTCTGAAGTTATTCTGCAAGGTCATACTGGGTATTGTCCAGTCAGCTCTGCACCAAGCATGTGCCCCAACATAAGATACCCTACAAGAATTGCTTTTATTGATCTGAATACTTATGCAGGTTATATTTTTGTGTATTTGCATATTGTCACTTTGCTATGCAATTATTATTACTAATATGCAGTCATGCTGTTCACCCCCTCACTAAACTAAGGAAGGTTAGAGTCAAGGAAGTGTTTGCCCTGTAGTTGGGCTGTGGGAGATTCCACTGTCTGTTTTAAAACCTCCCACACTATCAATATTGCTTATCTCATTAGAAATGATTAGTATGTGTTAACAATTCATTTTGAGTCTTCCCAATCTTACAACTTTTCATAAGGAAAATTAAGATGTTCAATTATCCCTGTGTTTTTGATTGAAGTTTATAATTCCAAAGGTGACTGGATTCATCTGATAAATCCACTTTGTTTTGCTAGTAGCTGTTCATCTCTGAAGATTGCCCTTTTGTATTTTTTCTGAAAGTGATCAAATTAGAACTTTGACCCTGCTCATGAATCATCAAAGCTTTGGTGTTTGCCACTTCTGCCACATGCTGTGCTAAATGTTCGTAGGCATTGAATTTCTAAACATTTTTTTTAAATGTCCAATTGAATCAAATCAAGTCCAATTCAGAGTCTCAGCAAGTTGAGACGTTCCTGATTCAAGCTGACAAGACAGGACTCTCACCACCTGTCTTGGCCTTGATCCAAGCTGATTGGAATAGGCATTGCACCTCCTTCAAGGCTCGTTCTCATTTGCATCTTAGCCAAAAGGCCGAGATGCCGCTTTAAAAAATTGCTTAGATGAAACTAAAATGTAACCAATAACTTCAACCAAGTATAGCATGTTGATACTACAGTTGATCTTAACCACAATGTTACCAATGGGAGTCACATGGTTCTGACGAATGTGCTTTGTTAATCCATTGCAGGATGTTGGCTTCCAGGGCCCTGAGTCTCGTCACCAAGCGTGCACTTTCTACTTCTGTTTGCATGCGAGGACAAGGTGAGTAGCAAATTATCTGTGGTTAGTGGTTCTAAATTCTAGTGCTGAGTTAAAGTGCTGGTCTAATTTTGACTGATTACATGTTTTAAATCTCTAGTGGCCTAATGGTATTATCTTTAGACTATTAATCCAGAAACTCAGCTAATAGAACATAGAACATAACAGCACAGAACAGGCCCTTCGGCCTTCGATGTTGCGCCGACCAATATAAAAAGCAATGCCCCTCCAAACTAAACCATTCCCTTCTCTTCCATATACTTATCAACTAACCTCTTAAACGCCACCAAACTTGGCGCATCTACAACTGCTGCAGGCAGGGCATTCCACTCCCGAACCACCCTTTGGGTAAAGAACCTACCTCTGATATCCGTCCTATAACTATCACCCCTTAATTTAAAGCTGTGTCCCCTCGTGCTAGCTTTCTCCATCCTAGGAAAAAGGCTATCACTGTCCACCCTATCTAAACCTCTAATCATCTTATATGTTTCGATTAGGTCCCCTCTTAGCCGCCTCCTTTCTAACGAAAACAACCTCAAATCCCTCAGCCTCTCTTCATAAGACCTGCCCTCCATACCAGGCAACATCCTGGTAAACCTCCTCTGTACCCTCTCCAATGCCTCCACATCTTTCTTATAATGTGGGGACCAGAACTGCACACAATACTCCAAGTGCGGCCGCACTAGAGTTTTGTACAGTTGCAACATGACGTTGCGGCTCCGAAATTCAATCCCTCTACCAATAAAAGCCAAGACTCCATATGCCTTCCTAACAACCTTCTCGACCTGACTGCCTACTTTCAGGGATCTATGCACATACACACCAAGATCCCTCTGTTCATCTAGACTACTAAGAATCCTACCATTTGCCCTATACTCTACACATTTATTATTTCTGCCATAGTGCATTACCTCACACTTTTCCACATTAAACTCCATTTGCCACCTCTCGGCCCAGCTCTGCAACTTGTCGAAGTCCCTCTGTTCTGGGGACCCAGATTCAAATCCTGCCCTGGCATATCATGGAATTTGGTTCCCATGTCCCACAAATGAATGCTGTTTCTTAGTCTTATTGCATGATTATGGTCTTATTAGTGTAGCGTTAGATGTTTATGCAATGAATCAATTTGTTTGGTTTTCATGACAATGTATCATTGAGTTAGCACCTTACAATGGATGACCTTTCGTAGTTTTTGTCATATTTCGTTGAACTTCTCAATGAAAATTTAAATTAAAACTATTCGCAATATATTGTAATATTTCTTGTTCCACTTTGGATCAGTGACAGATATTTTGCACCAAAATCAGTCTAAATACATCTATGCGTAAACATTTGAAGATAATGTTGAAACTAACTCAAAAGCTTTTTTGTCCTTAATTCAAGGATAAATATGCTTATCTAACTTTATTTAGTCAAAACTTGTATACTGCATGAGTGCTGTCCTGGTGAATAATTGCGATGTTAAAGGATGGGGATAAATTAATCCATAGAATCCCTACTGTGCAGGAGGGGGTTATTGGGCCCACCAAGATTGCACCAACTCTCCCACAGAGCATCTCTCCAAGTGTCCCTTTCTCCATGGCTAATCCACCTAACCACACATCTTTTAAGTTTGAAAGGTGGTTTGATTTGGAAAAGGATGACATGAACACTCCTAATCTCTATAGCAGCAGTATCAATTTGGAGTCAGTGTATCCTCTTAATTGTTTTAAATTGGGTGAATGATTTGTTTAAATATGCTATCTTTTTTTGTACAGTTATGCAACTTACAGGGATCAACTTTTGAATTTTTGCTTTGATTTATTGTCACATGTATTAGTGTACAGTGGGAAGCATTGTTTCTTGTGCACTATACAGACAAAGCCATTCATAGAGAAGGAAAGAAGAGAGTATATTATGTGGGTAAAAAATAGAATTAGAATGTATGCTGGAGACAACATGCAAGAAAGTTGTCATTATGTGCCATATGCATCCTCTGTGGAAACTTTGGGTTGCTATACAGGCAAGCAGCTAGGAGCTGACACTGAGAATAGAACCTATAGTACTATTAACATTGCTCACCTCTACCACATGCCCAGATCATGTCCTAACCCTAAGTATGAGTGTCTCATGTTAATCACCCCGTGGTACTTGTCTAAAGGAAGTTGTTCCCCGAACAATGTAAAATAATACTACTATATACATGAGGACAAGAAAGGCCACTGAGCTCAAGCCCATTGTTATTTTAACTCTCTGCAACTAAACTTCCATCTGTACTTGGCATGTCTCTAATCATTTTGTCCCTAATAATTCACCTGCTAAATGTTCAGAGCTTTCCAGTTTAAAATGTATTTTCACTAATTTAATTTGACTTTGATTTGAGGTAAAATTCCAGCTTTCTTGTTTGTACTGTTTAATCTTTCATGCAACTTGTTGAGTTTCACCTTTCATTTCAGGCCTTGAGCTTGTATGATCATTAAACCTTATTGGTCACTTTTATAATTTCAGTCAGTTTATAGTTATGGACCTTATTTGCACCACGTGAACGCCTCAGTGCTTTTGTCAGCACTGTACACAGAAATGAATCAATTGTCCAAATGTGATCTGGCAGCAGTATCACAGGCTCAGTGTAACCTCAAGACTCGTACTCTACTGTTTGTTCTATATGCTCCAGCACGTTCCTTTCGACTGTCTTCCACATTGTGCAGACATGAAAATGGATTAGTCTCCCATATTTTGAAGTCACTTTCTCAGTCTGTCTGCCAATTTGGTCCCATTCATTGTTCCAATTTATACAAAATGACAACGTGGAAAGCTTTAAATGTTAAATTTAATTTGGCATTCATGACTAAGCCCTTCAGGAAATTGCTTCGTCTGTCCTATTTTTAGTGTCTTGAGGAAATGCGTGCTTACATTGGAAATCAATATCTGGATCATAAATGTAGACCAGAAGCTTTGGGATTTATGGTCATGTCAAAAAATTCTGATAGCAGGAAAATTTCTAAGTCCATTAACACAGTGTTGTATTTAGAAAAAGTAGGTCTAAGCTAAACTAACCACATTATCTATTAGTTTAACACATAGCCAAAATACATTTGCTAGTCACAGATCACATAGTGCAAATACTTTGAGTAACTGCTTTCAACACAGTTAAACCAAGATTTGCAGAGATTAACCCAAATATTAGTGGATGGAAAGCCACAAGATCTGAAATATGCTCACTGCTGCCTTTTCTTGTGGGTATGTATGCTTGTGTTTTCATTTTATTGCACACTGATGCCATTAAGAAATTTCTCGCCTTTGCAGGTATTGCAAAGATTGACGATTTTTCGCTTTCTGCTTACTACGATCGTAAAGATGAGCCTCTTACTGCTGTTGACTTTGTGGATAAACTGTCTGGAGAGCAGAAATCCCTGAAGGAAAAAGAGAAAAGCTCTTGGGTTTCTCTTTCCAGTGATGAAAAGCTGCAGTGTAAGTAACTGAGATGATGTTGCGTAAATTGTGTGCTGACATTGGACCTGTCTGATTTGGTAGTTGGCCAGAGGGGAGGAAAGAGGATTTGGCGGGGGTGGGGGGAGTGTCACTCAGTAACTTCAAAAGCATTCAAGTTTGCCATTGTTTTCACTGATCCTAGACTGCGTGATAGCTTTGTTGGTGCAAATCACCCCCTGGTGGTTAAATTCTGTAGTAAGAAGTCTGATAACACCAGTTTTAAATCCAACTGATTTATTTGATAGTAAACTCGTAAGCTTTTGACTATGGCCTTCGTCAGGCGAATGAGGTGTTCTAGTCTGTCTAGTCTGATTTATTTGATAGTAAACTCGTAAGCTTTTGACTATGGCCTTCGTCAGGCGAATGAGGTGTTCTAGTCTGTCAAATAAATCAGTTGAATTTAAAACTGGTGTTGTCAGACTTCTTACTGTGTTTACCTCAATCCAACGCTGGCATCTGTACATCATGGCTAAATTCCTGACAGCCAGTTGGTGAAATAGACCTGAGACAATTTTATCAAAATTTTAAATTTATCTGCAAAGCGAAACATTACGAATGCCTAATTCAACCTCACTGGTGTCAATAAATGTCTCTGATTAAGTGTAATCATCCTATGCCCTCCACCTGTATATGTTTAACCTTCATTTATACAATTAACACTCAGCCATGTAACTCTTTGTGAGAGTCTCAAGATTGGCGGGCTAATTGACTGTAGAAGCTTTGTGCCCAAGTTCAATCCTGTCATTGTCTGGCATCATTGTACACACTATGGGAAGATTAATTGGATAATAATTAAGCAGAAACTCTCAGATTTTATTCTACAAATTTTCCAGTCTGGCAGGTGGCCAATCAGCCCATTGTGGCTGTGCTAGCTGTTTTCAAGAACAGTAAGCATTCAGTTTAAGTGCTTCCTTTTCTGTTATGGATTTTACCTCTGCCAGACAATAAGATATAGGAACAGGATTAGGCCATTTGGCCCATCGTTTCATTATCAGCTTAATGAAAATCATCCATACACAAGTTATCTACATATAAAAATCTAATCCATTAACCTATCCTGTAAACAATTTTAAAGGAATATGTTTTCAACTCCCCTCATTCCCTGCAACCTTTGATTCCCTTCCCAATCAAGAACCTATCTACCTTTTGTCTTAAATACTAAAAGACCTGGTCTTCACAGCCTTCTATGGCAATGAATTCCACAGATTCACCACCCTCTGGCTGACGAAGTTCCTTCTCATCTCGGTTCTGAAGTGTTGTCCCTTTTCTTTGAGGCTGTGTCCTAGTATCTTCTAATGGAAACATCTTCCCCACTGACCAACTGAATTCTGCTTATGTCTGTACAGGCTGGAAATTTAAGGTGGTGGCTATCTGATTATATTCCTTTAAAATTGTTTACAGGCTAGGTTAATGAATCAGATATTTTATATCTGGATAACTGTGTGAATGGATGATTTTCATTAAGCTGAGAAGGGGAGAACTATGTCTTTAAATCCAGTTGATCCTTCCCTCCTATTCTTTCCCTGAAGAAAAATAATCAGGTAAGATAGCATTTAATCAAATGTGAAGTTTTTAATTGTCCACAGTACTGTACGGCATGAATGTTACCTCACCAGTTCCCTTTAGGACATGCAGCACGAGGATAATAAGACCATGAAAAATCGAAGTTTGCATAGACCATCCAGCCCTGTTCACTCGTTCAACAAGATTGTGGCTGATGTATGTCACCTTCGCCTTCCTTCATTCTCTCCTTGTCTGTCCCTCCCTCCCCTCAGTTTAAAAAAAAACCTGTAGATCTCAGTCATCAAGTGTACTGATCAATTGAGCATCCAATGATGCAAACCTTCTGAAGACATTTCTCCTTACCTCTGAAGTCTGAAGTGCCCTTTCTCCTGAGACTGTTCTAGACTGCCAGCAAGGGGAACAATTAATTATTGAGCCACTTAAATTTTGTTTTATTTTAATTGATACCTCAGTAAGTATCCTGAACTTCTTGCTTGATGCTTCCTGCTCTCTACCCCCCTGCTTCTTCCCATACACTCCAGACCTCCTCCCCGCTATCTTTGGTTAAATATTTTTCATCACCTTGGATAAGCACTGATAAGTACACAAGTGTTTAAAACCAATTTGCTGCTTACCTTTTGTGGAATCTTTTTAGTTTCATATTTTGATTATTAAAAATGACTTGCATTACGTTCTGTTACTAAAATAATTGTGTGGTGGTATACTTTTAAATTCCACTGCAATTATTTCTTTCTTTACCTTTTTCTCAGGTTCTTTCTCCCTTTTCCCTCCATTACTTGGTTCTAAGAATTAATTTTTGGGAGAAGGTTGTGGATTTCTCCATGGGCTTGTGATACCTCCAAAGTGAAGAGCGCGAGCTGTGAGACAAAATGCAGTTCTTTTCCTATCTCGCCTCTAAGTGCAATTGCATGGCATTTTTATTTTCTAGTAGCCTGGCAAACAAACTGAATAACTCCTAACAGGCAGGTCTATGTGAATGAACTGCTGCCTTTGGAACATACTCATTCTGTAGCAAGTAATGTAACTGCATTTTGCTTTTTGGTTAGAAGCTTAACTTGAAGGGTAGAATGATGCTGTACAAAAGAAGGCCATTTGAGCCATCGTGTCTTCCAGCTCTTTGAAAGAGCTTTGTGATTAGTCCTATTTCCCTGCCTTGCCTCTGTAGCCATGCAAAAATTTTCCCCCTTCATATTTATCCAGTTCCCTTTTGAAAGTTCTTATTGAATTTGCTTCCACCTTGTTTCAGGCAGTGCCTTCCAGGCCATAACGTAGTTTTTAAAAACCTTTTTGTCACTCTTTCTTTTGGCACTTACTGTGTCTTCTGGTTTCTGAACCTTTTGCCATTGGAAATATATACTACTGCCAAATCCTTCTGATTTTGGACACCTATTAAGGCTCCCTAACCACTTGTCTTTCAAAGTTACCATTTTTTAAAATAGGTAGGCTTGAAAAAAAAAGATATTTTTTATTAATTTGGTTTTAATTTTTTTTTTCAGTGTATCGTATTCGCTTTCACCAAAGCTTTGCAGAAATGAACAAATCATCAAGTGAATGGAAAACTGTTCTTGGTGGAGCCCTTTTCGTGGTGGGTTTTACTGGACTAATTGTCTTGTGGCAGAAGATGTTTGGTAAGTGGAATGAGGTTCTTGTGTTAGATGAGAGAAGTTATGTTGAGCCTTGTTAAGGCCACATCTCTCTCACCACACATGCAGCACAACCCCCTATGTTATCTACACTTGAACTGAGTGTTGGGTAACTGCTCCCGGCAGAGAATGTTACGTTGAATCAAGTTGGCTGTCCAAGATGGGTGCAGTTATGTAATTTTAGAAGGGAAAGATTTTGGGTCACATTGTACATTTATATTTATTAATAATGCAAGTAGGCTTACATTAACACTGCAGTGAAGTTACTATGAAAATCCCCTAGTCACTACACTCCAGCGCCTGTTCCAGTACACAGAATTTAGCATGGCCGATGCACCTAACCAGCATCTCTTTCGGACTGTAGGAGGGAACTGGAGCATCCAAAGGAAGCCCACGCAGACACACAACATGCAGACTCTGCACAGACAGTTGACCCAAGCCAGAAATTGAACCCAGGTCTCTGGTGCAATGAGGCAGCAACGCTAACCACTGTGTGCAGCATAGCCTCCTGCATTGTCTGTGCTTGAACTGAATGAATACCCAGGATTGGGGACAGGTGGCTTAGCATTGTGATTTGCTTAAGAATGTATGCATCTTTTAAAATTCAAATACTTGTGAAATATTCAGGAATATTTCCAAGTTATGGTTTCTTGGTGGGAATTGTATTATGGAACAGGGAATAGAGGGTAATGCTGATATTTAGATGAGGTTTAAGTGGGGCATAAATGCCAGTGTGAACTGGTTAATTGTCTGTTTGTGCTTATGTTCTATGTAATTCTGCACAATAATTCTGTCATTTTAATGACAAAAAGCTTCCTTTTATTTTCAATGATAACACAAGGAAATGTGATTGAATGTAGAATTTGAAAATAACTGGTATTTTCCATTGTATAAAACTGTCAGTGTGGTGATAGACTTATGAAGTAAACATTCCTATAATTGAAATAAGATGCTGTCATCAGAAAAGGGTCAAAGCACCAGCTTAAACTGGCAAGACTTCCAAGCCGAGGAAATATATATTTATACCTTCAACTTTCTCAATTATACTCTTGTTACTGCTCATTAAAAGGATGAACAATTTATTTCAAGTATTAGATTGCAGCCGGAGAAATCAGTTGTTGGTGCTCTAATGTGTGTCTCTTGCCTGCAGTGTATAGTGATGCTCCTCACACGTTCTCTGATGAATGGAAGGCAAAACAGACCAAAAGAATGTTGGACATGAAGATGAATCCAGTTGAAGGCATTGCTTCAATGTGGGATTATGAAAATAACAAGTGGAAGAAATGAATGTGCACTGGAATCCTTGACGGTTATTCATTTAATATTTCAAATATGAGCTTGTGTGTTCAGGACTTCAACTTACAGTCTGGTGTTAATCTGTAAATTCAATGTAATAAACTTGACTGCTTTACGTGAGTTTGCCTGCTGGTGGTTGTTTTAAAAGTGGCAGTTTCTAACTTGAGATGGGGAGGATGCAGAAGCTAAAAACAACACCCTAGAACTTTTGAAATATTTCTACAGGAATCCTTCCAATTTACTGTCATCTAAAAGATGTATTACAGTCAAATTATTGTAAATCCATTAGGGTCTTAAGCAACTTATGCTGTAATATCATTAAGACAAGTTTCTGCACATTGAAGTCACTGGTGAATCTGTTATTTATTTAATCCCTTTTATGGTGAGCTTTATTTAATATTGTTCTGGTTTTATGCAAAAAAAAACATTGATTACTCTCAAAGAACAAAACAGCACGGGAAACAGGCCCTTTGGCCCAATGGGCCCGCGCTGCCACCTCGATGTTCCCACTTCTACCCATGATCCCTGTCTATGTTTATAGATTTATGCATTGGAACCAAATTTGAGACAATTTAGGGAGAATTTGTTCTGCCAATCAGCTTAAGAGCACATCTTTGGAATGTGGGAGGAAACCGGAGCACGTGGAGAATGTGCAAACTCCCATAGACACAGGCCCAAATCCATGTATCTGCACAGTACAGCAATAGTCACTGAACTGTTGTGTTGCCCATGAAATGGTCCAGGTCAAGTGTACACTAACGACATGAAGCACTAGGATACTCTCAAAATCCGAGAGTGACCTTCTTGTGACCCATCGCGTGTATGCCCCTTGTTAGACAAGGCAGACTGAAGTACCCGTAGGATAAAACGAATACATCAATATCATTGACATCAACAATTTACATACTCAAAAGCTGATATCTCAAGCATTTAAGGCTGGAAGGAAAGGATACCAGAATCTGGAACAAAATTGACAGGATCACAAGTACAGACACTTTGGCATAGGACAAATCCAATTAGATGAATGTGACTCAAAAACCAGTAAAGCAAAAAGTAAAGCTTGTTTATTAGTCATAAATAAGGCTTACATTAACACTGCAATGAAGTTGGTGTGAAATTTCCCTAGTCACAACATTATGCCTGTTCAGGTCAATGCACCTAACTAGCATGTCTTTCATATTAGGAGGGAACTGGAGCACCCAGAGGAAATCCACACACATGGTGAGAACATGCAAACTCCACACAGATTCAGGCTGGGAATCAAACCCAGTTCTCTGGTGCTATGAGGCAGCAATGCTAACCACTGTGCTACCCACACTGACTGGTGTGGGAGAAATGGGTTCTGGTTCATAGGGCACAGGTACCAATACAGGGGAAAGTGGGTCTGTACTGTAGGTCTACACCTGAATAGCTGGGTCTATTATTCTTGTGAGCCATGTAAAAGAGAACTAGCGAAGGTTTTAAACCAAGCAGTGGGGGCAAGGAATCAATTTTTGGAAGGTATAAACGAGAGAGTAGAGAGACTAAAGGAGAAACAGGACACAATGGTTAGCACTGCTGCCCCAGTGCCAAGGACCTCAGTTCAATTCCCAACTTGGTCACTGTGCAGAGAGTGTATGTTCCCCCTGTGTGCGGGTTTTGTCTGGATATTCTAGTTTCTTCCCACAGTCCAAAAGGCATACTGGTTAGGTGTATTGGCCATGTTAGATTCTCCTTTGGTGAATCAAACAGGCATCGGAGAGTGGGGACATGGATTTTTGCAGTAACTTCATTGTAGTGTTAAAGTAAGCCTATTTGTAACTAATAAATATTAAGTATTATTAGAAAAATGAAAAACAGGCTGCGATGGGAAGGGATAGCACGCATCTAATAATAAACCAATAGATGAATAGAGGTTATCAAAGGAGTTAAAGGATAAAGCAGGTCTGTATCTGATACACAAAGCATTTTAAATAAAGTAGTGCACACAAATAAATATTTGCTAGCTGTTAGAGACTGTAGCGAGAGGGAACGGATTGGGACCTGATTTGATTTATCATGTTGTAACAGTGAAAATTATTGTTTCACGTACACTGTACAGACAAGACTTACCATTCATAGAGAAGGAAACAAGAGAATGCAAAATGTAGTGTTACAGTCCATAGAAACCCTACAGTGTAGAAAAGGCCATTTGGCCCATCAAGTCTGCACTAACCACAATCCCTACCTCCATATCCCTACATATTTACCTGCTAATCCCTCCAATCTATGCATCTCAGGACACTAAGGGGCAATTTTAGCACAGCCAATCAATCTAACCTGTACATCTTTGGACTGTGGGAGGAACCCAGAGCACCCAGAAGAAATCCATGCAGACACGAGGAGAAACTGCAAACTCCACGCACAAAGTCCAAGCCGGGAATCGAACCCAGGTCCCTGAAGCTGTGAAGCAGCAGTGCCAACCACTGTGTCATAGCTATGGTGTAGAGAAAGATCAGTTTAATCAGTGGTAGGTCCATTCAGAAGTTTGACAGCAGCAGGGAAGAAGCTGTTCTTGAGTCGGTTGGTATATGACATCAGACTTTAGTATCTTTTTCCCGAAGGAAGAAGGTGGAAGAGAGAATGTCCGGGATGTGTTAAGTTCTTAATATTGAAGCACACAGGATGTTTAAGAAGGACAGGAAGCGAGTAAATGGTCTGGTGCGGTGGTTGTGGAGATTGGAAGAGAATGGTCTGAGTTCCAGCATCAATAATTTCACTAATTGGTGATATTCAGGTGTACAAAGTAAAGCATTCAATCCCACTCCTCCTCCCCCCTGTATTACAGAGCATGTAGAATGGACTGACTGATTGTCGTGTGCCTATATTTCTACAGATATGCTTTGGCTTCCTGTTTGGCAACACAGCCAACTTAAAATCCTTGTCTTTGGAATTTTCAATGCCAGGTTGGAATTTGACAATGTAAAAACAGTACCCCCTATCTTCGTAAACATCTCCAGCTTTATCTCCCTTTTTTGGTCTTGTGGACTCCTTTCACTCAGAATGCTTACGTTGAGTCAGAGCTACTCTGGAATTCCCTCCCCTGATGGTTGCGTGTTGTTATTTTTAACATTCTCAAAACATCTTTTTGATGTAATCTCTTCCTGGCTCAGCTTAGTTCCTCTACTCCTCCAACGTTGCACTTTGAGAAGCCTTGGGCATTGAAGGTTTTTCATCAATTTTAAATGAGGACTGTTCAACATTAGAGTAGAATGCAGGAGAGGAAATGCAGTATGTACTTAATTGTGAAGCAATTAAAATTCTTTGGCTCCGTGAAGCTCCTTAATTACAAATGAAAAACACTTCATATTTTAAATTTTGCTCTAATTTAGTTGTTTTGGTAAATTCAATTACTAAAGATGACAGTTGAAAACAGTAACAGTAATAAACTAGTAAAAATTTCTGCCAATGAGTTTGTTTTTCATATCTCAGTGGGGAACAACAGCTGAATGTTACACCAAAGGTGACTCATTTGTGTGTCAACATGAGATAACACTTATAATTTTTCTCACATCGGGATTGGGGGCTTCACTGGTGGATCTTGAAGAAAATTCATACTGAGCTACAGGCTGAGATCAAGAGAGTGCAATTAATTGGATAGTTATTCCAAAGAGTTGGCATAGGCATTTTGTAGCATTGCGTAAGAATATCTTCAGCACAGAAACAAGTTATTCAGTCCAACAGTTCAATGCCAATGTTTATATTCCACACAGACCTTCCCCAAACTTCTTTCTGACATCATCAACACATTATTTTCTCTTTCATCTATTTATTCACTCCTCCGCCTAAAAGTTCCCCTCAGCTACCACTAGAATGGTAGCAACTTCCATTCTTATCTAAACTACCTTCTGAATTTCCATTTGGATCTAGTCGTAATTAGATTGGGCGGTGCAGTGGTTAGCACACCTGCCTCACGGCATCTGCAACCCAGGTTGGATTCTGGCCTCAGATCATTGTGTGTCTGTGTGGAGTTTGTATATTCTCCCTGTGTTTGCATGGGTTTCCTCTGGGTGCTGTGGTTTCCTCGCACACAAAGATGAACGGGTTAGTTTGATTGACCAGGATAAATTGCCCCTTAGTGTCAGCGGAACTAGGAGGGTAAATATACAGGTATACAGGGATAGGACCATGGGTGGAATTGTTGTCAGTGCAGACTCGATTGGCCAAATGACCTTCTTCTGCACTGGAGATTCTCTGATTTCTGTGCGACTACCTTAAAAATTAGGGGGACTAAATTAATTCAAATGAAAACATTGTTGCGTATATGTCCTTTTAAAATCCAAAAACCTCTCTATTTTCTTTTTTTCTTTTGACCAAAAGAGCACCTCCTTTTCAATATTTCTTGATAGATGCAGCCCCTCAACTTTGGTTTCATCCAAGTAAATCTTTGTTGCCCCTTCTCGAGTATATCCTTTTTTTGCATTGTGGAGACTGTGAATAGTCTACGTACCTACATTTAATCCCTACTCTCTCTTTCATTTTGTAGCCAGTTTGTTAAACGTTCCGTGTTTATTCATAGTATTATTCACAGTACTCACAGTGTAACCTAATTATTCACAGTGCTAGCACTGCTGCTTCACAGCTCCGGGGACCTGGATTTGATTCCCGGCTTCGGTTGCTGTCTGTGTGGAGTTTGCACAGTAGGAAGTCTGACAACACCAGGTTTAAGTCCAATCGATTTATTTGATAGTACACTCACAAGCTTTCGCGGTGTTTTGACCTCTTCATCAGGCTTAAACCCCAGTCCAATGCCGGCATCTCTACATCATGTATGGAGATTGCACATTCTCCTTGAGTCTGTGTGGGTTTCCTCTGGGTATTCCGGTTTCCTACCACAGTCCAAATATGTGTGGGTTAAATTGATTGGCCATGCTAAAAAAAATTGCCCTTTAGTATTGTGAGATGCGTAGGTTAGAGGGATTAGCAGATAAAGTACGTAGAAATATGGGAATGGGGCTGAGGTGTGATTGTGGTTGGTACAGACTCAATGGGCCAAATAGCCTCTTTCTGCACTGTAGGGTTTCTATGATTTCTATGATTCTACCCCAAGCTTAATCTCTCAAGTTTAACTAAACCTTTCTGCTATTCAATTCTATCTTTCCAAAAATGAACTGCTCTGCTAGGTATCTTTTTTTATGGCTTTACAAATGGCATTGCTACTTGTTTGTACTGACTTGTGAGTCTGTACATCCAGATCCCTCTGTTCCTCTATGCCATTTAGACATTTATTTTCCAAAGATTTTGTGGCTTTGTTACCCTTATCAATGAGAACCGCTTGCCTATTACTAAAGTTCATTTGCTAATTGCATGTTCATCTGCACAGTTATTACTGTCTTCCTCTAATTTATTGCAACATCTAGTTTGGTATCATTCACAAATTTTGAAATTGTACTTCCAGCCCCAGAGTCCAAATCATTCATGCGAACAGTGAGGAATACTAAGCCTCGTGGAATGCCACTGTCTACCTTTTCCTAGTCTATGTAACTACATTTAATTCCTACTCTCTTTTTCATTTTGTAGCCAGTTCGTTAAACGTTCTGCTACTCATCCAGTTGAATGTTCACATTCAATTTGAGTCTATTCTGTGGTACTTTATTGAAAACTCTTTGAAAATTGACATGTATTATTTCTACTGCACTACTCTTCTCTATTCTGTTCACTCATTCAGTAAGATTGGTCAAGCACTACTTCTTCTGAAATCTATTCTAATTATTATATTTTGATTATTATCTGTTCTGATTTTTATATGTAATGGAGGACATGCCCCTCTCTACATCAATGGGGATGAAGAAGAAATGGTCGAGATCTTCAAGTTTCTAGGTGTCCAGATCACCAACAACCTGTCCTTGTCCCCCCATGCTAACGCTAAATTTAAGAAAACCCACCAATGCCTCTACTTTCTCAGGAGACTAAAGAAATTTGGCGTGTCTGCTACCAACTTTTACAGATGCACCATAGAAAACATTTTTCCTGTTTGTATCACAGTTGGTATGGTTCCTACCCTCTCCAAGACCAAAAGAAACTACAAAGGTCATGAATGAAGCCCACTCCATCACGTAAACCAACCTCCCATCCATTGACTCTGTCTACACTTCCCGGAAAAGCAGCCAGCATAATCAAGGACCCCACACATCCTGGATGTACTCTGTTCCCCCTTTATCCATTGGGAAAAAAAATACAAAAGTACCAACCGACTCAAGAACAATTTATTTCGTGCTGCCATCAGACTTTTGAATGGACCTACCTTGTATTAAGTTGATCTTTATCTACACCCCAGCTGTGATTGTAACACTACATTCTGCGCTCTCTCATTTCCTTCTCTATGTTTTGTCTGTATAGTGCAAAAGAAACAATACTTTTCACTGTATCCCAATATATGACAGTAATAAATCAAATCAAATCAAATTCTCAGGTTCTTTATAATTTTAAATAAGGGCTTAATTATTTTTTCTGCCACTGATGTTAAGTTAATTGGTTTATAGTTGACTAGACTTGTTCCACCAATCCTTGGGCACTATTCCTTTTTGTAATGAATATATATGTTTTTTAATAGTGCCTCATCAATCGCTTACTTCACTTTTAATAAATGGGTGTGTATCATTCAAATCAGGAATTCTGTCTTCTCTTAGTTTAATTAGTTTATCAATCATCTTTCCCCTTTCTATCTTAAATTCCTTTCTATCCTTCTTGACCTCTGGTAAATATCAAGGCAAAGTAATTTGTATTTCTGCCATTTCATTGTCATTAGTTTAGTTTGTTCTTCTTTGGGATATGGGTGTCCCTGGCTGGACAGTTAAGAATCAACCACATTGCTGTGGGTCTGGAGTCATATGTAGGCCAGGCTGGGTAGGGGCAGCAGATTTCCTTCCCTAAAGAACATTAGTGAACCAGATGGATCTTTATAACAATCAACAATGGTCATCATTGGACTTCTAATTCCAGATTTTTAAAAATTGAATTCAAATTCCACGATCTGCAGTGGTGGGACTCAAATCCAGGGTAGTTAGCAAATAGGTTAATTCCTGGCTTTGGCCACTGTCTGTGCAGAGTCTGCAAGTTCTCCCCACGTCTGTGTAGTTTTACTGTGGTTGCTCCTTTTTTCTCCCACAGTCTGAAAGTTGTGCTGGTTATATGCATTGACCATGCTAAATTTCCCTCAGTGTACCCGAATAGGTGCTGGAGTGTGGCGACTAGGGGATTTTTACAGTAATTTCATTGCAGTGTTAATGTAAGCCTACTTGTGGCATTAATAAATAAACAAAAAAAAAGTACACCAGAGCATTACCCTGGGTCTCTGGATTACTGGTCCAGTGACAATACTACTACACCATTGCCTGCCCCTTTATTGTTCTGTATTCATTCATAGCCTTACATCTTTTATCATTGTCTTTATTTTTTGTGTCTATAGAATACTTTATTATTTATTTTCACATTCCTTAATAATTTTATGTTACAGTTTTTGCCTTCCTAATTTTTTTTTGTCTTTTTGTGTTTACTGTTCCCTCTTTGTTATTTGTGTACTTAACGTATACATTTTCTCGTAATTATGGTGTTGTATTCTATGAATCCAGGCAAATACTATAGTGGATAATTACAACTTTCAGCCCTCTCAGGAAATAATGCAGAATGTACGGTGAAACAAAATGAATAAAACATTATAACAAATTATTCTCTTGTGTTTAAAAAGGACCCTTTTTCAGCTGTGGTTCCTTCTCACAGAATGGGGAATGGTAAATGTACTGTGACTGGTATGATAGGCTCCTCTTCCAGTAATTTGTTTCCTGTGGGTATGTCGAAAGCAGACTTAACTCTGAGATGTTAGTTGGAGGATGGTAAGTACAGCTGGCGAGATGCCAATTTTAATGCCTAACTATGAACTGCACTCAACAAGTCATGAAAGAGAGATTTGCGAATGTATTTTTAATGCATTCTCAAATCACAGAAAATGGATCGAATTAACTTCGAAAGATCCAATGGTTTGCCTGAAGATTTTCTAAACTGAACTTGATACCAGGTTGGAGTTATGCTTTTTCTCCATATCTATATATATCATGCACAGAAAGTATGAAACATCCTTGCCAAGGGATCTCCAGAGAAAAGTTTGGGATTGATTCTAGGGTCATACCATTCCTTTCATCTGGGGTGACACAGTGGTTCGCACTGCTGCCTCACAGCACGAAGGACCTGGGTTCATTTCCTGGCTTGGATCACTGTCTGCGTGGAGTTTGCATGTTCTCCCTATGTCTGCATGGGTTTTCTTTTGGATGCTCTGGGTTTCCACCCACAGTCTGGTTAGGTACATTGGCCAGGCTAAATTCTCTCTCAGTGTACCTGAACAGGCGTCGGAGTGTGACAAGTAGGGGAGTTTCACAGTAACTTCAATGCAGTCAGAACGTAAACCTACTAATAAATAAACTTTACTTTTTAATTTTAATGTGGAGCTGAATCTTTTCTATATTGATGCAAGAGAGGCAGTTTAACTGAATCTTTACATTGTATATTAATTTCAAATCAAAGGAAAGTTTCAAAAATTCTGACATGACGTTTTACACCCACTTTATATGTCTGCATGTGATGGTGCAGAAATAAAGGCTTGGATATTCCTGACTATTTTACTGATGGAAATGGCTGAAGTAATGCTCCAAGTATCTGTTTGAATGCATATTCACTACACATGATTTAAGGGAGTGTCTTGGAAAGGTAGATCATGGACAGAATAAAACTTAAAATAAAACTAGAAAGCTAGCACGAGGGGACACAGCTTCAAATTAAGGGGTGATAGTTATAGGACGGATATCAGAGGTAGGTTCTTTACCCAGAGGGTGGTTAGGGAGTGGAATGCCCTGCCTGCAGCAGTTGTAGATGCGCCAAGTTTGGTGGCGTTTAAGAGGTTAGTTGATAAGTTTATGGAAGAGAAGGGAATGGTTTAGTTTGGAGGGTCATTGCTTTTTATAATGGTCGGCGCAACATCGAAGGCCAAAGGGCCTGTTCTGTGCTGTAATGTTCTATGTTCTATGTTCTTAAGTTGCCTGTTCCTACTTGTGACTTGTGGGTAATTATAACTTCATAATTATAACATCCTGTATGTTGAATGAGTCATGCATGAGTCATTCTCAAGATCTGTGATGTGATTTGAACCCATGTGGTATCAAAAAACTGAACATAACCCTGGGGTTTAAATGGCTTTCTACAATGTTCTTTGCTCTAGTTAGTACAGTCAGAAAATGATCCAATAGCGATATATTTTTCAAGTGCAGTTGAAAAATATTTAGAGAAAGGGCAACATTCACAGAATTTTGAAAGGTATTTAAACAACAATTACACAGGCCTCACTTTAATTTAATTCATTTTGCATTTTTTAAGTTGTGTTTTAGTTTTCATAGAATCCTTACAGTACAGAAGCCATTCAACCCATCCATATCCAGTTTTACCCATAATCCCCAATTTTTAACCCCACAAATACCCCTAACTTACATATCTTGGAATACCAAGGAGCAACTTGCATGGCTAAGCTAACCTGATATGGAGATGCCGGCGTTGGACTGGGATAAAACAGAAAGAAATCCCACAACACAAGTCCAAACAGGTTTATTTTTAATTTAATAAATTTAATTTTAAATAAACTGTTTGGACTTTAACCTAACCTGTATGTCTTTGGACTGTAGAAACTAGAGCTGAGGAGACTGAGGGGGACATGATTGAGATGCATAGAATTGTGAGCTGCATAGATAAAGTTGACAGGAAGAAACTTTTCCCCTTGATGGTGGGATCAGTGACCGAGGGGGCATAGATTTGAGGTAAGCTCTTGTTAATCACTTTTCCTGTGGCTTTGCCTTCTTAAAGGAACATAATTTTTTTGCAAGCCTTGTATTAATTCCTTAAATGCTACTAACTGGCTGCCTACCTCATACCTTTTCATGTAGCTCTCTGATCTATCTCAGCCAACTTTCCCCTCACACTTTTGTAATTTCCTTTGCTTAGATTAAGGACCCTAGTTTTGGATTGAACTGCACTACTTTCAAACTGCATATCAACTTCTATCATATTATGATCACTCTTTCCTAAAGACTCCTTTACAATGTGATCATCAATAAGCCTTTCCACATTGCACAATACTGGATCTAAAATAATTCATTCTCTGGTTGATTTTTCAACATATAGATGAATTCCAGGAATGTATCCTCCTCAGCAATAGTGCTGATTAGATTCACCAATCTATATTTAGATTGAATTCCCCCATGATTGCTGTATTACCCTTGTTATATATATCTCCAATTTCATGATTTATACCATGCCCCCATGTTACCCCAATTACTTGTTGGCCTATTAACAACTCCTATAAAAAAAAGTAAGAAGTCTCACAACGCCAAGTTAAAATCTAACAGGTTTATTTGGAATCACGAGCTTTCAGAGCACTGCTCCTTCCTCAGATGAGTCATTCACCTGATGAAAGAGCAGTGAATCATAGAATATCTACAGTACAGAAGGAGGCTATTCAGCCCATCGAGTCTACACCAACTACAATACCACCCAGGCTCCACTCCTGCAACCTAAGCATTTACCCTGCTAATCCCCCCTGACACTAGGGTCAATTTAGCATGGCCAATCAATTTAACCTGCACATCTTAGCTGCTCCCAAAGCTTATAATTCCAAGTAAACCTGTTGGGCATTAACCCAGTGTTGTGAGACTTCTTACTGCGCCCACCAACGCCGGCATCTCCACATTATAAGAAAAAAGCAAATAAAAGTGAAATGTTGTAAATGCTGGAGATCTGAAATAAAAACAGAAACCGCTGGATTGACTCAGAGATCTGGAGAGAGAAAGAGAGTTAATATTCTGAACAAAAATTTGCTGTCCCTTGCTGTTTCTTAGCTAGGTTGAAAGTGATTTGAGATCATAATTTTCTAATCATGTATTGTCTCTGTAATCAGGTTATAATTTGTTTACTTCTAATTGTGCTGTCAATTCATCTACAATGTTGCAAGTTCTGCATGCATTCAGATAGATCGTCTTTACTTCAGTCTTAATATTTTTCATAATCTCTGGCCTTTACTGCTGTCGTGCTCTTATGCTTGTAAGCTTTGCCCCCATCCTGCCACACTTTGGCCACCATTTCCCTCATTGATATCCTGCTCTCTTACCTTCTCCTCTCTCTTCGGTTTAATGTACTGGTCCCATCCTTCATTAACAGCCCCACCTAATAGAATTTTCTCAAATTATGAACATACAGATGAATTCCAGGAATGTATCCTCCTCAGCGTTGCCAAGTGAGGTGGTTGAGGCAGATACATTAGTGACATTTAAGACTTATCTGGATAGACACCTGAACAGACGGGGAATAGAAGGATATAAATGGTTGGTCTAGATAGGACAGTGTGATCGGCACAGGCTTCGAGGGCCAAAGGGCGTGTTACCATGCTGTACTGCTCTTTTTGTTCTTTGTTGTCCTCTACCTTTTTGCCAATCTTTCCTAAATGCCAAATACAGTAATACCTTGGCTTACGAGTTTAATTCGTTCTGTGACCGAGCTCGTAACTCAATTTGCTCGTATATCAAATTAAATTTCCCCATTAAAATGAATTGAAATGCTATTAATCCGTTCCAGCCCCCCAAAGACCACACCAATATTTTTTGTTATGTGTTTTTAATTAAGAAAAATGTACTTTATAAATAACAAATAATGTATAAAAAAAATACACAATAAAAGAGAATGTAAAGAAATAAACTGGTTTTATTAAGTGTATTTACCTTGAAGGTCAGACGAAGATGCTGGCGGAGGTGGAGGAGATTGGCGGAGGAGGTTGGGGAAGTTTTTCATTTCGTGCTCTACCGCTTAACTTAACTTACTCGCTACACACTTAATGCTACAATTTATTGCTAAATTTAACTTACACACTATGCTACACTTTATCTTCTTCTTCTTGTTCACTGATTTTTGCATTTTTCGCCACACTCTCCTCGCTCTCACTTGCAGGGCGTTTCAATAAAAACCTGTCCAAGGAGGTTTGTTTCTTCCTCCCTTTCAAAATGTTTCGAAAATGAGTGAGGCAAGTGTCGTTACACAGCGCCAACGCACGACCTGTTGCAACTTTTTCAGGGTGATTCTTTTCAATAAACTCTGAAATTTTCTCCCACATTCCCAACATTTCCTTAATCTCACTTGTAACGATAACCTCCTCCACCTCTGGCTCCTCCGCGTTAATTTCCTGCAAAACCTCCTTATGCTGCTGCTGCTGTAGCTCCTTTAATTCCTCCGTTATCAGTTCCTTGTTGTGCTTCTCGATGAGGTCGTAAATGTCTCCTTCATTCACTTGCAGGCCCATGGACTTTCCGAGAGACACAATCTCCTCCACCACTAACACTTCAGGGTCGAATCCTTCGAAGTCCCTTTCGGACACAACCTCAGGGCACAGCTTCTTCCATGCAGAGTTTAAGGTCCTCCTTGTAACACTCTGCCAGGCCATGTCGATAATTCTGAGGCAGGTCACGATATTGTAGTGATCCTTCCAGAACTCTCGAAGGGTGAGGTTTGTGCTCTCCGTAACCTCAAAGCAGCAATGGAACAGGTGCTTGGTGAAGAGCTTTTTGAAATTTGAAATCACCTGCTCGTCCATGGGTTGTAGGATAGGGGTGGTGTTGGCTGCAAGGTAGAGGACCTTAATAAACTTACATTCTTCAAGGATGTTGTCTTCGAGGTTTGGTGGGTGCGCGGGAGTATTGTCAAGGATGAGAAGGGCTTGCAGAAGTAGGTTATTTTCCAAAAGGTACTTCTTGACGGCAGGACCAAAGACCAGGTTTACCCACTCCACAAAGAACTGCCTGGTGACCCACGCCTTTGGGTTTGCCCTCCACATAACCTGCAGTTTTTCTTTAAGTATCTTATGAGACTTAAAGGCTCTGGGGTTTTCAGTGATATACGAATAGCGGCTTAATCTTGCAGTCACCACTTGCATTCGCACACAGTGTAACGGTTAACCTATCCTTCATGGGTTTGTGGCCTGGCATGCTCTTCTCCTCTGCCGTTATATACGTCCTCATCGGCATCTTTTTCCAGAAGAGCCCTGTCTCGTCACAATTGAAGATTTGCTGGGGGATGTATCCTTCGGCTTCTATCAGTTCGGCAAAAGTTATAATAAAATCCTCAGCTGCCTTCACATCCGAGCTTGCTGCCTCACCATGCCTGACAACGGAGTGAATGCCGGTCCTCTTTTCAAAATTATCAAACCATCCCCTACTGGCTTTGAATGACTCTTCCGATGCCTCGTCCGTTGATGTTCCCGCCGTCTGCTGCACCAAATCCCTGTAAATAGAACATAGAACATAGAACATTACAGTGCAGAACAGGCCCTTCGGCCTTCAATGTTGCGCCGACCAATTAGGAACAAGCAGTGACCTTCTAACCTAAACCATTCCCCTTTCATCCATAAACTTATCTACTAACCTCTTAAACGCCACCAAACTTGGCGCATCTACAACTGACGCAGGCAAGGCATTCCATACCCTTACCACCCTCTGGGTAAAGAACCTACCTCTGACATCCGTCCTAAAACCATCACCCCTTAATTTAAAGCTATGTCCCCTCGTGCTAGCTTTCTCCATCCTAGGAAAAAGGCTATCACTGTCCACCCTATCTAAACCTCTAATCATCTTATATGTTTCAATAAGGTCTCCTCTTAGCCGCCTTCTTTCTAACGAAAACAACCTCAAATCCCTCAGCCTCTCTTCATAAGACCTGCCCTCCATACCAGGCAACATCCTGGTAAACCTCCTCTGTACCCTCTCCAATGCCTCCACATCTTTCTTATAATGCGGGAACCAGAACTGCACACAATACTCCAAGTAAATGTCTCATGCCTTCTCACAGATGATGCTCTCGGTCACGGTATCTCCTGCGAGCTGCTTCTCCGTCAACCACACCAACAACAACTTCTCCATCTCTTCATGGACAGAGGTCCAGAGCTTTGAAATAATCTTAACGCCCTTGGCTGGCGTTATAGCCTTTATCGATTCCTTCTGCTTCAAAATCGTACATATCGTAGAAGTACTACGATTATACTGCCTCGCCAAGTCGACAACACGCACACCTCGCTCATGTTTTTTTGATGATTTCTTGCTTTATTTCCAAGGACATCATCCTTTTCTTCTTCTCAGCACTGCCCTTGGCACTCACTTTCTTAGGACCCACGGTTAAAACTAAGAAATTTTCCAAAATAAACAAAATGCGAAAACAAAGCAACAGCGATACGACAAAGATGCACGACAAGATAACCACGTGAACTGAGCGCTCGCTGGGCTACCTAGTGGCGGGTGGTGTAAGCTCGCTCGCTCGTAACTCAGATCTCGGCTCGCATCGTAAAGCAAAAAATCGACCGAGCGATGGCTCGTACCTTGGAAAATTTGTAAGTTGAGTCACTCGTAAGTCAAGGTTTCACTGTACTCTTGAATTTTCCAACGAGATAGTCACACTACAGCATTGTCTCTGTAATGCCAATTATGATTTGTTTACTTTTAATTGTGCTATCAATTCATCAACAATGTTGCAAGTTCTGCGTGCATTCAGATAGATCGCCTTTACTTCTGTCTCAGTGTTTTCATAATCTCTAGCCTTATCTGCTGCTGTGCTCTCATGTTTGTAAGCTTTGCACCATCCTGCTACACACTGGCAACCATTTCTCTCACTGATATCCTGCTCTCTTACCTTCTCCTCCCTCTTTAGTTAACCACACCGCCCATCACCTCCACTAGTTATGTGAAAGCCCTTTCCATCACCCTTGTCATATGATTCACCAGGACACATGGTTCAGGTGGAGACCATCCCCATGGTAGAGCTCCCACTTTCCCCAGTACTGATACCAGTATCTCTGGGATTGAAACCTTTGAGCCTGCTGTTTAACTCTCTAATCTTATTTACCCTACACCAATTTTCTCATGGCTTGGTTAATAATCCAACCATTATTACCTATGAGGTATCTCTTCTTCATTTTTCATTTCACCTTTAATTGTTCACATCATGGAGTCATGGGGAGGTCTTTTCTTGTACCACACGCCACAGGAATCGCAACTGGTAAGGGGTGGACCATGTAAAGGTCCGATGACATTGGCTGGGATTTGGGAGGTTGAGTGTGGCTGGAAAATCTCACCGATAGAGTTTTACAGAGACTCTTTGGCCCATCAAGCCTGTACTGGCCATCAAGTACATATCTATTCTAGCCCAATTTCCCAACACTTGGCCCATAGGCTTGTGTGCTGCACCCTACCCTTTCCACCGCCATCCTCAGCCCCAGCTTTCAGCAGTGTTTGTAGATTCTCACCTTGGTGATTTCCAGAATCTGGGTGACAAAGGTTTTCCTCAAATCCCCTCTAAATCATCTGCCTCTTACCATAAACCAATTCATAAATCAGAGCTGCTTAAGGCCATAGTCTGCCTCTTCTAGGAAGAAAGAGGGATAAGAGAACTAATGAAGTTTTGGGAATGGATTCCAAAACATTAGAGTGCAGTGAGTTAGTATACAGTTGCAACAAGTGATTAGGAAGGAAAATGGAATGTTATTGTTTATTGCAAGGGGAATGGCATTTAAATGTCTGCATGTTTTATTGTAGTTGTACAGGGCCTTGGTGAGACCACATCTGGAGAACCGTGTATAGTTTTGTCCCCTTCTTTCCAGCAATATATATATTTGCGTTAGAAGCAGTTCAGGCAAGGTTGACATGACCTTATCCTGTGATGAGGGGTTTATTTTATGAAGAAAGGTTGAACAGGTTGGGTCTATATCCATTGGAGCTTCGAAGAACGTGAGGTAGTCTTGTTGAGATATACAAGATCTGGAGCTTTGGTAGGATGGGTACGAGGAGGATGCTTTTACGTGTGGGAGAGATGAGAAATGAGAGAATTAGTTTCAGAATAAGGAGTCTACCGTTTAAGGCATAATGGTGGAAAATTATTTTCTTTCAGAGGGTTATTAGTCTTTTCCCCAGAAAGCAATGGAACCAAAAGAGAAAATGCTGGAAAATCTCAGCAGTCTGGCAGCATCTGCTGGGAGAGAAAAGAACTGATGTTTCGAGTCCAGATGATCCTTTGTCAAAACTTTGAACTTGAAAATAGGAATTTCTTCAGGCAATAGTCTTCTTCAATCAGGTTAACTGGCCATTCATTACAAGAACACAAGAAATAGAAGCAGGATAGACCACCTGGCCCATTGAGTCTGCTTTGTCACTCAGTGCAATCATGACTAATCTTGGGGTTCAATTCCATTTTCCTGCCATTCCAAAATTCTGCCTATCCCAACATTAAATATATTAAGTATATTAAATGTATTCTAAAGATTCACAACCCTTTGAATGAAGGAATTTCTTCTCATCTCAATCAGAAACTGAACTAGTCTAGCTGTATAAATGTTTTGGCTACAATGATAGTCAGAGGCTAGGAATCTTATTGTAAGTAAGTCTCTTGACTCATAGAATAGAATCACAACAATGCAAGAGGAGGCCATTTGGTCCATTGTGCCACTGTGCCACCCTTAAAAATCTGTGCCTCCCCAAAACCTGTGCACCATCTACAAGGTGTAAGTCAGGAGTATGGTTGAATATTCTCCACATGCCTCAATGAAAAGTTCAAGTTTATTTATTAATCACAAGTAGGCTTACATTAACAGTGCAATGAAATTATTGTGAAAATCCCTTAATCGCCACAATCTAGCGGCCTGTTCGGGTACACTGAGGGAGAATTTAGCACGGCCAATCCATGCCACGGGGCTGTAGGAATTAACTGGAGCACCTGGACGAAACCCATGCAGATATGGGAGAATGTTCAAACTCTGCACAGAGAGTGAACCATGCTTGGAATCAAACCAGATCCCTGTGAGGCAGCAGTGCTAACCATTCTGCCACTATGCACCCCAACAACTCCAAGTGGAGTCAGTACAACTGCAAAATGCTGAAGAAGCTTGACACCATTCAGAACAAAGCAGATAGTTTGATTACATCCCTTTCGCTAACATTCATTCCCATCACCACCGATGCACAGTGGCAGATGCAGGATGGGGGTGTTGCTGGCTAAGCTGGCACTTATTGCCCATTGCCAATTGTTCCTGAGAAGATGTAACAAGAATGGGGAATTGGCCTCACCGCAAGAACACGACCATCAAGTCGCACCATCAAGTGTTTATAGACCACTGGGGCATAGTTTGTTCTACACATATCCCACTGGCAAATGCAAAACACTGCGGGAAATTGGAAATAAAAATGAAGAAATACTCAAAATACTCAGCAAGTCAGACAGCATCATTGGACAGAGAGAGAGAGAGAAAACTTAAAGCTTTAAGGTAACAACCTTTCACCAGAACTGTTAAAAGTTGGAGGAATAACAGATGTTACATAATAACAAAAGAAATAGGAGCAGGAGTAGGCCATCTAGCCCTTCGAGCCTGTCCTGCCATTCAATAAGATCATGGTGATCTGAAGTGAATCAGTTCCGCTTTCCCGCTTGTCCCCCATAATCTTTAATTCCCTTGTTTCTCAGAAACCTATATTTACCTAAACCAATGATTTAAATATATTCAATGAGGTAGCTTCCACCACTTCAATAGGCAGAAAATTCCAGAGATTCACCACCCTTTGAGTGAAGAAGTTCCTCCTCAACTCCGTTCTAAACTGCTCCCCCCGCCCCTTATTTTGAGGTTGTGCCCTCTAGTTCTGCCATCCTTTCTAATCCTTTCTCTACCTCTAGCCCCTTCATTATTTTGTAAGTCTGTATTAGATTACTTCCTCAACCATCTAAACTCTAATGACTACATACCCAGTCTATTCAATCTCTCTTCATATGCTAACCCCCTCATTTCCGGCATCAGCCTGGTGAACCTTCTCTGTACTCCCTCTAAGGCTAATATATCCTTTTGCAAATATGGGGACCAAAACTGCACACAGTACTCCAGTTGCGGCCTCACTAGTGCCCTGTACAGTTGCAGCAAGACCTCCCTGCTTTTATATTCTAGCCCCCTCGCTATAAAAGCCAATATTCCATTCGCCTTCTTGATCACCTGCTGCACTTGCAGACTGGGTTTTTGCGATTTGTGCACAAGGACCCCCAGGTCCCTCTGCACCGTAGCATGCTGCAGCTTTTCACCCTTTAAATAATAATCCCTCCTAGTATTATTTCTGCCAATGTGGATAACCTCTTATGTTAAGCACTGCTGCTTCATAGCACGAAGGACCTGGGTTCGACTCCCAACTTGGGTCACCGTCTGTGTAGAGTCTGCACGTTCTCCCCATATCTGCGTGGGTTCCCTTCAAGTGCTCTGGTTTCCTTCTACAGTCCGAAAGGCGTGCTGGTGAGGTGCATTGGCCACGCTAAATTCTCCCTCAGTGTCCCCAAGCAGGTACCGGAGTGTAGGGACGCGGGGATTTTCGCAGAAACTTCATGACTTGTAACTAATAAGTAAACTCAAGAATGTCAGAAGACAGGGAAAAGGGGGAGGGGGTGGGTGGGGAGAAAGAATTAAAAAGAGTGGGGTGATAGCATGAAAGGGATGAGTGACTGAATGGTTTGAGGGATGGTGAAGATCAGACATGTCCCTTTAATTCAAGTCGGAGACACCTAGTGGCGATGTCAGAGAGGGCTTGGATGTGTTTTCCAGCAGGGAGTGCGGAAGCGAAGCAAAGGTTCACATCAGTCCAGCAGGAGCTGGTGATTATAGTGCGGCGTTCCTTGGCTCCTGGTAGCAAAGTCTTTCAGTAAGGGAATTGACTCGTTTAGATTCCGGGCTCCGGGATTCCCCCTACTTCTGCATCTAAGTCAGCGTTAAGTCTGCTGTTTTTTTTTGGTGTGTGTGTCCTGCACTCTGATCCTGACAAGCAGCCATGGGTACTGGAATGAGCAAGGTATGCGAAGCCGGGGGGGAGATCTTTGCAAGCTGGCCGCGGGGACTCGAGGTTTCGGGGGAAGGGGACGGGGGTGAGTTTTAATGGATTGGTGAAATTCCTTGCTGGAAATTGCAGAGGGTCCGCGCGGGGTGCAATGACAGCGGTGCTGACATAGTTCTTAAATTAACAGGACATCTGGTGGGGAAATGAACCGGGAGGGGTAGTTTTGCCCCTCTGCGTGGCTGTTATTAATACGCCCCCCCTAACAGCAAACTCAGGGGAAAACTTCACCAAAACGTCTCTCGGTTAGATTGATGGTTAGGGGGAATTTTAAGAAAAAAAACAGGGTGCAGGAAACTACCCCCCTTTTAAACTTAAGAATGTGTTTCTGTTTATGCGGAGCTCATTCTTAAATGTCCCGAAAGTTGACCGGAGATTTTGACCCAGCTGTGTGTGTGCAGTAGTCACACGCACTGGAAAAGCCAAGGATCCGAGAAAAACATTGTTTGAAAACATTGCTGTCTTCGAGAGATGACCCTTAAGGTCCATCCAGTGCTTGTCCAAGTGACTTTGTGCCTGAACTCTTTTGTCCATTTTGACCCCGGCATTTAAATCGCATCTCTCTCTCTCTCCCCGGTCAGCACCAAACAAGGCCATGACTTAAAACATGTCCTTTTCCACAGCGAGGACTCTCAGTCCGCTGACAGCCTTGTCTGATCTACAGCATCAGGGTTTTAAACCTCTCAGAACTCCTGTACTTGCTGTTTACAGATTTCTGCTCCACTTAAAAGTGATCGTAAAAAATATGCAAGGAGGGCGGGGAGGGGGGGGGGGGTTCACCCTGTCTTAAAGGGGCAACCCCTTGCTCAGATTTGTGCTGAGCTGCCTGTGTAACTGTTTTGGAGCTTGACCCTCAGGCAAAGAATGATCACGGTGTGGAATGGAAAGGTCATTTAGGTTAGGTTCATCTGACAGAGCTGAACTGGAGTGATTTGGGGCCAAGATTTTGCTTCTGAGCGGAATGCCTTCCCTAATAAGTACATAAGAAGTAGGAGCAGGAGTAGGCCCTCTACCCCCTCGAGCCTGCCCCGCCATTCAATAAGATCATGGCTGATCTGAAAGTGGTTCAGTTCCACTTACCCGCCTGCTCCCCATAACCCTTAATTCCCTTATTGATCAGAAATCTATCTACCTGTGACTTAAACATATTCAACGAGGTAGCCTCCACTGTTTCAATGGGCAGAGAATTCCAGAGATTCACTACCCTCTGAGAGAAGAAGTTCCTTCTCAACTCCGTTCTAAACTGACCCCCCCTTATTTTGAGGTTGTGTCTTCTAATTCTACTTTCCTTTCTAAGTGGAAAGAATCTCTCTGCCTCTACCCTGACTAGCCCTTTATTATCTTATATGTCTCTAAGATCCCCTCTCAGCCTTCTAAACTCCAATGAGTACAGGCCCAATCTACTCAATCTCTCCTTATAAGCTAACCTCCTCAGTTCCGATATCAACCAGGTGAACCTTCTCTGTACTTCCTCCAAGGCCAAAATTGCACACAGTACTCCAGTTGCAGCCTCACTAGTGCCTTGTACAATTGCAGCAAACTGTTTTTATATTCTATCCCCCTCACGATAGAGGCCAACATTCCATTTGCCTTCTTGACCACCTGAAAACTGAGTTTTTGTGATTCATGCACAAGGACCCCCAGGTCCCTCTGCACAGTAGCATGTTGTAATTTATCACCATTTAAATAATAGTCCATTTTACTATTATTCATTCCAAAGTGGATAACCTCACACTTGCCAACGTTATACTCCACCTGCCAGATTCTCGCCCACTCACTTAGCCTATCCAAATCTCTCTGCAGACTTTGTGTCCTCAGATCCAAAGGTTCTTACCTTTGGAAGAGGAGAGATTTGATTGATACAAACTAAATTGTGAGGAAAACAAAAACAGAAAATGCTGGAAAAGCTCAGCAGGTCTGTTACACCTATTGGGAGTGAATAGAGCCAACGTTTTGAGATGACCCTTGGGATGAAGGGTTGGCTCTAATCTCTCTCCATAGATGCTGTCAGACGTGCTGACATTTTCCAGCATCTTTCTGTTTTTGTTTCAGATTCCAGCATCTGTAGCATTTTGTTTTTATATTAAAATTGTGAGGGGCCTGGGTAGAATGGGTGGGAAAGGCCCATTTACTTTGGCAGAGAAATCAGCGATGAGGGGACCTGGGTTTAAAGAAAGGATGGAGGGAAGATGAGGAAAAAATGTTTTCACCCACAGAATTTGTGAGGAACTCGCTGTCTGAAAAGGTAACAGAGGCAGAAACCCTCAACTCACATGAAAGGCATCTGGGTATGTGCCTCAAATGCCGTAACCTGCAGGCTATGGACCAAATGCTGAAAAGTGGAATTAAGCTGGGTTTCTTAGCCAGTACAGACATGATGGGCAGAGTGGTCTCTGTCTGTGTCCTGAAATTTCTGTGTTTCTCTCGTACAAATAATGTGAGCAGTTGTTATTGTTAACGTTTTGTTTTGGAAATATATTTGTAAGTTATTGCACCTACACTGCAATGTCGTGCTAGATAAGCACCGTGGCCGTTGTTCAGTAGTGCTTGGGACAGGCTATTCTGGGTGCTTGGTCTGTTTAAAAATGTTTCCATGTACTCAGGTAATAAGATACTTTAAGTGAGTGCAATAATAGCAGACTTTGCTTTCGAAAAGCTTCAACAGGCTAATGTTACATCAGCCCAAAGTAATACCGTGGTAGGCTTATATTACTGCATGGCGATTAATAGAGAATGAACAGTCAGTTTAGTGTTTAAATTAGTGTTATGCTACTCTTTAGAATAAAACATGGTGGTGACTATATAGTTGCTTATATTGAATATAGAGTCATAGAGGTTTACAGCATGCAAACAGACCCTTTGGCCCAACTTATCTGTGCCACTCAGTTTTTACCATTAAGTTAGTCTCAATTGCCCGTGTTTGGTCCTACCCCTTTATACCAATCTTATCCATATAACTGTCTAAATGCTTTTTAAAGGACAAAATTATACCTGCCCCTTCAACTATCTCAGGCAGCTTGTTCCAGACACTCACCACCCTCTGTGTGAAAGGAATTGCCTCTCTGGACCCTTTTGTATCTCTCCACTCTCACCGTAAATCTATGCCCTCTAGTTTAGACTCCTAACTTTTAGGAAAAGTTGTTAACTATCTTGCTGATCTATGCCCCTCGTTATCTTATAGATCTCTGTAAAGTAAAGTAAAAGATAAAATTTATTTATTAGTCACAAGTAAGTCTTAAATTAACACTGCAATGAAGTTACTGTGAAAACCCACTAGTCGCCATATTCTGGCGTTTGTTCAGGTCAATGCACCTAACCAGCACATCTTTCAAACTGAGAGGGGAAACTGGAACATCTGGAGGAAACCTGTGCAGACATGGGGAGAACGTGCAGACTCCACACAGAGAGTGAACCAAGCCAGGAATCGAATTCAGGTCCCTGTTGTTGTTAGGTAACCACTGTGCCACCGTACTGCCCTCTAGAAGGCCATCCTTAAGCCTCCTACATTGCAAAGAAAGAAGTTCGAATCTATCCAGCCTCTTCTTATAATTCAAACCATCAGGGCCTGGCAACGTCCTAGTAAATCTTTTCTGCTCTCTTTCTCATTTAATAATATCCTTTCTATAAGATGACCAGAGCTGTACACAATATTCCAAATGTGGCCATACCAATGTCTTCTACAACTTCAACAAGATGTCCCAAGTCCTGTATTCAATGTTCTGACCAATGAAACCAAGCATGTTGAATGCTTCTTCAGTAACCTGTCCACCTGTGACTCCACATTTAAGGAGCTATGAACCTGTATCCCTAGTTCTCTTTGTTCTATAACCCTCTCCAATGCCCTACCATTAACTGACTAAGTCCTGCCCTGGTTCAGTCTATCAAAATGCTTCATCTCGCATTTATCTAAATTAATCTCCATCTGCCATTTGTCAGCCCACTGGCCTAATTGATCAAGATCCTGTTGCAATCGGAGATAACTTTCTTCACTCTCCACTATGCCACGAATCTTAGTGTTATCTGCAAACTTACTAACCATGCCTCCTATATTCTCATGCAAATCATTAATATAAATGGCAGATAACAATGGACCCAGCACTGATCCTGAGGTACACTGTTGGTCACAGGCCTCCAGTTTGAAAAACAACCCTCTACAACCACCCTCTCTCTTCTGTCATAAAGCCAATTTTGTATTCAATTGGCTATCTCACCCTGGACTCTGTGGAATTTAACTTTATGCAACAACCTACCACATGGTACCTTGTCAAAGGCCTTGCTAAAATCCATGTAGACAACATTGACTGCACTGCCCTCATCTACCCTTCTTGGTTACCCCTTCAAAAAACTCAATCAAATTCATGAGACATGATTTTTTACTCACAAAGTCATGCTGACTGTCCCTGATTGGTCCTTGCCTCTCTAAATGTCTGTAGATTCTGTCTCTCAAGATACCTTGTAACAACTTACCCAATACAGACATTAGGCTCAGTGGCCTATAGTTCTCAGGTTTTTCCCTCCATCTCTTCTTAAACAAAGGCACCACATTTGTGACCCTTCAAATATTTCTGCTAGGGGACCAGAAATTTAACTGGACAAGCCCCATACACTGCAAAAGCAGGTGAAGTGGGGAAATTCTGCCATGAGTGGCTCAACACATATCACACATTAACTGTTTTCAGAAAGAATTGGTTGGCTAACAGGAAATGGAGAGTAGACATCAATGGTCATCATTGGGTTGACAAGAGGTGACAAATGAAATACCATAGGGACCAAAGTTATGGCCTCAGGTATCTACAATTTATATAAATTACTTTAATGAAGGGACCAAATGTATGGTTTGGTGAAAGAAATGGTGGGGTAATGGTAACATCACTGGGCTAGTAATCCAGAGGCCCAAACTAACAGTCTGGGGAGTCGGGTTCAAATTCCACCACTGCAGCTAGTGGAATTTAAATTCAATTAATGAAATATGGAATTGAAAGCTAGTCTTAGTAATGGTGATTATGAAAATATCAATGATTGTCATAAAAATTACCGGGAGACGGGTTCTGAGAAAATTGTTAGAACTAAAAGGTAACAAGTCCCCAGGTCTTAATGGACTTCATCCTAGAGTCTTAAAAGAAGAAGACTCCCTTTTAAGGGAGTTAAGGGAGTTTGCGCGTTCTCCCCGTGGTTGCGTGGGTTTTCTCCGGGCACTCCGGTTTCCTCCCACAACCCAAAAATTCGCTCTTAGGCTGATTGGGTAACAAATTGTCCCTATGGTGAAAATTTTCCAAATTAGGATTAATATATATACTATTATATAGGACTATTAAAATAGGATAATGATTTGGTATTACGGTGGCGCGGGCTCGTTGGGCCGAAGGGCCTGTTTCCCGTGCTGTGTTGCTTTAAAAAAAAAAGAAATCTATCATCCTTACTGAGTCTGGCCTATGTATGAGTCTAGACTCACAGTAATGTGGTTGATTCTTGACTGCCCTCTGAAATGGCCTAGTAAACCCTTCAGTTCAAGGGTAATTGGGGATGTGCAATGAATGCTGTTCTTGCGAGTGACACCCACATCCTAAGAAAAGAAAATGCTGATGACACAGGTTGGAGAATAAGTTGTGAAGAGGGCGTAAGGAGTTTGCAAAGCGATAGAGATAAGTTAAGTGAATGGGAAAACATTTCTCAGGGGAAGTGTGATGAGTGAAAATGTGAACTTGTTCACTTTGGCAGAAAGAATATAAAAGCAGCATACTGTTAAAATGGGAAGAGATTGCAAACTCTGAGTACAGAGGGATCTGATCGTTTTGGTGCAGGAATCATACAAAGTTACTATGTGAGTACAACAAGTGATTAGGAAGGCAACTGGAATATTGTCACTTATTGCAAAGTGAATGGAATGTAAATATAAGGAAGTTTTGCTTCAGTTGTACACATAGTGGATGAGACCACATCCAGAGAAATGTTACAGTTTTGGTCTTATGAAAGAAAGGAGATAAATGTGCAGAAGCAGTTAAGAGAAGATTCATTCAACTGATTCTTGGGATGGGAAGATATCTTCTGAGTGATGGTTGGGCAATCCGGATCTGTAACTATTGGAGTTTAGAAGAATAAGAGGTGACATTATTGAATCATATAAGATTCTGATAGGACTTGACAGCATGGATGCTGAAGGAATATTTCACTTTTTATGAGAGATCAGAACTAAAGGACATGGTTTAAAATTAAGGCGTCTCCTGTTTATGACAGAGATGAGAAGAATGTTTTTTTTTCTCAGAGGGTTGTGAGTCTGTGTGGCATGCTGTTTTCCAGATAACGATAAATGTAGGGTCATTTGACTATTGTTGAGGTAGAGGTAGATTGATTGTTGACTAACAACAAAGTCAAAAGATATCAGGGGTAGGTGTGAATGTGAATTGAAAACTACAATCAGATGAGCCATGATCTTATGGAATGGTGGAGCAGGCTTGAGGGGCCGAATTACCACTCCAATTCTCATTCCTCTCTTCACATATTTGTAGGTTCTTCCAAAAGTCAATCCACCATCTGCAAGGCACAAATCAGGAGTGTGATGAGATACTTTCCCCTTGTCTGGATGAGTGCAGCTCCAACAACACTCAATATGTTTGACACCATCAAAGCCCACTTGAATAACATTTCATCCACCACATTAAACATTTGTTCCCTCCAGCATTAGCACACTGTAGCAACAGAATATACCATCTACAAAATACGCTGAATCAAAGCTCCTTTGACAGCATCTCCAGGATTGTCAACCTCTCATATCTAGATGGACAATAGCAGCAGGAATATATAAATACAATGGTTTGGAGGTTTTTTTTAAGTCGCACACAATTCTGATTTGGAAATATATCATTATTTCTTCGCTATTGCTGTTCAAAATCTAAGGAATCGCTACTTAACAGTACACTTTGAGGACCTTCACCTCACTTACTACAGCCAATCCGGAAGGTGATACACTATTACCTTCGCAAGGAAGTTAGGGCTGGACAATCAATGCTGGCATCGCTAAATTTGCCCGCATCCCATGAATGAATAAAAAAACCTTTAACTTTTTAACTATTTCAGAGCAAAGAACGAAGAGGTAATTTTGTTGTCAGAAGGAGTTCTCATCTGTCAGCAGTCCAGATTGGGAAAAAGGGCTCATGGTTTCCTGACGATTTGGGAATATGGTAGATGGATATCCCAGCTTTTGTGATGCCAGCTATAAGACCTGGACCATGGATGTGGCAAAAGCTATCCTTGCTGTTCAGTTCAGAGCGGCACAGTAATATTTTCACATCAAAATGACAATGGATGCAACACCCGATTCCAGAAACAATAATAACCTCACCTCTCGATTATGAGAGTGTGTCAAAGAATTCTGATTGCCCGAGAACGTCATGAGATTATGAAATGCCGCAAGACCATAGAACATAGAACGTTACTTAGAACATTACAGCGCAGTACAGGCCCTTCGGCCCTCGATGTTGCGCCGGCCAGTGGACCCTCTAACCTAAACTATTCCAATATCATCCATATGCCTATCCACCGAACATTTGAATGCCCCCAAAGTAGGCGAGTCCACAACTGCTGCAGGCAGGGCATTCCATGCTCTCACCACCCTCTGTGTAAAGAACCTGCCTCTGACATCCGTCCTATAACTACCACCTCTTAATTTAAAGTTATGTCCCCTCGTGTTGGTCATCACCATCCGAGGAAAAAGGCTCTCACTATCCACCCTATCCAATCCCTTGATCATCTTGTACGCCTCAATTAGGTCACCGCGTAACCTTCTTCTCTCTAATGAAAATAACCTCAGGTCCCTCAGCCTTTCCTCATAAGGCCTTCCCACCATACCAGGCAACATCCTGGTAAACCTCCTCTGCACCCTTTCCAATGCTTCCACATCTTTCTTATAATGCGGCGACCAGAACTATACGTAATACTCCAAGTGCGGCTGCACCAGAGTTTTGTACAGTTGTAACATAACCTCACGGCTCCTAAATTCAATCCCTCTACTAATAAAAGCTAACACACCGTACGCCTTTTTAACAACTTTATCAACCTGGGTGCCGACTTTCAAAGAGCTATGTACTTGTACCCCAAGATCCCTCTGCTCGACAACGCTATTAAGGGTCCTTCCATTAACCCTATATTTCATATGGTTAATGGAAGGACCCTTAATAGCGTTGTTATAGATAGGTTAGGTGCACTGGCCGTGCTAAATTCTCCCTCAGTGAGACTGAATGGATGCCGGAGTGTGGCAACTGGAGGATTTTCACAGTAACTTCATTGCAGTATTAATATTTATTATTATTACTTATTTGTCACAAGTAGGCTTACATTCACACTAGAATGAAGTTACTGTGAAAATCCCCTAGTTGCCTCTAGGAAAATTTAGCATGGCCAGTTCATTGAACCAGCACATCTTTGGACTGTGGGAGGAAACTGGAGCACCTGGAGGAAACCCACGCAGACACAGGGAGAATGTGCAAACTCCACACAGCCAGTGAATTGAACCCAGGTCTGTGGAGCTGTAAGTGAGCAGTGCCAACCAATGTGCCACTGTGCCACCCCATGGTTAATGTAAGCCTACTCATGACACTAATAAGTAAACTTAAACTTAGCATGATGGACAGAAAGGTGACAGATCCAGTTCATTACAGAAAATGTGAAGTAACATATTTTGGAAGTTCAAAAAAGGGAAAGAAATGCACCTTCAATGGTAAAAGTTTAAGTGGAATAGAGGAGCATAATGCTTGGATAAGATGCTCTTTCAAAGAGTCAGTGCAGGCTTAATGGGCTAAATGGCCTCCTGCTACACTATAGGGATTTGATAGTTCAATGACATACACCAAGACCAAGACTTAATTCTTCAGATCGAACATACCATCGTAATTCTGAAATTCCAGCTCCTGCAGAGTTGACTCACCCTTCCCTCCATTGATCCCATTCCAGAAGACAGCAATTAATTCAGCCCAATGACCGAACACTATCAGTGTTAAATATTTACTTATACAGTAATCGTGGCTTTATTCCAGCTCTTACAAATCACTTCCTCTATAGAATTCTCTGTGGAGATCTGCATTCAATTAACTAGCCCATTCTAAATTCAGAAACCAACTCTACTGTTTTCATATTGAAAACTGGAGTTGTTATTATGCTTATGGTCTATTCCTAGACTGATGCTTGGCTTTCTTGTCAATCCCAATGGACTATTAGCTCTGAGGGGTAGCACTGTAAACAAAGAGAGGCCATGAAATCAGAAAAGAATGTTCTTTTGGTCTCGGGAAGACAATGGATGAGGGTGTGACTGAACCTGCTTGTCAAGTCAATCAGGAAATGCTGTTCTAAGGTGAAAGAGTAAGTAAGGATTCATGTGTATGAGTGCATGCACAATAGTGAGTGTGTCAAAGAATGAATAGTGAGTCTGTATGTGTGTTAAAAAGTGGACAAGCATTTCTAGATGAAAGATTTTGAGGACTGGTAGCTTGCAATATGAATGCTTCAGCGATAAACCAGTCACTGTTATAGAAAAGGACATTTTTCAGATAGTTTCATTAAGGACGTATGCCAATTCATGTCAGTTCTCAATGTGAAGTAAATAGTTTTTTGCTCAATGACCATTTTTCTGCTTTATTTCCACTCTGATGTTACATTGCTACTGCATATAATGTTAACCACCTTCACTTGCATCCATTCCCTTTTCCTTACAACTCCTTGCAAGACTGGCATGGAATAAATGAGTTGAAGATTTTCCCTTTATGCTATAATCACTCTTGCTCCTGATGTGCTCTTTCCTTCATGTGTCAACTTTCTCTTTAAAATTCTCATGTCCATAATTATAATGGGAACCGTGCAGTTATTGCTGTAATTTCAGTGCTTTATAATTAGCAGTACTGAAACCCCTCATTGTGTATCCACCAACCTGAATGCCCCGAATACCTCTCATCTGCATTCCACATTGTCACAAGTTTCCCTACTTAATCATAAATGAGACCTTAAAACCAAAATATTGCTTCAAAATAGGGACTAAATTCCATCTGCACAACCTAGTCCAATTAGCCTCTGGCCCACTAAAACTGCTTTATCTGAAGACTGGACTTGGTAGCGCACTGTGTGCTTTTATGTGACTTACAACACAGTGGCACAGAGGGTAGATGTCTTGTGGCTAGTACTGAAGGACATACTGTCACAGCCCATGGATTTCTGGACTCAAGATGTTCACTTAAGTCCATAGCTATATACGGGATAAAATGATAAACATCAGCTATAGGCCTTTGATCCAATGAATGGAACTGCATAACAAAAGGAATTTAAAAGAGGGATAACTATCCATGGGATGAAATTGGGGGTGGGGAGGGTGGGGGGGCCGTACGTCTAACACACCAATCTTTCACTCTCCATCAAGTTGAGTTCATCCAAACCTCTACTGCCCAAGCATTTTGGTCATTTGTCCTAATATCTCCTCAGTGTCCAATGTTGTTTAATAACACTTAGAGGCATTTTGGAATATTTAACTTTGTTAAAGATGCTATATAAATGCATGCTGTTGTTGTTGTACTGTATAACGTCTGTGGCCCCTTTCTGGGGGGGCTTCAGTGCACAACATGTCATGTTTAATGCCAGTACCCTAGCAGATGTCAAGCAATCTCTCCTCCGGAAAGCAGCAGTCTGAGCTGAATTTAGACCATGTATTTACTCACACAGCAGGCTATATTCGGCAGCAACCCACATTACGTCATTAGCTCCCAGCATGATATCCTAAGCACAGACTGGGAGAGGTTTATAATGATGTTGAATATGATCCATATTTTCCAACACTGTACAAGAATATCATATATCAGTCTATACCAATATCCTCCTGGCCTTCCTCCCACTTGCCACCCTCTGTAAGCTGGAGATGATCCAAATTCTTGTTGCCTGCCTTTCTAATTCACATTAAGTCCCATTCGCACATCATCCTTGTCATAGAATCTACACAATGCAGGAGGAGACCATTTGGTCCATCGAGTCTGCACCGACTACAATTCCACTCAGCCCTATCCCTGTAACTTCAAGTGTTTACCCTGCTAATCCCCCTGACACGAAGAGGCAATTTAACACAGCCCATCAATCTAATGTGTGCATCTTTGGACTGCGGGAGGAAACCGGAGCACCCTGACGAAACCCACGCTGACACAGGGAGAATGTGCAGATTCCACACAGACAGTCACCCGAGGCTGGAATTGAACCCAGGTCCCTGGCGCTGTGAGGCAGCAGTGATTGTGGTTCACTCATCCACAGTAACTCCTGATCCAGCAATGCCTTGCTTTTAAAATTCTCATCCCTGTTTTCAAATCCCTCCATGCCCTCACCAACACTACTCTCCCACCATTTTATTGATCTACTCCAACTGTACAACACTCAGACCTCTACACTCACCAATTCCAGCCTCTTGAGCATCCTCAGTTTTAATTGCACTGATGTCCTTGCCCTCAGCCATCTGGGCCTGGACTCTGGAATTCCCACCGTAAACCTCTTTGTTCCTCTCAACTTCTCTCTCCTGTATTAAGTCACACTTATGGGTGGCATGGTGGCACTACTGCCTCACAGGGTCAGGGACCTGGGTTCAATTCCGGCCGTGGGTTACTGTTTGAGTGGAGTTTGCACGTTTTCCCTCTTTGTCTGCATGGGTTTCCTCCGGATGCACTGGTTGCTTCCCACACTCCAAAGGTGGATTGGCCATGCTAAATGAATCCTAAGTGTCGGGGAGATTAGAAAGCTAAGTATATGAGGTTACAGGGATGGGGCCTGGGTGAGATTTTGGTCAGTGCAGACTTGATGGGCTGAGTGGCCTCCTTGTGCACTGTATGGATTCTATATTCTAAGAACTGACCCAAGGTGTAAGTGAAATACTGCAGACGCTGGAATCTGAAACTAAAACAGAAAATGTTGGAAAATCTCAGCAGGTCTAACAGCAGCTGTGGAAAGAGAACAGAGCCAATTTTTCGAGTCTGGATGGCTCTTCAAAAAGTTGGCGCTATTCTCTCTCCACAGGTGCTGTCAGACCTGCTGAGATTTTCCAGCATTTTCTATTTTTCCTTAAAGCTGACTCTTTGGCCACCTATCGTAACATGTTTTTACGTGTCTTGATGTTATATTCACATTCTCCCCATGTCTGCGTGGGTTTCCCCCCACAGTCCAAAGACATGTGGGTTAGGTCGATTGGCCATTCTTAATTGCCACTTAGCATCATGGGGATTAGCAGGGTAAATACAAGGGGTTATGGGGATAGGGCTGAGGTGGGATTGTCGTCGGTGCAGGCTTGATGGATCGAATGGCCTCCTTCTGCACTGTGGGAATTTTGTGATTCTGCAACAGTTCCAGAAGATAGTTCACTATCACCTTCTTAAGGAAATTTGGGAAGGGCAATAAACACTGGCATTGCCAATGTTGCCCACATCCCATAAATGAATAAAAAGAAAATGTTAAACGATTGTTATTGCAGAGCAAAGTACAGGGATGATTTTGCAAACCCATGCTGTCAGAAAGGTTAGTAATCTAAACTGGAACATTCTAGAACGTGCATGGCAGTCTGACCACAAGCTGACCTTTACAAAGAAATGCAGTAAACTTGCCAGACTATCTCAGACATACACTTGCCAAGAAACAGAATCTGTTTGCAATCAGCTTTTATTCATAGCAACATTATTAAAAAAAAACCTCCTGACAGATTTTGACGATTATAAAGTCTCTGAGTTTTATTCCTTTGCAACTAACCGCACGCTGAGTCCAAGTAGCACCAGTTAGTTTCGGGTGAAATCTACAGGGTTTAAATTAGGTTCCCAGGCCTCTGCTTGAGTGGAACTGATGTCAAAAGCCAGCTGGCAGCCAGTTTACAAACTAGCAGAAGTTTCTTACTTGCTGTGTGTTAGTTTATAGAACATTACGGAACATTACAGCGCAGTAGAGGCCCTTTGGCCCTCTGTTGGCCTGCTAAACAAAGATTGTCTGGTCCCTACTACAAGATGTGTATCAGTTCTTGGTAAAGCAAGAAAGAGAGAAGTTCCATTAATGTAGGAACTTTCACAACCTCAGACTGTTCCAAAGTACTTTACAGCCAATTAGGTACTTTTGACATGTCGCTCCTGTTGTAATATGACGTTTTTGTCTCTGACTTATACAGTGTGGGTGGAGTCCTCCTGTCCCATCCATCATGGGAATCACAGTTAGCAGAACAGCACTATGCAAAGTTCCGTTTTCCCCGGGCGGGATTTTCTGAGGTGAGCCCAGATGGAAAATCTTGCCCGAGGGAGGAAAGTTTAATTCTAGAGTTTGAGAGGCATAATCTTGCCCTTTAAAAATAGTGGCCCAATCTCTGTCAAGTCAGGCTTGTTGATGTGTTTAGGCCCCACCCCCTCTCCTAAAGAAATGTGGGGAAAAATTGTGATCCCGATCTGCTGGTTTTCTCACCCGAAATGGCACAGCTGTTTTCTTGGGAAATTCTGGAGGCAAGGCGGAGTGCAGTCGGGTGTTATTACAGAGCTGGGAATAGGCAGTCTTAGTCATGTCATCTGTCACTCAAAAGAGGGTCAAATAAGAGACCAAGGTTATGAATAGTCTGGTTCAGATTCAGACATTTGCTCTTGAGACAAATGGAATCAGTTGCTAGGAAACAGAGTTGTATCAAAACATTGCAACAAAAATCTATAAGATCTAACAGCAATGTGGGAGTACAATGAGATGTTTTGTTTTGGGTTTTGCAAGCGTGGGCTGGTTGAGTACAGTCTGTACTCTGTCTATTATGAACAACCAAATGAACAGGCTGTTTGATTCAATTTGTGGGATCTATAACTTGTGCACCTATCATTGCATCAGCATTGAAATTCATAGATCTACTGTTCGATGTGGTTCTGTGATTGGGCTGCACTGGCTGACCAATCCTGTGTGTGCCAATAGTTACACTAACAAACAATTTAAGATAATTAGATTTGCTTGTTCATGTTTGTTAGAAGTGACCTACTTAGGAACCCGTTCTCTACAAATGGAAGACTTCTGTTTGGTTCTTGTGTCCTTCTTACATTACCCAGGAGTTTGCTAAGTCTACGTTCTCGCACCTCAGCCAACCAGAGTCAACTTCTCAACCAATCAGCACCTTTTTTCCCTGTGGTATAAATTGTTGGGATCATTTCAAATTTGACATTCTTACATTTGTCCTGATGAGTGCAAGATAAAAAAACTTCAGCACCATAAAAAGAAAATGTTGGACAAAAATCAGCCGGTCTGACAGCATCTGTAGAGAGATAGTAGAGTTAACATTTCAAGTCAAGATTGAAGGATCATGTTGACTCAATACTGTAGCTCTATTCTCTCCTCACAGCTCCAGGGTCCTGGGTTTGATTCCCGGCTTGGGTCACTGTCTGTGTGGAGTTTGCACATCCTCCTCATGTCTGCGTGGGTTTCCTCCAGTTTCCTCCCACAGTCCAAAGATGTGTAGGTTAGGTTGATCGATCATGCTAAGAAATTGCCCCTTAATGTCCAGGGATGCGTAAGTTAGAGGGATTAGTCGGTATAATATGTAGGGATTTGGGGTAGGGCCTGGGTGGGATTGTGTTTGGTGCAGACTCGATGGGCTGAAGGGTCTTTTTCTGCACTATAGGGTTTTATGGTTCTATGATTCTGTGCTGTCAGACCCCCTGAATGTCTCCAGCATTTTCTGTTTTGGATTCCAGTGTCCATAGTATTTTGCCTTTAACTTCAGCAACATGGCTCTCTTTTCAAGTCGAGTAATAGTTGATCCATTTTAAAACAGCATCAAATTTTTCACAACTCATTTTGATCTTTTATTCATTCATTCTTATTCTTTTGTGGGACATGCGCATCGCTGGATGGCCAGCATTTATTGCCCATCCCTTGTTGCCCTTACCTAAGGGCACTTGAGAGTCAACCACATGGTTTGGCTCTGGAGTCACATTTAGGCCAGACTGGGTAAGCTCGGCAGATTTCCTTCCCTAAAGCACATTAGGGAACCAGATGGAGTTTTCCAACAATCGACAATGGTTTCATGGTCATCAGTAGATTCTTAATACCAGATACGTTTTTATTATTGAATTCAAACTTCACCATCAGCCAAGGTGGGATTTGAACCCAGGTCCCCAGAACATTAGCTGAGCTTCTGAATTAATAGTTTAGCAATAATACCACTGAGCTATTGCCTCCCCTTTTTTGATCAATGTTAGTGCAATGCAAATATCAAATTTTAATAATTTCATTCAGATGTAAGACCATAAAACATCGCAGCAGAATTAGACCACTCAGCCCATCAAATCTGCTTCTACCATTCAATCCTGGCTGATATTTTTCTCAATGCCATTCTCCTATCTTTTTCCTATTACCTTCATTTCCTTATTAATCAAAAATTTATCTATCTCTGCCTTAAAGACACTCAATGACCTAAGATATAGTTTAAGGACTAATTTATTGCATCATAAATTTTACAATTCAATTTGTGATTGTAAATTGTGTAAAGGCTCTTACTTAAAGCCTCCCTGCATATATCCTGAAATACTGGAATTCTTTGGAAGGGGATATTCTAAGGCTTGCTTTTGTATAGCACGTACAAGACTGAGTACTTCACACGTAAGCACTAACACTGAGAATAATCCCCCTTTCCTTCCTCCAGAAGTTTTAGCAGTGTACGCTGACCTTTATACATGCTTTATGAGAAATCGGGAGATTCTGTTGTAAAAAGTGTAACAGGAATTGAAAACGCAGCACTTCTGTGAAATTTTACACAAGACGCATGTGTGAGCAATTGTTGAGTAAAGGCCTGATGTATGTGGGCTGTGTGTGAAAAATCATAAAATCCAGATGTAGGATCAGTGCTGGGTTCCTGTGACTGCAAATTGTCAGCTACAGACAGCCATTGATTGGACAGGATAAGATTTTACGCAAATTGACTGGAAGCCAAGACTTTAAAAGTTTTTTCTCAGGACTGTTTCCTTCTAAGTTGCAACTATTCCAATCTACCTGCTCCACCTCCTCCCAAATAGCCCACATTTCTCAGAGTCACATAATACTACAGCGTGAAAGAGGCCCTTCAGCCCATTGAGTCCACATTGACATGTGAAAGGCCATGACATGCTCATCTAATCCCACTTGCCAGTACTTGGCCCATAGTCTTGAGTACTATGGCATGCCAAGTACCCATCCAGGTATCTTATAAAGAATGCAAGGCATCCCGCATACTCCTCCCACATCCCGCCCTGTCCCCCAGGCAGTGCATCTCAGACCGTCATCACCCTCTGGGTAAAAAAGGTTCCCTCAAATCCCCCATAACTTCCCACCCCTCATTTTTCTCACGGGATAAAATGGTAAGCTAGCTAGACAGGTGGAGAACTGGCTTGGCCATGGAGTTCAGAGGTTGCAGTGGAGGAGTCTTTTTCTGGTTGGTGGTCTGTGACTAGTGATGTCCCGCAGAGCTCTATACTGTGACCTCTGCTGTTTGTAATATATATATGATTTGGAAGAAGGTGTAGCTGGTGTGATCAGTAAGTTTGTGGACAACACAAAAGATAGCTGGAGTTGCGGATAGTGATGAACATTGTCAGAGAATACAGCAGGATGTAGGCTGGAAAATTGGGCGAAGAAATGGCAGATGGAATTTAATCCAGATAAATGCAAAGTGATGCATTTTGGTAGATCGAATGTAAGGGGGAGCTATATAATAAATGGCAGAATCGTCAGGAGTATAAACACACAGAGGGTTCTGGACCATAGGTCCTTAAAGATGGCAACTCAGGTGGAGAAAGTGGTGAAGAAGGCATGTGGCATCTTGCCTTTATTGGATGGAGCATAGAGTATAAAAGTTAGCATGTGGTGTTGCAGCTATATAGAATGTTAATTAGACCACATTTGGAATACTGCGTTCAGTTCTGGTCGCCACACGAACAGAAGGATGTGGAGGCTTTGGAGAGAGTTTACCAGGATATTGCCTGGTATGGAGGGTCTTAGCTATGAGGAGAGATTGGGTACACTGAGGTTGTTCTCCCTGGAAAGACGGAGGATGAGGGGCAACCCAAGAGAGGTGTATAAAATTGTGAAGGGCATAGATAGGATGAAGAGCGGGAAGCTTTTTCTCAGGTCGGAGGTGATGAACACAAGGGGTCACAAGTTCAAGGTGAGAGGGGCAAGGTTCAACACAGATGTCAGGGGGATATATTTTACACAGAGAGTGATGGGGGCCTGGAATGCACTGCCAAACAAGGTGGTTGAGATGGACATGCTGGGATCGTTTAAGACTTATCTAGATAGTCACATGAACAGACTGGAAATAAGGGAATACGAATGCCTAGTTGGCACATGAGCTGCGCAGGCTTGAAGGGCCAAAGAGCCTGTTCCTGTGCTGGACTGTTCTTTGTTCTTTTAACTTGGGTCTCCTTGGAACTGATCCTTCAACTAAGGGGAACATCTGCTTGCTATCCACCCTGACTGTACCTCTCATAATCTTGAACAACTCAATCAGGTCGTCCCTCAGTCTCTGCTCTTTTAACATCAAGACTTATGTGATCACCTGTATGAAACACCTTAGCGCCTTCTCTTAAGTAAAAGCAAAATACTGAAGATGCTGGAAATCGGAAATAAAAACAGAAATTACAAGATAAACTCAGCATCAATGGAGGGAGAAACAGAGTTAACATTTTGAGTCTGTATGACTCTTTTTCAGAATTAAGGAGATGGAGAAAAGTGTTAGATTTTATACTGTGTAAGAGGAGGTGGAGTAACTTGGGCAGAATAATAGGTGGGAGCTTGGAGAGATCGCAACAAAAATGCGTAGGGCACAAGACAGAGGAAGTGTTAATGGCAGAGTGAAGGATTATGGATGGTGCTGACAGTGGCGTAAAAGTAAGAGATCAGAATGTGCTAATAGGAAATCAAAGGTCAGTGCTCAGTGAAAGCAAACCTAAAGAACAAGTAACAGATGGCCCAGTGGAGGAAGGGATTTGCATTGAGCCAAAATATTTTTTGGATTAAAACAAAGGTCACAATGGAGAAGAAAGGTCACAGTCTAAAGTTGTTAAACACAATCTTGAGTTCCGAGGGCTGTAAAGTGCTTAATTAGAAGAAGGGATTCTGCTCCTCCAGCTTGCACTGGGCTTCACTGGAAGACTGCAGCAAGCCAAGGACAAACATTTGGCCATGAGGGCAGGATGGTGAGTGGAAAGGGTAAGCAACAGGAAGGTTGGGGTCACGCTTGTGGACTGAGTGAAAGTGTTCCACAAAGTGGTCACCCAGTCTGCGTTTAGTCTCCCCAGTGTAGAGGGGACCACACTGGCAACAGTGAATACAGTAGATCAAACTGAAGGAGGTGCAAGTGAAATGTTGTTTCTCCTGAAAAGAGTGTTTGGGGTCTCAGATGGTGAGAAGATAAAGGGACAGGTTTTGCACTGTCTGAAATTGCAAGAGGTGGTGCTATGGGAAGGGGATGAGGAGTTAGGGGTGATGGAAGAATGGACCAGAGAGGGATCCCTGTAGAATTCTGACTGGAGAGTGGGGTAAAGTGAAGACGTTTTATGGTGGCGTCATGCTGGAGTTGACAAAAATGGCAAAGGATAATCCTTTGATTTTTTTTTTATTAGTCTCTTCTATGTCGTGGTACATCTTTCAGAGCTGTGTTATGTTTCTAATTTACAGCAGGGTAAGGGAGATGGATGGGTGCAGTCCCATGTCATCTGGGATTCATTAGCAAAGTACAAACTGGGTATCAAAGCTAATGGCACAATCTGAGCAGCATGGCTGAGCACCACGTCGTGTAGTCTATTAAACCCATTCTTCATGGAGTCGCACTTGCCATTCAGTGCAGAAGTTGAACTCTCTGATCAATTAATTTACTAGTGTCACTGAACCGGCTGTTAGTTGTGGGGCAAGGGTTAAGAAAATGTATCCTTGATTTAATAAAGCAATCTTATTCTCTTTCCAGGTTTTAGACGGTCTTTACCTTGGAAATATTAGAGGTAAGTGTGGTCATCATTTCTTAAATAGAGAGGCCTGTTATCAAGATCGCTGTGGATTAAATCTGTATTAATGTCTCGTGAAATTCTTCAGCCCAGCATTTGAAGAAAGCCATTTCCTGCAATAAAATGCAATTGTCAGTGTCTAGAACAGACAATAGAACTTCCTGTCAGAGGAATGTAGAAACTTGCAGACAAACTGAGCCCATTCAGCCCATTGCACCTGAGCCTGCTAAAAACTAATCCAAAACTAACCAGCGATCTTCCAAAAGTTTTGTATCTTTCTCTGCTTTGAGTAGTTGCACAGTCTGGCCCAAGATGAAGGCACAGTGGGTTTCCTTCCACAGTGTGAAAGACTTGCTGACTAGGTGCATTGGCCATGCTGAATTCTCCCTCAGTGTATCCAAACAGACGCCCGGAGTGTGGTGACTTGTGTAACTTCATTGAAATGTTAATGTAAGCCTATTTCTGAATAATAAATAAACTTTGTGGCAAAGCATCTCATTTTGCAACAACCTGTTGTATAAAAAAACTTTTCTTTAACCTCGTCCCCTATTCTCAGTGACAGTTCTAACCTGGAGAAGCAGAAAGGGGACAGGGGGGGTGCGAGGGAGTGGGTGATTGTGGTATTGGTGGGTCGGTAGGGAGAGGAGCAGGCCGGTGGGCAGGGGGTGATGGGCAGGAGTTCCAAGAACCCGGAGGAGGTGATGCCCCAAATCTGAAGGAACCCTGCCCCTATCCCACCCGGAATGCAGAAGAGAAAAAGTTCTTTCTCTATCTCCTACCCTGCTCACAGTCACTCCCACCAGCCTTCATATTGAGGCTGGGTGGAAAAAGACATTCAAATGGCTACATAAGGATCTTAATAGGCAGAAGGGTGGGATTGTCACCAGAGACTGTACCTACGCAGGTGACATTGCACCTGGGCCGGGGCGGGCAGGATCCTGGGAGGAATATGTACCCCCTCACGCCTCATCTTGCCACCTTGGGGAAGTGGGGAGGGCGGAGAATAAAATTCCACTCTTATCATTTGTCCAGGAACATAATCACCATGCTACCAATCTGACACCAGGCTCACAGTGAACAATTTTTAATTGGCTGCAGCAACCAGTTTGGAATCAGTCCTTGTCACCTCCCATATTTGATTGATAAATAATGACTACAGGATTCATTTCCTCTTGTGGGTGATCTCAGAGAGAAATCCAGGTCCAAACAGTAATTGTGTTGAGAAGAAAACTCGGTGTAAGCAAATGGCAGAGGCTCCATCCTTAGCTCTATTTCACCTTGAAAGTTTACTATTTACTCTGTGAAATTTCAGTACTTCCTGTGTGTATATTTAGGGTTATTGTGCAACTGACGCATTAAACAACAGGATGTTAAACAGAGCTCAGCCCTTTTTCACCGTGCCTTACTTTTCTTTGCTCCTATTCTGTTTGCTGTCCCTCCATTAATGTGTCCACCACACCATTTAGCCCCTTTGTTCAGTCAGAAGTCTCACAACACCAGGTTAAATTCCAACAGGTTTATTTGGAATTACAAGTTTTTGGAGCACTGCTCCTTTCTCAGGAGGCACATTGCATATGGGTCTACTCACCTGATGAAGATGCAGCATTCCGAAAGCTCATGATTCCAAATAAACCTGTTGGACTTTAAACTGGTTTAAAGTTTTTTTTTAAAGTTTATTTGTTAGTCACACATAAGGTTTACATTAACGCCGCAATGAAGTTACTGTGAAATTGTCATACACTCTGGCATCTGTTCAAGACAACATACCTCACCAGCATGTCTTTCAAACTGAGAGATGAAACCAGAGCACCTGGAGGAAACCCATGCAGACATGGGGAGAACATACAAACTCCATACAGACAACAACTCAAGTTGGGAATCGGACACAGGTCCCTGGCGCTGTGAGGCAGCAATGCTAACAGCTATGCCATTGTGCCACCAATGTTGTGAGACTTCTTACTGTGTCCAGCCTAGTCTAATGCCGGCATCTACACATCATGGCTACTTTCATTCGTGGCTATTTTTTTTAACTCAGTTCCATTTACCTCTTTTGGTTCCAAATCCCATGAACCTGACCTAATGAAAATCTGTGAAGCTCAGTTTTGAAATTATGAATTTGACTCTCAGCTTTTGGAAGAGAAAGTTCCAGATTTCCAATTACCCTCAATGTAAAAATCTCTTCTTAATGGACAAGCTCGAATTTTAACATTGTGCGCGCTTGTTCTGAAATCCCCCACCATAGGAAATAGTTTCTCTTTCTCCCCCTCTCTCTCTCTCTGTATCCTTTCAATAATTTATACTATTTCAGTTGGATCATCTCTTAATACAAAGCTATATTTAATTGCATCCACTACTTTTGTTTTCCATGTTCAATGAAGGAAAATTTATCAAAATTGTTTGGGTTTTGTCTCTGGCCTTAGAATCTACACATCTTGGGACACTAAGGGGCAATTTAGCATGGACTGTGGGAGGAAACCAGAGCACCTGGAGGAAACCAATGCAGACACGGGGAGAACATACAAACTTCACACAGTCACCCATTGAATTGAACCCGAGTCCCTTGCACTGTGAGGATTGCTAACCACTGTGCCACCCTCTCCTGCCCCCCCACTCTCCACCCCCAAGAACAAGGGTCCTAACATTCATCTGATGGCTGTTGATGAGCTCATACACAAAGGGGTGGGCAGATGTGGAAAGAGTGGGCTCTGGTGTGATGGCTCCCATGGTTCAATAGGTCCATTGGTGAACATTGGGCACCTGGGGGAGGCACTTCAGAGGGTGGTTGATGCCTGTAGGACTGAGTCCCAGCAAGAGTCAGTCGCATTAGGAGAGGAGTGGCAACTGTGTGGGATTTGCATGTTCCCCTTTGCACTTGCTTGGGTTTCCTCCCACAACCCAAAGATGTGCTAGTTAGGTTCATTGGCCATGCTAAGTTGACCCTCAGCATACCCGAACAGGTGCTGGAATATGGCAACCAAGGGGTTTTCACACTAACTTCACTTCAGTGTCACTGTAAGCCTACTTGTGACTAATAAGTAAACTTTAAATTTTAAGAAATAAAGGGAAGGGAAGGTATTCCTGCTGTGTCTGCTTTGGAAAAGGCAGAGAGTCGGAGATGCAGTGTGCAGAGATTGATGCTCAGGGTCGCTGTGTGGATAGACGCCAGCACTCTGAGAATGTCTTGCTGTTCTCATTCCATAAATGAAGATTGAAATGGAGCTCTGTAATCAGTCAGCTCAAGGCTCAGTCTGGAAACAAGCAGTGCTTTTGCCTTCTGCATAAACGCTCAAGGGAATGGGAATCTCTGCTTGCTGAGATTTAACTTTGGAACACTTTGCACAAAGAGGAACAGGAAGACTTGTCTACAACCCCATTGTCCTCTGATACCGAATAGGTGGGACACTTCATTAGAATCATTCCAACAAAAGGGCCCACCCAGAACTGATATCTTTGTTCCAAAGGTCATCACTATGCTGTGTATTTCCAGCATTTTCTGTTCTATTTTTGTGATTTGCAAAGTCTGTTTTTATTTTGTTATCGGAGGTGATCTTGCCTTGTTACCTACACTGTAAAATGAGCCAACTTTTCAGTAAAATTTCCACAAATTGTTAGAACTATGTGTATTATTGTGAAATAACTCGGGGTGAGACTTAAACTCATTGCTAGTCACATCCCACAGTTACGTGGAAATAGGTTTGCCACGTTGTAATTCACCCTTATTCTTTGAGTTAAGTAACTGTGACTGTGGTTTTTGCATTTACTGTCCTGCACAGACTCCCAGGACAAAGACAACCTGGTAAAGAATGGGATCTCCCATGTCTTGTCCATTTGCCACAATGCCAAGCCTGTGCTTGAGGTAAGTATTGCAACTCAGCAAGAATTGCAACAGTCATGTTTGTCTGATTATGTTTATCTGCCATTCATGGGAAGGTGATGCATAAGTACGCATTGGAAAAATGTAATCTTTGGAAGTAAGCGGGTGCAGCCCATCGTAGACAAAGATTTACCTTAATGCTTTGAAGTGAATTATGAAATGATAGCATTTTTCTCTTACTTTCTTTTCCTGTCTCCTCATCCTCTGCTTCTCTCCCCAGTCTCTTATGAGCTTTTGTTCTTATTCTCCGGTAACCCTCTATCTTTCACCTCCCTCCTGCTCTTTTGCCTACTTGCTCCCCCTGCCTCTTTCCCCTATTTCTCTGTATGGCACTCTCTTTCTTCCTTCGTCGCCTACTTTTTTTCCCCCAATTTTCTTTCTCCTGTGTTCTTTCTCTAGCTTTTCTCTCCTCTCTCTCGCCTCTCCCTCCCATTATTTCTCTCACACCCCGCCTCTTTCTCCTGTCTCTTGCCCTCCCTCCTGTTCTTCCTCTCTTTCTCACTGAAGCTTTCCTCCACCTCTCTCTCTCTCTCCAACTCTTTCCTGCTCTGACTCTCCATCCCCCTACCCCTTTCTCTTGGCCTTTTTATCTTTGTGCCCTTCTTAATTTCAGACACAGATTTTCAGGTAACGGAATGGTATTGTGATTTGATTTGATTTATTATTGTCATGTATATTAGTATACAGTGAAAGGTATTGTTTCTTGAGTGTTACACATACAAAACGTACCATTCACCGAGAAAGAAATTAGAGAGTGTAGGGTGTAGTGTTACAGTCATAGCTAGGGAGTAGAGAAAGAACAACTTCATTAGCATTGTTAGAGAGTTTAAAAGAGTTAGAATAAAGTTTTAGAAGCCTAGAACAAAAGTAACAGATAGAATTAGAAGATATGCTGGGCTTAGCTTGCAAGAGCTCTCCACACTTTGTTACCATCTTGAGATCTTGTACGTAGAGAGGGGGAATCATTATTGATACCGCTTTTGAAAAAGAGAGTAAATGTGTGTTTTATGTCTGACACATGTTTCAGTTTAAAAATAGACAAACAGATATTTGAATTGGGGATGAAAATTTGTGAGCTCCTGACCTTGAGAGTTTATTGAACTCAAAACTCTCAAAAGCAGTTTCCGCAATGACATGCAAGACTAGCACAATCTGACAGCACAAAACACCCAGGTTAATGAGTAATGACGGTGGTTAGACTTGGGCTTATGCCATTCCAAATGTACAAATTAAAACCTTTACGTTCAATAACTTCTCAAAAAAAATTATTAAAAAGATAACAAAGTAGACAAATTTCTTGCTTTGGCTAATTTAAAAAAAATTGCGTGTGTTGGCAAACCTCACTTTTTTATAGTTGGAACGGGTCCTTTAAAGTAATCACTTATAAATAGAAAGCAGGTTGGATTCTTTTTTCAATAAGCAATGGAATATTCGAGATACCACAAGCTGAAATGAAGACGTGTGGATACAAAAGAAAAACAGATTGATTTGAAGTATGCTGTTTAGCAGATCATTTATGCTTTTAGAGGTTAGTAATAGTGATGTGTTAGTTGAGTCTGTGGGCCTGTTCATAAAAGTAATTGGATTTCAGTTGCCACGAAATGTTCTTAGAAAGGGTAAGATAGGTATTGATTTTAGGTTCAGGCTTTATGTTATCTGTTCTAGGCTATAGGCCGAAATCTTCCAGATGAACGTTCTGGCAGGATCTTCCTGTTTAGCCGACAGCGCACACCCTGCCATAGTGGGGTTTCCCAGTGGCGAGGGGTGCATACTGCGGAAAAACCCCATTGAAAACTGGCTGTCGTTCAATGCCATGGATGCATCCAAACACACTGTGCCATGCTGGTTTTTGAACACACTGTGCCATGCTGGAATTGGAACACACTGCATTGTGCTGATACCTGAACCCACTGTGCCGTGCTGGTATTTAAACACATTGTACCTTCCCAGTATCTGAACACACTGTGTGGTGCTATTATCTGAACACACTGTGTCCTCCTGGTATCTAAACACACTGTGTCCTCCTGGTATCTGAACGCACTATGCCGTGCTGGTATCTGAACACACTATGCCGTGCTGGTATCTGAACACACTGTGCCATGCTGTTCATGTTAATGATTTGAAAGGGGGAATTACCATCTCCAAATTTGGAGATGGTATAAAGTTAGATGGGAGGGTGAGCTGTGAGGAAGATGTCGAAATGCTTCGATGTGATTTGGACAGGCTGAGTGTGTAGGCATCTGCATGATGGATGCAGAATAGTGTGGATAAATGTGTGGTTATCCACTTTTGTAGCAATAATAGGAAGACTATTACTTAATGGATATAAATTCTGAGAGGTGGATACTCAGCAAGACCTTAGTGTCCTCGCACTTCAGAATGACCTTTGATAAGGTATCGCGTGGCAGGTTGTTGCATAAGGTTAAATCTCACGGGATCCAGGATGAGGTATCTAAATGGATACAAAATTGGCTTCTTTATAGAAGACAGAGGGTGATTGTAGAGGGTTGTTTTTCAAATTGGAGGCCTGTGACCAGCGGTGTGCCTCAGGGATCAATGCTGGGTCCACTGTTATTTGTCATTTATATTAATGACTTGGGTGAGAATATAGAGACTTGGTTAGTAAGTTTGCAGAAAACGCCAAGATTGGTGGCATAGTGAATCGTGAAAAAAAATCATCCCCAATTGCAATGGGATCTTGATCAATTGGGCCAGTGGGCTGATGAATGGCAGATGGAGTTTAATTTAGATAAATGTGAGGTGATGCATTTTGGTAGATTAAACCAGGGCAGGACTTATTCAGTTAATGGTAGGGCGTTGGGCAAGTTACAGAACAGAGATCTAGGGATACACATTCATAGCTCCTTGAAAGTGGAATCACAGGTGGACAAAATGGTGAAGAAGGCATTGGTTACAGGGATTGGAATACCTTGTTGAAGTTGTACACTTGGAGTACGGTGTACAGTTCTGATCACCCTATTATAGAAAGGATATTATTAAGTGTGCAGGTAAGATTTACTATGCAACCAGGACTTGATGGTTTGAGTTATAAGAAGAGGCTGGGTATATTGGGATTTTTTTTCCCCTGGAGCATAGAAGGCTAAAAGATGATCTTATAGAGCTTTATAAAATAATGAGTGGTATAGATAAGGTAGATGGTCAATATTTTTTCCCAAAGGTAGGGGAGTCAAAAACTAGAGTCATAGGTTTAAGGTGCGAGGGAAGAGATACAAAAGTGTCCAGAAGGGAAATTTTTTCACACAAAGGGTGGTGAGTGTCGGGAACAAGGTAGTAGTAGAGACAGGTACAATTTTTCTTTTAAAAAGCATTTAGGCAGTTCATGGGTAAGAAGAGTATAGAAGGATATGGGCCAAATGCGAGCAGTTGGGATTAGCTTAAAGGTTTTAAAAAAAAAAGGCGGTATGGACAAGTTGGGCCAAAGGGTTGTAAACCTCTATGACATCAGCCACTGAAAGTAAGTGGGCAGGTACAGCAGGCTCTACAAAAGGCAAATGGTATGTTGGCCTTCATAGCAAGGGGATTTGAGTTTAAGGATGGTGTGCTGCAACTGTGTAGGATGCTGGTGAGGCCACACCTGGAGTTTGGGTGCAGTTTTGAGGAAGGATTCCTTGCTATAAAGGGAGTGCAGCAAAGGTTTCCGAGGCTGACTCCTGGTCTGTTCAGTGAGGAGAGAATTATATTGACTGGAGTTTAGAAGAATGAGAGGGGATCTCATGAAAAACTTATAAATTCTAACAGGTTTAGGTAGGTTCAGAGAGAATGAGGATGATTCTCCCACTCCGTTGTGCTAATCTTAGCATGGCAGGCCAGGAGAATCGCATGTCGGCCGATTCGCGCATGCGTTCCCACTGCGTGCACATCCCTGAGCACCGGATATCCGGTGTGGTTGGAACCACGCTGTAGGAGGTCAGAGATTTATATCTATGTGTAATCTTATTTTAAAGTGATTAGCAGGCCCTGGACTGAAGTCTCTGGGCCCGCTAGCATCTCTCACCCTGCCAGTACAACTTCACTCTGGCGGGGTTCAGACCAGCCCCCCACATTTGGGGATGTGGCAGGAGACCCTGTGGGAGTGAGGGTGGAGGGCAATTGGGACCACCTAGGGAGTTAGGCAGCAGGAGAGGCCAGGGGCGAGGGTGGGGGACGGTGGGATAGGGTGGGCACGCTGGGGTAAACATAGTTAGAAATCTGACGACACCAGATTAAAGTCCAACAAGTTTATTTGGTAGCAAAAGCCATTAGCTTTCAGAATGCTGCCCTTTCATCAGGTAAATGGGAGTTCTGTTTACAAACAGGACATATAAAGGCACAAACTCAATTTATAAAATAATGGTTGGAATGCGAGTCTTTACAGGTAATCAAGTCTTAAAGGTACAGATGATGTGAGTGGAGAGAGCGTTAAGCACAGGTTAAAGAGATGTGTATTGTTTCCAGACAGTTAGTCAGATTTTGCAAGCCCAGGCAAGTCGTGGGGGTTACAGGTAGTGTGACATGAATCCAAGATCCCGCTTGAGACTGTCCTCATGTGTGCAGAACTTGGCTATCAGTCTCTGCTCAATGACTTTGCCTTGGAGAATGCTTACCTGAAGGTCGGAGGCCAAATGTCCGTGACTGCTGAGGTGTTCCCCAACAGGAAGTGATCTACCTCATAGTCGCAGGAAAGGATGCCCCAAGGCATTGTACGTTGGGGCGAGCATGCAGACGCTACGACAACGGATGAATGAACATCGCTCGACAATCACCAGGCAAAATTGTTTTCTTCCTGTTGGGGAACACTCCAGTGGTCACGGGCATTCAGCCTCTGATCTTCAGGTAAGCATTCGCTGAGCAGAGACTGAAAGCCAAGTTTCACACACATGAGGACAGCCTCAACCAGGATCTTGGGTTCATGTCATACTTTCTGTAACCCCCTCGACTTGCCTGGGCTTGCAAAATCTCACTAACTGTCCTGTCTGGAGATAATACATATCTCTTTAACCTGTGCTTAATGCTCTCTCCATTCACACTGTCTGTACCTTTAAGATTTGATTACCTGTAAAGACTTGCATTCCAAACATAATTTTGTGAATTGAGTTTGTCTTTATAGGCCCTGTTTGTGAACAGAACTCCCACTTACCTGATGAAGGGGCAGTGCTCCAAAAGCTAGTCGCTTTTGCTATCAGATAAACCTGTTAGACATTAACCTGGTGTTGTGAGACTTTTTATATGAACACCCTGGCAGTGCCAGCCTGTGCCTACTGGCACTGACTAAGGGGGCAAAGTGCCCATGTCCAGGGAGCACCTTGGCGCTATATACCTAGGGGTGGGGCCAAGTGGGTCAGGCCTAGAGGTGGGGCCCAGGGGAAATCGGTGGGGGTGGGGTGTCCTGCTGCCACTCTGCATGGGGAATGAAGGGATGCCAACGATCAGGGTGACCTGGGAGAGGGATGGTGGTGAGCTGGGGGAAGGGGTTTGCCGGGTGGGGAAAAGGTGGGGGAATTGACGCTGCTTGGGAACGGAGGGGGGGAATGGGGAGCGGGCATTGGAAATTGAGTGCTCTGGGATGGGAAGGAGGTGTTGAGGCTGGCCCTGGAATGGTCATGATGATTGCGATTTGGCTGTGGTAGGTTGGGATTGGGGGTGGGGGGGCAGCACTGTTGGGGTCCCCTGGGCACAGGATCCTGGGTGATTGAGCTGGCCAGCAAATTGCAGGCTGACTGTTCAGGCCCACTGTGCATGTGCAGAAACTCGGAACTATCAGGTTCCAGTGTGAATAGCCACCTCTCCACCCCCTTCAAGTTTTTAATGATATTCACGATTATAACCTCTGCATTGCACAGAGTGTGGGAGATTCACGTCTGAACTCCCACTGGAAAACCTACTGTGATTTACACCAACTTTCCCGTGAATCCACATTTAGAACTTTTTTTTTGGGAGAATTGCCTTCAATGTTCCCAGTGGTGGGGGAGTCCAAAGCTAGAGGTCATAGTTTGAGCAAAAGAGGTAACCCTTTTAGAACTGAGGTGAGGAGAAATTTCTTCACCTAAGGGATGGTGAATATGTGGAATTCACTACCACAGAAAGTAGTTGAGGCCAAAATGTTGTGTGATTTTCAAGAAGAAATTAGATATAGCTCTTGGGGCTCAAGGGATCATGGGATATGAGGGAAGGAGGGATTGGGATATTGAATTTGGTGATCAGCCATGATCAAAATGAATGGTAGAAGGGCTCAAAGGGCTGAATGGCTTACTTTTCTAGTTTCTATGTTTCTCTGCTGGCAACATGTCTTGTTGGTATCTAAACATACTGTACTAAGGTAGTATGTGAATACGCTGTGTCATGGTGGCGCATGTGCATGCTTTTCCTTGGTGAGATATAATCTCAATATTCCATTGACACTGATGGATTCCATAGAATCTTTTCCAACTTTTCCCCATAATGATTTACATAAAGAGTAAAGAGGTCAACAGCTTTTAGCTTTTCACTTCCTGAATCGTGTGGTACAGGGATATAATCATTTGCCTATGAATGAAATTATCTCTTACATTTGACAAAGTATTATTTTCAATGAAGCAGTCTCATGTAGATTTGGTCAAACAAGAAGTTCTTTTATATAAACCACAGCCTGTATATTGTAGCAGGAACACACCAGAGGGCAGTAGTACAAAGCATTTGAGCAGAGTTTCAAATCAGTCAGCAGATCCACGTTTGTCACTAACGCTGCACCCAGCATATTTACAGCCCCTATCCCGAGTGTGTGCCCTCTCTTAAGGCCTCATGTGATTCAGAAATGTTTCCTCAGTGAAACTGAAAATATTCACTGAATATTATTATTATTTAAAGTTTATTTATTAGTTACAAGTAGGCTTACATTAACACTGCAGTGAATTTACTGTGAAAATCAGGCATACTGAGGGAGAATTTTGCATGGCCAATGCACCTAACCAGCACATCTTTGGACTGTGGGAGCAAACTGGAGCACTCAGGGGAAACCCATGCAGTCACAAGGAGAATGTGCAGACTCTGCATAGAGAGTGATCTGAGTTGGGATTTAAACCCAGGTCCCTGGCGCTGTGAAACAGCAGTGCTAACCACCGTGCTGCCCTATTGTTTTGAATGGAGTATCCCTTCACAATGTGACAAGTTGAAAGAGAAAGTTTTTTTAAACGTAGCAGCATTTTGGGGAGGAAAGGCCTGGGACATGTCAGTGGATACTAAGCAACACTGCTCAGCATAAAAGCAAATTATTATGGATGTGGAATCTGAACCCAAAAGAGAAAATGCTGGAAAGTCTCAGTAGGTTTGGTAGCATCTGTAAGGAGAGAAAGGAGCTGACGTTTCGAGTCCAGATGCCCCTTTGTCAAGGTTTGGCAGTCCGGAGGGACAGCAGTGAGAATCACAGGATCAGCAGCACACATCATGGATATTTGTCTGCTGTCTGTACTGATCATTTAAATGACCTTGGTCAAAGGGATCACTGTAATAATGCTTCCATGAAGCTCCCTGGGATATTTTTCTATGTTTAAAGGTGCTACATAAAATTTGGAAGTTGTTGTCAGCTTGCAAAGTAGCCCCTCGATTAAATCTATTGCAAAGTTACAAGGCACAAGAATAGGCCGTTCAGCCCAACAGGCCCATGCTGGTGTTTATGCTTCACATTAACTTCTTTCCACTCTCTAAACCTGCAACTTATCAGTAAATAAAATGACATGCGTGGCTTTTGTTTTTGACATCAGGAGGGAAACATTTAAACTTGTGTTAATCCTGGATTTATGTAAGCTCACTCTAGTTGGTCAGGATTATATTCATTGGAGCCCAGAAGAGTGAGGGAATCAAAGATCCTGAAAAGTAGAAACCTTGTCGTAGCAGAATCGAACCTCAGTTCATTATCTTTGCAATATAAAGTTGCAGTAGGGTAAAGTCACCATAGTCCCAGATGATCTTAAGGCTGCAATTTAACCTGAGGATCACCACACCTCAGGCAAGATGCAAGGTTGAGAAGGCAGATTCTTCATGAATAACTTCAGCCAGTACAGCAATTGACGTTTAGTTTAGTTTATTAGGATCACAAGTAGGCTTACATTAACACTGCAGTGAAGTTACTTGAAAATCCCCTCATCGCTACACTCTAGCGTCTGTTAGCATGGCCAATACACCTAACCAGGTCATCTGTCAAATTGTAGGAGGAAACTAGAGTACCCGGAGGAAATCCACGCAGACATGGGGAGAATGTGCAGACTCAACACAGGCACTGACCCAAGCCAGGAATCAAACCCGGGTCCGTGGAGCTGTGAGGCAGCAGTGCTAACCACTGTGTTGTCCGTGGTATTGGCGTTGCTTAGCATCACAAGCCAGTTGTCCAGCCAACTGAGCTGACACTACAATCTCTCTGTCACGGTGATCACTGTGGCATCATAATATACATGTTAAATCATCTTTACTTTTCAGCCGCTTTTAATCAGGTTCTGCAGAGGAGTGATAAACCTTTGAAAGTTCAAACTGTAATTTACCCTGTTACAGCCTCTGATATCAAGGTTAATATGAGCTTAAGGTAGTTCAGAGTGCACAGAGCAACAGCTTATCGCAAAGCCTTTTGACTATTGTTCTGAACAGGCTCAGTAAAGGTTAATTATAGGGGGAGAAAATTAAGCAGGAATTTACAGTTGTGGCCTCTCCCTCCCATCCAGTACATACTTTCCTGCTGATAAACCAAACAGAAAGGATTGTCTGGTCAGATTGTCTGAGCTGCTGCAGTATCAGGGTGGGTACAATGAACAGGGTGTCTACCTCTGGTTACTAATCAGTACCCTGCAGCTGGGAATTGGCAGGTTTGAAAGCTGGGAAGGCTCCTTGTCCACTCTGGTATATAAGTTATTGGCATTATTAGCCAACAATCACAATATGCCTCCAATCTAGAAGGAGAACAACATGGCTTACATTTATATAGCACCTTTAACACAGTAACTCATACCAAGGTACTTCCCAGTATCGTTCTCAGACTAAATTTAGCACCGATTTAAAAAAAATCTGAATTAAGAATCTACTGATGACCATGAAATCTTTGAAACTGTTGGAAAAAACCCATCTCATTCACTACTATTCTCATGTGGTCTGGCCTACCTGTGACTTCAGAGCCACTGCATGTAGTTGACTTGTAAATGTTCTCTGAAATGGCATAACGAGCCACTCACTTAAAGTACAACTAGGGATAGGCAATGAATCTGCCCAGCCAGCGATGCCTATGTTCCGCGAATTAATAAAGAAAAACATGAAACCCTACAGTGCAGAAAGAGGCCGTTCGGCCCACTGAGTCTGCACCGACCACAATCCCACCCAGGCCGTACCCCATATGCCTACATTTTTACTACTAAATAGTGTAGTAAATACTACACGTGTGCTAATTAATACTAAATGTGTGCTAATCTACACATCTCACAAACCAAGGGGCAATTTTTAGCATGGCCAATCAACCTAACCTGCACGTCTTTGGACTGTGGGAGGAAACTGGAGCACCCGGAGGAAACCCACACAGACACAAGGAGAATGTGCAAACTCCACACAGACAGTGACCTAAGCTGGGAATTGAACTCACATCCCTGGAGCTGCAAGGCAGCAGTGCTAGCTATTGTGCCGGCCTGAATGCTTGATCTTCAGACTGAGTAATTGACTTTGTGTGTACTGTTTTATAACAGAGCACTATCTCTCCACTGACTTTTAAGTAACAGCCTGCCATTGCCTTAAAGATAGTTATATCCAGGAAATATTGCCATTTTCTCCTGCCAAGATTTCATATTTTTATTAGATTTCTAATAGATTTTCTAACAGTCTTTGCTATCCATTTATATTATTGCTATAGTTACATAATTGCTTGGAGTTCATGGAAATGGATTTCAGTCACCCAGGAGGCATGTTGGAGGTCATTTCTGGTGACAAAGCCCCGCATAACATCAAGAACAGGATGTTCATCTAAATCATTCGGTGAACTTTGCTTACTAGTTACTATGACAACATTCCACAGAGGCATACTACTCAGCAGCTTAGTCTGTCACAGGAAGAAGGCCATTCTGTCATTGCAACTCGCACAGTTCCGTAGATGAACTGGGAGAGAGTAGTGAGAAGTGAGATAATCACATCATGTTGACTATATCAGCACCAAAAGCACTTATTTAACTTGAGAGTTGATCAAGTTATTGTTGCACAGAATTGGAAGATACAAAGAGAGGAATTACATAGGATCTTACAGAAACACGTCATTCACACAAATGGGTCCATTTTATGATTGTGTTCCACTCAAGGCTCCTTCTACCTTTTTATCCATTCATGGGACATGGGCATCACTGGCTGGTCAGCATTTGTTGCCCATTCCTAGTTGCTCTTGAGCTGAGTGGCTTGCTGGGCTATTTCAGAGGTCAGTTGATAGTCATCTGTGGCTCTGGAGTCACATGTAAGCCAGACCAAATAAGGATGATAGATTTCCTTCTCTTAAGGACATTAGTGAACCAGATGTGTTTTTCCAACAATCAACAATGGTTTTGTGGTCAACTGTAGATTCTTAATTCCAGATATTTTTTACTGAATTCAAATTCCACCATCTGACATGGTGGGATTAGAAACTTGGGCCTCCAGAACATTAGTTGAGTTTCATTATTTCAAAATGGAGAGTGTCTCTTCCTTGCCCAGTCTAGTAATATACAATGTACTGATTGCCTAATGCACGATATTCATTGTGATGGCTGGAATATTATGGGAATGGGCCATCTTAAGGTAGATACCATTGATTAGACATTCCCTCTCAACCTTTGACTGGGAAATCACTTGCCTGTAATTTGCTGAAAGGGTGAGCTGATAAAATGTGAGCATGGTGAGGGCAATGAGGCATCTGTGTAACCTGAGTAGACATCTGGCCTGGTAGTCTAACTCCTCCAAAAAAAAGGACAATGGACTGAGGATGAAGCAAATACGCTCCCGGGAATGGAGACAATCGGCCCTGCAAGGGGCACGCTTTATAGAGAAGGTAACGAGAGAGCCAGGCTTGGGGCCTTCACTTACCATCTTGAAAACTGAGACAGCTGGACCTGTGAGGGACACGTTGTACAGAGGAGAGGATAAGGAGAAAATCAGGCTTGGGGCTTTCACTTACCTTCTCAGGAGTGGAACCAGCCGAATCTGTGAGGGACACACTGTATAGAGGAGAGGATAAAGAGAGCTAGGTTTTGGGCCTTTACTTACCTTCTCAGGAGCAGAGACAGCCGGGCCTGTGCGGGACACAATATATAGAGGAGCTAGCTGGATCTGTGAGTGCACTATACTGAGGCAGCAAGCAGACCTTAAAAAACAAGATAAGTATTGGTTGCTTGAGGAACTCTGCCTCAAATTTGGTGAGTTGGAGTCTGAGCTTCAAACCCATCAGGGAGGGGGAGAGGTACCTGGGCGCTGGGCAGTCACACCCCTTAGATTAACTACCTTTAATTCGGCCAGTGGTCAGGGACAGAAGGGTGTGACTGTGAGTGAGGCAGGTGGATGGATCCATGAAGTAGGGTTGCAGGAGCCTCACCTCTTATCCTTCCAATAGGTTTGAGATTCTTGCTGCCTGTGAGAGCAGGACTGTAAGGAGGATGATCTAATTAACTCACAGCACTGAGGTACAGGGAGAGGGAAGGGAAATGTAGTCGCAATCAGAGATATTATAGCCAGAGGCTCAGACTTTGTTCCCTGTGACTAGGGTTGAGATTCCTGTAAATTGTGTTGCCTTCCTTGTGCCAGGATTCGGGCTATCTCATCTGGACTGCAGAGGAACTTGGAGAGGGAGGGTAAAGATCCAACAGTTTAGCTAAACTGAGGATAGAGGTTCTGCTCAGGGAATACGAGCAGCCAGGGGATTAAAAAAAACAGAACCTAAAAGGATTATGACCTGAGCCACCAGCTGATTGGCACGGGGGCAATGAGATTAGAGAGGTAAATGCGAGGATAAAAGGTTGGTGTGGGAGAAATGGGTTTGGATTTGAGGGACATTGGCACTGGGGAAAGAGAGAGCTGCTCGATGGGAAGGTCTTCACCTGACTCATACTGGGACCAGAATCCTAGTGAATGGTATAACTAGAGTTGTAGATTAAGTATATGTGTGTGTGGATGGGTGCAGTTCCATGGAAAATTAGAATATCTAAATTAAAGGAGAAATGCAACAAGATCTGGACAATATCCGATCTTGGGCTGACAAATTGCAAATCATTCGTGCCACACAAATGCCAGGCAATGACCATCACCAATAAGAAACACTCTAATCACTGCCCCTTGACATTCAGTGATGTCACTGAATTCCCCCACTGTCAACATCCTTGAGATTACCGTTGACCAGAAATTCAACTGGATTCGCCACGTAAGCAACAGTGGCTACAAGAATAAATGAGAGACTAGCAATACTGTGGCGAGGAACTCACCTCCTAACTCCCCAAAGCCTGTCCACCATCAACAGGGCATAAATCAGGAGTGTGATGGAATATTTCCCACTTGCCTGGATTGGTGCAGCTCCAATAACACTCAAGAAGCTCGACCTACCCAGGATAAAGTTTCCTGTGCATAAGCCGACCAATGTGCTCTTTACCTGACCTAACCTGGCCATCGGGAAATCCAGTTTTTCAGGAGAGGCGATGGCTAGTGGTATGGGCGTTAGACTATTAATCCAGAAACTCAGCTAATGCCCTGGGGACCCGGATTCGAATCTTGCCAAGGTAGATGGCAGAATTTGAATTCAATACAATGGATCCGGAATTAAGAATCTACTGATGACCATGAAACCATTGTTGATTGTTAGAAAAATCCATCTGGTTCCCTAATGTCCTTCAGGGAAGGAAATCTGCCTACGTGTGACTGCAGAGCCAGAGCAATGGGGTTAACTCTCAACTGCCCTCTGAAATGGCCTAGTAAGCCACTCAGTTCAAGGACAACTAGGGATGGACAATAAATGCCTAGGGATGGACAATAAATGCCTAGGGATGGACAATAAATGCCCAGCCATGAACAGATAAAAAAACCCATCTGTCCCTACTATTGAAATCATTGAAGAGTAACACAAGTAATATAGAGAGTAAATGCACCACTATTCAACATACTCTAAGTATCACCGCACCCCCACATCCAGGTGGATTAAAATAAAATTACATCAGTGCCACTGCCTCAATCCATGTATGAAAAGGATAGAAGACAGAGAAGTTACATTCTTGTTTTGTCTCATTGACATTGTGCTTCTTTCTCTTTGGCAGGATATGACATATCTTTGTATCGCTGCAGCTGATTCTTCTAGTCAGAATCTGTAAGTATTGACTTAAAGCTGGAATAAATTAGAGAACCATAGAATCCCACAATGCAGAAGGAGGTCATTTGGCCCATTGAATCTGCACCGACCGCAGTACCACTCAGGCCCTATCCCTTGATCCCATTATTTACCCTGCTAGTCACACTGACACTAGGGTCAATTTAGCATGGCCAATCAACCTAACTCTTACATCTTTGGAATGGGGGAGGAAACGCAGAGGAAACCCATGCAGACACGGGGAGAATGTGCAAACTCCACACAGACAGTGACCCGAGGCCAGAATTGAACCCAGGTCCATGGCGCTGTGAGACAGCAGTACTAACCACTGTACCACCCAGTGCAAACCTTCAAGCAGGCTTTACTGAGGAACCTATTTCATTCCTTTACCTGCACGAACATTGGCCCAATCCTACCTCTTGCTGTCCTTTTGAAAATATATTCCTCTCCTGGAGTAGTTGCTGGTTTCGGTAATTGTGGCATTAAGTTCTGCAAGAATAAATTGAGACTTTCTGTTGCAGTGATTAGCCGCACCAAGAGTTGGTGCAATTTAGAAACCTACGTGGAGTGGAATTCTCAGACCTCGCACGGCACCACCACCACTGCCAGCGAGAGTGGAGAATTTGGCGCTCAGCCCAATCGCCATTCACTGCAGCAATTCCGGAGAATCCCGGCTGCGGACGTGGTCGGAGAATTCCCACCATGATGTTCAGCTCCTTTGGAATGTTTTTTTCAATTGTTGGGGAAAGAGTTATTAAGACGAGGCCTGAATTGCAGGCTGTAGCCAAGTTTTTAAAGGGTAATGGAGAAGATGAGGTTAATCAAGGGATAATGATGAAGAGAAGGCAGAATTCCATTTCCAAAGCCCTCAGAGGGTGGGAAGAAGAGGAAACTAATTGGACAAGGAATTCTACATTTTGAGGTAATAGCTCAAAATGGTTTTGAATAGGATGCAATGTACAGAGTCTTTTGATTTGATTATTGTTGTCACATGTATTGGGCTATGATGAAAAGTATTTTTTTTGCATGCTGTACAGACAAAACACATCATTCATAGAGTATTTGATTTGATTTATTATTGTATTAACAAACAGTGGAAAGTATAGTTTCTTGCGCACTATACAGACGATACTATTCATAGAGAAGGAGGCGAGACACTGCAGAATGTAGTGTTACAGTCGTAGTGTTACAGTTAAAAGTCTGACAGCAGCAGGGAAGAAGCTGTTCTTGCGTTGGTTGGCCTGTGAACTCAGACTTTCGCATTTTTGTATCTAGGAAGAAGGTGGAAGAGAGAATGTGCATGGGGTCCTTAATTATGCCGGCTGCTTTGCCGAGGCAGCAGGAAGTGTAGACAGAGTCAGTGGATGGGAGGCTGATTTGCATGATGGGACATAGTGCATACGGGAAAAGGAAAGGAAAGAGTGCAGAATGTTGTGTTAGAGCAAATACTATAGAACGCTACAGTGCGGAAAAAGGCCTTTTGGCCCATCGAGTTTGCACCAAACACAATCCCACACAGGCCCTACTCCAATATCCCTACGTATTTTACTCACTTATCCCTCTAACCTATCCATCCCTGGACACTAAGGGGCAATTTCTTATCATGGCCAATCAACCTAGCCTGCACATCTTTGAACTGTGGGACGAAACTGGAGTACCGGGAGGAAACCTACACAGATACGAGGAGAAAGTGCAAACTCCACACAGACAGTGACCCGAGCCGGGAATTGAACCCAGAACCCTGGAGCTGTGAAGCAACAGTGCTAACCACTATGCTACTGTGCCGCAGTTGTCTTGATTTTAACACTGAGGATACAGGAAGAAGGAAGGCTTTGTAGGATGCTGTATTTGGAACTTATGAGTAACAGGAGAAGAAAACAACAATAGCACTGTAAAAATGAAACAGTAAGAGAAAGAAAAAGATCAGTCATAGATGGACAGACACCAGTGCAAGAATTTTACTGCTTTTCCCACCATGGAAGTGGGATGGGTGAGGCTTGCAGGACAGAATTTTCTCTTGGCCTTGAGTGTGACGTTATGACCCTCAGCTGAGCAAGGTTGTAAAATAGCAGTACAGATGTGAACAGGCAATAACTCTTTATGAGGATAAGCCTGACCAAGACTGGAAAATTTGAGTAGATTGGCTTCGAACACCTCCCTCCTTTCTGGGAAGATGCCAAGCCCTGCTCCACTTGATCAATGGTCAAGAAAACAGGGCTATGTGAAATGCAGCGGAAATTAAGTGGAACTCGTGTAGCCACACTGCTGCTAAGCGGCTAAACTGAGCTGAGCTTTTTGATTTGATTTATTATTGCCACATGTGTTGGGATACAGTGAAAAGTATTGTTTCTTGCGTGCTATACGGACAAAGCATACTGTTCGTAGACTACAAAGCAGAGAAGGAAAGGAGAGCGATAGTGAAAGATAGAATTAGTGGCTATCCTGGGAACAGCTTGCAAGGAATCACCACACACCTGCATTCTCACTCTGATTGATCTGATTTTTCCTTCTTTCGCCCCATGGAAACTGTGGGGCAATCATAGCATCCTACAAGTCCTTCCTTCTTTCTGTATTCTTAATGTTGAAGTCAAGACTTCTCTGTGTCCTGTTTAAATCATTCTAGGCCATTACCTCCAAATGTAGAACTCCTTGACACTTACTTGCCATTCACAATCTTGAGCAGGCCTTCAGGTTTTCTCTGGGGCTCCAGCGCTGGTGCTCCATCGCAACACTCTCTCTTCCTTTAATGAAGGAGGGTTGTGCATTCAAATTGAAAATACTTTCCCTTTATCACACCTCCAACATTGAGAATATTGCCATACTGTTAAAAAATGCATGATGATGTTCTGTTTATTGGCCATGTGTGCTTTGATGTTCATTGTAGTATGATGGTTAAGAAATAACTGTGCTTAATGTATCTTCCCAATGGCCATTTCATTGTGGTGCAATTTAAAGGTGGAAAGCTGATTCTGGCTGTTTGTGAATGCTTGGCTACATTGCTATGAATTGAGGCTGGTTAAAATCCAATTGTCTTCATTTTGCTTCTACCAGCATTTTGTTGGCATATTCTTACTGTCAAGGTGCTCAACTGAGGCTCAATTAAAGATTGTATGATGCTGCTTAAATGAGGTTGGGAGTTCTCCCCAGTGTCTGACCAAAGTTAATCCCTCAATCAACAGCTGTTTATCTGGTCATTGCAACATTGCTGTTTGTAGCACCTTATTGTACATTGACTTCTTCATTTCTTACGAGGACTACACTTCAAATGTATTTCATCTGAAGTGCCTTGGGATATCCTCTGTTTGCTAAAGGCTATATAAATGCAAGATCTTTCTTAACTCAGTCACATTTTCTATTCCTTTGGGCTTTTACCTTTTTTGTTTCTGATACTTTGATGTTTTTTAAGCAAAGTTTTGTCTCAGATACATAGCTTTAGTTGTGGGATTGCATTTTCTTGGGTTGGGATGGGCAGTCGAAGCAGTGTCCATTATTTATGCTCAATTTTTGTTAAGTTTATTTATTTGTGTCACAAGTAGGCTTGAATTGACACTACTATGAAAATCCTCTAGTCGCCACACTCTGGCGCCTGTTTGGGGTACACTGAGGGAGAATTTAACATGGCCAATGCACCTGACCAGCACGTCTTTCAGACGTGGGAGGAAGCTGGAACACCCGGAAGAAACCCATGCAGACATGGGGAGCAGGGGAGAACGTGCAGAGTCCGCATTGACGGTGACTCAAACTGGAAATCGAATCTGGGTCCCTGACGCTGTGAGACATCATTGTGGTGCTCAATTTTAACTGTAATGGAATCACCAGTTCCTGAAACTATGACACTAGTAATGAATGCTTTTGATTTTTAAAAAATTATAGTAATAACAGTTGCTGACCCAGGAAGACCTGTTACTAATGGGAGTGTTGAGTGAAATCCTGTTGCGTGGGAGATCTTCTCCAGTGATGTTATGTTGAGTCTGATTTGACTCCAAGCCAGCAGGCTTTACTGTAAACCTTCCAGCCAAGCCAATAGCAGAACCCGTTTTTAAACATCCTAGCTGAATATCAGACATAAAGAAACAAACTTGCCCCTCTGGAATAGGGTTATGGAGAACTACTGTCTCTGTTTACAAGAAATGCTTTTCTGCGCAATGCGTAACTTTATTCCTTTTTGTAATCAGACCATGCCCAGGACAAAGACCACAGGAAGGAAGATGCGAGGTCTTTTTTTTACAGAAGTGATTCTTTTCTGCAGTCGTTATTTTAACATTTTGATTTCACAATTGTCACTAGTGTGAAAACCCACCTCGAATCATGCATAACAGAAGATTTTAGATGTAGAGTGACTGGTGATATGTGATCCTGTCTCCAAAGCACAGCAGTAAAACCAGATCATTGCAAGTTAAAAACAATGCATGTGTTTTTTTGCACAAGTAGACAACAGCTGGCAGGGTACGAGGGGCTTGGCTTGGCCAAAGGGCACATTATAAAATGGTGTGCTGCTAATAAATCACTTTCTTCACTGGTACGGGTGTCTCAGTGCACGTTTCGGGCCTGTCTTTGTTCAAGCAGCAATGAAATGCTTGCAAAAACAGTAAGCAAGGAACTGCGCTGACTAAGCCCATAGGACCGTAGAAAAATTGCAGCACAAAGGAGGCCATTTGGCCCATTTTGTTCATGCTGGCCCGAGGACACCCACATAGCCTTTCTAACCCCATTTTCCTGCACTCAGCCCATAGCCTATAGTACTTAAACTTAAGTTTATTTATTAGTGTCACAAGTAGGTTTACATTAACAATGCAATGAAATTACTGTGAAAATCTCCTAGTCGCCACACTCCGGCACCTATTTGGGTACACTGAGGGAGAATTTAGCATAGCCAATGTCCCTAACCAGCTCGTCTTTTAGACTGTGGGAGGAAACTGGAGCACTCACAGGGAGAACGTGCAGATTCCGCACAGACAGTAACCCAACCTGAAAACCGAACCCAGGTCCCTGGCGCTGTGAGGCAGCAGGACTAACCACTGTGCCACCATGCCACCCACATGCAGGTGCAGATCCAAGTATTTTTTCAAAGAGTTTAGGGTCTCTATCTCCACCAATAATTTGGGCAGTGAATTCCAGACATCCACCACCCTCTCTGTAAAAATTTTTTCCTTAAAAACTCCTCCACATGTACTACCACTTATCTTGACTCTATGTCCCTTTGTTCTAGAACTCTCCACCAAATAGAACTATTTTATCTTGTCCACTCTAAATTTTCCCCTTATAATTCTGTACACCCCTCTCAAATCACCCCTCAATCTTCTTTGTTTCAAAGAAAATACCCAACGTATCCACTCTGTCCTCATAGCTAGACTTTTCTAGCCCTAGCAACATTTTTTTTTAAACCTCCTCTGCACTCTGGAGCAATTATATCCTTCCTATAACAGGGTGACCAGAACAGCACCCAATCTGCCAGTGTTTCATACAGTGGCAGATTTCATGCTAAAATGATGGAGACCTATTCATGTTGCATTTGTTTTTTTAAATTTGATTTGATTTATTATTGTCATATGCACTAGTACACAGTGAAAAGTATTGTTTCTTGCGCACTATACAAAACAAAACATACATAGAGAAGGAAAAGAGAAAGTATAGAATGCAGTGTTACAGTCATAGCTAGGGTGTGGAGCAAGATCAGCTTGATGCAAGATAGGTCTATTCAAAAGTCTGATGGCCGCCAGGAAGAAGTTGCTCTTGAGTTAGTTGGTACGTGTCCTCCGACTTTTGTATCTTTCTTCCCACGGAAGAAGGTGGAAGAGGATATGCCCGGGTTATGTGGGATCCTTAAGTATGCTTTTCCGAGACAGTGGGAAGTGTAGACAGAGTCAATGGATGGGAGGCTGGTTTGAGTGATGGAATGGTTTTCATTTGTGGGGATGTTTGAGATCAAAGAATCATGTCGTATAGAAGAATTGTAAGAATAGAGATCTGTTGGTTTTTATATGACAGCAGCAACATATATTATATCGTGCCTTCAACATACTGAAATGAGCTAAGGCAGGGTTGGGAGTAGGTGACTTTTGCGGAAGTCTGTGATGTTGGAAGGGGTATTCCAAACTTATTACACTTTTGTGGGTAAAATGTTCACAACCATCCAGTGACTACCACTTGTGTGCAAGACACAGCACAGAACATGACAAAACTTACCACAAAGCTCAAACAATTTCTTGGTAGTATAGAACATGAATAGTACCAAAAAGAAAGACGTGTTGTTACAGCTTTTCAAGTTGTACTCATCAAGACAAACAAGAATGCCAAATTTCAAACTGTTATCACACTTTATACTGCTGGAGAAAACTTCATAGTGTTGCTTGACAGTGTGACTCCTTAAGGCTGAGGCAATGCCATGGAGAATGTAACAGGGAGCAGTCGCTCCACAGATGCCAGCTAGTTCAAAAGCGGTGCAAGTCTTGGACATGTCCCTTTTGTTTCCAGAAAATGGATTACATCGGTCAAGCTTCTGAATGCACTACACGTGTAATACATTAATTGTAACCTTCAGTATAATTAGTAAGTCTGGTGAGCTGCAGACACTAATTGCTACATGGGATTGTGACATGGGAGATAATTGCAAAGAAAGCCAGGATTCTTATTTTTTTCATTAATGAGATGTACACCCAGCTAGTTAGGCTAGTATTTGTTGCCCATTCCTTATTGCCCTTGAGAAGGGTTACCTTTCAGGTTATTATTGTGGGGTGTTTGAGACTGGTAGGTTTTAATGAAGTCTTTCTAGGCAAATGTATGTGTATATGTATAAAATATATAAATATAATATATATGTATGTATACTTACACACACATTGTTGTAGTTAATAAGTATAGTTATACACAGTAAAGGGTTCAAACTAAGAGTTGTCCCCATGTTTGTTGTTCTCTGTCTTAGACTAAGCATGGCCTTTAGGTGTGGATGATGTATTCTCTTACAATACTACTCACACAGGGATGTACACATTCCACATTAACCCTATACGTTTTGGATCATTATGCCACACCTCCGCCACATCGTTAGTCAATGTATTTCAAGTTAGTTTCCCCCTTGTATTTACATTGTTAACTCCTGCCTCATCTCTCTCCCTCTTCAAATCTCTGATTTCATAGGTTCAAGCAGTATGGAGCTTTATACTCCTTCCACATGCTATTTGCACGACATTCAGAGGATGGTAGACTCTGTCATTGCGGGTAAATTCTGTTGAGTTGGACGTTGGTCTGACATCTAAGTTTGTTCTTCTCTTCTTTTTCCATTCATTAGTTTCAAACCGTCCTTGTTGATTTGAATATTGTGGCGATAGGTAGTTGATGATTTGCCCTTTCTTTCCCGGGGTGGACGAATGCTGTGCTCATTCCCATGGCATCTTTCCTCTTCTTTCATCACTGTGACATATATTGAAGTTCATAGAACATTACAGCGCAGTACAGGCCCTTCGGCCCTCGATGTTGCGCCGGCCAGTGGACCCTCTAACCTAAACTATTCCAATATCATCCATATGCCTATCCACCGACCATTTGAATGCCCCAAAGTAGGCGAGTCCACAACTGCTGCAGGCAGGGCATTCCACGCCCTCACCACCCTCTGTATAAAGAACCTGCCTCTGACATATAACTACCACCTCTTAATTTAAAGTTATGTCCCCTCGTGTTGGTCATCACCATCCGAGGAAAAAGGCTCTCACTATCCACCCTATCCAATCCCTTGATCATCTTATACGCCTCAATTAGGTCACCGCGTAACCTTCTTCTCTCTAATGAAAATAACCTCAGGTCCCTCAGCCTTTCCTCATAAGGCCTTCCCACCATACCAGACAACATCCTGGTAAACCTCCTCCTGCACCCTTTCCAATGCTTCCACATCTTTCTTATAATGCGGCGACCAGAACTGTACGCAATACTCCAAGTGCGGCCGCACCAGAGTTTTGTACAGTTGTAACGTAACCTCACGGCTCCTAAATTCAATCCCTCTACTAATAAAAGCTAACACACCGTATGCCTTCTTAACAACTTTATCAACCTGGGTGCCAACTTTCAAAGAGCTATGTACTTGTACCCCAAGATCCCTCTGCTCTACAACACTATTAAGGGTCCTTCCATTAGCCCTATATTTCATATGCCTGTTATTCCTACCAAAGTGAATCACCTCACACTTATCCGTATTGAATTCCATTTGCCACCTCACGGCCCAGCTCTGCAACCTATCTATGTCACTCTGCAAACTGTAACATCCATCCTCGCTGTCTACAACTCCCCCCACTTTGGTATCGTCAGCAAATTTACTAATCCAACCCTCTACACCCTCATCTAGGTCATTTATAAAAATGACAAACGGCAGTGGCCCCAAAACAGATCCTTGAGGTACACCACTTGTAACTGCACTCCAGGTTGAATATTTCCCATCAACCACCACCTCTGTCTTCTATCAGCTAGCCAATTCCTAATCCAAACTGCTAAATCACCTTCAATCCCATGCATCTGCACTTTCTGCAGTAGCCTACCATGGGGAAACTTATCAAACGCTTTGCTAAAATCCATATACACTACATCAACTGCCTTACCCTTATCTACCTCTTTGTTCACCTCCTCAAAAAACTCAATAAGGTTTGTGAGGCACGACCTACCCTTCACAAAACCGTGCTGACTATCCCTAATCAATTTATTTCTCTCTAGATGCTTATAAATCCTATCCCTTATAATTCTTTCCAAGACCTTGCCCACAACAGAAGTCAGGCTCACCGGTCTATAATTCCCAGGATGGTCCCTACTCCCCTTTTTGAACAAAGGGACAACATTTGCCATCCTCCAGTCTTCCGGCACTATACCTGTAGCTAACGACGACATGAAGATCAAAGCCAAAGGCCCTGCAATCTCCTCTCTAGCCTCCCAGAGAATCCTAGGGTAAATCCCATCTGGCCCAGGGAACTTATCAATTTTCATACCCTCAAGATTCGCTAACACCTCCTCCTTATGAACCTCAATCCTACCCAGTCTACAACTTGGTATCGCGGTATTCTCCCCAACAACATTGTCTTTCTCCTGCATGAATACTGACGAAAAATACTCATTCAGTGTCTCTCCTATCTCCTCAGGCTCCATGCATAACTTCCCATTGCTATCTCTGACTGGCCCTAATCTTGCCCTAACCAATCTTTTATTATTTATATACCTGTGAAAAGCTTTAGGATTCTCCCTAATCCTATCCGCCAAAGTCTTCTCGTGTCCTCTTCTAGCTCTTAGCTTGTGTCCTCTTCAACAAGAGGACATTGTTGAAACATTGTTCATGTTTCAACAATGGAGTTTCCCATGTCTTTTACAATTCTAACCAAATGATTTGATTTGATTTATTATTGTCACATGTATTAGTATACAGTGAAAAGTATTGTTTCTTGCTCACTATACAGACAAAACATTTGGTTCAAAGAGAAGAAAAGGAGAGAGTGCATATTGTAAGCATAGAAAGCGAATAAAAGATAGAATTGAATGATATGCTTGGCACAGCTTGTATGAAGTCGCCTCACTCTGGAGCTATCTTGTTTTTCGGGTTTAGGAATCTTTTTATTCAACTTGGTAAGAACTCTGCTAAGTTGAGTATTTTTGCTTCAGAGTTATTTTTTTTTATCCATTTGTGGGATATGGGCATCACTGGCTGGCCAGCATTTATTGCCCATCCCCTAGTTGCCTTTGTTCAGATTATCAGTTGAGAGTCAACCACATTGCTGTGGTTGTGGAGTCACATGTTGGCCAGATTAGGTAAGGAAGGCAGATTTCCTTCCGTAAAGGACATTGATCATCAGTAGATTCTTATATCCAGATTTTTTAAAATTGAATTCAAATTCCCTCATCTCCTGCAATGGGATTCGAACCCAGGTCCCCAGAACATTAGCTGAGTTTCTGGATTACTGGTCTAGTGATAATACCAGTAGGCCATTGCCTCCCCAATGATGAAATGACAATGTGACTGTGGCACACTTTAAAACATTGGCTGAGTATTCAGTTTGATTTGAAATCTATGATGTGACAGTTCCTCAGACTCTTTAAATTAATTTGTCAATCTTGAATCTGTTCCATCGAGTCCATCCTTGCTGCTTTTAAAGTCTGGATTTGCTCTTCTGTACTGCACAGTTCATTCTTCATGTTGTCCAGATTGGACCGAAGTTCAAGAATTTCACGGCTTTTGTTTGTTAATTTTGCCTTCAGTCAGCTAGTCTGAATCATCAGCAATTCCTTCCCTTGCAGGCATTTTGGATCATCAAGGATAGATCAGCTGACTACTCCAGGAATTGAAGCTGGAGTTCCATGAGATCCCGAGGAGTCTCCTGCTGCAGTGAGGAATTTTCAATTTCTGAGACTTCCTTTGCAGCTTTTAAGAAGGAATCATAGAAACTATATAGTGCAGAAGGAGCCCATTCGGCCCATCAAGTCTGCACCAACCACGATCCCACCCAAGCCCTATCCACATAGTCCCATGCATTTACACTAGCTAATCTCCCTGACACTAAGGGGCAATTTAGCATGGTCAATCCACCTAACCCCACACATCTTTGGAGGGAAGTGGAGCAGTTGGAGGAAACCCATGCAGACACAGGGACAACGTGTAAATTTCACACACACAGGCTGAAGCTGGGAATTGAGCCTGAGTCCCTGGCAATGTGAGGCAGCAGTGCTAACCATTGTGCCACTATCGCTCACATCTAGTGCGTTTCTGCTTCTTCAGCTCCTCTTCAGGAAGAATTCTTCTTTGAATTTTTCATCAAGATTTTAGTTTCTCTCTATATTTTTTGTGAGGTTTTGGGTTTTGTCATTCACTGCCACCATGTTTAGAGTGTTGGATATTGTTTGGTAGGTCTTACTGAAGCCCTCAAAGTCTGAAGTAGATTAACTGTGCATGTTTATTAAAGAGAAGGGGTGGAATTTTCCCATCCCGCCTACCATGGGAATCTGAGCTGGTGGTTGGGGAGGCAGACCATGCAAATGTCCATTGACCTCAGGCGGGTTTTTCCGGTTTCCGGATTCTTAGTAGTCTTGATGAACAGAGGTATCTTGGTGTGTATGTGCATAGATCCCTGAAAGTAGGCAGTCAAGTCGAGAAGGTTGTTAAGAAGGCATATGGAGTTTTAGCTTTTATTGGTAGGGGGATTGAATTTCGGAGCCGCAACGTCATGTTGCAACTGTACAAAACGCTAGTGTGGCCGCACTTGGAGTATTGTGTGCAGTTCTGGTCCCCACATTATAAGAAAGATGTGGAGGCATTGGAGAGGGTACAGAGGAGGTTTACCAGGATGTTGCCTGTATGGAGGGCAGGTCTTATGAGGAGAGGCTGAGGGATTTGAGGTTGTTTTCGTTAGAAAGGAGGCGGCTAAGAGGAGACCTTATCGAAACATATAAGATGATTAGAGGTTTAGATAGGGTGGACAGTGATAGCCTTTTTCCTAGGATGGAGTAAGCTAGCACGAGGGGACACAGCTTTAAATTAAGGGGTGATAGTTATAGGACGGATATCAGAGGCAGGTTCTTTACCCAAAGGGTGGTTCGGGAGTGGAATGCCCTGCCTGCAGCCGTTGTAGATGCGCCAAGTTTGGTGGCGTTTAAGAGGTTAGCTGATAAGTATATGGAAGAGAAGGGAATGGTTTAGTTTGGAGGGGCATTGCTTTTTATATTGGTTGGCACAACATCGAAGGCCGAAGGGCCTGTTCTGTGCTGTAATGTTCTATGTTCTATGTTCTATCGAAGGCCGAAGGGCCTGTTCTGTGCTGTAATGTTCTATGTTCTATGTTTTGGGCGAGCACAGCTGGAAAATCCTGCCTCAGGATCTTGGTGCTTAAATACTGTATCAGCCACAGGGAGAACATGCAAGCTCCATACAGTCACCTGAGGCTGGAATTGAACCCATAACGCTGGTGCTGTTTGGCAACAGTGCTAACTACTGTGCCACCATGCCACCCAGTATTTACTATTACAGGGTAATACTAGACCAACCAAAGCTTGGGATGATGGAAAGATTTCATGGGGGGATTTTGTTGATGACAAGCTGTCATTTCATCACTGCAGTTGACTGCAATTTCAGGATTTGTCGTTTGGACGGACTAATGCCAGTATCCTGAAGCAGTAGCTTGTTTCTCATTACTGTGCTTCCCAAGCATCTGCCCCCATCCTCCACCACCCAGCAGCCATGGCCTAAGGCAACAATCATTAAAATTAGTTGAGATGGTGAGGACTTCCCCATTTCCACTGTCACATCACTGGTATGAAAGCGTCCTAAAATTATGCCTTATTTAATTTTGTGTAACTGGGTTTCCAATGCTGATGTGTGTAGTAACTATCTTCGATGTTTCAGCTTGATTTTAGTGTTCTTTTTCTCCTGATTGGCTGTCTACGAGAATTCATTAAGATGATTGACTATAGCTGCACGTTTGGAATCTCTATTAAACAGTGGCATAACCAATTGTACATTGATGTGGAGATGCTGGCATTGGACTGGGGTAGGCACAATAAGAAGTCTCACAACACCAAGTTAAAGTATGCCAGGTTTATTTGGTAACACGAGCTTTCGGAATGCTGCCCCTTCATCAGGTGAATGGCGAATTGGATCCGCAAGTGCAGGTGGAGAAAAGGTTAAGCACATGTTAAAAGGTAAGTGCTTAACCATCTCTCCACTCACATTGTCTGCACTTGTAAAGACTTGATTACCTGTTAAGACTCACATTCCAACCATTATCTTGTAATTGTGTTTATGTTTACATATGCCCTGTTCGTGAACCCAACTCTTTTTGAGTCATTGTCTGTGTGGAGTCTGCACATTCTCCCCTGTTTGCATGGGTTTCCTCTGGGTGCTCTGGTTTCCTCCCGTAGTCCGAAAGACGTGCTGGTTAGGTGCATTGGCCATGCCAAATTCTCCCTCACTGTAACCTGAACAGATGCTGGAGTGTGGTGACTTCACTGTAGCGTGAATGTAAGCCTACTTGTGACACTAAAAAAATGAACTAAAAACTTGAAACTTTAATGGAAATCTGGCTCCTATTCAAATGTACGGAACATAAAATTTCCTATGCTTTTGTCATGCCAAGTCCCATTTGTTGCCAAACAATTTCGCTGGCACAATAAGTCAACAAATACTTGATACTGATATTGAATTTGACCATCAGCCATGATCAAAATGGATGGCGAAGCAGGCTTGCTGGGCTGAATGGCCTCCTCCTGCTTCTAGTTTAGATGTTTCTATGTTAATATGGATGAGATATTCTGGTTGCGCCCACAGTGGGAATTGTAACAGGTAGGACAGAATATTTGGCAGACCATTTCAAGTTCCATTGACCTCGGGTGGGAATTTCCTGTATTCGGGCACGTGTGGCCAGGGATTCCCACCTTATCAGTGTAGTGCATCTTTTCTTCAGCTTTTATTTGTTGTTGGAGATTTTTTTTTAAACAATTTAATTTTTTTGGTTCTGCCAATTTGTTTTCTCTTCCTGTCATAGAATCCCTACAATGCAGAAAGAGGCTATTTGGCCCATCAAGTCTGCACCCACCATAGTCTATTCCCGTAGCCCCACATATTTACCCTGTTAGTCACCCTGACACTCAGTGGCAATTTAGCATGGCCAATCCACCTGACCCAAACATCTTTGGACTGGTGAGAGGAGACCGGAGCACCCGGAGGAAACCCATGCGAACGTGGGGAGAATGTGCGAGCTTCACAGGGACCGTAACCCAAGCTGAGAATTGAACCTGGACCCCTGGTGCTATGAGGCAGCAATGATAACCACTGTGTCACTGTGCCACACTGTTGCTTAATTCTTTCCCTCACTTAATTGATGACAGTTTACTACAGACCGCCCAACAGCCCGCGGGCCGTGGAAGAAGGGATATGCAGGGACATTTTAGATAAGTGTAGGAAAAATAGGGTAGTAGTAGTGGGAGACTTCAATTTTCCTGGAGTAGATTGGAGAGTGCCCAGAGCTGTAGGAGTGGACGGGGAGGAATTTGTACAGTGTGTTTTGGAAGGGTCCTTGGAGCAGTATGTGGATGGCTCGACTAGAGATGGGGCTATACTGGATTTGGTTCTGGGGAATGAGCCAGGCCAGGTGGTTGACGTCGAGGTAGGAGAGCAGGTGTCAAATAGTGATCACAATTCTGTCTGCTTTAGGATATTAATGGAAAAGGACGAGACTGGCCCAAAAGGGAAGGTATTTAACTGGGGGAGGGCTAGATACGGCCAGATTAGGCAAGATCTTAAAGATACCGACTGGGATAAGCTTTTTGAGGGCAGGTCGACGAGGTACATGTGGGAGTCTTTCAAGGGAAAACTAAATTCTCTGCAGGAAAGATACGTGCTGGCAAGGAGGAAGGATGGGAAAGGGAGGATTAGAGAACCGTGGCTCACCAGGGATATTGAGGACTTGATCAGGAAGAAGCGAGAGGCTTACATTAGATCTAGGCAACTGGGGACTGAGGCAGCGCTGGAAGCTTATAGAGAGTGTAGACGGGATCTTAAAAGGGGTGTTAGAAAGGCAAAAAGGGGCCACGAGGTGGCTCTGGCAGGTAGGATAAAGGAAAATCCAAAGGCATTTTACACCTATGTAAGGAGCAAAAGGATGGTTAGAGGCAAGATTGGACCTTTTAGGGACAGAGGAGGGGATCTATGCTTAGAGCCTGAGGAAATGGGGGAGATCCTGAATGAATACTTTGCGTCGGTATTCACGCAGGAGACTGGACAGATGTCTGTTGCTGATGTTGACAAAGTTGAGGATCAGTTGAGGGAAATAAGGATTACGAGGAAAGAGGTGTTGGGGCTGTTAGGCAGCTTAAAGACATATAAAGCTCCGGGGCCTGATGGCATTTACCCAGGCTGCTAAGGGAGTTGAGGGAAGACTTGGCTGGGCCTCTGACGCAAATCTTTGTCTCTTCCCTGGACACAGGTGAGGTCCCAGAGATCTGGAGGATAGCAAACGTAGTACCGTTGTTTAAAAAAGGTCAGAGGGATCACCCAGGGAACTATAGGCCGGTGAGCTTGACTTCAGTTATAGGTAAGCTAATGGAGAGGATCCTTAGGGACAGGATGTACGAGCATCTGGAGCGCTGCGATCTGATCAGGGATACGCAGCATGGCTTCGTCAAGGGGAAGTCTTGTCTTACGAATCTGGTGGAATTTTTTGAAGAAGTGAAAAAAACAGTTGATGAAGGACAGGCTGTTGATGTCGTCTACATGGATTTCAGTAAGGCGTTTGACAAGGTTCCTCATGGTAGACTGATAGAGAAGGTGAAGGAGCATGGGATACAGGGTCGGGTATGTAGATGGGTCGAGAACTGGCTCGGGAGGAGGAGACAGAGGGTAGTAGTGGAAGGCTCTTTTTCCGGCTGGAAGCCTGTCACTAGTGGAGTGCCACAAGTCTCAGTACTAGGTCCTCTTCTATTTGTGGTCTACATAAACGACTTGGAAGTAGGGGTAGGTGGTGAGATCAGCAAATTTGCTAATGACACCAAGATGCTTGGATTGGCGGGTACAGAAGAGCAGTGTCAGGCAATACAACAGGACATAGACAGGTTGGTAGACTGGGCGGATAGATGGCAAATGGAATTTAATCCGGAAAAATGCGAGGTGATGCATTTTGGCCGGAAAAATGTAGAAGAGAGTTATAGGATAAAAGGTAAAACTATACGGAGCATAGAGACGCAGAGAGACTTGGGGATGCAGGTTCACAAGTCTCTGAAGGTGTCTTCACAGGTGGAGAAGGTGATAAAGAAAGCGTATAGTATGTTAGCTTTCATAGAAAAGGGTATAGAATACAAGAGTAGGAGTTTGATGTTGCAATTGTATAGAACGTTGGTTAGGCTCACTTGGAATACTGCGTCCAGTTCTGGTCGCCGTACTATCGGAAGGATGTGGAGTCCTTGGAGAGAGTGCAGAGGAGGTTTACCAGGATGCTGCCTGGTATGGAAGGACTGTCTTATGAGGAACGATTAGATAGACTGGGGGTGTTTTCCCTTGAAAGACGTCGGCTTAGAGGGGATCTCATAGAGGTGTATAAGATTATAAGGGGTATAGATAGAGTAAATGGAGGTAAATTTTTTCCACCTTCAGAAATGGATAGGACGAGGGGTCATGGCCTTAGGGTGAGGGGGGCTATGTATAAGACGAATATTAGAGGGCAGTTTTTCACACAAAGGGTAGGGGGGGTGTGGAATGCACTGCCGAGTAAGGTGGTGGGAGCAGGCACGCTAGGGCTGTTTAAGGGTCTCTTGGACAGCCACATGAGCGGTATGCAGATAGAGGGATATAGTAGGACTGTTTAACTATGGCTTTTTTTCCACAGGTAATTCGGTCCATACTTGACCAACAATGAGCATGCATTCGGCAGGTGGTGCGGGTACAGCTCTTGGATGTTGATTCATGGGTTGCCTGGTACCTCATGTCGTATATGAGTGCTTTATGTGGACCATCTGAAGTGCACCATGACAGCTCAGAGACTATCGATGTGGCTGTGCAGACACTTGGAATTGGGACGGTGTCTGCGGGAGTTTGCGCGTTCTCCCCGTGGTTGCGTGGGTTTTCTCCGGGCACTCCGGTTTCCTCCCACAACCCAAAAATTCACTCTTAGGCTGATTGGGAAACAAATTGTCCCTATAGTGAGAATTTTCCATATTAGGAATAGTATATATATTATTATATAGGAGTAATATAATAGGATAATGGATTTGCTACTATATAGTTATGACGGCGGCACGGGCTCGTTGGGCCGAAGGGCCTGTTTCCCGTGCTGTGTTGCTCTTTAATAAAAAAAAATTTAGCTCCATTTTAACACTAAATTCATTATTCTTACTGGCACCTCCTGGTTCCTTTTTTGACATCTTCCAGTCTGATGATGGGTCATTAATCTGAAACATGGAAGTCTTTCCCTCTCTCCACGGATGATACCTGATATGTTGAGTACTCTTCAAAGTTTCCCACTGTTCATTTCACAACCTTTCTATTGGTTAAGCAGACACTCAGTTGCTTGCCCTGTCTCCACAGCTCTTAGCTTTCTTGTTTCATTTCCTGCGTACAAAGCTTTTCCAGTACAAAGACTTAAGTAACTGAAAAGTCAAGGATAATGCTAATGGATGCTGGTATTGTTTGTTCACTAGATACATTCTGTTGCACTATGCTTTTACAGCACAGAAAAAGGCCTTTCAGCCCATCATAGCTACGCCAGCCATCAAATACCTACCAATTCCAATCAAAACAGGAATTAAGAGCAGAAGTTGGCAAATTCAGCCCTTCCAGCTTGCTCCGCCATACAATCAAATCATGGCTCATCTCTCCCTTGTCTCAAATCCCCTTCCCTACCTGTTTCTCATACCCCCTTATTCCTTTTATAATTAGAAGTATATTTATCTCCTTCTTGAAATCATTCAATGATTCAGACTCCACCGCGCCATGAGGCAGTGAGTTCCACAAATTCACCACCCTCGCCAGTAGTCCCTCCTCATCTCAGTTTTAAATTTACTGCCTCTCAACCTATACCAGTGACCTACACTGCCCCACAAGGGGAAACATTTGGTCCACATTTACTTCATTTTATTTATCTCCATCAGATCCTCTCTCTTCCTAAACTCAAATGAGTACAAGCCCAAACTGTTTAATTCTCTCCATACATCAACGCTTTCATCCCCAGAATCAATGTGGTGAACCTTCTCTGAACTGTCTCCAATGCCACCACATCCTTCCTCAAATAAGGAATCCAAAACTGGACACAATACTCCAGACATGGTCTCACCAACACCCTATATAATCTCAGCAACACTTCTCTGTTTTTATATTCCAGTCCCTTTGCAATAAATGCCAACATCCCATTTGCCTTTTTTATTACATGCTGTAACTGCATGCTGACTTTCTATGATTCATGAACACAGGCATTCAGATGTCTCTGCCCGGATGCATTTTGAATCTAATATATGCTTTGGTATTTCATGTGCTCACCTAAATGCTTCTTAAACTTTGAGGGTTCCCACTTTTTACAGGCAGCGAGTTCCAGATTCCCACCGCCTTCTGGGTGAAAAACCTTTTCCTTACATCCCTTCTAAATTTCCTGCTCCTAAATCTATGCCCTCTGGTTATTGACCCCTCTCCTAAGGGGAAAAGTTTCTTACTAGTTATCCTGTCTACATACCCTATAATTTTGTACACCTCGATCATAAGACTATAATTTATAGGAGCAGAAAGTGAGACCATTTGGCCCATCAAATCTGCTCCACGATTAAATCATGGCTGATATGATTCTCATCCCCATTCTCATGCCTTGATCCCCGTATTGATCAAGAACTTATCTACCACTGTCTTAAAAACACTCAATGACTTGAACTCCACAGCCCTCTGTGGCAATGAGTTCCAGATTCACCTCTGGCTGAAGAAATTCGTCCTCATCTCAGTTTCAAAGGAGATCCCTTCACTCTGAGGTTGTGTCCTTGAGTTCTAGTCTCTCCCACCAGTGGAAACATCCTCTCCCCATCCACTTCATCTAAGTCTCTCAGTATTCTGTAAGTTTCAATTAGATCCCCTCTTCATCCTTCTAAACTCTATTGGGTAGCGACCCAAACTCCTCAACTGCTCCTCATATCAGGTCCGCCTCTCAGCCTTGTCTGCTTTCAGGAGAACAACCCCAGCCTATGTAGCCTCTTTTCGTAGCTGACTCATTGAATTTATTGTGGAAATTCAGTCTATTTTGGGATTGGAATTTCCAATTTGACAAACAAACTTTCCATTGTTTATTATGGATGGAGGCAGAGTACAGATCCTTCCACTGTTTAAAAAAAAAGACACCCACTCTCCCCCCACAGCACCCCCTGCATTTCCGTGACATTTCAAACATGGTTTCATAGAATATATTTTTGTTATTAAATAAGTGTATAACATCATTGATTAAAAAAAAGACTCAAGCCAGGAATCAAATCCTGATCCATGGCGCTGTGAGGCAGCAGCACTAACTACTGTGCTGTAACAATGGAATGCTGCATCTTTGAGAGCAAACTACTGGGATTTTTGCATCTAACTGCTCATCCGTTCTTGTAACTTGCGCCTAAATAACAGAGAGCACTGTTAGCCTCAAGTGTTGTTTTGACAGGAAGTTCTGGCCCATCGATTTCATAACTTTCCTGGAGTAAATACATTTGCTGAGGTTCAGATCAGCCATGACCTAATTGTCTGGCAAAGCAGGAACAAGGGGCTGAATGGTCTACTCCTGCTCCTAGAATGCAAAGCTCCTGTTTCAGTTTCGTCCAGTCATTCAAAAGCCTTGAATCTTAATTCCTTCGTACAGTTAAGTTGCCCTGTAAGTAATCTCTCAACACCAGGCTAAAATCCAACAGGTTTAATTTGGTAGCACAAGCTTTTGGAGCATTGCCCCTTCATTGGGTGAGTCGCTCCGAAAGCTCGTGCTACCAAATAAACCAGGTTGGGCTTTAACCTGGTGTTGTGAGATTAATTACTGTGCTCACCCCAGTCCAACTCCAGTGACCCCACATCATGACATTTGAGTTCTGAAATTTTTAAACCTTATTCAATAACATAGTTAATTTTACTGATGTATATGGTTTTGGGGAGCAAGAAAATGAAAGATAACTAAAAAGTGAAAAAGGTAAATCATTCCTTTTTCATGGCAATTATTGTCTGAAAAAGTATTGCATGCTGCTAGCTTTTGAAACAGAGTAGTTCCCTGTTCACTCACAAGAGGCTGAGTTTTCTGGTCCCCTTCTCCTCCCCTCACCTCCACCATCCCCCACAAGGCGTTTTCCGGTGTTGGAGGTTGGCCTGCTGTTGGCCGGCAACGGGATCTTCTGCTCCTGTCACTGCTGTCCGGAGATTTTCCCATTGTTCTCACTGGGGCTTGCCAGTGGCGGGATAGGAAGATCCCACCCAACAGCAATGACTGGAAAATTTCAGCCGGAGTATTGAAGTCATTTTTGAGGGAGGAGAGTGTGAGGAAGAGGGTTTGAACCTGGAAAGGGAGTGAGGGGGTTTTACTGACTTAAATAACACATACGATTAAGCTGCACCTGCACAGGAAATGCTTCATGACAACTGCCAGGACATATTGTACAACAGATTTTTGATATACAAGAAAGTCAAGGGTTATTGGCGTGTAGGCAGGAGTGTGGAAATAAGGCCACAATCTAATTGAAGAGGCTAGCAGGCTGAATGTGCTGTTCCTAATTCATATGAGCTTATCATAGGGTGGCATGGTAGCACAGTGGTTAGTGTTGTTGCTTTGCAGCTCCAGGGACCTGGGTTTGATTCCCGGCTTGGGTCACTGTCTGTGGGGAGTTTGCATGTTCTCGCTGTGTCTGCATGGGTTTCCTCCCACAACCAAAGATGTGCGGGTTAGGTTGATTGGCCGTGCCAAAATTGCCACTTAGTGTCCGGTGGTGCATAGATTAGAGGGATTAGTGGGTAAATATGTAGGATGTGGGAGTAGGGCTTGGGTGGGATTGTGGTCAGTGCAGACCTGATGGGCCAAATGGCCTCTTTCTGCACTGTAGGGGCTTTATGATTTCTAAGTCTAAAGTAACCTTTGGTTATTGACTGAGGGATAAATGCTTGACCACGACCTTGGGGACAATTCCCTGCTGTTTTGCAAGGACTGTCATGGGATCTTTTTCCGTCCACCTGAGAAATGGGGCGAGAGCTTAATGTCTTACCCACAAGCAAGCACCTCTAAGAGCATAGAGACCCCTCAATACTTCACTAGAGTGTCAGCCGAGATTTTATGTTCAAGTCTCTGAAGTGGAACTTGAATCCATAACTTTCAAACTCCGAGCTGAGACCATTACTGACTGAGTCCCAGTAACACACCGTGATTAATGGGAAGGAAACCTGAAGCAACACATCCACAAAGCCAATCTTGTGAAGCAGAAATTTAACATTGATGTAAAAAATGTTTTTTTTTAAGTTAACAATACAACAAGTAACCGGGTTGAATCAAGGAACAGTGTTAATGGGAGACAACAAAACTAATATTCTGAAAAAATGAGATCAGACGAGCAAAATAACTTTGTCCATTCAAATATAAAGGCAAAATGCTGCGGATGCTGAAACAAAAACAGCAAATGCTGGAGAAATGCAGCAGGTCGGATAGCATCTATGGAGAGAGAATAGAGCCTGTGTTTTGAGTCTGGATCACTCTTCATTAAAGTTTTGCCCATTCAAATCCATCTTATGGATTACTTAATGATGTGGATTTTGAGAGAGCAGCCAGAGGGTTGTGGAATAGGCCTGTCTGAACTATTAGCAGTAAGGAAGGATCCAGCTGGATCCAAAGGATTTCCTCTGATTTCCGATCTCTCCTCACTGCTCCCTGTGTATAGAGAATGTATGCAGAGAGATTGAGCATATCCATGCAGGAGAGTGTTCCAGGAGCAGCACCAGGCATACCTGAAAATGAGGTATCAATCTGGTGAAGCTTCAGCAAGGATTACCTGTGTGCCCAATAACGGATGCAGCACACAGTAGACAGAGGAGACCAGCAGATCAGATCAAATCTCCGCAGCTGTCCTACATCTAGTCATGAATGATGGTGGACAATTAAACAACTCACTGGAGGTGGAGATTCCACAAATATTCCCTTCCTCAATGATGAGGGAACCCAGCATATCAGTGCAAAAGATAAGGCTGAGGCATTTGCGTTCATTGTCAGTTGGAAGTGCTGAGTGAATGATACAATTTGGTCTTTCACTTGAGGTCTCCAACTTCACAACCAATGTGATTTTTGGGTGGCACAGTGAAACAATGGTTAGCCCTGCTGCCTCACAGTGCCCAGGACCCGGGTTCAATTCCCCAGTTGGGTCACTGTCTGTGTGGAGTTTGCGTGTTCTCCCCGTGTCTGCATGGGTTTCTTCCGGGTGCTCCAGTTTTCTCCCACAGTCCAAAGATAGGTGGGTTAGGTTGATTGGCCATGCTAAATTGACCCTAGTTTTGGGGAAATTAGTAGAGTAAATATGTGAATTTATGGAGATACAGTGGGATTATTGTCAGTACAGGCTCAATGGGCTGAATGGCCTCCTTCTGTACTGTAGGGAATCTAAGATTCTATGATTTAATCTATGTGATATCAAAAAATGATTCAAAGCTCTAGATACAGAAAAGAATATCACCCCTGACAATATTCTGGCATTAGTACTGTTGAACTGCTCTACAAAACTAGCCGTGTCCTTTGCTAAGCTGTTCCAGTTCAGCTACAACACTGACGTCTACCTGGCAATGTGGAAAAATAGAACAGATTCAACCCAGCCAATTACTACCCTGTCAGTTTACTCTTGATCACCAGCAACTAATGGAAGGTGCTGTCGACAGCTGTATCAAGCGGCACTTGCTCAGAATTAACCTGCCCGCTAACATTTAGTTTGGGCTCTGCCAGGGCTCCTGACCTCATTTCAGCCTGGTCCAAACATGGGACAAAAAAAGCAGAACTCCTGAGGTGAGATGAGAATAACTGTCCTTGACAGTAAGGCAGTGGCGGGCACTGCTGCTTCATGGCGCCAGAGACCCAGGTTCAATTCCCTGCTAGGGTCACTGTCTGTGTGGAGTTGACACGTTCTCCCTGTGTCTGCTTCGGTTCCCTCCCACGTTCTGAAGGACGTGCTGGTTAGTTGGATTGAGCCGGATTAGGAGAATTTCACAGTAACTTCATTGCAGTGTTAATGTAAGCCTTACTTGTGACTAATAAATATACTTTATTTGACTGAAAGTGGCATCAAGGAGCTCTGGCAAAACTGAAGTCAATGGGAATCAAGGAAAGACTCTCCACTGGTTGGTGATATACTGGCATAAAGGAAGATGGTTGTGGTCATTGGAGGTCAATTATCTCCGTTAAGGACATCACTGAAGAAGTTCCTTGGAGGAGTGTCCTAGGCCCAGCCATCATTAGCTGTTTCATCAATAACTTTCCTTCCATCATAGGGTGGATGTTCACTGATCGTTGTACAATGTTCAGTACTATTTGTAGGTCCGCAGAAACTGAATCATTTTGTGTCCATATGCAGCAAGACCTGGACAATGTTCAGCACAAGCTTCGTTTCCAGCCTTTAAGCACCTCTGAAAAATACAGAAAGCCACTCTCAAATAGTAACTTCCAGAAAAAGATTCAGCCCCACAAAACAAAATCTCAGAAAAGGAGACTTATTTTCCACAAAACCCAATCTTCAAATACAGAGGGGGAAAAAGAAACACAGAGAAAGTAATTGCTCTCTAAAGATCCCAAGCAGCAAAACTGAGCTTGATTTCTCTGTGTAGACCCAGTTCCACTCAGTCGCTTGATTTTTCTATGAATCAACCTAATCAAACCCTACTCTGCAAAACACTAGGGGATATCACTAAAATAACGGAGCACTATTAGTCTAGATTAAAACAAACATTCTAGCAACTAGGATGAATTATGGTGCTGCAATAACAACAGAGGCTGTCAGTTACAGACCAAGCGATGCTAGTGTTAGAACAGACTGTTTAAAAAAAATCCTGTATAGAAACATGACCCAAATGCATTTCTTATAGTTGCATCACAGTAACTGGAAGTAACATTTGTAAAAGGAACACAAAGTGCAGATGTATAGAATATGTTGCTGATCTAAGATGGCTTCACATTTAAATTTCTTGCATGTTTGTCTTCATTGGACAGGGCATTGAGTATAAAAATTATAATTCATGTTGCAGCTGTACAAAACCTTAGTTAGGCCTCATTTGAAATATCGTATACAATTCTGGTCCCCACACTACCAAAAGAATGTGAATGCTTTGGAGAGAGTACAGAAGAGGTTTACTAGGATGTTGCCTGCTAATGAGAAGAGGTTGGATAAATTTGGTTTGTTCTCTCACTGGAATTGGAGGTTGAGGGATGACCTGATAGAGGTTTACAAATTTATGAGTGGCATGGACAGGGTGGATAGTCATTCACACTTTCCTAGGGTTGAACAGTCAAGTACAATGGGTTTCAGATGCATTGAGAAAAGTTTTGAGGAGATGAATGAGGCATGTTTTTTACACAGAAAGTGATGAATATCTGGACTGCACTACCCAGGGTGATGGTGGAGCAGGTACAATAGCGGCATTTAAGAGGCATCTAGACAAATACAGGAATAGGATGGGAGTATAAGGATATTGGCTCCGCAAGTGCATACATTTTTGGTTTAGGCAGGCATCATTGGCACAGGCTTGGAGGGCTGAAGGGCCTGTTCCTGTGCTGGACTGTTCTTTGTTCTGCAAAGTGTTATCTGGCCCACTAGTAATAATGTAGCCAAAATTGGTTGCATCCATTTTTCTTATTTACTCGTAAGTTGTGGGTGTCACTGAAGTGGAGGATGGTTATTGCTTATCCTCATTACCCTTGTGAAGGTGGCGGTGATGGCCTTGATGATTGAATATTTTGTTCAACCATTTTACAGGGTTAAGAATCAACTATCCTCTAAGTCTGCAGTCACCAATTGGCCATACTTCATAAGGACAGATTTCCTTTCCTAAAGGGCATTTGTGAAGCTGATGGGTTTTATGACAATCTGACAGATTTATGGCCACCATTAATTTCTCCCGAATTAGCTTAATTAATTACAGTTAAATTTCCCAATCATAATGTACTCCAGCTGAGGAGTAGTAGTGTTTTATAACAATTTAGCAGTATTTCTTTGCTTTTGTACTCTCTGCCTCTATTTGTAAAGCCATGAATCCCATGTGCTTTTTTTTTAAACAGCCTTCTTAAATTGTGTGTCATGGTGGCACAGTGCTTAGCAGAGCTACCTTACAGTGCCAGGGACCCGGGTTCAATTCCTGGCTCTATATGGAGTTTGCACATTCTCCCTGTATCTGCATGGGTTTCCTCCGGGTGCTCTGGTTTCCTCCCACAGCCCAAAGATGTGTGGGTTATGTTAATTGGCCATGGTAAATTGCTTCTTCGTGTTCCATAGGTTAAAGGGATTATTGGGATAAATACGTGGGTTTGTGGAGATAGGGCCTGGGTGGGATTGTTATTGGTGGAGACTTGATGGATCAACTTCCTTCTGCACCGTAAGATTCTATGACCTTCATAAATTTGTGCACATACATCCCCAGGTTGTTAATTCATTTACGGGATGTGGACATCTCTGGCTAAGACAGCATTTATTGTCCATCCATGGGTTGCCTTTGAGAAGATGGTGGTAAGCCGCCTTGTTGAATCGCTGTAGTCCATGTGGTGTTAGGCACACACTCAACGTGTGAGCGATCAAGTGCCAGGATTTTTCTCCAGCGACAGTGAAGGAACGGTCGGTGATACTATTTCCAAATCAGGGTGGTGGTTGGCTTGGAGGGAAACTTGCAGGTGGTGTGTTCCTATGTATCTGCTGCCCTTGTCCTGCCAGATGGTGGCAGTTTTGGGTTTGAGAGTTGCTGTTTAAGGAGCTTTGGTGAGTTATCGCAGTGCGTCAGATAGATGCCACTGTACATCAGTGGCGCAGGGAGTGAATATTTGTGAAAGGAGTGCCAATCAAGCGGGCTGCTTTGTTCTGTGTGTTGTCAAGCTTCTTGAGTGTTGATGGAGTTTTTTTTTCTTTTTTTTAAATTCACTTATGGGTCACGGGCATCACTGGCTGGCCCTTGAGCATTTATTGCCCTCGAGAAATGGTGGTGAGCTGCCTTCTTGAAACACAACTGAATGGCTTTGTTGGCTCTTTAAGAGGGCAGTTGAGAGTCAACCACTTTACTGTGGTTCTGGAGTCACATGTAGGCCACATCAGATAAGGACAGAAGATTTCTTTTCCTAAGGATCATCAGTGAACTAGATGAGGTTTTTGACAGTTGACAGTGATTTTGTGGTCATTATAGAATCTCTGCAGTGCAGCAGGAGGCCATTCAGCCCATCAAGCCTGCACCGACAGCAACCCCATCCAGGTCCTTTCCCCATAACCCCACATATTTACGCTGATAATCTTCCTGGCACTAAGGGACAGCTTAGCATGGCCAATCAACTTAACCCATATTCCTTTGGAGTGTGGAAGGAAACCGAGCACCCAGAGGAAATCCACAGAGACATGAGGAGGATGTGCAAACTCCACACAGCCACCCAGGCTGGAATTGAACCTGGGTCCTTGGTGCTGTGTGGCAACAGTACTACCCATTGCTCCAAGATTCTTATTCCTAGATATTGTTGTTTGAATTCACTGTCCACCATGTGTAATGGTGGGATTTGAACCTGGGTCCCCAGAACATTAGTTGAGTTTTTGGATTAATATAATATCGATAATCCCATCGCTTCCCTGCACAAATTCAGGCAAGTGGAGAATATTCCATCACATAGCTGACTTGTGCCTTGTAGATTGTAGATAAACTTTGGGGAGTTAGGATGGTGAGTGTCTCGGAAGATCAAAAATCCTGGAATTCCTTCTCTGTAGTTATACTTTGGGGAATCCTAGCATCTGACCTGCTTTGGTAGCTGCAGCATTTATGTGGTTGGCCCAGTTCCGTTTCTTGTCACTGGTGACCCCCAGGATGTTGGTAGTCATGGATTCAAGTGATAGTAATGCCATTGAGCGTACCTTGAGAGCAGTGCACTATTATTCAGACTGAAATGTCTGCCATTGTATCTGTCAGCAGCTGTCAGTAATATTTCCTGAAAGTTATAGAAAACCGTGCAAGATCCATCAACATGAACTCTGGCCATTGTTCCCTTACTTCACGGGCATCAGGAACAGCATCACACCTTTAAGGTCAATAATGCAAAATGCTGGAGTTAATCCAAGTGAAGGTGTTGGAACTTGTTTTTTCCATGTTCAGTATTTTCTCCTTCAAACATTTATCAAGTATACTGGCGTCCCTTTCAGATCTTCTTGTCATCTGGATTGCGTTTGTCTCTCGGTCACCTTTGGTTCACCTCCTAGTTGAAAAACTCTGAATGAAAATTACATCTTTGGAGAGTAGCCTATCTGCCAAGTGGTCGTAAATTTAGATAGCAACCATTTGAAGCTTGCCACATATCTTGATGTGCTGAGAAGTTAATTGCTGAGTGTTGATGCCCTCACTGAGCAGTAGATGAGTGCTGGTGTTGTATCACCCATCAATTGGTAGCTGTGAGACTTTTAGCTTCACGCTTCATTGGACGGTTGGGTCGATCCATTAGCATCCAACGAGATGCCAATGAGACACGTAAACTGAAACCAACAACATGCCTTTACTTCATAGGCTGGAGGCATTGAAGAGATTGGCTAGAAATTTACTGCCTTGTCTACCCCAGAATTGAGACAGGCAAGACTTGCGGAATGGCATTCTCTGTTGCCCTCAGGTGAGCCTTGGGCGGACGAGGCGGTAAAATTCCGACAGTTGTCTCTATTTCCAGATCTACTTGGTTTTGAACATCATGATTGGCTTGACAGGAGATTCATTCTCGAAGGATAACAACCCCAGTTTCTCCATGTAACTGAGATCCCTAATCTCTGGATATCTCACCGTGAAGGAACGGCAATTTACTTCCAAGTCAGGATGGTGAGTGTCTCGGAAGATCAAAAATCCTGGAATTCCTTCTCTATCAGCAATGTAGTTATACCTACACCTCAGGAACTGCAGTGGTTCAAGAAAGTAGCTCACCATCTCATTCTGAAGGGATGGGCAATAAATGCTGGCCTACCAGCGATATCCACATCCTGTAAAATGAATTTAACAAAAGTCTCACTTTTCAATTCCATCTGTCATTAAATACATTTTGATTTGCTTTTTGAATTGTCCCTTCCCTTCTTTTGCTTAATATTTAGCCTAACTTTTACTGATTGATGTGTTTGTACTCTGGGATATCTCTTTGTTCCACTACCGTACTTGGACTGCACATTCCAAATATTAAGTGACTTCCCTAATCTTCCTACCAAAGCATTATTGGTGGGAACTTTGCAAAGGTTTTGGATTTTTGAGGGAATGATGCTGGATCTTGATAAGGAGGTGTGAAGAATTGGAAAGTCTCTCAGAAAAAAACCTACTTTGGTAACAGAGATTATAGTTTCAGTTCCTTAAGAACTGCCGTGTGACTTGGAAATGGATAATGAGCAATGGAAAAAGGGATCAGTGTGTTGAGAGAAGAAAGAAGAAAAAGAGGATTTCTGATGAGACTGAGGAGGAGGCATTAAGCACCACTTCAACACAGTTTTATCGCAGTGACTGAGAGCTGGATGGTGGAAGGTTGCTGACGTTCATTAGGGGAGACAGCAGATGGCCCGTCAGACTGACCTCATGCAATTCTGGACCTAGAGGGCTTGACTTTAGACTGTAGCACTTCAGCACGTGCAGTCTGGATTGAATTGGCAAGGACATAGATGGAGTGGGTGGCACGATAGCACAGTGGTTAGCACTGCTGCTTCACAGCTCCAGGGTCCTGGGTTTGATTCCCAGCTCAGGTCACTGTCTGTGTGGAGTTTGCACATTGTCCTCGTGTCTGCATGGTTTCCTCCTGGTACTCCGATTTCCTCCGACAGTCCAAAGATGTGCGGGTTAGATTGATTGGCCATGCTAAGAAATTGTCCCTTTGTGTCCAGGGATGCGTGGATTAGTGGGTAAATATGTAGGGATATGCAGGTAGGGCCTGGATGGGATTGTGTTCGGTGAAGACTCAATGGGTTGAAGGGTCTCTGTCTGTACTGTAGGGTTCTGTGATTCTATGAGTGGCCTTGATGAGAGTGCAAATGCTGTCAACTTTAGAAATAGAACTCTCTCAACACCAGGTTAAAGTCCAACAGGTTTATTTGGAATCAAGAGCTTTTGGAGCGCTGCGAAAGCTTATGATTCCAAATAAATCTTTTGGACTTTAACCTGGTGTTGTGAGACTTCTTACTATGCCCACCCCAATCCAACGCCAGCATCTCCACATCATGACCTTTAGAGATCACTGCAAGTTTAGTCTTCACGGAGCCACTGCCACTGTGCTGGGATGGGGTGATGCCTCAGCAATCCTAGTAATCTGTTGAAGCAGAGACAACTGGACTGCCATCAGGGTCTGCGAGGCCCTTTAAGCACTGAAAGCTGCCGCCCTTGTTACAGCAATTAGAGCCTACAGGGAAAGCAGGTTGATCATGATCACAGGCTGGCACCTCATGACCCCAGTCTGAACTTTTTCATAGAATCCCTATGGTGCAGAAGGAGGCCATTCGGCCCATCGCGTCTCCACTGACCAAAATCCTACCCAGGTCCTATCCCCATAACCCCATGCATTTACGTTAGCTAGTCCTCCAAGGGACAATTAAGCATGGCCAATCCACCTAACCTGCACATCTTTGGACTGTGGGAGGAAACCAGTGCACCTGGGGAAGCCCATGCAACATGGAGGAAACATACAAACTCCACACAGACAGTGACTCAAACCAGGAATCGAACCCATGTCCCTGGCGCTGTGAGCCAGGGACACTCAGCTCCAGGGACATGTGCCACCATGCTGCGGTACTGAGATGTGGCTCCTGCCTGTGCTGCAATGGGAGCTGAGACATCAACCACCGGAAACTGTCTCGTGGCTGGGTCTGCAAGTGCTGTCATGGTGTTGGCCATTGCTTCCACGCTGGAATGGATGAGCTTCAAGGTCTACCATGTTCTCTGGAAATGACCCTGGTTTTTTGGGATGCGCCAATGTCCTTCAGTGTTCTCCAGCGTGTCGCCCCATTAGAGTTCTCAGTGGGCACTACTGAAGGGATTGTCAGATCAAGTGATGGTGTTTCTTCACCAGAAGTCTGGTGTTTCTCTCACCCTTCTCAGTGGGGCTACTGACGTCAGTATCCTTGAGTATCTGGATTCAGAAAGACAGAAGGGGAGGGTTAGGTTATGTGGGGGATGGGGGGATGCTGAAGAACTGGAGGCTTATAATCACATCCTCAATAGACTATTTCCTGCCAGATTAGAGGATGAGGGTGAGATAGAATTTGAGAAGGGACATCAGGAGTTGCTGTCATCCTGTATGTTCTCTGGATGCATCGTGGTTAGCACTGCTGCTTCACAGCATTAGGGAGCCAGGTTCGATTCTCGGCTTGGGTCACTGTCTGTGTGAGGTCTGCACATCCTCCCTGTGTCTGCGGGGTTTCTTTCTGGTTTTCTCCCACAGTGCAAAGATTAGGTGGATTGACCATGCTAAATTGACTCTTAGTATCAGGAGGGTTAGCAGGGTAAATACATGGGGTTACAGAAAAATGGTCGAGGTGGGATTGTTGTCCGTGCAGGTTCAAAGGGCCACATGGTCGCCTTCTGCACTTGTAGGGATTCTGTTCAATGGTCTCAGTCAAAGATGGGCCCAAGATGCAGAGTACCATACAGAGCTCAATTGATACAAGTTTGCCAGAATCATCTAGGCTCTTTGCTGCTCCCTGCAGGTTTGTGTTATCTGCCCCTGCAAGAAAGTGGCAAAACTATGATTATATTCCAGAGTATTTGAGTGATGTACCTGCCACGGTTGAATAGCAGGAGGTATGTGAATGCTGTGAGAGATGGGTATGAGGATAGTAGGCGGCATTGGTAGGAGTCAGAAGGTGAACTGTGTATCTGAGTGATAGGGATGGCTCCTGATTGCTGGATGAGTGGTGGGGGTTTAGCACACTGAGCAGTGTGAGTGGTTGGTGGAGCAGTAGGCAGGACGTGTAAAGGGAAGAAGCACTTGGGAAGGGATGGTGATCACATCTCTCACAGCATTCACTTAACCGATCATGTAAGGTCATTGAGGCTAGAATCCAAGAATTGATCGCCCTGGTCAACTGCTTGCATTCCTTTCTGAGGGTGTGCAGTGACGTTGCGTGAATGCAGTTCAGTTTAAGCCTAGTCTCGTTGTTTGTTGCTCTTGCCTGGGAGGCTGTGGGGTCCCCTGTGGAATGTGCAGCACATCATGAAATGGCTGAGGTGAGGGCCAATGGGATTGGACCCAAAAATAATCCGTATTCAGTCTCCCTCGACTTTGAGTCAAACTACTTGTTTCCCTGTCAACTTGCAGCCTGTTATCTTCCATTTAGCATTGTAGAATCCGATAGTCAGAAGGAGGCCATTCAGCCCATTGAATCTGCACTGATCACAATTCCCCCTAGGCCCTATCCCTGTAACCCCTTAGCTAATTGCCCTGATACTAAGGGGGCAATTTAGCATGGCCAATCCAGCTAACCATACATCTTTGGAGCAGACATTTAGTCAGCTTTACTCCTTTTCTCCTGCTCCACTTTAACAATTCCCCTCATTTGATTTTCTTCCCTTCTGCTTTGCAAGACCTTGGCTCACAAGCCGGGCAGCTGTCCTAGTTGCAACCATCCCTTCCTCCCTCCAACCCCCGCAAGTCTTGAGACAGCTTAGAAGCGATGTCACAAGAGCCGTCCAGGCTTGAGAAGGTCCTTGAACTGTTGCTTATAGCCTGTCAGGAAGCACCTGGTATCTGAGCCACACCTCTCTCTGAGAGTACAGCCCAGATCAACAACCGCTGAATTGTTGACAACCATCTGCTATCCTACCAGGCGGCACTATTAACATAGCAGCAAACCAGTGCCCTACAAACACTTTTACCTTCTATATTTTTTTCTTTTGCTGATGGACTGAGAACAGCCCACTGAATGTTTATTAATTCCCATTTTCTTGGTTAAAGTTAAAGAAAAACTCGATTCCTCTTTTCTGTGGGAGTGGGCAGTTAGTGTTTAAACCATGTGTTGTGTAATAGAATATAAATAGCCAGTGCTGAAGTAAATGCTCGTTACAAGACAAAGGAGCATAAGCTGTAGAGGCATAAAACTTTCCAGTTACAATTCCAAAAACACACAAGTCTGATCAAAGACTGCATCACTTACCTTATACTTAAAGAATGGGTGAAGGAACATTCTACGGTGAAGTGATACAGAGGTGATGAAAAATCTTAAGAATAAACAAAGAGCAAAGAAAAGTACAGCACAGGAACAGGCCCTTCGAGCCTGTGCCAATCATAATGCCTTAACTAAACTAAAAAAAACTTATGCCCTTACCCAGATCATATCCCTCTATTCCCTCCATAGTCATGTACCCATCCAGATGTCTCTTAAATGTTGCTAATGTGCCTGCTTCCACTACCCCCTCTAGTAGGGCATGCCGGGCATCCATCAGTCTCTGCTGAAAAACTTCCCCAAAACATCTCCCTTTCCCCACTTTCCCTCCCTCACCTTGAACCTGTGGTCCCTTGACACTTCCAGCCTGAGAAAAAGCCTCTAATTATCCACTCTGTCTAATGCTTTTGAGAGTTTTGTAGACCTTGATCTCCCCTCAGCTTTCGTCTTTCACTTTTGCATTTATATAGAATGTTTTATGACCTCAGGATGTCCGCCAATAAAATATTTTTGAAGCACAGTCACTGTTATAGTGCAGGAAACATGGCAGCCAATTTCCACATAGCAAGGCCCAGCGAGGAAAAATCTGGTGACAAGATCATCTGTTTTATTATAGAACATGGAACATTACAGCAGAATACAGGCCCTTCAGCCCTCAATGTTGTGCCGAGCTATGTCCAATCCCAAGACCAAGCTATCCCCTCCCTATAATTCTGGAGGATGATTGATAAAATATTAACTAGGACACTGGGAATAATTTTCAAATTAGTGCTAGGATCTTGAGTTTCACTCAAGAGGTAGTGAGAAGGGAACTCATAGATACTTAAGTCAGGATTAGACAGGGTAGATTCAGAAAGATTGTTCTCAATCGTGGGGGAATCCAAAACAACGGAGTCACGAAAAGTAAACCTTCAAGGACTGAGGGGAGGAGAAATTTCTTCACCCAGATGGTGGTGAATGTGTGGAATTCACTACCACAGAATGCAGTTGAGGCCAAAATATTGTGTGATTTCAAGAAAGAGTTGGATATACTCTTGGGGTTAAAGGAATCAAGGGATATGGGGAAAAGGGGGATCAGGTTATTGAATTTGCTGTTCAGCTATTATCAAAATAAATGGCAGAACAGGCTTGGAGGGCTGAATGGCCTGTTCCTGCTTCTATTTGCTATGTTTTATTTCCTATGTTAGCACTGCTGCCTCACAGTGCCAGGGATCCAGGTTTGATTCCTGGCTTGGGTCAGTGTTTGTGTAGAGTCTGCACATTTTTCCCATGTCTGCATGGGTTTCCTCTGGGTGCTCCGGTTTCTTCCCTCAGTATGAAAAATGTGCTGGTTAGGTGCATTGGCTGTGCTAAATTCTGTCTCAATGTACCCGAACAGATGCCGGAGTGTGACGAGATTTTCATGGTAACTTCATTTTAACCTACTTGCAACACTAATAAATAAACTTAAAAAAAAATTTCCGCTGAGTCAGCCAGTGCTGTGAAGTTGGAAAGGAGGGAGTCTAAGCTCTGTGCCAAGCATTTTGGGTGAATGTTCATCAGGTTTTACCCGTATATCACTGTGTCATGGGCCTCATCTGTATCCTATACTGCAGGATTCATATATGACCTTCTGCATATGGTGAACTGGCATGCATGTTATTACTGCTGCCTGGGCTTCCTGCATTCCACCATCTGCACATTCTTCCCCATACCACAGTCTAGACACATACAATGCCAGTATGTGAGCCAGTGAGAGATTGCGTGATCGAGAGGCACGGTAGCCCAGTGGTTAGCACTGCTGCTTCACAGCTCCAGGGACCTGGTTTGATTCCTGACTTGGGTCATTGTCTGTGTGGAGTTTGCACATTCTCCTCATTACTGCATGGGTTTCCTTCGGGTGCTGCCGTTTCCTCCCACAGTCCAAAGATGTGCGGATTAGGTTGATTGGCCATGCTAAGTTAACCCTTAGTGTCCTGAAATGCGTAGGTTAGAGGGATTAATGGGTAAATATATAGGAACATGGGGGTAGTTTTTGGTAGGATTATAGTCGGTGCAGACTCAATGAACTGAATGGCCTCTTTATGTACTGTAGGGATTCTATGTGCCTCTTCCTCTAAGCATTGCTCTTCTTCATGCCCTCCTTCATCAGGGATAAGTCTCAACAGGTTAAAGTCCAACAGGTTTATTTCATAGCACAAGCTTTCAGAGCACTGCCCCTTCATCAGCTGAGTGGAGACTGCAGTCACCTGATGAAGGAGCAACGCCCTGAAAGCTACCAAATAAATCTTTTGGACTTTAACCTGGTGTTGTGAGATTTCTTACTGTGTGACGCAGCCATCTCCACATCATCATCAAGGATAAAGAGAGATTTGGGTAGAGTGAAAGTGGAGTAAAGTAAAGTCACCATTATCCCAGGTGACTGGTAGTGATTTAACCTGAGAATCACACCTCAGGTGAGGGGTAAGCTCAAGAGGGCCTTCATGAACAATGTGCAAAGCAAACGGTGCATGATTACCCTATCTGCAGATTGTGTTTGGTAACAGTTGGCAAAATGAGGTTGAAATTGGATTTCAGAAGGTGCATAAGACAGAAATATACCATCACCTTTAACGATGCTGGATGTTACCTCTTCAGTGAAGATCAAGCCAATGATGGGGAACACCGTTTAATAGAAGGGGATGAGGAATTGGAGGTATACCTGTTCCCTGCAGTTCTTTGCTGCTCTCTACTATTACCTACGACTTTGTCTCACAGATGAAAGATTATGAGTGAATGAGTTCCAGTCTGGTTAAAAGATGCGTCTGTGATCACTGAATGGCTGGGGAAGTATGTGGATGCTGCGAGGTAACATGAGGTTTACAGCAATGGTATGAGAGCGAGGAAGAAGTGGCCAAATAAGTGTTGGACATGAGCTCTGATTGTGATTTGGATCTGTGGCGTGAATGTGCAGCATTGAGCAATATGTGAGATTGATGGTGTCGAAACGGACGACTTTTGACCATTGATCTTGATTATTCATACAAAGTCATTGAACTTTTTCCCACACTGATCTCAGGGGCCAGAGTCCTGGCATTGACCTTGTTGGCTATCTGCCTCTATTCTCTTTGAAGAGCTTGTCTTGTGAGCCTCACAGCCCCTTACAGAAGGATGACAGTCTCTCCTCCTTTCCATCTCCTACATTACCCCCCACCCCTCTCAAAACTGCCTTCTCTCTGTCCGGCTTGTTGCACCTGCGCTCCGGTCTTTTCCTGCTGAAAAAATCTTTTCCAAACAGCTATGCCACCTGCCGCAACAAGAATGCACCCTCTGCTTTAAGAAGGGCAGACTGGCTTTTCAAAGTGCAGACCTTAATTTGTGCTGGCCTCACACGAGCCTATCTCTGTGTCCCACCATTCACAGCATGATTAGTACTGGGCTGCACGCCACAATCATGGAGGTGAACAGGAAGCAGAAAGCTTGCATGCTTCCCTGCATCTCTTCCATTGAGCACACACCTCATTGTGACCTCTGCATTGGCCCATAGGCCTTTTCCAGTATTTTAGCTCATGATCTCGCCCCATTTCAGCCGTGACTAAGCCTGAATTGTACATGAAAAAATGCAGGCAAAAGCTGTCCATTACCACATCTTTCAGTTGTGAAATTTGCAAATTTGTTTCAAACGAAAATGGAAAAGCACTTGACCACGTCAGAGGGGAGGATCTGTACTTCAATTGTTGAAAGCAGGAGGATAGAGGATGGGTTTGAGCCTGACAGCTTTGACTCGGGTCTTTGAAGTGAACATATATAGACAAGTTGGGAAGTCAGTACTGACGTTACTTCATGTTGAATGTCTATCAGTGAAAATAGCAGACTTCAATGCTACTCGTTTCTACATTTGATGTCATGTGGAATCAGATACTTCAAAAAGGTTTGGTTGTCGTACAACTATTAAAAAAGATTTAATGCTTCCAACTCACAGTCAGACGTCACAACTCAGCTTAAACACCAGCCTTGTAAGAGCCAAAAATAGGTGGTTGTTTGAATTATGAGACATATTAGGGAACCCAATGGCCAAAAAGCTGTTGTATAAATCGTGGTTTTGCTTCCCGAAGTTGTAAGTAGGAGGAGGATGTTTGGAGCTACTGGCGACAGCTGGTTCCAACTGGAGGCGTGGACAAATGGTGACATCTGACGTCAACCGGGACCAATGAGAAGCAGCTCCAACTGCGACAAGTTGGCCCAATCCCTCAGCGACAGTTGGTTTAAGATGAGCTGCTTTTTCAGCACTCGTTTGGCTCGTGCTCATTTCTGTCTCAGCCATACACTAGATACTCTACATCCTTCAGTACACCAGCAATCCCTTCTCACTGCCATCCACCCCCCCCGCCCCACCCTGTCCCCATGGAAAGGCGGCATTTATTTTCCAAGTTTGAGTACTTGGATCTTGGGACTTGGACAAGTTGCAGAGCTGGGCCGAGAGGTGGCAAATGGAGTTTAATGTGGAAAAGTGTGAGGTAATGCACTATGGCAGAAATAATAAATGTGTAGAGTGTAGGGCAAATGGTAGGATTCTTAGTAGTCTAGATGAACAGAGGGATCTTGGTGTGTATGTGCATAGATCCCTGAAAGTAGGCAGTCAGGTCGAGAAGGTTGTTAGGAAGGCATATGGAGTCTTGGCTTTTATTGGTAGAGGGATTGAATTTCGGAGCCGCAACGTCATGTTGCAACTGTACAAAACTCTAGTGCGGCCGCACTTGGAGTATTGTGTGCAGTTCTGGTCCCACATTATAAGAAAGATGTGGAGGCATTGGAGAGGGTACAGAGGAGGTTTACCAGGATGTTGCCTGGTATGGAGGGCAGGTCTTATGAGGAGAGGCTGAGGGATTTGAGGTTGTTTTCGTTAGAAAGGAGGCGGCTAAGAGGGGACCTAATCGAAACATATAAGATGATTAGAGGTTTAGATAGGGTGGACAGTGATAGCCTTTTTCCTAGGATGGAAAAAGCTAGCACGAGGGGACACAGCTTTAAATTAAGGGGTGATAGTTATAGGACGGATATCAGAGGTAGGTTCTTTACCCAAAGGGTGGTTCGGGAGTGGAATGCCCTGCCTGCAGCAGTTGTAGATGCGCCAAGTTTGGTGGCGTTTAAGAGGTTAGTTGATAAGTATATGGAAGAGAAGGGAATGGTTTAGTTTGGAGGGGCATTGCTTTTTATATTGGTCGGCGCAACATCGAAGGCCGAAGGGCCTGTTCTGTGCTGTAATGTTCTATGTTCTATGTTCTACTCCCCACTGGAGCTTCTTTGTATCTATCTGTTTCTTTAGCGGTGTAACATGGGATGGAAGGTTATTGGGGGTTGGGCAGCACTGTGGAGATAGGGTGACAATTAGATCAACCATGATCTTATTGAATGGCGGGTCAGGGCTCTTATGTACGTGTGTGATCCTGTGACATAGAAACTAGAAGTAGGCCTTTCGAGCTTACTCCACCATTCGCTTCGATCATGGCTGATTATTGAACTCAATATCCTGGTCTCCCCCTTCCCATATCCATTGATCCCTTTAGCTCCTAGAGCTATATGTAATTTATTCTTGAAATTGGACAATATTTTGGCCTCAACTACATTCTGTAGTAATGAATTACTTCTCAGTTTTGTGGTCCCTGTGACTATTCAGACTGCAGGTGCATTGCAGCCAATGGGCATTGACAGGAGTTGGTACCTGTAAGAGAAACCCTTTGGAAAGCTTCAAAAGCAAAAAAAAACAGGCCTCTGAATGAAAAAAAGACTGTAAATTCTTAAAGCCAAAAATAGAGGAGCTTGATACATCTTTTAATAATGCTTCAGGAAATGGTGAAGCAATCTTCTTAGTTACAGAATAAAAGAGTTTGTAGTTCAAATTGGAGAGTGATTTATACCCAAAAACAAATTATTACTTTTAGGTTTTTATGATGAATGATAAACGATTTACAAGAGCAACACGGTTAAAAGAACAAGTGATTTGGCGTTCTATTTAGCTCTGGGTAATAGAAATGACAGTCCCCAAGACATCTTCTGTGTGAATCTCACACAACTTCAACGCAACTGAGCTAATTGGCAGAGGAGCCGGAAGTGAGATGAGAATTTTTTTATCTGGAATGCACTGTCTGAAAGCAGTGGAAGCGAGTTCAGTAGCAACTTCTTAGGAGAAGCAGGATAGGGACTTAAAGGGGTGGCAGGGTAGCACAGTGGTTAGCACTGCTGCCTCACGCGCCAGGGACCCGGCTTCGATTCTTATCTTGGGTGACTGCCTGTGCAGAGTTGGCATGTTGGCCCCTTGTCTGCACGGGTTTCCTCCAGTTTCCTCCCACACTCTCAGAGATGCAGAGATTAGATGTATTGGCCATGATCAATGCCAGTTGGATAAGTGCTCTTTCGAAGGATTAGTGCTCAAATGGGCTGAAAGGCCTCCTTCTGCACTGTAGGAATTCAATAGATTCTAAAACTGGAGAGTCTTAAGGAATGAATAGGGGATTGGGACTAATTGGATAGTTCTTTCAAAGAGCTGATTTTGGTACCTGCCCCTGTGCTGTAGTGTTGGGGGTGAAATTTCCCCGGCCCTGTAGAGATGGATTTAGAGCCGTAGGGGTCCAGGAAAATTAGGAACCTGTTTGGGAGGCATGTCAGCCTCTCATTGGTGGAATGGATACAAAGTTGGCAACATACTCCACGGAGATCGACAGTGGATTACGTTAATTGAGGACCTACTTGGGGACCATTTTCCAGAAGTGACAGCACTTGTCAAAGCTTGTGGTGCTTGTGGTGCCTGGCAGCTTCTGGGTGGCAGTCTGTAGGCCACAAACTATCGGAGCCAGCGATTCACCCACGAAGGCGTTACTGGGGTTGCTGCCAAAACATTTCCTCCAGGTTGAGATTGCCTTTCAGCTTCAGGAGCACCCAGCTCTCCCTGGGGGAGCGAGGGGATTACAGGGGAGTTGGTCAATGTGTGTTGCTAGCTGCTTTGTGTTGTGGGCCTGCCAACAAGGCCTCCCACCTTGAGAAACCGCTTGCTATCCTTAACAGAATGGAAATGTGGAGATGGCTGATGGATGATAGTGGATGTTGATCACTGCCAGTGCAATTCCACTCCAGCAAGGAACTAACACACCCTCTGGGGATCAGGAAGGTGGGCATCTTCCCCTGATGGATTTGGGGGAGTTACCGTGTTGTGGCATGACCCTTTTCAGAGGACAGTCATGTGATCACTCCATGCTGTCACTGGGGTTTCCACAGGCTACCTTGCAGTTAGGGTTTCAATGCTGGATGGTGAACATCCATTAAATAAACCTGTCTGCTGCTGTTGCTTAAAATCCCAATATACCTTCTCAATAGCAACAGCCAACGCACCCCCAGCCTCAGACGATAGATCATCAGTGCCTAATATATTTAACACATAAGGTGGGAGGCAGTAGCACTATGGTATTGTCGCTGGATTAATAATCCAGAGAGCTAGGATAATACTCTGGGGACCTGGGTTTGAATCCCACCGTGGCAGGTGGTGCAATTTGAATTCAATAAAAAATATCTGGAATTAAGAATCTACTGGTGCCCGTGAAACCATTGTCGATTGTGGGAAAAACCCCATCTGGTTTACTAACGTCCCTTTAGGGAAGAAAATCTGCTATCCTTACCTGGTCTGTCCTACATATGCCTCCAGAACTGCAGCAACGTGGTTGATTCCTCAACTGCCCTCTGAAATGATCCTGCAAGCTGTTCAATTCAAGGGCAAGCTAGGGCAATAAATGCTGGCCTACATCTCCTGAACGAATAAAAGAAAACACAAACCAAACATGGCATCAATTGTTTGAAGAGAGGGGGGCAGTGAACAGGAGGCATGGTGGATTGAGCAGAGAACAAAATGGGGAAAAAAATAAATTTCATCACTCACATTATAATGCTATAATTCTCTATATCGCATACTTTCTATTTGTAGATTGGGAGGATTTGCATTAAATTGAAATTCACGAGCAAAAGTCAAACTGTTCAATAGTTCCTGTTAAGTTGGTAAATTAGCATAATTTTACTTGTTAGCATTGGATATCGTAATCTTATTTTTATCTTTATTTTACTATTCCTCTCAAAATCTCGGCTAATCTTTTGTATGAAGAGATTCAGTCAACCCATGAAGCTGCTATAGCTGAAAACATTTTGTACCATTGCTAGTCAGTTAAAATCACCTCTATCTGAAAACAGTCATTGTTTGATCATGTGTGTGAGAGAGGTGATTGTTAGTATTACAGTTTGTATATTCAACTTCAGGTTCAATTTGCAAATTCATATCATCATCTACACAAAATAAATCATCTTGTGGAGCACAAACTTGAAAGAATAGCCTAAAAGGAGAAGGAGGTTAAATGCATTCATATGATATTACACTGATATTTTAACAATGTTTTCTAAAGACAAATGCAAGTCAGAGGACTGTGCACAGTTTGATTTGATTTATTATTGTCACATATGTATGTTGCAAAGTTGGGTGGAGTAATTGTAGACTGAGAGATAGGAAGTTAGAAATTGATGTTTGTAAGAATGGTAAAATTGTAAAATGCTAGGGGGGAAAGCATTGCGTGATCCCTTTCAAGGGTAATGTTTTTTCTGTGCTTAGAGAGTTAAAAAAAAATGCAAGCACATAGGGAGCCAAACTGAAACATTTGTATTGAAAGGCCAAGCAGCAGTTTTCACCAGGACAACAGACTTTTGAATTTAGCCTATCAATTTGAATCTGAACTTTTGATACCAAGAATCTATTAAATTTAAATCTGGTGGTTTTCATAACCAGGACCAATCCTGTTGTGGAAAATCTTGAAAGGAAGCAGTGGGATAAGAAAGAGAGAGCAACTGCCATCTGCTTGAGATAACAGCTCACAGCTTTCACTTCTAGAAAGAGAGACAATTGCTGGCTGTCATAGCTTTGCCTGTATCTTAGAGAAAGCACTGTCTAGATGGGAAGGGGACCAAAGAAGAAAGAAGTTCCAGATAGGAGAATCATGCCCAGGATATTCCAGAAGACACAAAACCTGGTTGTAATTGAAAGAGAGACTAAATTCTACTTTTGTTGATGAGTGGGAATTGTATTTATTGGAATAGCATACCATTAAAATCTTGTTTTATTTGTAATGTGGAGTTGCTGGCGTTGGACTGGGATCGGCACAGTGAGTAGTCTCACAACCCCAGGTTAAAGTTGAACAAGTTTATTTGGTAGCATGAGCTTTTGGAGGATTGTTCCTTCCTGATGAAGGGACAGTGCTCATGCTACCAAATAAACCTGTAGGATTTTAACCTGGTGTTGTGAGACTACTTGTTTTATTCAGAATGGTGAATAGAAGGGATTTATTCGGTTTGTGAATAGTTTATTAATTTGTTCACTGTAAGTTAAATAAATAAATTGTTATGTGTTGATTTTAGAGAGTGTTAGGGATTTGTTTTGTATTTAACCACAAGGAGCTGCTGAAGAGCAGGTTATACTACCTCATACACTTTTTACAGATTATAAGGTGAGGTATTCCTCTTTGGATAATTCTCAGCAAGGGATCAATCTCTGCTTTATAACAGTTAGGATACAGTGAAAGGTATTGTTTCTTGTGCTATACAGACAAAACATTCTGGTTATAGAGTACATAGGGAGGTAGGAAAGGAGCAAGTCATAAATAGGTGTAGAGAAAGATCATCTTAATATAAGGTATGTCCATTCAGAAGCCTGATGGCAGCAGGGAAGAAGCTGTGTGAACTCAAACCTTTGTATCTTTTTCCTGACGGGAGAAGGTGAAAGAGAGTATGTCTGGTGTGCACGGGATGCTGGCTGTTTTATTGAGGTAGCGGAAAGTTGAGACAGAGTCAAGGGATGGGAGGCTGGTTTGCATGATGGACTGGGCTACGTTCATGATGCTTTCTTGTGGTCTTGGACAGAACAGGAGCCACATAAAGTATCTTATTTCCATGTATAATATCCAGACTTGCATTTCTTCAGACCTCTTTACAGTGGATTCCAGAAATTATTTGATTCATGGTTTTTAGTGAGTATTTTAGATTAGTCACCATTACCTTTGCTGAAAAATATTAAATTCTTAACATTGTATCTGCTTATTTCTGCACCTGATTTATCACAGATTGGTGACAGCACAGAAGGAGGCCATTTATTCCCTTGTGTCAATGCTCGCCCACTACAGGAACAACTCAGTGAATCTCATTCAACCACTCTGTTCCCAATGCCCGACAATTTCCTCCTCTTCAGGCACTTATCCAATTTCTTTTTGAAAGCTATGATTGAATCTGCCTCCACCACACTTTCGGACAGTGCATTCCAGCTCCTAACCATTTGCTGTGTGAATCTGTCTCCACCACACACTCAGACAGTGCATTCCAGCTCCTAACCATTTGCTGTGTGAATCTGTCTCCACCACACACTCAGACAGTGCATTCCAGCTCCTAACCATTTGCTGTGTGAATCTGTCTCCACCACACTTTCGGACAGTGCATTTCAGCTCCTAACCATTTGCTGTGTGAATCTATCTCCACCACACACTCAGACAGTGCATTCCAGCTCCTAACCATTTGCTGTGTGAATCTGTCTCCACCACACACTCAGACAGTGCATTCCAGATCGTGCACGTTTGTTTCCTCTCCCCGGAATCAAATTTGCACAACATTTACACATGAATTTTAAAAAGTTATGTTATGAAGAAAACAGAGTAATTTATAAAAAACAGCATTAAAAAGGACCAAATAGCAGAGGTAACTTTCAGCAAAGTTTGTCTCCTTGCTTAAGTAACAGTATGAGGGACAGACTAGGCCCCACGCCCTGGTCATCAGGAAAAGCGGGTGGTGGCAGGAATTTGAACCAAGCTAAGGAGTTGGTTTTAACCATCACTGACCTGGTGTTTATCACTGGTGGCACTCGTTCATTAGGTTACCAGTTAGGTTAAATCTGCAATCTCTGGATCTCAACCTTTCTGATAACAGGAACAATTGCTCCTTGTCTACTCTGAATAGACCCTTCATGATTTTGCACATCTCCATGAAATGTCCAATCGTCAAATCTCTACCTCGCTTCAGCTCTGAAGAGGAATCATACTGGACTCAAAATGTTAACTCTGTAACTCACTCCACAGATATTGCTGACTTTTTCTGGCACTTTCTGCTTTTAATCCTTTCAATCTTCTCTTTTCCAGGGATGGTGACCCCATATCCTCCAATCTTTCCATATAACTGGGATTCCCCGTTCCGGAACCATTCTCATGAAAATTTTGAGTCCTCTCTAGAGCTTTCACATCTTTCCTGCAGTGTGTAGAATTGGATTGGAATATTTTTGACAGTTGCTTTTGAGGGAACACTATGCTGAACCCCATAGTGAGGGGCAGCAGAACTGTTAATCACAAAATGAATAAAGTGGCCAGTTACAGACACATCCATGGCAAAAATGGCTTCCTCACACTCTCAGGCTCATGTAACATCTCATAATCAATGGAAAAGATAATACACTGTTGCTATCCCTTGCTTATCAGTGCATTTGGCTCCACTGGTAATTTGACTGCCAAAGAATTGTCACATTAAGATCTCTCGTGATGGTAATTATAGAATCTCTGCAGTGCAGAAATGGACATTTGACCCATAGAGCCTGCACCATTAACAATCCCAGCAACCCTCCACATATTTACCCTGCTACTCCCCCTGACTCTTAAGCATGGCCAATCCACCCGACCCGCACATCTTTGGACTGTAGAAGGAACCTGGAGTACTCAGAGGAACCCACACAGACATGGGGAGAATGTGCAAACTCCACACAGGCAGTCATCTGAAGCTAGAATCAGACCTGGGTTCCCTGGTGTTGTGAGGCAGCAGTGTTAACCATCATGCCACCTTAATCTGATGAGAGAGGAAGCTCTCGGACATCATATTTTCACACGACTATCTATCTTCTGTTGTTGTATCTGAACTTGTTGAAAAATAATGAAAATGGACTTCTCACGTAAATCATTGATTTATGTCTTCTAGGATACAACACTTTAAGGAGTGCATCAAGTTTATTCATGAATGTCGAATGCAAGGAGGAGGTTGCATCGTTCACTGGTAGGTGCAGTGGCAACTTTTCAGTGGTGGAAAATTTGGATGTCAATCCATGTCTGCTTTCTGCTTTCTTTGTGGAATCGTGCAGAACAATGCATTCTTAAACATCTTCTCCTTTGTCATCCCTCTGCCTCTTGTGGCACAGTTTAGCTGGAGTTTCACGCAGCACGACAGTAGTGGTGGCCTACCTCATGACGGTAACTGACTATGGCTGGGAAGAGTGCTTGTCTGCGGTGAAGGCTGCTAGGTCGTTCGTCAGCCCTAACTTTGGCTTCCAGCAACAGCTCCAAGAATTTGAGGCAACTCTTGTAAAAGAGGTAAGTGCAGCTCAGGAGCAATCCCCTGGCGATGCTGAGTTTTAGACCTAAATGATTAATGTCAAAGAAGTCAAATGAAATGTAATGATCAATGAATTTATTCATCGTGAAGTACGCACTGCCATTGACTGTTAGTGATATTTAATGTGTGCTGCTGTGATTGTTGTTGAGAAAGATCAGTAAGAAATGCTAAATAAAATAGCTAGATAAGAAATGCAAGAATATACCTGACTTCTGTTGGAAATTACATGGTAGAACAATATTGGAGTTTCTGACTCAGCTTGGCATTCAGTTTCTTTGGGCTAGTCTCTATTAGATCCAGACATGATGCAAGATACAACACGGTGACACAGTGGTTAGCGCTGCTGCCTCACAGCACCAGGGATTCGGGTTCGATTCTAGCCTTGGGTGACTGTGTCTGTGTGGAGTTTCTCCCCATGTCTGCGTGGTTTTCTTCCAGGGTGCTCTGGTTTCCTACCAAAGATGTGTGGGTTAGACGGTCAATGTGTGGGGTTATGAGGATGGGATGGGGAGAGGGTCTTGCTAAGATACTCTGTCAGATAGATAGTGCAGACTTGTTGGGCCGAATGGCCTCATCCTGCACCGTAGTGACTCTTGATTCAATGAACCTCATCGGAGGAATGCCTTCATTGGACATTAAGTATACTTTTTGGAAATTCCTTTTGAGGAAAGATCCCAAATTAGTAGAACAGTTGCACTGCTGGTTTTATTGGAATGTTAAGAAGTATGACAGACTTCACTTGTTTCATGGAAAAATAGGTAGGGCAGTACGTTGTTTGTGTACAAATATAAATAAATGGATTAAGGGAGAGACATTTTGCAGAGCTATGCACTGATTGCCTAGCTATCTCCACTCGCATTGTCTGCACCTTTAAGACTTGAATAGCTGTAAATACTCACATTCTAATCAGTATTCTGTAAACTGAGCTTGTGCCTTTGTATGCTCTGTTTGTGATCAGAACTCCCCACTTACCTGATGAAGGAGAAATGCCCCGTAAGTTAGTGGTGTTTGCTACCAAATAAACCTGTTGGACTTTAACCTGGTGTTGTGAGACTTCTTACTTGATTACGTAAGTGTAGGCAGCACATGGCTCTTTCTTTTTTGCAGCACTGTTCCTTGGTATCAGTGCTGGGGAATTGATGTAAATCTGCATTGTACCTCTAGAAGTAGCACTACATGAACAAATTTCTCCCCATTTTGTCCTGGAAAATGTAAAACTAAGGCTGCAGAACAGAACAAAATAAAACCAGGAGTAGATCAAAGGCCTATTGTGTCTGTTCTGCCATGCAATATGATTTTGGCCGACCTTGGGCTTCCACCGTGCTTTGCTGATTGTTCCTCATATCCTTTGATTCCTACTGAGATCAAAAATCTGTCTATTCCAGCCTTCAATGTATTCAGCGATGGAGTCTCTACAACTCTCTGAGATAGATAATTCCAAAAATTCACTACCCTTTGAGTGAAATAGTGTCCCTGACCAGCAGAGACAATCTCTTGGTGTCTATCTATCAAGCCCTTTCAGAATTTTGTACTTTTCAAAGAGATTGCCTCTCATTCTTCTAAACTCTAGAGAAAATGGAGCTAATTTGCTCAGCCTCATGCCATAGGACATCCCCCTTCATCCCAGGATGGCTGTCTGGATTTACAAAGCTCGGGATCCTGGAGATGATTTTTGCATTCAAGTTCCACTGAGCATTAATGTGTTAATTAAGCTCAGAAGCTCAGGTTTGGATTTTGTAAACAACAGCTTCCTGTGGATCATTCAACCTGGGGAAAAGATTGCCAGAGGAAGTGTTATCATTTGTGTGCATTTTTCTTGTGTGAGCGTGGGCTTCATCCTACACACCAAGCCATTGAAAGGTCACTGGAGCATTTGAGCTTCGAGCTGAAACACAACATAGAACGTAGATTCAACATAGAATCCCTACAGTGCAGAAGGAGGCCTTAGAGTCTCACCGACACAATCGCAGTCCGGTTCTACTTCCGTAAACTCACATATTTACCCTGCTATAATCCCCTAACGCTAAGGGCAATTTAATATGACCATTCAACCTAACCCGCATATCTTTGGAGGAAATTGGAGCATCCGGAGGAAACCCACGCAGACACGATGAGAATGTGCAAACACTACACAGATAGTGACCCAAGGCCAGGAATTGAACCCGGATCCCTGGCATTGTGAGGCTGCAGTGCTAACCACTGTGTCAACGTGTGGCATCTGAAGAGAGGGAGAGAAACACAGAAGCTGGAAAGTGCAAAGAAATTTATTGAGTAGATTGAAATAAAACTTGGGCACAGGGCATGTTTCAATGTTGGTAAACAGACTCAAACTGCATTAAATGCTGTCAAAAGGAGAATGGAGTTTTCAAAAGTCATAGTAGTTGCATCTAACCTTCCCTTGTTCTGTACCCATCATTTTGAATTTCCGTAGCTAAATTTAAAAGCAGCAGCTAGAAAAGGTAGAGAAGAAAGCATATGGCGTACTTGCCTTCATCAGAAGGGGCATCAAGTATAAAAGTTGACAAATTATGTTATAGTTACATAAAATGTTGGTTAGACCACATTTGGAATACTGTGTTCAGTTCTGATCACCGCACTACCAGAAGGAGGTGGAGGCTTTGGAGAGAGTACAGAAAAGGTTTATCAGGATGTTGCCCAGCATGGAAGGTATTAGCTCTGAGGAGAGATTGAATAAATTGGGATTGTTCCTTCTGGAAAGACGGAAGTGACCGTATAGAATTTTATAAAATTGAGATGTACAGATAGGGTGAATAGTTGGAAGCTTTTCCCCAGGGTAGAAATACAATTACAAGGGGGCACAAGTTCAGTGATGTGTGTGGAGGAAATTTTTTACACAAGGATAGTGAGCACCTGGATGCACTGCCAAGTGGTTGAGACAATTGTGTTAGCGACATTTAAGACTTATCTTAATAGACAAAAGATGAATAGAGGGATATAAGTGGTTGGTCTCGATAGGACAATGCGATCGGCACAGGCTTGGAGGGCTGAAGGGCCTGTTCCTGTGCTACACTGTTCTTTGTTCTCAATATAAACCATTCATAATCTGAGACCCGTCTTTTGTAAGATTAATAAAGTGGAGCAAGCATTAGTGATCCAGCGCTGTGTGAATTCCAAAGGTTCAGAATGCTTGATAAGGGTAGAAGAGTACAGGGACCTGGTCTCTGAAAACAGAATGAGTCCAAATGGCGGAAATGCGGTGCAAACATTGCAAAATGAAACATTTATTAAACTGTTCGATGCATTACACATTCTGATAGCGTGTGTGCCAAATACAGTCCCATCTTTAGCATCCAGCGTGTGGAATCATAGAACCCTACAAGCAGAAAGAGGCCCTTCGGCCCATTGAGTCTGCACTGACCACAATCCCACCCAGGCCCTATCCCTATGTCCCTACACATTTACCGACTAATCCCTCTAACCTACGCATCTCAGGACACTAAGGGGCAATTTTAGCATAGCCAATCAACCTAACCCGCACATCTTTGGACTGTGGGAGGAAATCCTTGCAGATACAAGGAGAATGTGCAAACTCCACACAGACAGTGACCCGAGCCGGGAATGGAACCCAGGTCACTGGAGCTGTGAAGCTGCAGTACTAACCACTGTGCTACCGTACTGCCGCGCGTGTGAGGAATGGGTAATGTCAGTTAATCAGAAATGCTTGTTAACGGAGAGTTCCATTTACCAATAGAATGCATGGCAACACTTGCAGCGTGAACTAACGTGTATGTACTCAAGAAGTAAAGAACAGTAAGGTAAAAGCAAAACACTGCAGTTGCTGGAATCTGAAACAAAAGCATAGAATGCTGGAAAATCTCAGCAGGTCTGGCAGCGTCTATGGGAGAGAATAGAGCCAGTGTTTCAAGACAGTATGACCCTGTATCAGATGATGAAGGATCACGCAGACTTGACACGTTGGTTCTATTCTCTCTCCACAAACGCTGCCAGACCTGCTGAGGTTTCCAGCGTTTTCTGTTTCTGTCGTTGAAGTAAAGAACAGTATTTGTTTCTAATCATCAACAGCGCATTAAAATATCAATTAATGGGGTGGTTTGTATTCAGGAAATTTTGGAAATTCCAGTCTGCCGGGAAATCTGGGAGGTAGAGTTTTGGATAAGTTAAAGTTTACTGGCCTTGTTTTATCAGTCTAGAGATACAGCCCAAAGATGTACAGGTTAGGTTGATAGGCCATGCTAAATTAACCCGAGTGTCAGGGGGATTAACAGGGGTAAATAACAGGCCTGTGTGGGATTGTGATCAGCACAGACTTGATGGGCCAAATGGTCTCCTTCTGCACTGTAAGGATGCTGTGATTCTATGAAGATGCTCAGTTTCAGTTACGAAGACGGTCTGGAGAAATTAAGTCCTCCTTTTAAAAATTAGAGCTGAAAAAGTTACGAGTTGGAGATGTCTTCAAGATTATGAAAGGTGCGAGAGTGTGGTTGGAATCTGGAATTCTCTGCTTCAAGCTGTTGAAGAAACACCCCCTTAAAAGGGAAATCTTTAGAAAGGAACTTAAGGGGTTGCTTGTAAAAGGGAGATATTAAAGGGTACAAGGAGAGAGTTGGATTAGTGTTGATGATTCTTGGAGCCTAAAAACTGACAAAGACTTGTTGGACCAAATAACCTTTCTCTGTGTTGGAATATTCTGTGATTTTTGGAATGGTTGTGGGGGAGATGGAATACTGAGGATCACGTGTTAAATGTCCAGGTTTGGACAAAGTCATGTGGAATACACTGGTACTTTTGACTTGATTATCATTGGACATCAGGGAATATTTATTGAGCACTGTTCTGTAGATGATTTGATTTTGATTTGATTTACTTTATTATTGTCACATGTATTAATATACAGTGAAAAGTATTGTTTCTTGCATGTTATACAGACAAAGCATACCATTTATAGGGAAGGAAACAAGAGAGTGCAGAATGTAGTGTTACAGTCATAGCTAGGGTGCAGAGAAAGATCAACTTAATGCAAGGTAAGTCCATTCAAAAGTCTGACTGCAGCAGGGAAGAAGCTATTCTTGAGTTGGTTGGTACATGATTTCAGACTTTTGTATTTTGTTTTCCCCAACGGAAGAATGTGGAAGAGAGAATGTCCAGGTTGTGTGGAGTCCTTAATTATGCTGGCTGTTTTTCTGCGGGAAGTGTAGACAGAGTCAATGGATGAGAGGCTAGTTTGCATGATGGATTAGGTTACATTCACAACCTTTTGCAGTTCCTTGCGGTCTTGGGCAGAGCAGGAGCCATACCAAGCTGTGAAATAACCAGAAAGAATGCTTTCTATTGTGCATCTGTAAAGGCTAATGATTCATGAACTTGTGTGTGATTGGTGGAAGGGGCTGGCGGAATGGCTTCGCTGGCAGAGTGACCTTTCTTTTTCTTTATTCGTTGGATATGGACATCACTGGTTGGGCCAGCATTTATTGCTTATCCCTAATTGTCCTTGAACTGAGTGGGGTTCATTTCAGAGTCTGGAGTCACATGGAGGCCAGACCAAATTAGGATGGTAGGTTTCCTTCTTTAAAGGGTTACTAATGAACCAGACAGATTTTTACAAAAATGGCCTTAATTCTAGATTTTTGTGGAATTCAGATTTCATCTGTCGTGGTGAGATTTGAACTCTGGTCCTCAGAATATCACCCTGGGTTTCTAGATTACTAGTCCAGTGACAATATCACCTCGCCACCCCCTCCACTTAATGTGACTGAACATAGATTCTCAATGTGATTTCTCTCTCAGTGAAATCAGTGAATCAATAACTTGCTTGATCTGTGCTGCTAATCTAACCCAACCTCAAAACCCTTCTCTACTACCACCAATCCACTTCCCTGAATCTGAAAACGGTAAAGCTGTGTTTGTTGTTGGGAGAATGGGAATTCAGATCCTTTACACACAGCAAGTTATTAATGCCAAAATAAGCAGCAGCAGAATTGAAACTGAAGCAAGGGTTAGCAGGTGTTCCCAACTGACGATAATAGCAGACCTTTCAGGCTGAAGTTGTGAGCACACAGTTAGATTGCAACACTGTGAAGAATGATGGAGAAATAAGGAAAAACTTTTGAAGATAGATAAGACAGCAATGTATAGAGTTACGTTAGAGCACGTGTAAACTGAATTGAAATGGAAAATGTGTTCTTAAGCAGAGAATGCCTATAGTGTCTCTAAATGGAGCAATAAGATGTTTAATACTTTGCATTGATATTCACAAAGGAGAAGAACCTGGTGGATGGCAAATCTAGAGAGGGGTGCGTTGATATCCTAGGGCATGTTGATATAAAAGAGGAGGTTTTGGGTGTTTTGTAAAGATAGACAGTTCCTCAGGACCTGATGGGATCTATCCCAGAATACTGAGGGAGGTGGAGGTGGAAATTTTTGGGGCCTTGTACAAAATCATTGCATCTTCTTTTGTCACAGGAGATGTCCCAGAGGACTGAAGCATATCCAATGTTGTTTCTTTGCTTAAAAAGGGCAACAAGTAGAATCTGGGAAATTGCAGGCCAGCGAGCCTTATGTCAGTAGTAGGGACGTTATTGGAGAAGATTCTTAGGGACAGGATTTGCTCACATTTGGTAAAATATAAACTTATTAGTGATGGGCAGCATGGCTTTGTGTGGGGAGGTCATGTCTCACAAACTTAAGATTGAGTGATAAAAATGACTGATGAGGGCAAGGTGGTGGATGTGGTCTACATGGAATTTAGCAAGGCCTTTGACAAGATCTTTCATGGCAGCCTGATGCAGAATGTGAAGTTACCACATGGGAGCCATGGTGAGTGTTAAGATGGATACCCAACTGGCTTTATTAGCGAAGACAGGGAATAGTGGTGGAAGTGTATTTTTCTGACTGGAGATCTGTGATCCAGTGGTGTTCCACAGTACCAGGACCCTTGTTGTTAGTGATATATAAATGATTTGGGAGAGAATATAAGTGGTCTGATTAGTAAGTTTATGGACAACACCAAGATTGGGGAAGCTGTGGATAGTCAGGAGATGTAGCAGGATCTAGATGGGCTGGAGACTTGGGCAGAGAAGTGGCAGATGGAATTTAATCCAGACAAATTCGAGGTGATGCATTTTGGAAGTTCTAATGCGGGAAGGAAGTGTAAAGTAAATGACAGAACTCTGAGAAGCATTAAGATATTAAGGGATTGAGGCATCCAGGTCCACAATTCCCTGAAAGTAGCAACATAGGTGGAAAAGATGGTCAAGAATGCACGTAGCATGGTTGCCTTCATCAGTTGGGGCACTGAGTATAAAAACTGGCAAGTCATGTTGCAGCTTATATAGAATTTTAGTTGGGCTACATTTGAGATATTGCGCACAGTTCTGATCACCACACTACCAGAAGAATGTGAAGGCTTTGGAGAGGGTACAGAAAAGGTTTACCAGTATGTTGCCTGGTTTGGAGGGTATTAGCTATGAGGGGAAATTGGACAAACTTGGCTTGTTTTCATTTGAACATTGGAGGCTAAGAGGTGACCTGATAGAAATTTATAAAATTACGAAAGGTATGGATAGAATGGATAGTTGGAGTCTTTTTCCCCAGGATAAAAATGTAAATTACTAGAGGACATAAGTTTAAAATAAAAAAGAATAAGTTTAAAGAAGATGAGAGAGGCAAACCTTTTACACAGGGGATGGTAGGTGCCTGGAATGCACTGCCAGAAGAGGTGGTAGAAGCAGATACAATAACAATATTTAAGAAGCATTTGACAGATACATGAATAGGCAGAGAATAGAAGGATAATGACTGCGGAGAACAAAAGGTCTTTAGTTTAGAAAGGCATCATGTGTTGGCTGCATGCATGGTGGCTGAAGGTCCTGTTCCTATACTGCACTGTTCTTTGATACCACAGATGACGCAGTCTAGAACTTCATCCATATACTTCCTTTCTCAAATTACTGATAATCACCACACGAGTTAGTTTCAGTCTGAAAGAGGCAAGATAAATTTAAGGTCTGAACTCCTTGATAATGACTTCCTGGGGTATTTGAAGGTATGATGAGTATGAAGGGGAATTAGAATGAAGATGGTGGCTTGCGCGAAAGTCTTTAGAAGCAGATGGATGGATGCACCTACGAGATGTGAAGAGTGATGTGATAGATTCTTCGATCATTATTGGCACTGAATCCAGGGGTGTGGCATCATGCCCCTGCTGCTGGCCCCCTCCCCAAACTCTAGCCCTGTTTTCTCTATCTTCGATACAAATTTCTTGGTGGGTAAAGACTCCTCACAGCAGCACATCCAGGGAGTTCTCACTGAACTGAGACACAGCCTGCAATGACAGAAGCCATTTTAATCACTTGCATTTCTTATTCCCCCACAATGCCAAACATTTTCAAGTTGCATGTTTGAAATGCCTCTTTAAATACACGAGTTTGTGTCATAGGGTCAACATCACAACCACCACTGCCTTCCGAGAACCTGCCATCATTGGATTGAATCAGAACGTGCACATGGAAATCTGGAAATCAAATTGTTTTATTATAGTTAGAAAGGTCACTAATGGAATTGCTACACTTTCCCATGTGGTAATGGATTCTCCACCCCCACCCCTCATGCACAATTACTAGCGTGTAGCGAAATTAGGGCACACGGTAGTTAGAGCTACTGCCTCTCAGTGCCAGGGAACCAGGTTCAGTTCCAGACTTGGGTAACTATTCTCCCTGTGTCCGCATGGATTTCCTCTGCGTGCTTTGGTTTCCTCTCTCAGTCCAAAGATGGATTGGCCTTGCTAAATTGCCCCTTATTATCCCAAGGTGTAGAAGTTAGGGAGATTAATGGGGTAAATATGTGGGGTTATGAAGATAGGGTCGGGATTGGATGCTCTGTTGGCGAGTCCGTGCAGAGTTGATGGTCTATTGACCTCCTTCTGTATCTTTGAGATTCTATGATTCTAAAGCGATGGTATTGATTATGAGAGCTTGACTTGGGGATCTATGTAATATTGCATGGATTGCTAAACAAAGGCAACAATCAAACCATAGATATCAGGAGCTGTTACCCTGGGAAGCCAATATTAATAAGTCAATATTAACAATGTATATTACCTGAAATAACAGTTTTTTCCTGTCTGTGTTATAGTTAGTAAAAAAGCATCCAGTAAATAATAAAACATAGACAGAAATGCTGTAATTTTGTCACATTGACATCAGATGCGGCAATTTCGCTCTCCAAATTTGCATAGTTTGCTAAAATAAAAGCCCCCTTTCCCTTGAGAATCATTGACTGAAATCCATTAAAAAAAAATTCCAGGGTGCTTTCCTATCTTAAATTTAATTGAACCTTATAATTTTGATACTTGTGATCTGAATCAGGGTGAATCCTTTGGGTCAACCGCAGACAAGTTCTCAATCTGTGATTTTCCACCACATTGAGCTTTTGATATGAACCATGTGACAGGGCAATTAACAGCTAAGCACATTTGTCAGGATTCTGCAGAATCAGTAGTACTGTTAAGTTAACAGAGCAAGCTTACTTGATGACTAGAAATTGGAAAAACTAGACAGCAGAGTGGCACAGTGGTCAGCACTGCTGCCTCACAGCACCAGGGACCCGGGTTCAATTCCATGTTTGGGTCACTGTAGGTATGGATTTTGCACTTTTTTGTCATGTCTGCGTGGGTTTCATCCGGATGCTCCGGTTTCCTCCCACAATCCAAAGATTTGCAGGTTAGGTTGATTGGCCATGCTAAATTGTCCCTTAGGGTCAGAAGGATGAGCAGAGTAAATATGTGGGGTTACAGGGATAGAACCTGGGTGGGATTGTTGTCGGTGCAGACTCAATGGGCCAAATGACCTCCTTCTGCACTATAGATTCTATAATCTTCTAATAGCATTCCCATGACTTCTTACAGAAACCTAGAGTGATATAGCACAAAACAGAGACATTCAGCCCATCAGTATCCATGCTGGCCCTAATTCCACTCCCCTGCTCTTTCTCCAGAACCCCCTTTTTCTTTCACATATTTATCCAATTCGATTTTGAAACTTTGAAATTATATCTGCTTCCACCGCAGAGCTTTCCAGATCACAACAACCTGCTGTGTCATCTTTTATTTTACGCTGCCCTCTGTCAATCAATAAGTGCAGAGAGAACACTGAGTCCCAGGAGAATTTGAAAAAAATCATCCAGAAAATACAGCAAAGATTTAGCTGAGCCACTGCAGAGAAACATAAATCTATAATTTAGGCTTCGGAGTTGGGAAATGAAAGAGGAAATAGTTTGTTTTTCAAAAGGAATCAGTGAACAAAGGTGAAAAGGGGCAGGTGTGGGCAGCACAGCATCAGGGACCCAGGTTCAATTCCGCTTTGGGTCACTGTCTGTGCAGAGGTTGCATATTCTCTCCGTGTCTGCATGGTTTTCTTTCAACTGCTCCGGTTTCCTCCCACAATCCAAAGATGTGCAGATTAGGTGATTGGCAATGATAAATGTCCCAAAGATATGTAGGTCAGAAAGATTAGGCATGGGAAGTGTATGGGGTTACTGAGATGGGGCGAGGGAGAGAACCTGGGTAAGATACTCTGCCAGAGAGTTGGTTCAGACGCAATGGGCTGACTGGTCCCTTCTGCACTGTAGTGATTCCATGATTCTTATGAAAATGAAGGACTGTCAGTGAAATGATTGTTGGATGATGTCACAGGTCATTTGTGGATTTTGACTAAATTGCATCTCAACTTTGAAACCTCCTGCAATGGATAAGGAAGGGGGCCTGAATGATATATGGAGCATATGCTGTGAGTTACACTTAAAAAGGAAGTGGATTGCAAGTGGAGCCCAGTTATTAGTCTGTATTACAGCCTTAGTTTTTCTAATCACAGAACTGTCAAAGAGAAAGACTGTGAGAAGAGGTTCAGTCAACAGTGCCTGTAATGCTTGGATTGTCCTGTAATAAGGTCAATCAGCAGGATGTTGATGAAGGCTCCAGCTGTGATTATTAAGCAATAGCCTTGAGAAAGAATAGTAATGTAAAATTTGGATTATAGCGATTCTTGGGATGGCCTTATGAAAACTGAGCCTCCACTTGGTAATACAGGTGACACAGTATGTCAAGAAAGGTGTATGTGTGGACGTCTGCTGCGTGCACTTGAAACAACTGAACCAGTCTTACCACGATGATAGGCGATATGACCATTCTCTACATTTGGAACACAGGTCATTGGGCGAATTCACCCTGCACTCAACAAAAATCAGCTGCACTAGGTGCTCAGCACTAATATTATTTAAAGGGGAGGCGATGGTCCAATGGTAATATCACTAGACTATTAATTCAGAAACTCAGCTAATGTCCTGGGGATCTGGGTTCGAATCCCACCACAACAGATGGTGGAATTTGAGTCCAGTAAAAATGTTAAGAATATTTAAGAATTAAGAATCTACTGATGACCATGAATCCAATGCGGATTATCAGGAAAAAAAAACCCATCTGATTTACTAATGTCCTGGAGGGAAGGAGATCTGCCATCTTTACCTGGTCTGGCCTACATGTGACTCCAGAGCTCAAGCAGTGTGGTTGTCTCTCAAATGCCTTCGATCAGCTAAGGATGAGCAATAAACATGACGCCCATGTCCCATGAATTAATAAAGCACCAGGCACCCAATTTACAGATAATTATGAATAGCTTCCACTATTGCAAAGTCACTGGAAGTACTCTGCTGTTTATTTGGAAGAGTTGTGGATTTAACTACACCCGACAAGGAGAACAGAGGTCTTGGTGAGCTGTCCCTGCAAAGGAAGAAATGGCTCTTATAACTGCAATTTAAATGCCTCTGGATTTGCAGCATCACAGAGAGATGGAGCAGAGACTGCAGAGGACAGCTCCTATCAATGCCCTTCTCAATGCACATCTAGGCATCTCCAGGCTCCCTGATAATGACAGGAGATAGGCCAACCCCATTAGCATTATCCTACATGCTGTCTCAAAGTCCTTATCTGAGTCCATGATAGCAGAATTTACCATGTTACCTTGGTGTACAAGCACCTTATCCACTGATGTCCACTCATGCCCAATAACTCCCCATGTGCTGATCTCAACTTGATATTATCTTCCAAGTGTCAGTCTTTGAGTTGATGATTGTGAGTGTCGTCTGATCATAAAAACCATCATTTCTGCACAAACAATAATTCCAAACAGACCCTATTCCTACAACCCCACATATTTACCCTGCTACTCCCTCTAACTTAAGCATCCCAGGACATTAAGGGGCAATTTAGCATTTCCAATCAACCTAACCCGCAATGTGAGACTGTGATAGAAAACCAGAGCACTTGGAGGAAACCCATACAGACATAGAGAAAACATGCAAACCCCTCACTGATATTGAATCCAGTGGGGAATCAAACCCTGGAGGCAGCAGTGATAATCATTGTGCCACCCCATCATCTGATGGATCTCTTCATTTGTGTTGTTGTTGCTGTCTCTCCTCCTCACTACATTCTTAGAAGACTAAGGATATTTGGCATGTCAGTTATGACTCTCACCAACTTTTATAGATGCTTAATAGGAAGCATTCTTTCTGATTGTGTCACCGCTTGCTATGGTTCCTGCTCTGCCCAAGATAGCAAGAAGCTACAAAGAGTCATGAATGAAGCCCAGTTCATCACACAAACCAGCCTCTCACCCATTATCAGTGTCTACACTTCCTGCTGCCTCAGCAAAGCAGCCAGCATAATTAAGGATCCTACATACTCTGGACATTCTCTCTTCCACCTTCTTCCATTTAGAAAAAGATACAAAGGTTTGAGGACACATACCAAACAACTCAAGAACAGTTTCTTCCCTGCTGATTTTTAAATGGACCTACCTCACGTTAAATTGATCTTTCTCTGCACCCTAACTATGACTGTAACATCACATTCTGCGCTCTCTCCTTTCCTTCTCTATGAATAGTAGGCTTTGTCTGTATAGCACACAAGACACAACACTTTTCATTGTATACTAATATATGTGACATTAATAAATCAGATCAAATCCTACCAGATGTGCTGTGATTGGGCAGGTGGTCATTCTTAGATGCCTGAAATCAGAAGTGGAGTGAGGGGAGGAGTGTATGGTGGAAAGTAGGAAGTCCACAGCCTGCTCATTGTGATGACCAGCAATGTGAGAGGGAGCTTGGAGTTGAGAAGGGGTGTAAGGCAGGAACGTATTGTCATCCTCAATATTATCAGCACCGCTAGTTAACTTGGTTGAGAGCCATCACTTCTGTAAGCCTTAGGAGAAGCAGACATCCTTTTCCTCACCAGCTCTGCTCCAGGCCCGCATGAGATCATTAGACTTCTTGGAACACTGTGGCCAGGTCCGCAGTCTCACATTCCAGGGATCGACCTCCCCGGCTACCTGTTCCCAATGCCTTCTAAGGATAGTCTTCAAGGACCACCTGTCTCATCACCCCGCATTCCCGCTCTCCCTGAAGAATCTTGAGTGTTCTCTTCTTCTCTACTTCCAACACTAAGGACTTGCACCTCTCCCATTACAGCCGTGACACTGGCCTAGTGTTCCATTTTCCTTTGCTGCAGTAGCTTTCAGTTGAAACCCCCTTTCATTCACTGCAGGAGGGACAGAATATCTTGAAGAACATAAAGTTGGCTATAGCACGTGCCTTTGGCATCCTATGTTCGGCTTGGTGCTGAGAGTAGATGCTGCAAGAATAAAGGCAAAGAAAAGTACAGCACTGGCACAGGCCCTTCGGTCTTCCAAGGCTGTGCTGATCCTGATGCCATAACTAAACTTAAAAAAACCTCTGCCTTTGCTTGGTCAATATCCCTCTATTCTCTCCCTATTCATTAACTCATCCAGATTCTTCTTAAATGTTGCTAATGTGCCTGCTTCTACCAACTCCTTTGGCAATGCATTCCAGGCACCCACAACTCTCTATGTAAAAAGCTTCTCCATACATCTCCCTTAAACTTCTCCCCTTTCACCTTGATCCTGTGCCCCCTTGTAATTGACACTCCCACCCTTGGAAAAAGCCTCTCACAATCCTCCCTGTCTATATCCCTCATAATTTTGTAGACCTCTACCAAGTCTCCCCTCAGCCTCCGTCTTTTCATTGAAAGCAATCCCAGTTTATCCAATCTCTCAAAGCCAACACCCTCAAGACTAGGCAACATCCTGGTGTTAAAAGCAGAACACTACGGATGCTGGAATCTGAAACAAGAAGCAGAAAATGCTGGAAAATCTCAGCAGGTGTGACAGCATCTGTGGGGAGAATATCCAAGTGAACTTTCTCTGCACTCTCTCCAAAGTTCCACGTCCTTCAGGTAGTGTGGTGACCAGTTCCACATCTCTCTGGTTGTGTGATGACCAGAAGCGTGGCGGATGCTCAGTCCTGCCCTATAATCAGATAAAAGAGACACGCTACAACAGTAGCGGGCTGCTTACCTCCACCTCAAGCAGTGGGGGATAGGTTGAGAATCGAGACTCCGGCGCCCAATAAAAATGGTGTGGATGAATTTTTAGCCTTTGAACTTCCATGTCCTGAGTGAAACTGAGATTATGGATAGCTACAAGGAAGTATTGTGGGAACCACAGCCCCTAAAAAGAGGAAGCACATACATTGCTCCCAAGGGGATCTCAAGTGTAACACCAGAGTGCTTTGTAAATGTTTGGTTGAAAAATAGCAAAAACTTTGAGAAATCCATTTACAAAAAGGGAGCAGAAGTAGGCCATTCAACCCCTTGTGCCTGCTCCACCATTTCGAGTTCACTATTTATCCCTCATAACCTTTAATTCTCTTGTCTCACAAGAACCTATCAACCTCCACCTTAAAAGTATTGAGTGAACATCTTCTGAGGCACAGAGTTCCAAAGTTGCATAATCCTCTGGTAGTAAAAAAATCTTCTCATCTCATTCCTATTTGGCAACTCTTAATTTTAAAAACTTCCTCAGGTTCTGGACTCATCCATAAGCAGAAATATCCTTTCGCTTGTCAATACCATTCAGGATCTTATATACTTCAATCCAGCCACCCCTCAATCTTCTAAACTCTAATGGAAACAAGCCCAGCCTTTTCAATCTGTTCCATAAGGCATGGTGGCTGGCAACACGATCTCACAGCACCAGGAGTCAGGGCTCAATTCCAGCATTGGGTCACTGTCTGTGTGGAGTCTGCACATTTTCCCCATGCCTGCATCGGTTTCCTCCAGGTGCTCTTGTTTCCTCCCACAGTCCAAAGATGTGTAGGTTAGGTGGGGGATTGGCTGTGCTAAATTGCTCTTTGGTGTCCCAAACTTTCTAGGTTAGAAGGATTAGCCATGGTAAAATGTGTGGGATTACAGGGATAGGGCAAGGGAGAGGGCATGACCGTCTGTCAGAACAGACTCAATGAGTGAAGTTTTCTTACCCTGCCCGCCACGGGAATTGTAGCGGGCGGGGACAGACTATTCAAAAGTGCGTTGACTTTGGTCAGGAATTTCCAGCCTTGGGGCAAGCGTGGCTGGAAAATTTTGCCCAGTGGGCTTAATGCCTCCCTTTGGCACTGTAGGGATTCCATGACTCTACAATAAAACAACCTGCTATTCCAGGCACTTGGAGGAAGTGAACTAAAATATAGAAAACAATATGACAAATTTTATTATTGCGTATACAGCACAGAGATATATTAATTGTTTCTTTATGTATATTACAAAGTCATTTGTACAACAAACAACCTCATTTCCTATGACTAATGAGGTTACCATAGAAACACAGGAATTGTGACCAAAGTCAACTTTATTCATCTTTTTCCATCCTGATGGTTGCATAGCACGATGGTAATTGATTGGTTGACTCATCAATAATGTGCCTCTATCAATTAGTTTATTATGCATGGGAAATCTCAGTAGTCAGAGAAGCTTGGGGAACCATATGTCAAAAAATTACCTTTTCCCTGGCAAGAATGGCACCATTATCACATGCCCTGTCTCAAATTATTCATATACAGTATCCCAGAGTGTTTCTGCCTCAATGTTATTGGCTTGGAAAGGGTTCAGAGGAGGTTCACAAGTGATCAGTGGAATGAAAAGCTTGTCGTATGAGGAACGGTTGAGGATCCTTGGTCTGTACTCATTGGAGCTTAGAACGGGGAGGAAGGATCTTATTGAAATTTACAGATATTGCGAGGTTTGGATAGAGTGAACATGGAGGGGATGTTTCCACTAATAGGAAGGGCACAACATCAGGCTAAAGGGACGATCCTTCAAAACGGAGATGAGGAGGAATTTCTTCAGGCAGAGAGTGGTGAATCTGTGGAACTCTTTGCCGCAGAAAGCTGTGGAGGCCAGGTCATTGAGTGTCTTTGAGACAGAGATAGATAGGTTCTTGATTAATAAGGAGATCAGAGAAAAGGCAGGAGAATGAGGTTGAGAAAAATATCAGACATGATTGACTGGCAGAGCAGACTTGGTGGGCAGACTGGTCTAATTCTGCTCCTATGCCTTATGGTCTGATGGCTTCCACAGTTTCCTGAGGGAAACTGACAACTCATTCATTGAGAAGTTGGCATCAATATTAACTCTCACATTGTGAGCTTAAGAAGGGGGTTAAAGGGTAAAAATTGCTGAACTCGCCTCCAACAAATTTGAATGCATGGCAGATGTTGGGACAGTTGGGTGTCACACAGTGGAGAGATGGGCTGCCTACGGACATGTTTAAATTGGGCTCCAACAGAGCAACAAAATGACAAGTTTGAAATCAACTCAATGCTCTACTGGTTCCCGGGAAGTCGGGAATTTCAGCAGTGAACTGGAACATAGAACATAGAACATCACAGCGCAGTACAGGCCCTTCGGCCCTCAATGTTGCGCTGGCCAGTGGACCCTCTAACCTAAACTATTCCAATATCATCCATATATGTATCCACCAACCATTTGAATGCCCCCAAAGTAGGCGAGTCCACAACTGCTGCAGGCAAGGCATTCCACGCCCTCACCACCCTCTGTGTAAAGAACCTGCCTCTGACATCCATCCTATAACTACCACCTCTTAATTTAAAGTTATGTCCCCTCGTGTTGGTCATCCCCATCCGAGGAAAAAGGCTCTCACTATCCACCCTATCCAATCCCTTGATCATCTTATACGCCCCAATTAGGTCACCGCGTAACCTTCTTCTCTCTAATGAAAATAACCTCAGGTCCCTCAGCCTTTCCTCATAAGGCCTTCCCACCATACCAGGCAACATCCTGGTAAACCTCCTCTGCACCCTTTCCAATGCTTCCACATCTTTCTTATAATGCGGCGACCAGAACGGTACGCAATACTCCAAGTGCGGCCGCACCAGAGTTTTGTACAGTTGTAACATAACCTCACGGCTCCTAAATTCAATCCCTCTACCAATAAAAGCTAACACACCATACGCCTCCTTAACAACTTTATCAACCTGGTGCCAACTTTCAAAAAGCTATGTACTTGTACCCCAAGATCCCTCTGCTCGACAACGCTATTAAGGGTCCTTCCATTAGCCCTATATTTCATATGCCTGTTATTCCTACCAAAGTGAATCACCTCACACTTATCCGTATTGAATTCCATTTGCCACCTCATGGCCCAGCTCTGCAACCTATCTATGTCCCTCTGCAAACTGTGACATCCATCCTCGCTGTCTACAACTCCCCCCACTTTGGTATCGTCAGCAAATTTACTAATCCAACCCTCAACACCCTCATCTAGGTCATTTATAAAAATGACAAACAGCAGTGGCCCTAAAACAGATCCTTGAGGTACACCACTTGTAACTGCACTCCAGGTTGAATATTGCCCATCAACCACCACCCTCTGTCTTCTATCAGCTAGCCAATTCCTAATCCAAACTGCTAAATCACCTTCAATCCCATGCATCTGCACTTTCTGTCATAGCCTACCATGGGGAACCTTATCAAATGCTTTGCTAAAATCCATATACACTACAACAACTGCCTTACCCTTACCTACCTCTTTGGTCACCTCCTCAAAAACTCAATAAGGTTTGTGAGGCACGACCTACCCTTCACAAAACCGTGCTGACTATCCCTAATCAATTTATTCCTCTCTAAATGCTTATATATCCTATCCCTTATAATTCTTTCCAAGATTTTGCCCACAACAGAAGTCAGGCTCACCGGTCTATAATTTCCAGGATGGTCCCTACTCCCCTTTTGGAACAAAGGGACAACATTTGCCATCCTCCAGTCTTCCGGCACTATACCTGTAGCTAACGACGACATGAAGATCAAAGCCAAAGGCTCTGCAATTTCCTCTCTAGCCTCCCAGAGAATCCTAGGGTAAATCCCATCTGGCCCAGGGGACTTATCAATTTTCATACCCTCAAGATTCGCTAACACCTCCTCCTTATGAACCTCAATCCTGCCCAGTCTACAACCTGGTATCGCAGTATTCTCCCCGACAACATTGTCTTTCTCCTGCGTGAGGAAAGAAACCGCTGGATCCAGAAAGTCAGCAGCTCTCTCCGCATTCCCTGTTGAACAAGAAATGCAGGAATGCTGCCCTCAGACTCCTTTACGAAACCTTTGTGTTCCATCAACCTTGATCTCCACCTCCCTCTCTCCCTTCCTGCTGGCTGTCCTGATTCTACCTCAGCCACTCCCAGGCTCCTAGTCACTGACTGGAGTTTCCTCTCCTGACTCCAGATTGTACCACCACCCCCCCCCCTCCCCACCCCTACTGATTGCCTCCCTGGGGGTGAGGATCCACAGCTCCTGCCAGTCAGTCAGTCCATTTAGCCAGCTGCCGAGCAACTTGTGGGACTACAGGATGTAATCAGGCCAAAGCGGTTAAGAGCCTCCGTAGTAAAAGCAAAATACTTGGACACCGGAATCTGAAAATCCTGGAAAACCTCAGCATCTATGGGGTGAGAATAGATGTGAAAATGCTGGCATTGGAGTAGAATAAACACAGTAAGAAGTCTCATAACATCAGGTTAAAGTCCAGCAGATTTATTTGGTAGCAAACCTTTCGGGTAAGGGCAAAGCCCTGAAAGTTAGTGGTGTTTGCTACCAAATAAACGTGTTGGACTCTAACCTGGTGCTGTGAGACTTCTTACTGGGAGGAAGTAGAGGCAACGTTTCAAGTCTGGATGACCCTTCATCAGAGTCTCTGTGTCCCTAGCCACGTCCAAGATTATTTGATCAACAGCCACTCGTCCTTCCTCTGTATGTATGATCTGGATCTCAGTTTTGAATTTACCCTCCCATAAAACACAGGCTCTGCTCTCCATTTCTACTGTTCGAATTCAGGTGAATCTGATGTCGTGGCCCATGTTATCCAGTCCCTTTACAATCCTAAAAATGGCAATCATTCTACATCTCAATCTTCCTTTCCCAACGTGTACAGGACCAATTTGTATCATTTTTGGTTCAGTTTCTAAAACCCCCTCAATCACTCTAGTTGCTCTCTTCTGTATACTTTCAGTAATTGCAATATATAGTTTTGTTATATTTTGTTTGTTAGTGTCACAAGTACGCTCACATTAATGAAGTTACTGTGAAAATACCCTAGTCGCAATACTCTGGCACCTGTTTGTGTACACTGAGGGAGAATTTGGCACAGATAGCGCATCTAACCAGCATGCCTTTTGGATTGCGGGAGGAAACCGGAGCACTTGAAGGAAACCCACACAGACAGCGATCCAAGCCGGGAATTGAAACCGGTGCTGCTAGGCAGCAGTGCTAACCACTGTGCCAGCCCTGTATTGTAGTTTGACAACAAGCCAATTCGTTTTTAAGTTGCCTTCAGTTCCCTTTGACTTGACTCCAGTGAATCATCAGATGGCTGGACTGAGAAATAGTTAGGCCATTCATAGAATTTAAATACATGATACTAATGGGTTTAACTAATTCAGAGCTTGAAGCATCAGTTAGTGCATGCTGAGATTCTTACTTATTTCACATGGACCAGTAGAACGAGTGTTTGTACTTTTTCCATGTTGCTGCTACAGAATAGAGAGACCTGGTTGTAACATGGAATAGCTGCTCATTGCTATTACTTTATAGGGAAATGAATTTGGGACTGTCTCACAGCATGTTGATAGATTCATTCCTGCAAGGTAGTTTGTACTCGCTGTGAGTGCTTGAAATTGCATTTCTCAGAAGTGAACTCTCAAAGTACTTTTTTTTTAAAATCAGTCCTTGTAACAGGATTAAATTAGTTGTATCTAGCTTTGATTTGGTAGCTATTTTCTTTTAAGTCAAGTCACAGAACATACACAGCTTTTTAAACTGCAGTTCACACTCTCTAATCAGGTTAATTTTGATACAATCTAAACATTTCATTGGCTACAGATCAGAGAAAAATAATTTTAAATTTTAGTAATACTGTACTGTTAATACTAAAGCTCCTTAGACAGCAACTTCCAAACCTATGACCATTCTGGTAAGGTAGCCTGGTAGCTCAGTAGTTAGCATTGCTGCTTCACAGCACCAAAGACCTGGGTTTGATTCCCAGCTTGGGTCACTGTCTGTGCGAAGTTTGCACATTCTCCCTGTGTCTGCATGGGTTTCCTCCAGGTACTCTGGTTTCCTTCCACACAATCCAAAAGATGTGATGATTAGGTGGATTGTCCATATTAAATTGCAATTAGTGTCCAAAAATGTATAGCGGTAAGAAGTCTCGTAACACCAGGTTAAAGCCCAGCAGGTTTATTTGGTATCACAAGCTTTGGGAGTGTTGCACGCTCACCTGATGAACGAACAGCACTCTGGAAGATCATGATACCAAATAAACCTGTTGGACTTTAACCTGGTGTTGTGAGATTTCTTACTGTGCCCATCCCAGTCCAATGCCAGCATCTGCACATCAAAAATGTATAGGTTAAGGGGATTAGCCATGGTGATTATGTGGAGTTATGGGGTAGAGCCAGGGTAAGATGTTCTCTCAGAAAGTCAATGCAGGCTCGATGGGCCAGATAGCCTCCTTCTGCATTGTAGGAATTCTATGAGTTTCAGTCTTTTTAGACATTTTTTCTAAATTCCTTCTGCTGAAAGATTGCTGCTGATCAAACATTAACCCAAGAGCCAGCTTGCTTTTTGAGATGATTTACACCTTCCATAGTTTTACATTCCATTGACTTCCATGGAACCAAAAATCAAACAAACTGAAAATGTGGGGCTGGATTAAAACAGGGCTGGAGTCCCCTCCCAACACACTTGGTGGGGTGTTAATTGTCTTGAGACGAGACTTCTTCCCCGAAGTGGGCAGGAGATGGTGGGAGTGACGGCCATTGCTGGGACTGCGTATAGTCTCCAGTGCTGAGGAATCAGGCCTGGATTCAGAGTTGGAATGAGAGGTATGTGACAGTGGGGGAAAGGGATGTAGTCGATTGGAGGTGGGACTTGTCAAGGCCAGGCTGGCAGATATTTCTGAGGGGTATTGCAGAGTTGGTGTTTGTAAAATTATCTGTTAAAAAGATAGTTTTTTATAGTTTAAAGAAAAAGATGCAGTTGCATATGCAGTACACTGAGCGAAACATTGTATCGAGAGGCCAGGCAGTAGTGTTGCCAAGACAACAGGCTGTTTTTGAATTTTAACCAATCAATTTAAACTAGGCATTTGAATAACAGCAGCCTATCAGATTTGAATTTGATGTTTTAGTAATCTGAGAACCAATCCTATGTGGGGATGTTGGTATGTCATCAGAAGTATAAGAGACAGCTCTCAGCTCGAGAGAGGCAGCCAAGAACTGCTGTCTGATACAATAGCTGTATCTGCAACAGGTCATTTATGTCTTAAAAGAAAGCCTTATCTCAATAGTGAAGATAGCAAAGAAAAAGAAAAGACAGAAGATTCCAGAAGATAAATCCTGGTTGTATTCTGAGAGTGCTTAAAACCAATGTTTTTTTGTCAATAAGTGTGAATTGTACTTATCTAAACAGCATTCCATCGGAATAGTGTTTTATTTAGTTCATTAATAGTTAACCTGTACACTGTTAGTTAGATAAATAAATTGTTACTTGTTGATTTTACAGCAAGCGTCTCAGGTTATTTTGATTTAACCACAAAAAGTTGCTTAAGAGCAGATCGTTCTTTCTCATACACTTTTAACAGATTATAAAGTGAGGTACTCCCCTTTGAGTGTTTAGGCGTTAGCTCTCAGAGATAGAATCAACCTCCCCTATTTAACAGGGGCAACTGGGATAGACAGGCTCAGATGGAAGGGAACTGTGCTAGGATCCAGGGTGCCCATTTAGGAGGTACCCCCATTCTTTATCCTTCACCAGCCTTTGGAGGGAAGCTGTGCAGCTCCAGGCTTGAAGTGGGCCTCTCTCTCCATTGGTTAAGTACCAATGGTGATGGGACGGGCATTAGTTGGCTTCTTAAGGGTCTTAATTGGCTTATGGGCAAATGGGCTGCCAGATGCCCTCCACCACTGGGAAAGCTGGGCAGCTGCAGAGGTGGGTGGGCAGGTGATGGGCGGATGCTCCTGGTATTTTAAGCACTGCCCTCCCTGACCATTAGGAAGAGGGTTGTTCCGATCTTGAGTATCTGACCTTAATGTGCCCCCCTAAAATTATGGATTCATTAATCAGATATCAATCTGAAACTTATTCTACAGCAAAGATGAACGAGACATCCATTTTCATTGTTGTTTATCCATTTCCGCTCCACTATCAGGTTGTGCTCTGATCTGTAATTCCAGTACCTTTATATAAATATGACTGCTCCTAACTGTTACTGGCTCATTATTACTACATTAGGAGGTCTAGATAAAAGATCATGGGCTACCATAGGGTTGCTACCAAGAGGGGACCAGGAATAAAAGTACGATAAGTCAGGAAGTAGTTGATTTGAAACTAATTTAAACATTAAAGCTGCATAGATTGTAAATGGAAGAAAAGCTGAGAGGAATAAACAGTACCCTGTGACAAAGTTGAGTTAGAATCGTAAATAGTGTGATGGATTTTAGTTCCATGCAATGGAAATGTAATCATTTATCGAGAAGGCAAGCAAGAGTGAAGAACTAGAACAAAGAACCATACAGCACAGGAAACAGGCCCTTTGGCCCTCCAAGCCTGCGCCACTTTTGCTTCCAATTAGACTATTCGTTTGTGTCCCTCCATTCTGTTCATGTGGCTATCGAGATAAGTCTTAAACAATCTCAGCGTGTCTGCCTCTTAACACCTTGCTTGGCAGTGCATTCCAGGCCCCCACCACCCTCTGTGTAAAATATGTCCCTCTGACATCTGTGTTTAACCTTGTCCCCCCTCACCTTGAACCTGTGACCCCTTGTGTTCGTCACCTCCGACCTGGGAAAAAATTTCCCACTGTTCACCCTATTTATGCCCTTCAGAATCTAATATATCTCTATTAGGTCGCTCCTCATCTCCATCTTTCCAGAGAGAATAACCCCAGTTTACCCAATCTTCCCTCATAGCTAAGACTCTCCATACCAGGCAACATCCTGGTAAACCTTTTCTGTATTCTCTCCAAAGATTCCACGTCCTTCTGGTAGTGTGGAGACAGAACTGGACGCAGTATTCCAAATGTGGCCTAACCAATGTTCTATATAGCTGCAACATTATATGCCAACTTTTATACTCTATGCCCTGTCCTATAAAGGCAAGCATGCCATATGCCTTCTTCGCCACCTTCTCCACCTGTGTTGTCATCTTTAAGGATCTGTGAACCTGCACACCCCAGGTCCCTGTGTGCGTCTGTACTCTTTCTTGATGGTTCTTCCATTTATTGTATAGCTCCCCTCTACATTAGTTCTACCAAAATGCATTACTTTGAATTTATCCGGATTAAATTCCATCTGTCAGATGTTGCAAAAATATTTTCCACGTTGCAAAATATCTTCATGTTGGTGGAGCGACTTCTTAATTGCCAAAAGTAATAAATAAATCTTGGCTAAAGTTCGTATAATTGGAAAACATTTCTGATAGAGACTTGGTTGGAATTCTTAGAGTTGTTATCATGACTCCTGCAGATGCTGCTGCTGCCATAGCTTTCCCAATGCAAGGATGTCATCATTGTCTCTGCATATCCCTGCTGTTCATCCAGGGCACATCACAATCTTAAACACAAGCAACGTGCATCTTTGGTTATGCTCCTTAATCCGAGATGTGTCTTCTGACGAATGTTGTTTCGGTTTGAGGAGCAAATGTGTTGGCCTAGATTATTCTCCCACTTACCATGGTCAGCAGACAAGAAATCTAGTGCAATTTTCAAAGCTAACCATCTTAAGGCTGGATGATACCATCAGCGGATCCAGTTCATCTCTCTTCTATCCTGTTAGTACCATCTGAAATGAAGTTCTCTTTAAGATATCTGTCCAATATTATTTTGGAAAGATGAAAGACACTTTCTCTTGCAGTAGTTCTTGCTGAGCCGTTCCGAACCCAAAATCCCCGTCGGTGATAATTTCCAATATTGATGGTTTAATTCCCAAGTGACACAATGATACCTTCCAAAGGGATTTAGGTTATTCTTGTGAGTAATTTAAAATAAGAGACTAAATGTTTTGCCAGGTTTTCTTTTTCAGGGAGACAATGCACCTTTAATACTTTAATCGCTTGATGATCTGCTGTTCGAACGATTTATCAGCTCAAACTGTAAAAGATGCAGATGTGTTTGTCTGTGTTAAACCAGTTATCGGTCACAAAATGTTTTTGAGCCAAACTTTGGCAGGGGGGAAATTCCATTGGAAATACCCTAGTACAGTTTGGGAAGTAAACATCACTGAAGTCATTTTGTGTCATTGATTTCTTTTTTATGAATACAGCCTTGCTAAACCAAGACTCATTCAGGATGGCAGGACATTTCTTTAAAAGCACACTGATCCTTATTTGAATATAATTCCTGCAAAAACTAAATAGAGACCAGTTTTAACTAAACTATTTAACTAAACTATTTAACTAAATAGTTAAAAGTTAATTTACGGGATGTAGGCGTCGCTAGCTAGGCAAGCATTTATAGCCCATCCCTAATTGCTCTTTAGGAGGTTGCAGTGAGCAGCCTTCTTGAACTGTTGCATTCCCTAAGGTGTAGTATGGTGCTGTTAGGGAGGCAGTTCCAGGATTTTGACCCAGTGACGGTGGAGGAATGGCAATATATTTCCAAATCAGGATAGTGAGTGGCTCAGAGGGGAACTTGCACTTTGGTAATATTCCCAAGGGCATGATTTTATGGCCTTGCTCATCCCAAAAGTGTAAAATCCCGTAAAATTATTAATAGATAATTACATTTCCATCTGATGGAATTAAGACTCATCACACTACTTTTGATTCTAACTCAACTCTGTCCTGGGGCTCCTTCTTCTTCTTAGCTTTCCCTCCACTTACAATCCACATGATTTTAATGGCTAAATTGTTTTCAAACCGACGATTACTTGACTTTTCTCACTTTTGTTCCTGACCTGTTCTTGGTAACAACCCTACGTTGGGCCATGATCCTTTAGCTTGGCCTCCCAATTTTGAAAAAAATCCTGATGCTTACAGATCTTCCCGTTGTCTGCCCCTCGCCCACTCTGATTCCTATGGCAGGTGACATGGTAAAGTTCCTGTTCATGTATTTGCTGCCTTCTAGGCAGTAGCAATTGTGCATTGAGTGTTTGCTTTCATGCTGCTTACATGACTGTGTTGACATTGAGTCCTTGGTCATGATAACAAGTATGCTTGAGTCAACTTTTAAATTTATTTTTATAGCCTTAGGAATTTCAGTTAGGTCAACAGTCAAAGATGCTCTACTTTTCAAAGAAAGAAAGACTAATTTCCTTAAACTAGTAAGTGAAAATCCCTGATACCCAGAACTGTATTCATTGTTTGCTTTTATATTCAGTGGAGTTCAGTAGTAACTCTAGGGTTGGTGTGGTCAGTAGTGATTTGTGCAGTTACAAATATGATATCTGTTGCTGTGTACTTAGCCCCTTGACATACTTAACTCAGTGCACTCTTTTTAACCATGTCATCTGATGGTCCCAAGTGACAATCCAACCGATAGAAATGAAATCTTCCCTTTTGTTGAACCATGGTGTAAAGTGGACAACAGGTCGGGAATATGCAAGAAATATGGAGGAGAGAGACAGTGAAAGATATGCTTTGACTACTCCTAAAGGCATGGTTATATCCACGCAAATATACAAGTTAGGAATAGGAATAGACCAGTTGGCCCTTCAAACTTGCTCCCCCATTCAATAAGATAAACCCTCAAACTTACATTCCTGCCTCTGTGTTAACGAAGAATCTATTTGACTCTGTTTGTAAAAAGTGTCACAACACCAGGTTAAAATCCAACAGATTCATTTGGTAACACGAGCTTTCGAAGTACTGTTCTTTCATCAGGTGAGGAAATAATTAAGAAAGCTAATAGAATCCTGGCTGGCAGGATGTACTGCCCCCTCATCACTCACCTGATGAAGGAGCAGCATTCTGAAAGCTCATCCTATCAAATAAACCTGTTAGACTTTAACCTGGTGTTGTGAGACTTCTTACTGTGCCTATCCCAGTCCAACGGCGGCATTTCCACATATGACTCTGAGAAGCGTTCAAGGACTCTGCTTCCATTACCTTATTGGGAAGAGAATTCCAATGATTCACAACCCTCAGAGAAAAAAAGATTCTCCTCATTTTTCTCTTAAATGAATGACCCCTTATTTTTAAACAGTGGCCCCTTAGTTCTAAATTCTCCCACAAAAGGAAACATCATCTTCATCATCCAGTCCAAATCCTTCAGAAACTTAAAGGTTTCAATCAGTTCACCTCTTACTCTTCTCTTTGAGGAGTTGGTTAGCTCAGTTGGCTGGACAGCTGGTTACTGATGAAGAGTGGCACTCTCAAAGGGGAGAGCAGCCTATGATTATCTGAAACTATAGTGACTTTACCTTTATTTTTCTAAATACCAGTGAATGCCAATTTAACCTGCCCAAACTTTTCCCATAAGACAATCCAACCATTCCAGGTTGCCCAGTAAACCTTCTCTGAACTTCATCTAACATATAGATATTTTTCCTTAAATAAGGAGACCAATATTGTTATACAATATTCCAGATATGGTTTCACCAGTTGCTTTGTATAATTAAAGCATAACCTCCCTACTTTGTATTCAATTCCTCTGACAATAGACCGAACATTCTATTAGGTTTCTGAATTATTTGCTGTACTTGTGTACGAGTCTTTTACGATTCATGCACTAGGACACCCCTTTCCCTCTGTGTCTCAGAGCTCTGCAATCTCTCACCATTTGGATAATATGCTTCTCATTTATTCTTTCTGCCAAAATGGCCAATTTCACATATCCCTGCATTATACCCCATTTGTCAGATCTTTGCCCAATCACTTAACCTATCTCTATCTCTTTATAACCTCCTCATGTCCTCTTCATAATTTACTTGCCTATATCTCTCTTTGTGTCATCAGCAAATTTAGCAACCATACCTTTTATCCTTTCATCTAAGTCATAATTTATGGAAATTAAGAAAAGCTAAGACTGAGGAAATTTGGCATGTCCACTATAACTCTCACCAACTTTTCAGATGCACCATAGAAAGCATTCTTTGTGGTTGAACCACAGTTTGGTATGGCTCCTGCTTTATCCAAGACCGCAAGAAACTACAAAGGGTTGTGAATGAAGCCTAGTCCATCATTCAAATCAGTCTCCCATCCATTGACTTTGTGTATGCCTTCCACTGCCTCGGAAAAACAGCCAGCATAATTAGGGACCCCACGCACCTCGGGCATACTGTCTTCCACTTTCTTCCATCGGGAAAATGATACAAAAGTCTGAGGGCACGTACCAACAGGTTCAAGAACAACTTCTTCCCTGCTGCCATCAAACTTTTGATTGGACCTACCTCGCATTAAGTTGCGTTCTGCAGCCTCTCTTTTCCATCTCTATGTATGGAATGCTTTGTTTCACAAGAAACAATATTTTTCACTGCATACCAATCTATGTGACAGTAATAAGTCAAATCAAATCAAAATCTAACTACAATGCATTCACTTTATCTACTGTAAATTTTGAACAAATTCCAATAATTCGCTCATTCAAAACCATGTTGACTCTGCCTGATTACCTTGAAATTTTTTTAAGTGCTTTGCTGCCATATCTTTAATAATGGATTCTAACATTTTCCCTGTGGCAGATGTTAAGCTAGCTGACCTGTAATTTCCTGTTTTCTATCTCCTCCTTTTTTGAATGATGGAGTTACGCTTGCTACTGTCCAGACCCAAACCTCTCGCCATGTGAAAATGTTTTTTACCTCACATCACATTTGTTACTTCTGCAAATCATCTTTAATCTGTCTCGTTCTTGATCCTTTAATGAGGGGAACAGTTTCTCCCTGTCTACTCTGTCCAGCACACCTACTAAATCTGTCCTCAGCTCTTGCGTCCACCTTTGAATCAAGGCTGTGGTATTATCACCTATCTCTATGTCTCCTTCTGTGCCTTGGCGTTAAAAAAAGTTTCTGTTGATAATGCTGCTGTTAAACCCTTTGGAACTTTTTGCTATGTTAAAAACACTACATAAATGTAAGTTTGTATTAGTCATAATTATAATAATACAGCTTTGATAGGAGCATAAGTTTGGAGTAAGAAAAGGACATTTACCTCGTTAAGCCTATCCTGCTCCAGAGGATATATTAACTATTCAACAAGCCACATTGTTTAGGTCTGTACACAGAACCTCCCCAGATAATTTTATTTCTGTCTTGTCTTGACCTACCTCGTATTAAATTTATTTTTCTTTACATCTTGGCTATGACTGCAACATTATATTCTGCATTCTCTCCTTTCCTTCTCTATGAATGATATGCTTTGTTTGTATAGCATGTAAGAAACAATACTTTTCACTGTATACCAATACATGTGACAGTAAGAAATCAAATCAAAAATCAAATCAAACCAACTAGCTCTGTACAACTGCAATGAAAGTGGCCTTGTCTCTAGTTTTATATTAATATTTATCTGCGCTGGTCTATTTGTAAGACTTGATCTGTGTCTGACAAGCTAAAAATTTTGAGAAATGTGTTTTCATTTTGATCGCCACCTTTTGGGTCAATTTAAAACAAAAGGCAGCTCCTTTTCTTTAAAACCTTTGACTCTGGTGCATAATTAAGAAGGGAGTTCCAGGATTTTGACCTAGCGATAGTGACAGAACAGTGATATAGTTCCAAGTGAGGATGGTGAGTGGCATGGAATGGCGTGTGAATTAAAAAAAACTATTGTGGGATATTGGCTGGCTGGTCAGCATTTATTGCCCATTGCCTTGTTACCCTTGGAGGGCAATTGAGAGTCAACCACATTGCTATGGCTCTGGAGTCACATGTACATAGAACATTAGAGCGCAGTACAGGCCCTTTGGCCCTCGATGTTGCGCCGACCAGTGGAACAAATCTAATGACCCTCTAACCTAAACTATTCTAATGTTATCCATATGCCTATCCACTGACGTTTGAATGCCCTTAAAGTTGGCGAGTAAGCAACTGCTGCAGGCAGGGCATTCCTTGCCCATACTACCCTCTGGGTAAAGAACCTACCTCTGACATCCGTCCTATAATTACCACCCTTTAATTTAAAGCTATGTCCCCTCGTATTAGCCATCACCATCCAAGGAAAAAGGCTCTCACTGTCCACCCTATCAAACCCTCTGGTCATCTTGTATGCCTCAGTTAGGTCACCTCTTAACCTCCTTCTCTCTAACGAAAATAATCTCAAGACCCTCAGCCTTTCCTCATAAGAGCTTCCCACCATACCAGGCAACATCCTGGTAAACCTCCTCTGCACCCTTTCCAATGCTTCCACATCTTTCTTACAATGCGGTGACCAGAACTGTACGCAATACTCCAATTGCGACCGTACCAGAGTTTTGTGCAACAGATCTCACAGCTCCGAAATTCAATCCCTCTACCAATAAAAGCTAACACACCATACGCCACCTTAACAATCTTATCAATCTGGGCGCCAACTTTCAGGGATCTATGCACATGCACACCGAGATCTCTCTGCTCGTCGACACTACCAAGAATCTTTGCATTAGTCCTACATTTTGTACTCCTGTTACTCTTACCAAAGTGAATCACCTCACACTTTTCTGCATTAAATTCCATTTGTCATCTCTCGGTCCAGTGCTGCAGCTTATCTATGTCCCTCTGCAAACTGTAACATCCATCTTCACTGTCTATAGCTCCTCCGACTTCAGTGTTGCCAGCAAATTTACTAACCCACCCTTCTACACCTTCATCTAGGTTATTTATAAAAATGACAAACAGCAGTGGCCCCAAAACAGATCCCTGAGGCACACCACTTGTAACTGAACTCCAGGTTGAATATTTTCCATTAACCACCACCCTCTGTCTTCTATCAGCTGGCCAATTCCTGATCCAAACTGCTAAATCACCCTCAATCCCATGCATCTGCATTTTCTGCAGTAGCCTACTGAGGAACCTTATCAAAAGCTTTACTAAAATCCATATACACTACATTAACTGCCTTACCCTAATCCGCCTCTTTTGTCACCTTTTCAAAGAACTCGATAAGGTTTGTGAGGCATGACCTACCCTTCACAAAACCACGTTGACTATCCCTAATCAATTTCTTTCTTTCTAGATGATTGCAAATCCCATCCCTTGTAATTCTTTCCAAAACTTCGCTCACAACAGAATAAAGGCTCATTGGTGTATAATTCCCAGGATTGTCTCTACTCCCCTTCTTGAACAAGGGGACAACATTTGCTATCCTCCAGTCTTCCGGCACTATACCTATAGCGAATGACGACATGAAGATCAAAGCCAAAGGCTCTGCAATCTCCTCCCTAGCCTGTCAGAGAATCCTAGGGTAAATCCTTTTCAGCCTAGGGGACTTAACTATTTTCATAGTCTCAAGAATTGCTAACATCTCCTCTTTATGTACCTCAATCTTGTCTCGTCTAAAAGCCTGCATCTCAGTATTCTCCTTGAATACATTGACTTTTTCCTGCATGCTGATGAAAAATATTCATTTAGTGCCTCTCCTATCTCTTCAGGCTTCTCAAACAACTTCCCACTACTATCCCTGACCAGCCCTAATCTTGTCCTAACCAATCTTTTATTCTTGACATACCTATAGAAAGCTTTAGGGTTCTCCTTGATCCTACCGCCAAAGTGTTCTCATGTCCTGTTCTAGCTCTTCTTAACTCTCTCTTTAGCTCCTTCCTGGCTAATTTATAACTCTCCAGTGCCCTAACTGAGCCTTCACATCTCATTTTGACTTAAGCCTCCTTCTTCCTCTTCACCAGAGATTCAACTTCCTAAAGGTTAGAACAGTCAACAATAGCAGATTTCCCTCCTTACAGGGCATTAGTGAATCAGATGGGTTTTTCCAACAATCGATAACAGTTTCATGGTCATCAGTAGATACTTAATTCCAGACTTTTTTTTATTGAATTCAAATTCCACCATCTGTCATGGTGGGATTCGAATCCAGGTCCACAGAACATTAGCTGAGTTTAATTAGTTGAATATAATCTAGCGATAATATTATGAGGCCATCGCCTCCCCAGTTTACACCCATGGTGCTGTCTTAAGGAGGCTTGTGGAATGTAACACATTATAATCCTCAATTTTACTTCTTTAACATTAAACTTCGCTTCTGTAAGCATCACAAACCACTAATCATGAAAAGACCATTTGAAAATGTGATCCTCAACATTACTGGCCAACATTTGCTGATATACACTTGAATGTATATTATAAAATAAACCCACCTCTCACACTGCATTAGGCGACATTGCCCAGTGTGCCATGGAAATCGGGAAGGCGGAAGGATTAATTCCTAGTCTTTGCTGATGGTTAATCTCAGCCAAGATGGCAATGTTGGTACCAAGCTTGTCTTTAAGTTTATTTATTAATCACAAATAAGGCTTACATTAACACTGCAGTGAAGTTACTGTGAAATTTCCCTAGTCGCCACACTCCTGCGCCTGTTTGGGTCAATGCACCTAACCAGCATTCTGTGGAAGGAAACTGGAGCACCCGGAGGAAACCCACACAAACTTGGGGAGAATGTGCAATGGGGAGACAGTGACCCAAACTGGGAATCGAATCCAGGTCCCTGGCACTGTGAGGCAGCAGTGCTAACCATTGTACCACTGTGCCTTGGGAAAGGGAGAGGAAATATGCCTGCCAAAAGTGTATAGATATGGAATGAAGACAGGATTGTGCTTGGCGGCTGGTTAAATAGCCATTTGGCAATATTTGGCCTGATATGTTTGGATGAGATGCAGGTGGCAAAACATTTGAAACATTATTACCCCAGTAAGAATCACGAAAATATCAATAAAGCAGATTTTCCTGGATTCTTGGCTCAGGGATGGAGACTGTTTTTGCCTTGCCCTGAGAATTCCAGGATTTTCTCTGGGGGGGTAATGAGACCTGGGCTCATGCCTGTCGTGAATGCAGGTTCATTGAAACAGCATGTGTGATGCAGGATATTCTTGTGCGACCAGTGAAATGGAGTTCCACTATCCTGAGGGGTGGCCCCATTGATAGTTGTAGAGTTAGGGTAGGAAATAGTGGCACTACCTGGGCTGACATGAAGGAGACTGCGTAGGTCCTGAGGCAGATGATAGACAATTTTTAATTTAAACCTCTTATCTACCCTTGTTTCAGTGTCTCTATATATCCACAGGCAACGGGGACTTGCTGGCTTCTGATGATCAAAATGAATGGTGGAGCAGGTTCGAAGGGCCAAATGGCCCATTCCCATCCTTATTCTCTATGTTTCTATGATTCCACTAGTAATCAAGAACTTCTGATCTCAGTGATTTGACATGTTGTTCTGCTCCAATGTACTGCTAGGGATTTTCCAGCCATGCTTGTCCTGAAACTGGAAAATTCTGTTCCCGGTTAACAGATGTTTCCATCGTCCGCCCCTTGCCCACTCTGATTCCTGTGGTGGGCGGAATGGGAAAATTCATTCCACTGAATCTTGGAAGGGTAATGTGTTCTGACAAAAAAGATTTGCATTTATATAGACTGGAACTCTACGACCTCATCCGCCACGGAATCAGAACGGGTGAGGATCTGACAACAGAAATCCCTGTTGATCTCTGCAGGAATTTCCGGTCTCGTCTGCAGAGGCTGTAAAATCCCACCCAGACTGTTTTCCATAATCTCCAAACATCTGAAAACATTGCATAACCAAAGTATTTTACAAATATTGCTCTGTTGTAATGTAGGAAATGCAGTAGCCAACTTAGACAAAGCAAGTTCACTCTCTGAATAATGTGGTAATAATAACGATCAAATCTTACAATTTTACTGACGTTGATTGAAACATCAATGTTAACCAGTGTCAGATGTAGACCTGTTGCCAGGACAATTGTCTTGGAGTCGCAAGGTTTTGGGTTCAAGTCTCAGTCTAGAGGTTGAGTTCAACAATCAAGGCTGGCACTTCAATGCAGTGAGGAGTCCTTGTGCTGCACTTGTAGCTCACTTATCACTGGACCCGAAGCTCTGGGTTTGAGTCCAACAGTAGGATTTGTTGGCCGTGGAAATAGCACTCAACGTGGGCTGCTAATCAGCTCAAAAATCCTGCCCCTTCTTCCCCCAAAGGATAAAAAACAGAATGGGTGTGAAAGTATGCTAAACAGCCACAACTCCAGTACAGTGCTGAGGGAATGCTGTGCTGTTGGAGGTGCTATCACTTCATAGATACATTAAACTTAAAGTCCCTCTGTGTAGGCAGCTAGAAAAGATCCCATGGCGTTATTTCAAAGAAAGAAACAGAAATTCTACATCATGTCCTGACCGACATTCGCCAATCAACATCACTAAAACAGTGGGTTATTGTGTGTGGAAGAGCACAGTCATTGGGTTGGGATGGGAAATCCTAGAACTCCCACGCTTTGGCGAACATTGGTGACTTCTTGGAAACCTGCTGTAGTGCAATAGGGGAGAGAAGTACAGAATTGTTACATGTCCCTGTTTTGTTCCAGTACCGTCGATGGCTCCGGGCAGAATATGGCGAGAACCGCTTCAATGACAAGCAGGAGATTGAGAAGCTGCTGTCTCAGTACGATGAGCAACAAAAGCAGCAGCAGCTGAGATTTGGAGAACGTCACTGGACAAACCACACCGCAACGGTCTACCCCCTTCCTTACAATGCCTATGGCAGCACCAGCCGCAGCTGGGTGAACAGATAAGAAGCGTGAGAGGTGTTTCAACATCATTTTATTCATTGTAAATCAGCAAGAATATATATAGCCATATGTACCGACAGTGCAATACAAGAGGGAGAAAGGCATGTACTTTATATACCATCATTTCTCCTTTTTCTATTTATCACTTTCAATAATGTTCTCATTAGCTAGAGTGTGCAAGTTGTGCCTTTCTTTAAACTAAGTGCCTAACTAAGACTGCAGGTATGAAATCGTGCTGCGGTGGATTGGTTGGCTCCTGACCTTTATCTGGAACAGATATTTGCTGCAGTAACTATGGGCACTGCCATGTAGGGTTATAAATTATTCAACGGTTAACAATCTTGCTACTTTTACCTACAGGCATGGACAGTGTTGTCAAATGGATATGAAACCATTATAAATTGTTTTCAGTGTAGCATGTGCCAATAATTGTTTATTGTGTTTACTCTTTAAGCTAGTTCAATTTTGAAATGAGTGAAATAAAATTGCAAATTGGACCTTCAGTGTTGTACTTCATTTCAAATAAGTTGTGGCCTTTTCACTCTGGCCCCATGTCCATCCAGCATTTTCTTTGCCCCGTTATTGGCAGTCTTGTTTCAGCTGCCTAGGTCCCCTAACTCTGTAATTCCTTTCTAAACTCTGGAATTCCCTTCATCTCTTCCCCATTACGGCCCTCTTTAAAACCTACCTCTTTGACTCAGCTTCTGATGATAGGAACTTGGAGCAGGAGCAGGACAGTCAGCCCTTTAAGCCAACTCCACCATTCAATATGATCATGATAGATCCTCTATCTCAATGTCATGTTCCCACACTCTCCCATACCCCGTGATGCCATTAAAATCTAAAATAAATCTATTACTTGAATATGTTCAGTTGCTTGATCTTCACATCTTTCTGTGGTGGAGAATTCCACTGCTTCACTCCCCTTTGAGTAAAGAAATTTCTCCTTATCTCCGTCCTAAATGATCTACCCCATATTCTGAGACTGTGCTTCCTGATTCTAGAATCCCCAACCAGGAAAAACATTCTCCTTGCATTTAGTCTATGTATCTATGTTAGAATCTTGTACATTTCAATCAGATTTCCTCTGATTCTTGTAAACCCCTGTAAATTCAGGCCTGTTTGAACCAATCTCTCCTCATAGGACAGTCCTGCCAAACCTGGTACCTGCCTAGTGAACCTCTAATGCACTTCCTCGATGGCAAGTTTAGCCTTTCTTAGATAGAGAGACCAAAACTGCGCACAATGCTCCAGATATGATCTCACCAAGGCCCTGTACAATGACAGTAAGATATCACTACTTCTGAACTCAAATCCTCTTGAAATGTAGGCCAATATTCTATTTGCTGCACTAATGACTTATAGAGTCATAGAGGTTTACAGCATGGAAACAGGCCCTTCAGCCCAACTTGTCCATTCTGCCCTTTTTTTAAAAGCCCCTATGCTAATCCCACTTGCCCGCATTTGGTCTGTATCTCTCTATACCCATCATACCCATGTAACTATCTCAATGCTTTTTAAAAGACAAAATTGTACCTGCCTCTACTACTACTTTTGGCAACTTGTTCCAGACACTCACCATCCTCTACAAGAAAAATTGCCCCTTTGGACACTTTTGTATCTCTCCCCTCACCTTAAACTCATGTCCTCTAGTTTTAGCCTCCCCTACCTTTGGAACATAGAACATTATAGCGCACTATAGGCCCTTCAGCCCTCGATGTTGCACTGACCAGTGGAACCAATCTAATGACCCTCTAACCTAAACTATTCCAATGTTATCCATTTGCCTATTCAATGACCACTTGAACGCCCTTAAAGTTGGCGAGTCCACAACTGCTGCAGGCAGGGCATTCCACGCTCTTATTACCCTCTGAGTGAAGAACCTATCTCTGACATCCGTCCTATAATTATCACCCTTAAATTTAAAGCTATGTCCCCTCGTGTTAGCCATCACCAAGAGGAAAAAGGTTCTCACTGTCCACCCTATCTAATCCTCTGATCATCTTGTATGCCTTAATTAGGTCACCTCTTAACCTTCTTTTCTCTAATGAAAACAACCTCAAGTCCCTCAGTCTTTCCTCATATGACCTTCCCACCATACCAGGCAACATCCTGACATCTTTGGGAAAAGATATTGACTATCTAGCTGATCTATGCCCCTCATTATTTTATAGACCTCTATAAGATCACCCTTCAGCCTCCTATGCTCCACAGAAAAAAGGCCCAATCTAACCAGCCTCTCCTCAATACATCAAGTCCCAGTAACATCCTAGTAAATCTTTTCTGCACTCTTTCTAATTTAATAATCTCCTGTTTATAATAGGGTGGCCAGAATTGCACACAGTATTTCAAATGTGGTCTTAACAATGTCTTGTACAACTTCAACAAGACGTTCCAACTCCTGTATTCATTCCAATGAAACCAAGCATGCCAAATGCCTTCTTCACCACTCTGTCCACCAGTGACTCCACTTTCAAGGAGCTATGAATGTGTACCCCTTGGTCACTTTGTTCTGTAACTCTCCCCAGTGCTCTACCATTAACTGAGTAAATCCTGCCCTCATTCTACCTACCAAAATGCATCATCTTGCATTTATCTAAATTAAACTTCACCTACCATTTGTCAGCCCAGTGGCCCAATTGATCAAGGTCCCGATGTAATTGGAGATAACTTTCTTCACTGTCCACTATGCCACCAATCTTAGTGTCATCTGCAAATCATGCCCCCTACATTCTCATCCATATAATTAATTTAAATAACAAACAACAGTGGACCCAGCACTGATCCCTGAGGCACACTGCTGGTCACAGGCCTCTACAACCACAGAACCAGTTTTGTATCCATTTAGATACCTCATCACGGATCCCATGAGATTTAACCTTGCTGACTTGCTGTACTTGCATCGCTGCTTTCATTGATTGGTGTACAAGGATACCCAGATCCCTTAGTACATCCACATTTCCAGTGCTTTAAATCATACTCTATTCTTCCTTTCTGTTTTTCACATCAAAGTTATAACTTCACATTTAGCCATGGTCTGTCTGAATGTTCTCTTCTTCGATGGCGTGCATGCTGCATGTGAAATACCTTGAGATGTTTCACTATATTAATGGTGCTATATAAATGCAATTTGCTGTCACTGATCTGGTGCTCCCAGTGGGGAGTGGCTCTCACCAGTAGCACTTTTCTGGAAATTGTGGCAGTGCAACACACAATTTTCTGAAACACTCACTTTGAAGAATTAAATTGCACCATCGTTCCTTATTCATTAATTCTTCACTGTCACAGTATCCTGGATTGTGGGAAGAATTGCAATGCACGAAGATACCAAATGTATTCAAAAATATGTTTATGCAGTCATGTAACAACCATGGGCAATTGCTCCTTCATTGACAAGAAAACATTACCACTGGGTGATGGCTGTATTGTGGTAATGTCACTAGACTAATAATTTAGATGTCCTGGCTAATGCTCTGGCAATAACACGGACATCTCGATGGTTGGCACTGTTGCTTCACAGTGCTAGGGTCCCGGGTTCGAGTCTTGGCTTGGGGTCTATGTGGGGTTTGTAAATTCACCCTTTTCCTCTGGATGCTCCAGTTTCCTTTCACAGGCCAAAAATGTGCAGATTAGATTGATTGCCCATGCTAAATTGCCTTTACTGTCAGGAGACTAACAGGGTAAATATATAGGGTTACAGGGGTTGAGTCTGGGTGGGATTGTAGTTGGCACAGTCTTGATGGGCTGAATAGCCTCCTTTTGTACTGTAGGGATTCAAAGAAAAGCAGAAAATTCTGGATAAACTCAGCAAGTCTGGCAGTATATATGGAGAGAGATACATTTTGTGTCAGTTTGACTTCTTCAGAATGCCCAGGCTAATACTTTGGGGACATGGGTTCAAATTCATTCCGGCGGAGGGTGAAACTTACCTTTAGTTATCTAGTAAAATCTATAATTGTAAACTAGTCTTAGCTAGGTGGCCAGAAAACTATAATTGTTTGTTGTTATAAAACCCATCTGGGCCACTAATGTCTTTGAGGGAAGGATGTCTATGTGTGTCTCCAGACTCAGCAATATGATTAACTCTTATCTGCCCTCAGAAGTGACCTAGCAACCCCTCAATTCAAGGAAAATTTGGGTGGCCAACAAATGCTGGTCTTGCCAGTGACAACCATATCCTGTGAAATTTTTTAAAAATCAGGCTGAATCGCACAGGATCAAACTATATTGGCCTGGGAGATTGTGGTTGTGATTCTTGGTTTATCAAGCTAGAATTCTTTGCAAGATGAGTGCTCCATTGTTCTCCTGAATCTTTCTCCAACCTGGATATGCATCAAATATATTGATTTGACAAGGATTAATGACACAAAAGTTAAAGGGAGTGCTAAAACTACTGAGATTCAGCTCATCCAAGTCCCAGGTTTTTCGAATTGTTTTGGAAGATATGAAGGAAAACTGTCTCAAATCAATATAATGACTGAACCTTTTAAAAACAAGATCTATTTTAAAAACTCGATCTGTTTCTCCTGTTGAGCTTCCTTCGCTAGTTTCGTTGGCCATGTGGGCCAATAGAAGAAATGCCTTCCTTTTAAAGCAGGTCAGTTGACTTTCCAGTGGCGGCCAGTTAGTACTGTGACTACATTCCCTCAAACATTGTTGGATGAATTTTCCAACAGCTGAGCTCAAATTTTCAGGTCATGCTGATTGTTTTTGGGATATTGTGGTCAGCATGTATGAAAGTTCAGTGTAGATTGTGCATATGATACTGCTGGAGAAGTGGTTTCACTGGAAAGTAAAAGTATCTAGTCTGATCTTCCTCCTCCCTGTATTCAGTACACTGCCTTCCAGCACCATTCATAAGAACATAGAGCAGGAGTAGGCTATTTGGCCCTTCAAACCTGCTGCGTCATTCAGTAAGATCGTGGCTGATCTTTTTGTGGACTCAGCTCCACTTACCCATCCACTCACCATAACCCTTAATTCTTTCACTGTCTGTGAAATATTTCACTCCTTTGTGCCTACCATCTAGATATTAAACTTATGCACAGTGCTGCATTCATTCAGAACCACATTGATGGCACAGCATGATGGCACGATGATTAGCATTGCTCGCTCATAGTACCAGGGACCTGGGTTCAATTCCTACCTTGGGTCACTGTCTGTGTGGAGTTTGCACATTCTCCCTGTGTCTGTATGGGTTGCCTTTGGTTTCCTCCTACATTCTGAAATGTGTTGGTTAGGTGCATTGACCCAAAAAAGCACTGGACTAGGGGAATTTCTCAATAACTTCATTGCAGTGTTACTTACTATCACTTGTGATGCTAATAAAAAACCTCTTATCTTTCACTTTGGTGACTTACTTGTGTTTTAGTCCCTTATCTAAAGTGAACATGGGAAGAGTAAGATGCTACCAGTGTGTCTGTTGGTGTCACTGGCAACAGTAGAGGAGTTTTGCCGAAGGGTACATTTAAAATTTTATATAAAATGTTTCCAAGTTAAAAATAAATCATGAAGAGTGTAGAGATGTTTCTTAATTTTGCCCCTGAAAGGTCTCACTCAAACTTTTGCATCATGGTCACCTAATCTTAGTCTCCTTAATTAACAGAAATAGTTTATCTCTATCCATCCTGTACTTCCCCTTAATTTATTGAAACTTTTACCGAATCAGTCTATAGTCTACTCATTTCCAGAGAATACACCTTCAGTTTGTATAGCCTCCTCTTGTAATATAATCTTTGGAGTCTGAGTTTCTTAAATCAAAGAATCACTGTACTGTAAAAGGAGGCCTTTCAGCCCTTTGAGTCTGCATCGACCACAGTCCCATCCAGGCTCTACTTCAGTAACCCCATATATTTACTCTCCTAATCCCTCTGAAAGAGGGTCAATTTAGCATGGCCAATCCACTCAACCTGCACATCTTTGGAATGTGGGAGAAAATTGAAGGAAACGCACGCAGACACAGGGAGAATAGAATATAGAACATAGAACATTACAGCACAGTACAGGCCCTTCGGCCCTCCATGTTATGCCGAGCTATGTCCAATCCCAAGATAATGCTATCCCACTCCCTATAATTCTGGTGTGCTCCTTATGCCTATCCAACAAACGCTTGAAAGTTCCTAAAGTGTCTGACTCCACTATCACAGCAGGCAGTCTATTCCGATCCCAACCACTCTCTGAGTGAAGAATCTACTTCAGACATTCCTCCTATATCTCCCACCGTGAATCATATAGTTATGCCCCCTAGTAACAGCTACATCCACCTGAGGAAATAGTCTTTGCACATTCACTCTATCAATCCCCCCCAGCATCTTATAAACCTCTATTAAGTTGCCTCTCATTCTCCTCCACTCTAAAGAGAAAAGCCCCAGATCCCTCAACCTTTCCTTACAAGACTACTCTCCAAACCAGGCAGCATCCTGGTAAATCTCCTCTGCACTCTCTCAAATGCTTCCACATTCTTCTTATAGTGAGGTGACCAGAACTGCACACAATAGAATGTGTGCAAACTCCACACAGACAGTGACCTGAGGCTGGAATTGAACCTGGGTCCCTGGTGCAGTGAGGTGACAGTGCTAAATACTGTGCCACAATGTCATACATGAAATCAGGTTTCATTCTGGTAAATCTGTGCTGCACACCCGCTAATGTTAGAATCTCCTTCCTCAGTGTGTTGCCCAGAACAATTCCAGCAATGGTCTTATTTGTATAATCTGTGGAATAACCTCAGCCTTTTATATTCTAGATCTTCAGATATCAAGGCCAGCATTCCATTAATCTTCTTAATTGTTCTCTGAACCTGCCCGTGACATTTTGATTATAGCGTAAGGCAGTGGTGGTGTGCCGTGAAGACTCCCAAGTGTGCCACGAAAAAGATTCAAAACTCATTGTAATTAAGCTAAAACTAACCCTTGTCTTCAGCTCTGTGGTCAGCTAGGGAAAGCAATGCCTGAACTTGCCAATGCAGTAACCGTGTCTCCCTGGGTCTTAGAGACAAAGGGCTCAATTTTACCATCAAGTTGCGCATGTTTTCAGGCATGGAAACTGGTAAAGTTGGGTGTGAAGTGAGTAGTACAGTCTGTGCCTGCCTCCCTTTACCAAGGGTTCAAATTGGCCACCGTCGGGACCAAGCCCAAAATGGGTGTGACATCAATTTAAATGCATTTGCATACATTTAAATTGACTTAATGGGCTACCTGCATAAACTTACTGGCACTTCCTCCTTTACCACCATGTTCACCCGTCCACATCTTGCACGAAGCAGATATAGTCTACAAAGGTCTGATTCGGGTGCTCCAGCTTCTGAGGAGGAAAGTTCCAAGCTTCCGTAGGTCTTTGACTCAGATTGGTGGTGGAGGGAGTTGGGAAATCGCTCTTGAGTTGGGGAAGGGAGGCAGGTCAGATGGTTTCTGGTGGAGGAGAAGGAGGTGGGTCACATGGCTCTCTGGCAGGGGGGGAGGTGGGACAGATGGCTCTCTGGTGGGGGGGGTAGGGAGGTGGGTTAGATCGCTCTCTGCTGGGAGGGAAGAAAGTGGGTCAGATGGCTCTTAGGTGGGGGAGGGAGGCAGGTCAGATGGCTCTCTGGTCGGAGGGGGGAGGTAGGGAGGCAAGGGCGGAGGTGGCCCACTGTCATTCTGTGTGCAATCAGTGAGGGGGAAGAGGGTTTCGCTGCCACTCTGTGTGAGATCAGTGGTAGGGGGGGAGGGAAGGGGGTGTCCTTTGTCACTTTGCAAATGATCAACGGGGGGGAATGGGCAGCTTGGTACCATTCTGTCTGTAGTTGGTGGAGGGAAAGGTGGTGGGGGGTTCCGCTGCCACTCTGCATGAAATCAATGAAAAGAAAGATGGGTAGGAGGCGGGCATAAGGAAATAAGGAGTTCAATAATGTTGTGGGGATGGGGCAATGTCTGAGGGGTGCAGGGGGAGGCACTATTCTGAAGCAATGTGGCAGTATTTTTATATTTTTATTAATGCGCGTGTGTAGTTGGAGACCCCGATCGGAGCTGCAGGATTTTAAGTGCAATAAGTCCTGCCCACAGACTTGTGCAGCATGATTCAGAATCGCTGCTATTTTTTCAGGCACAATGCCTACGGGAGTGCTTGAGAATGGGTCTAAAAGTCAGGTCTGAAACACTCCTAGATTCAAGTCCACCCAGCACTTAGAATTAAAATGGTAAAATCAGGCCCTAACATCCTAACCACTATTCTGGTCGCTGATTTTCTACTTCCCAGTTCAACTTTTAAGTGTTAACATCTGAGTAACCCAGCCTTGTTATCAGCAGAATTTGGAGCATGGAGGAAGGTGATGGTCTAGTGACATTATTGCTAGACTATTGATCCAGAAACTCAGCTAATGTTTTTGGAGTACTCAGGTTCAAATCCCACCACAACAGATAGTGGAACTTGAATTCAATAAAAAATACCTGGAATTAAGAATCTACTGATGAACCATTGTCGGAAAAAACCCATCTGGCTCACCGAAGTCCTTTAGGGAAGGAAATCTTCCATCCTTACCTGGCCTGACCTCCATGTGACTCCAGAGCCACAGCAATGTGGTTGACTCTCAGCTGCTCTCTGAACATTTATACTGGCCAGCCAGCGACATCAGTGTCCCACAAACAAATTTAAAAAAGGTCACACGATCTCCGTTTTCCCCGAAGTTAAAGAAACCGTCCCAAAACATAATACTCCGATAAACTTTGTATTTTGAAGCGAAAGCTAACAAGTTGAACCATTTTCTGTCAAAGTTGGAAAAGAAGTTGTGGTTCAGAGTTGGAATGGCGAGAAGTAAACTCAATTCAGCATGTACTCAAATCGCTGAATCTAAACCAAATCTTTCCTTTGAGAAGCTGCAACATGAGCAGTTGTCAAAATAATCAGGCTTCTATTCACAAAAATCCCAAATGTTGGAAAACTCATAGCAGGATTACTAATCCCCTGGACTCTCTGTAACTCTAGCATGACCACTTCTTGGGCTATTTGCTCCAGGAAATTCTCCCTGCAGTGACTCCAGCTGCACCTCAAACTCACAAACGCTGAGCTCAGGTTCGAGTAACAGGAGCCACATGCTGTTTATCCAGGGTGCATGAAGTATTTCCAGTATTACCTGTATCCCTGGATTCATTGTAGAGTGCTGTTTTCACAGGATATAAGTTAAAGGAGAAATTATTTAGTGACAGAATATGTTTAGCTCGGTGCTGGAGAGTGATGCTTGACAGAGATTGTTTGGGTCCCCTGCTTGAAGAAGAAGTGGAGGGCCCTCAGACCCTTCGGCAACCCCACCAGCGAATATCAAGCCATTTGTTTCCAGCACCGATACTGACCGCAGTGCCTCTGAGGACCCTCCCTTCGCAGCTTCCAACCTCATAGACCCCTAACCCTACACAGTCCATTTCTACCTCCTTCACAAAATTCACAAACAGGACCCATCATGTCAGCCTGTTCCTGCCCCACTGAACACATCTCTTCCTATCCTGGCTCTATTCTCACTCCGCTTGTCCAGTCTCTTCCCACATTCATTATTCCACCCACACCCTATGTCATATTAACAATTTCCAGTTTCCCAATCTAACTGCCTCTCCTTCACAGTACACCTCCATCCTCCACCATGACTCCATCCCATTCTGCCAGTTTCTGTGCCTCCACTGCATCTGTTCTGATGATGCCATCTTGGGAAATGTTGCTTCTGACATGTCTGCCTTTTTCCTCACCAAGGATTTGCCCCATTGTAGTTGACAGGGCCCTCACCAGAGTCCAATCCATCTCCCAAAGGAATCACCCCTTCCCCTATCTCCAAAATCTTCTTGTTTTCATTTTTCATCCCAAGAGTCTCCACATTCAAAGGATGATCAACCACTATTTCCACCAACTCCAGCACGATACCACCATGAAACACACCTTCTCCACCCCCCAGTCAACATTCCACAGAGACCGCTCCCTGCGTGACACACATCCACTCCTCCATCACTTAGAAACCTTTATCCCCTTCCTTCGGAACCTTCCCATACAATCGCAGAAGTTGCTACACTTTTACCTCCTCCCTCCACGCTGCCCAAGAATCTTCTTGTCTCACTTTTTACCTCACCAGCCTATGGATGCAAATAATGCTTGCTGGATGCTGGTCAGTGGGGTGTAACCAAAGGTTACGGGTTAACCTGCTTACAGATGACCTCTGTTCCACTTCACACTTTGCAAATGACCTAAATATAGCCAGGGTGAATACAAAGCAATTAGAGATCAATGTCATAAAGGAAAGGAAATCTGCCATTCTTACCTGATCTGGTCCACATGTGACTCCAGAGCCATAGCAATGTGGTTGACTCTCAACTGTCCTCAGGCAACAAGGGATAGGCAATAAATGCTGGCCAGCCAACAACACCCATCTTCCACCAATAAATGCAAAAAATGACTGTGCTGGTTCTCTGTGAAGCAATCCAATTAATCTCATCCCCTCATTTAATGTTATACTCATATCAAACATAGTATTTATAAATCTCATAATCAAATTTCAAATATTAAGTTTCTCACCCATAATAACCAAGTAATCCAATAAATAAATAAAAAATCCTTGTATTTAAATAACATCTTTCATAATTGAGGATATTCTAAAGTACAATTAAACTCATGTACTCACTGTTGTAATATAGAATCTAATAGCCATTGACTCTATCACATCTCTATCTTAATATGCCTCTGTATTGCTTCCTGTGCAGCTTATCATTCTGACACACCAGATTTACTGGAACAAACTCGATATTAAATCAACATGGAACCTTTTGCAACGCAGGCACCTCTGCCAAACACAATTCAGAGTCCAAAATGCTACTGTTTGGGTATAAGCTCTTCTAAATATTATATTAGAAGTAATTCAGAATGCCAAGCATTGTAAGCAATTCAAAGGAATTGTGGAGGAATAGTTAATGAGTCATTCCTGATACGAGAATATGGTATTTGGCTAAACTTATCATGCAAATATCATTTTTGAGCTATAGAATTAACTTTTTATTCTGCTGGGATTGGAACATTAAAGCATATATAACCACCATAAATATAGTTCCTCTAGGATGCGAAAGCACCTTTGTGTACTCCACTGAGGTTCCTGTTAAAGAACTTTGCTTGCTTTGGGCCTTTGATGTGCTGTTACGAATACCTTCATTGCTTAGTATTCTGTCTCAGGAATGCCAATTGGCAGCTCTCCAATTCACTGTAATCAAAATCCAAGGCCAAACAGCCTCTCTGTGCAATTGCAATGTTGAAGACTGAAAGGACTTAGGGTGGGGCTGTGGTTCATAATCATTATCAGTGACCAAATATCAACTGAGATACCATGCACTGTCAAAAGTAAGATATAATCCCGAGACGTGGCAAATATACAACATAACTCAAATGCACACCATATCCATCACCATGAACAATACTCTCACTGGTGGAATTATTTTCCTGATGGCTTATCTGGGTATAGCATGATTTTTTTTAACCCTGTATTTTAATTCCATAATGTCCTCACTACATACAGTTAATATCTCTTTCACAAGATTAAATAGTTATTTTCTTTTTAACCTTTTAACATGACTTCCGACTGAAATTTGCATTAGATATGTAAGTGAGACCAAGACATTTTAAAATTTAACTTAAGAATTTAACTTGATGGCGCCAATAAGAGGCAGAGAAATGGTGATCGGAAAAGTGTATACTGCATCCAACAGTGCACACACTTTAGAATTTCTGTGGAAAATTGCAGATCCCCCTGACTGCAGACAGAGAGGGTTAATAAATATGTGGTTTGAACCTGTCATTCAGAAACTTCAAAAAAGGATGCTAAGAGGTGATAGATCCATGATCAAACTGCTGGCTGGTCAGAATTTAAGGATCTGAACAGTAATTGTGGTTAGTTTTCATTTGTTACTTTAATAGTTTTAAATAAATAATAGGAAATGGGAACAGTCTCATTATGAACATTTTGTTACAGTGTATGATTTTGATGTATATTTTTATTGATACTTTTTGAAGATACGATGAAATCTCATCAAGCTTGGCAAATTCTTGATGATTACCATGGTGGTATTGTTGTTAGCACTGCTGCCTCACAGCACCGGGGTCCCGAGTTCAATTCTTGCCTTGGGTGACTGTGTGTGTGGAGTTTGCACATTCTCCCCAGGTCTGTGTGGGTTTCCTCTGGGTGCTTGGATTTCCTCCCACAGTCCAAAGAGCAGGTTAGATGGATTGGTCATGGTAAATTGTCCCTTAGTATCAGGGGATTATGTGGGGTTACTGGATGGGATTGTTGTTGGTGCAGGTTTGAATAGCCTCCATCTGCACTGTAGGGATCCTATGATTCTAAAGCTACTTAAATGACGGGCACTCCTAAAAACGAATAAACCTTAGCTTTTACATTTGCCTGCATCATCTAGAAAGTGACCTAGCTAGTTCATCCATGTATTTTCAGCCGAATGATGGGCAGGTAATTCAGTATTAGAGAAATGCAACCAGATGTTGCTGACCTATTTCAATCACTCTAACTGAGCATCATATTAGACTCATGAGAGAAGTAGTCACGACTGGTGAAGTTTATGTGCGAGTGATTAATGCAGTTATATTACATTTCAGTCTGTGCTTTGTTATGCAAACATTAAGCAGTATAAAAGAAGCAGGCTAATGCTTGCCTAATAACTGGAATGCTATCTGAGTGTAGCACACATACTCTGAGGTGAATTCTGCCAATTTGGATTTCTACCCAATAACCTTGTCAATTGCTTTTGGACATCAAGCAGTCTGCGGCACTTGTTGCCTTCAAATGACTTGGGTTCTATTGAGGGCCTTCAGACACCACAGTACTTGTTGTACTCATAGGCCATATGTGTGACAGAGTAAAATCTCAGCAAAGTATTTCACAGTTTAATGTTTCAGTGGTGCTTTAAGGTAGTAAATGATTCTGATTTCAGTGTTGGGCATCCATCCTATAAATCAACCAACCTGCACTGATTATCATCTTCATTTTTTCTCACATGCTCGCTGTTCAAACCTTTATCTGTTTGGAAGATGTTTAAGATAGCTGTGACTTTTCAGGTAGGTGTCTGGCTCCTGGTTTCCTCCCTTTGGTAGTCAATGATCAGTGAAAATTAAATAGTGTGTATCAATCCTGCTTAGTAACTAACAATGCAAAATAAAAGCAATAAGAACAAAGTGAAAAGGGAACTCAGATGAGTACAGATCTTGTTATGCTAAATTAACTCAATGTTATTACAATTGTGCGACTCTTCCTTGAGACTTTTCCCTGCACGCTTGATGTGCTGTAACTACAAAGCTGAAAAAATTTTTAATTAGGAGCATCCAACTCACCAAGGAGGCTAAAGGCCAATCCACCCAACAACCTGCCCTGAAAGCTCTGCTCACATTTTGAAGCTGTTTCAAGTTACCCCACTTACAATCCAGAATCTTTCCTTTTAACAACACTTTGACTTGAAATGATGCCCTGACTGGGATTCTAAAATTTCAAAAATTCTAAAAGTCAAATAATTCTAAAAGAACAATCAATTTGCTCCATCTCCCAATTTTAATGGATTCTTTTAAAATGCTTAGCAACAAATTCAGGTCCTCATCTTCACCAAAGACTGATCCATTCTTGGACCAGATCTAACTGTTTGATTAAAATTCATTTGCTCAGTTTTGAGACATTGTGGCCGGGATTTTCTGGTCTCGCCCATGCGGGACCTGTTGGGAGAGAGAATGGAAAATTTGACGTTCCAGTCAAAATTCCATTTGCTCTCAATGAACTGGAACACCCCAGCTGCAAACAAGGACTGAAGATTTTGACCACTGTTTATAGATTAGCGGACTAACAGAGGTGAAAACATCACCCTGATGGCACATTGCTGCCTCACAGCACCAGGGACCTGGGTTCGATTCCTGGCTCGGGTCACTGTCTATTTGGAGTCTGCACATTCTCCCTGTGTCTGCCTGGGTTTCCTTTGGGTGCTCTGGTTTCCTGACTCAATCCAAAAGATATGCTGGTTAGGTGCATTGGCCATGGTAATTCTCCTTCAGTGTATCCGAACAGGCACTAGGATGTTGTGACTAGGGGATTTTCACAATAACTTCATTGCAGTAATTAATGTAAGCTTATTTGTGACTAATAAATAAACTTTATATTTTTATCCCTTCAGTGGCAGAACTAATAATAACTATGCTCCCCTTCCTCTGAAGCAGGTACCCATGTTATGATGAACGTGTGGATGAGGATCAGACGTAGGTCGTTCAGCCCCTCGAACATGGTCTGCTGTTTAATAAGATCATGACTGTTCTGCTTGTGTTTCAAGTTCTGCGTTGCCATCTCACACCTCTTTAAAAATATTCTGAAAGAAAAATATTTTCCTCCTCGGTTCTAAAATGGCAACTTTTAATTTTAAACCAATACCTCCTGGTTTTGGATTCACCTACAACAAGAAACAACAGGCAGAATTCTGAGCCTGGCATAATATCCAGCAAGAATCGGGAAATGTGATCCTTGCTGGTGAGGTCACATTTCCCAATTTTCCACAGCCCTTGCCAATGATGTAACAAGGAAGTTCGGGAACCTCACATAAATACATCAATGTATAATTAGTGAGCCCTTGCATTGGGACTTGCCCACTCTCAAAATATTTAGTCCACTCCAAGTGATGTTACTTTACAGCATAGAATCATAGAATCCTACAATGCAGAAGAAGGCCATTGTACAGATCACAATCCCATACAGGCTCTATCCCCTTAACCCCACACATTTCCTCTGCTATTCCCACTAACACTATGGGGCAATCTATTATGGCCAACTCACCTAACTTGCATATCTTTGGACTGGGAGGAAACTGGAGCACACAGAGGAAACTCACACAGACAAGAAGGGAATGCGCAAATTCCACACAGTCAACCACCCGAGTCCAGAATTGAACCCAGGTCCCTGGCATTGTGAGACAGCAATGCTAACCACTGTGCCACTATGCACGTCTTATCTGTATAAAAACAGGAAATTGATGACCTCACCCTCCAAAGGGGACATTGAAGGTGAGTGCTCACATTGCCATTGCCTTCCAGGGTTTCCAACGGAGAGGGGGCACTGGAGGCATTGCAGAGGAACCAGGTAAGTGAAACTCGAGGTTGGGGGAGGGGATTCAGTCTTGGTATTTTGCTTGGGGATGGGGTAGGTTGATTTGCATGCCTTAGCTGCCATTCATTACCATAAGCCTCTCGATCTCAAAGTGTCTTGCGGCTGGTGTGCAGGCAATGCTTTTCTGGTCCCCTTGCGTGGCTTCTGGCTATGTCTGCTGAAAGGTTGCCCTTCTGAAGTGGCAGCTGGAAGCGGGTGGGTCTGGAGTGTAAACACAGAATCAGTGCAGAGGCGACTGTGAATTCCTTGGGTGGGGTGTCCTAAAATGCTATGCTGCATGGGCAGACGGGGGGCTATGACAAGGGATGGTTACTATCGACATTAGGATAGAGGTCTCCCACACAGTGGGTGACCCCGCACTGTCAAGCTGCATAGTGCACCCTGGAGACCAGGTTATCAGGGATGAATTGGCTTGCTGCCTATTCAGGTTGAGAGAATAGCACCTTGAGGATCTGGGCCTATTTTTGGACAGCAGGAAGTGTAGACAGAGTCAATGGATGGAAGATTGGTTTGCATGATGATTTGGGCCACATTCATGACCTTTTGTTGCAGTTTCTTGTGATCTTGGGCAGCAATGGATGTTTCAGTTCTGCCCTCAATATGCAGGGCTGGAGGTATGTTGTTCATAGGAAGGGAGGTTTCAGGTGTCTGGATGGAAAACCCAAGGCTGTGATCCAGTCCATTCCCATCTCTTCAGGTGCCCGATGGACCTTGGGCTCCTTCATGGGAATGAGGGACAGCTGGAGTGAGATCCAGAATCCCCACTATCCTCTGGCGCTTATAGATTCCCACTCATTCCTGGGCCAGTCGAAACATTGCACCTTGGAGCTCTCAGCCATGGAGTTCATGAGCTGAACCATGCAGTAGACTTCACCGGCCATGGAATACATGTCCTGCACCAAGGCCTCCACAGTGGATACCACCCTTGCTGTTTTGACCCCATTGCGTTGTCGTGATGGCACAATGGAGCTCCTCCAGTCAGCCTTGAGTCCGAGGAGGAATGCAAACATCCCTTCCCGATGCTTGCGACTCTGCTCTTGCAGTTCCAGTAACTCTGGAATGACTGGACGCAGGAGTATATACGACCAGGACTGAGCAACAATTTCCCTCATCATTCCTCCGAGCGCTGGATCCCTGGGACATCCTTACTCGACCTGTTGTGGATTGTCAGCTGTGAGGTGCTCACCAGTGAGTGACCCAGCAGCTTGCTTGCTCACCATTCCCACTGAGGAGTGAGCATCTTCTGATTTTGATTTGATTGATTTACTATTGTCACATGTATTAGTATTGTTTCTCGCGTGCTATACAGACAAAATATACCGTACATAGAGAAGGAAAGGAGAGAGTGCGGAATGCAGTATTACAGTCATAGCCAGTGTGTAGAGAAAAACCAACTTGGTGCGAGGTAGGTCCATTCAAAAACCTGACGGCAGCAGGGAAGAGTTATTCTTAAGTCGTGACCTCAGACTTTTGTATTTTTTTCCCGATGGAAGAAGATGGAAGAGAATATGTCCAGATGTGCGGGAGCATTACTTATGCTGACATTTTTGCCGAGGCAGTAGGAAGAATCAACGGGTGGGAGATTGGTTTGTGTGATGGATTGGGCTACATTCATGATCTTTTATTATAGTTTCTTGCAGTCTTGCACAGAACAGGAGCCATACCAAGCTGTGATACAACCAATACTTTCTATGATGCATATGTAAAATTTGGTGAGAGTCGTAGCTGACATGCCAGATTTCTTTAGTCTTCTTAGAGGTATTGGTGAACCTGTAATAGCGTTGAACTCATTGGTGAAGCTGCAATCATCCAGGCTTGTAGAGAGGAGACTGTCATGCAAACTCCTTGTGCTTTGTAGATGGTGAAAGAGCACTGACATCAAGAGGTGAATTACTTTCCATCAGAATCCCAGCCTCTGAACTGCTTCTGTAGCCGCAATATTTATGTGGCTGGTGCGGGTTAGTTTCTGGTCAATGATGGGGGATTCAGTGATGGCAGTGGCATTGAATGTCAAAGGAAAATGCTTAGATTTTCCTCTTTGGGATGGACATTTCCTGGCACATCTGTGGCACAGATATTCCTTGTCACTCATTATCCCAAGCCTGAATTTTATCCAGGCTTGGCTGAAACACACCTTCCAATGTCTTTAGGCTGTGAAGGTGCTATATAAATGCAAGTATTTGTTTCCTTTCCCTTTTCAACCTTTTCTGCTCCAGTAAAAGTGATACAACCAATCATTTCAAATTTCTATTTCTGACTATAATTTCCCTTATCTAACATCACCTTGTTCTATTGAAATAAATACTAGACAGAATGGTTGGAGAGAAATTGTTCCCAGTTTTGTATGGATCTAGAATGAGAGGGTGCAGATTTAAAATAAGCGGCAAAGGAAGTAAAAGGGAAATGAAGAAAAACTTTTTCACGCAGTGAGTGATTAGAGTTTGGAATGCACTATCACTGACCCGTGGGGGAGACAGGTTCAATCGAGGCATTGGAGAAAGAATTGCACTGCTATCTGACAGGAAAAAATGTGCAACTTTTACAGGGAGAAGGAGGGGGAATAGAACAAGGAGGAGGGCTCAATTCGGGAGCAGGTGTGGACATGTTGAGCCACCTTTTGTGCCTAAGCAATTCTGCGACTCTGTACTGTTTCTGAGCAGTTCCAATAGATGGCAGTGAACCTGAAATGTAAGATAATTCAGTATTAAAGTTAAGCTCATTTCCTATGGTGGTAATGCAATTGAAATTGCTAAGAATGATTTAGTGAAGTGTGCCAGTATTGTAACAATGCACTTCAGAGCAGAGTTCTGGCCAATTCCCAGCAGAATTCAATTTCCACCACTGAAATGATGTAAGGTATGTTAAAATATGACACTGCATTTATCTCCAAGGGCATTGTGCAATCAGTTCCACATTTCATTGCGAGCTTTACACATCATCTGGCATGCAAAGAAACCACAAAAAAACTCAGAAAGGAATATTGTACTTTGTCAGAAAGCTGGTGATTGCTTCAGGAAGATCTTCGAAAGACTTGGAGATTTTTCAAGAAGACAGCTTGCACAATAACTGTGTCTGTGTGGGTTTCCTCCGGGTACTCCGGTTTCCTCCCACACTCCAGAGATATGCATGTTAGGTGAATAAATGATGGTACATTAAGCTTTAGTGTCGAAAGACGTGTTGGTTAGGTGGATTAACTGTAGTAAATCCCTGGGAATAGGAGGACAGGGTAGGAGGGAGAGCTGGGTGGGATGTTCTTTCAAAGAGTTGGTGCAGATTCTATGGTCTGGAGGTCTGAATCTGCACTGTAGGAATTCTATTCTATAGTAATGAAAGAACTGATTACTACCACTTAGCTACCACATTGCTTTCCATGATCTCCAGTGTAGCCAACACACTGCTCTTCTTGTTTTAGGCAGAATAGGATACAATATTATCAGTCATGATAATACAGCATGGAACAGTGCTAGTGAGAGTGCTGCACGGGAATTCCACGCTGTGGAACTGGATTCCCCAGCAGCAACTGGGCATGTGCAGGTACCAGAAATTCAAAGGCTCTTCAACTTGCTCTCTCATAGAATCATAGTACCCAACAGTACAGAAGGAGGCCTTGCAGCCCATCAAGCCTGCACCGACCCAAGCCCATAACCCCATGCATTTACCCTTGGAAGACCCCCTGCCAGTAAGGGGCAATTTAGCATGGCCAATGCACCGAACCAGCACATCTTTGGACTGTGGGAGGAAAACTAGAGCACTTGAAGCAAACCCACGCAGGGAAAGGGAGAGCGTGCAAACTTCACACAAACAGAGACGCAAGCTGGCAGCAGTGCTCACCACTGTGCCACTATGCCACCCCAATGTGAAACTGCACCTCCTGATTTGTAAGACTTTATACATTTACTGGGACCTTTTCATCCTTCCTTGTTTCCATGGCTTGTGCTCTAAGTTGCTGATTAACCACAATGTGGGAGTGGACAGTCATCTATAATCTCCAAATCAGTGGTTTTGTGAATGAAGTGAGAGAGCTGTGATTACAGTCTCAATTTTGTCATTGTAGATGGCTTCATTGCAAACACTCTGATGTGTGAGGTTCACGGATAGATGGTGAAGTACCTGACCTCATCTGCATGTGACACTTGTGCCTGAACCTGTCAGGATGACCAATGATCCTGAGTAGGCTTTGGGGTGGAGGGGGGCAGGCAGCAGGGGGGTGGGGGCACATTCACAGCCAACAAGGTTTGTAGGATAGTCAGAAGTTTATTCCTAGGGTGGAAGAGTCAATTACTGGAGAATAGAGGTTTAAAGTGCAAGGAGCAATGTTTAAAGGAGACGCGTGAAATAAGTTTCTTACACAGAAGGTGGTGGATACCTGGAACTCGCTGTCGGGTGAGATAGTGGGAGCAGATATAATAGTGACCTTTAAGGGGCGTCTTGATAAATACATGAATAGAATGGGAATAGAGGGATTCAGTGCTTGGAAGGGTAAAGGGTTTAGTTCAGACGGGCAGCATTGTCGGTGCAGGCTTGGAAGACTGAAAGGCCTGTTTCTGTGCTGTTATTTTCTTTGTTCTTAGTTCTGTCTCTGGCTTGACCTTTTCCCAGAGGTTTTGACTGTTGACCTTTCACTCCGAGATGCCTTCTCTGCCAACAAAGCAGTCGTAGAAAATGAAAAACAATTAAAAGCCTCTGGCTGGAATTTTCCAACCCATTCACACCAGCGGGATTTTCCCATTCTGCTGCCAGGAATGGGGATTGCCAAATTCTCCATCATTGCTGCAGCGGGAGCACGGCATGTAGGATCACATCCTCTGATTATTCCTCAGGATTCCTTACAGCAGTGCCAAGGGGATTAGTTATTTAAGATGATTTATGTTGAAGGGATGGGGTGGGAAGCCAGACTTACAGAAGATCCAACTGCTTCCCTATGGAGTCCAAAGAAACATTCCCAATGTCCCTGGACCAGAAATGAACAAAATAAAATGAAAGATGGCCAATGTTGCTGCGCTCTCCTGGCACCAGCAAGTCCGTTCATTAAGTTGGAATGGAGGCAACATCACCACAGATTCCCCAGCCTTGGGTTAAAATTGCAGGCAGCCTCCCAAAAGATATCATTACAGCCTGATCTACATGTTTAAAGAAGGACTCCACCACTATGCAGCGGATGCTGTGTTTTCTGTACAATGGGTTGGGTTAAAATTGCACCTCCATGGAGAGGACTATCAGATCCCATAGGGTAACTTGCTGTCTGCTTTTTAACTGGCTGCCTCAAATTTCCACCAGGCAGGCAAGGTTGATAACCCTAAAACATCTGAGATCCTTTTCTGACCAACAGCTTTAGAACATTAAGCACAGAAGTTATTGTACTCAGGTTATCAGCATTAGTTGGGCATTATTTAAAGTGACAGATCTGCACTTTCACCTCCTTCTGTCAGGAAAATGATAGAACAGTCTGAGGTCACATACCAACCAACTCAAGAACTGCTCCTTCCCATCAGACTTATCTTATATTAAGCCAATCTCTCTCTATACCCTCGCTGTGATTGTAACACTACATCCTGCACCCTCTCCTTTCCTTCTCCCCTATGTATTCTATGAATGATATGCTTTGCATAGCGTGCAAGAAACAATACCCTTCACTGTATCCCAGTATGAGTGACAATAATAAATCAAACCAAATCAAATCAAACAGGAAAAAAACGTTCAGATCAGTATTCTTAGTTCCCAGCTTTTACTGGTGTTCCATTTTAAGATATGCAAGACTAGTCCAGAAAAGCATTCTTACTTCTCCATTTTTGTTTTTTTTCCTTTTTAAGAGAGTTTTATTAGCATGTAGATGCAGCATTCTGAAAGGCAGAACCGACTGTATATGTACAGGACATAAAAATGAGTGTTCATGCCTACACATGTCCATTGGAACACCCAATGCATCGAGCTAGCTTTACTAGGAAGCAGACACTCGAACCCAGGTTAAGATGTGTTAGACTTACACCAGAAACAGGAGACAAATAGCAATAAATTGCCAATGAGGTTGGAGGGCATGACAGGAAGATCTCCAGAAGAGACAAGATTGGTGAGAAGCTAGGAAGCAATGATTTGATGTTCTTGGGGGTATGAAAGACCACGGAAGGAAAATAATGAAAAGGCATCAGAAGCGCGTAAAGGCAGTTCAGATGGTGAGTAGCACAATAAAAGGTTCAATCCAAAACTTAAACTGTGAAGGGAGGCCAGCAGCCAGGAGCAACTTGCCAGATTTCTGACAAAACATCCGCACCACCTCATCCCCTGCCCAAATGCCAACAAGCTGACTTCACAAATCCAACAGTCCCCACAGAAAAGAAAATGGTTGGATGCAGCTGCAGTCTGAAGTTACTAAAATCAATCTTTAGAGTGCTTGGCAAAAATGATCTGATTCTGTTCCCGGAGCTTGGGTAACAGCTAGGAATGGTGTGTGTGTGTGTGTGTGTGTGGTCAAAAATCAGAATGCGATGGAGTTTGAAGGGCTGGTTAGTGTGAGCCTGGGAAGGCCACAGGATGTTGCATTTGCAGACAGAGTGGTGGTGTTTGATAAAGTGATCACTGTTTCCTTTCTCCAGCATAGAAGTGATCACATTGTGAGAGAGCTACTAGATTAGAGAAAATACTTATAAATATCGCTTCAAGTGTAAAGGAATGTTGTGATCCTACTGAGGACCAGAAATTGGACTTCTATCACCTCACCTGCATGGAATCAGCATTGGAGAGGGCCAACAACCGAAACTCCGTTGACCTTGAGTGGAAATTTCTGGTTTTGTCCGAGCGAGGCCGTTAAATCCACCCATATTGTTTTTTTTATTTCCTTAAATCACAAATAACATTACAAATAAAGCCATTTCTTATAGATGGAGGGCGACTCAATGTGGCTTGAATCAAAAAAAGGCTTTGTTGTCAAATAAAGAACCATATTTATACAAGTTCAGACTAAATTTCAATCTGACTGCCTTGCTCGACTCTTTGGCTCCGCCCCCTCCTGCCGATTGGCTCAGTTTCCCGCCAGGACCTGTGAACCCCGGGAAAAGCCCTTTCTGAAAGTGCCACACAATAACTTTAATAAACCGTTAACGCAGCGATCAAGATGAAAGTTGCCAGTGTTAAGATATAGGAGGCATTTTTCTACTCCTGGCACTCCGCTGGCATTAGATAATAACAGAACAGATTTTGCATGGGTTAGGTGGGCTTGCCCATATACTGCCTCAATACAATACCCGAGCATCAACCTCACCCCTCCCGCACCAATATGAATTTTTCCAATCACCATCACCTCCCCCCACTTTGGCCCTCGCCAGCCAACTTTGCGAAAACTTTGAATCCTAATGGCAATTAGCACCAAGTTATTATAACGTACTGATTACTGATAGGACAGTTCAAAAAACATTGAACTTTGATTCCTTTTGGCAGGTGTCTTACATCTCAACAGTTTGGAATGGATTCAAATCCCATTCTCCAAAGTGAAAATGTGTCTGTGCGCTGTCCATGTAGTCCACATCAAACTAAAATTACACCTTTTATCATTCCTACTATTGTTGATCTACAGCACGTTATCAGGAGTGACTTACACTAACCTGAAGATATGTGGGCTGTAATATCAAGGCCAATGTAATAGTTACTGGAAATCTGGGCATGATCAGCATTACTGGCACATATTCTTTATTATTATTGACATGGTAATGTAGCTGTTATAAAAGATAGTGAGTAATTAGCTACAGGACTGTAACGTATCAATCTATAATCTTGGTGTATCCATGAGACTTGAATAAACATAACTGTTAATTAATGTTGACATTCACAGGATTTGGGAAATGTTTGTTAAAGCTAATTCGATGATTCCAGATCTTTACATATATGATTCACAGCTGAAAGATGACACCTTACTGGCATAAATTTCAAGGTTTTGTGTTAACTTTAAAAAATAAATATGCTCATTTGTTTTCTTTACAATATTTTAAAAATATATTGTTGACTCTTCCTGGTCCTGCCAAGGCAGACTTGAAGACGTGACAGGAAGATTTTCTGAAAGTAGGGTGTCTGATAGCAGCCCAACGTGTTCCCATCTCTGGGTGATCTTGCTATCTTACTTACATCCTACTCTCAACCTGAGCAGCAGGCCACAACAGTGACTATAGACCATCCTATGCAAGTGTTTCCACAAGGCTAGCCTTGTACCTGTGGACACAGAGGAGATTTGGTTGCAATGGGCAGCATGATGGCACAGTTGTCAGCACTGCTGCCTCAGAGCGCCAGGAACCGAGGTTCAATTCCAACTTTGGCCCTTGTCTTTGCAGAGTTTGCACATTCTCCCCGTTTCTGTGTGTGTTTCCCCCAAGTGCTTCGGTTTCTTCTCACAATCCAAAGTTGTGTGAGTTAGATTGACTGGCCATGATAATTGCCCTTTAGTGTCAGGAGGACTATGTAGGATGGGGCTATGGGAATAGGTCTGGAGGGGATTGTGGTTGGTGCAGACTCAATGGGCCAGATGGCCTCCTTTGGCATGGTAGGGTTCTATGATCCAAAATCATCAGGGGGCTGGACAGAGTCGATAGAGAGAAACTGTCCCTGCTTGTAAAATGATTGAAAAAAAGAGGGCACAGATCGAAGGTGATATACAAAAGAAGCAAATGTATTGTGAGGAAAGCTTCTTCACACAGTGAATGGTTGGGGTCTGGATTGCTCTGCGTGGCAATATGGCAGAGAAAAGTTCAACTGATTCATTCAAGAGCACGTTAAATGATTATTTGCACAGAATAATCAAAACAAGGGCACAGGGAAAAGGCAGGGCAATGGCACTAACTGCTGATTTTGAGAGTCTGTGTAGACATGATGGGCTAAATGTCCTTCTTTAGTACCTTAACAATTCTGTGAGTCTGTTTAAAGAATTGAAGCCTCTTTGGAAAGAGATCTGGTGGCATATTGCTGCCTCATAGTGCCAGGGATTGAGGTTTGATTCTGGCCTCTGTGTGGAGTTTGCATGTTCTCCCTGTGTCTGCATGGGTTTCCTCTGAGTGCTCCGGTTTCCTCCCACAGTTCAAAGTTGTGCAAGTTAGGTTGACTGGCCGTGCTAAATTGACCCTTAGTGTCAGGGGGACTAGCCTGGATGGGGTTATGGGTTAGGGTCTGGTTGGGAGTGTGATCAGTGCAGTCTTGGTAGGGACCTTGCAGTCCTCTGTTGAAGTGGCTGCTGTCTTTCCAAGGCTGCAGTCTCTCTGATTGGTCCTGTGGCCATAGGAGGCCACCCACCATACTGAATTGAATGGGGCTCCTAATTGGCTGCTCCTGGGAAGAAACGGCAGTTTCTCCACTAAGCACTGGATGTCAACCAGAAAATGGTCCAGGTCCTGCATTTATTCTTAAAGGGGACAAGATTCCACACATTTCCCTCAAATTCTCCCATCTCACCCACCGTGCAATTTGTAGCAGTTGAGACAGAAAATTTGGCGGGCCATTCAGCAGTCCATTGAGCTCATGTGGGAATGTCTGTTGGAGTGCGCATGGCTGGAGAATCCCACCCTTTGTGTTTCTCTTTTCCCATAATTTTAGCATGAATTTTCACACACAGCTCTGTTTTAGCAAACATGGGTCTGTTAGTACAAGTCTGGAAGTCCATCCCCTGCACTAAACCCTCATCATTTTATTGTGGGATTGGTGAAGGGGGAGCGATTGCGGGATTGTGGTCGGCGTCAACTCGATGGGCTGAATGGTTAGCTTCTGCATTATGGGGATTCTATGGATTGTTGGAACAGCAAGATCAGCCTTTTGTCCAGCACACCTCTATACCTGGTAGCCTCTAAAGACTATGAATCCCATTTTTCCCCTACCCATAGAACAAAGATAACAAAGATCTTTGCTTCCCTGGATGGGTTTGCAGAACTGGAACTTGTCCAAATTCTGGGAGTGAAAATTCAGGCCCTTGTCTCTGCTTTCATTCCTCCCTAAATTCTATTTTGCATCCTCTCTTTGTCTTTCTATTTGTCTTGCTACATTTTTCTCTCTCCTTTTATTCAGCTTTTTTGTTCATCATTTTTTTCATTCTGTCTATCTAGGACTCTTGCCCTTCCATTTTTGCCATACCTTCTCATATTGATGTATCTATGACTTTCACATATGCTCCTTCCATTCGATTAAGGCATCTTGCACATCATGATTACGAGAAATTGGTGCGCTGCTGTGTAAACAAAGGCAGAGCTGTAAGCAAGTGGGCATTGTGCCCAGAGGCACTCAAGCAGACTGCATTCCTGAGTATTTGTGGATGATCACATCAAGAGCAAACAAGCAATCCAAGGAAGGGCCTAGTGTAGATGTACCAGAAGGAACTCTCACAAGGACCTCTTTTGCTGTCGGCAACAAAACAAGATTTACTCCAACTTATAAGTCAAAGTAAAAGGTTGAATAAAGAAACTTCATTACTCTAACACTGAGGCCTTAACCTGGACCATTCCAAGCTCCTACAAATTCCAGCAGCTTCTTATTTATACTGAATCAGCTGATCACCACATCATTTTGTCACTGGTTGCAGAGTTTACCATGTCAGCTGACCCTTACAGCTTGTTACCATTGGTCACACTACAATAGATCCCATGTTGTCATTGGGTCCATTCTAACATCTATGAGGCCTCATTAATGTCCTTCAGGGAAGAAAATCTGTTGTCCTTATCTAGTCTGGTCTACATGTGACTCCAGAGCCACCGCAATGTGGTTGACTCTCAACTGCCCTCTGAAAGTGTTTGGGAAGCCACTCAGTTCAAGGGCAATTAAGGATGGGCAATAAATGCTGGCCAGCTAGCAACACTCATTTCCCATAAATGAATAAAAAAAGGCGTTGGGTTGATTGACAAGGCATTAGGCCTGAGTGTTGCCAGTGGAGATGGTCAAGATACACTTCAGGGGAGATGTTGGTGGAACATTCAAGGGGAAGGACTGTGGCTGAGATTCTAACAGAGTGGCTCATGAGGTTTGGGAAATATTACATTGGAATATGTGAGGTCAAGGGATAAGAGAAATCAGTGATGGCCTAGGCAGTCATTTAAGAGAGTGGGGGTCAGAATGACAATGTAAGTGGCACTGGTGTCTAGAAGCACTCCATGTAGTCTGGGGAGGGAAGACAAGAATAAGGGCTGTAGAGCTTGAGGGTGGCCATGTGCTCAAAGCGCTGGGCATTTTTACTCAGAAAAGTTAGATGTGTGGGTCATATGACTGGCACAAAAAATGGATGAAAGGACTGGGCTCTGAACATGGGTAAACACTATTTAAAGTTGATCAATTGATGACAATAAGGAAGCATTCATATAAATAACCTTGGCGTAAGATTAGATGATGTGTTAGGCTTTTCTTTGCTATTACCAAGAATTATAGACCTTTGTTAAAGTTGTTTGCTTGTGTAGTTAATGTGAATCTTTCCCAAAGTTTGGAAAGAAATCTGGACTTTTCCTGGAAGAGACTGATGTTGTTTTGTGCAGCATATAGTGTGCACACAACAATTGGGTGTCTGTTATCCCCCAGAAAATATTCTAAATCTCTTTTGATAGCCAGAGAGGAATCTCCCAGAATTTGGCAACTTTACAAAAGAAAACATTTTATCATGACTACCTTACAGACTGAGAGCATGGAAATCACCTTGCATTTACATTACAGTTATTGATAATCCAATATCTCTACATGTATTTATTTAACTCCAGCAGCATTCACAGATACCAGATATCAGTCCACAGAGGGTGGCACAGTGGCACAGTGATTAGCACTGCCACCTCATAGCGCCAGGGACCAAGGTTTGATTCCCAGCTTGGATTACTGTCTGTGTAGAGTTTGCATGTTCTCCCCATGTCTGCGTGGGTTTCCTTCGGGTGCTCTAGTTTCCTCCTAGAGTCTGAAAGACATGCTAGTTAAGTGCATTGGCCATGATAAATTCTCCCTCAGTGTAATCGGAGTGTGGTGACTAGGGAATTTTAGCAGTAACTTCATTGGAGTTAATGCAAGCCTAATTGTAACTAATAAATAAACTTTACTTTTAAAACTTACAGATAACCATTTCCTCCTCCCATTTAAGCTTCAGAGTTTCTGCAGAGGTTTTGGTGTCCATATTGGCAGAGATCTTGTTGGATAAGTGGAAAGTTCCTAGAATGTGAGAAAATCCCTACAGTGCAGAAGAGGCCATTCAACCCATCTAGTCTGTACCGACATGCCAACAGAGCACCTTGCCCAGGCCCTAACCTCACATATTTCCCATGGCTAACTCACAGCGGCATGGCGGCACAATGGTTAACACTGCTGTCTCAGTGCCAGGGACTTGGGTTCGATCTCTGGCTCGGGTCACTATCTGTGAGGGGTCTGCATGTTCTCCCTGTGTCTGCCTGTGTTTCCTCTAGATGCTCCTGTTTCCTTTCATGGTCTGAATGTTGGTGCTGTGCTGGCTAGGTGCATTGATCATGCTAAATCCCCCCTTTGTGACCAGGCGCCAGAGTGTGACGACGAGAGGATTTTCACAGTAACTTCATTACACTGTTAATGTAAGCCTACTCGCGACACTAATAAATAAACTTTCAACTTTAATCCATCCAATCTCCACACTAATGGATAATTTACCAAATCTGCACATCTTTGGACTGTGGAAGGAAACTAGAGCACCCAGAGGAAACCCTCGCAAACATGAGGAGAATGTGCAAAGGCTGGGAATTGAACTTAGGTCCCTGTCGCTATGAGGCAGCAGTGTTAACCACTGTGCCACCGTGCCACCTCATGGAAGCATTTAAGGCAGAAGATGTGATTGGATGTGGCTGTGACATTCTGCCATGATGGAACAGCTTACTGATACTTGCTGCATCTTCACAAATAAATACTTCTTTGGATAAGGTGGTTGAAGGCTGCTGGTGCCTTTGAAAATGTATTCCCACCGAAAGTCCCCGCATTCAGAGGAGGGGTGACAATGAACATCAAAGTAAAGGAGAGCTTATTATCTCAAATTCTGAGAGATTCTGCTCTCATTAACAAAGCAGATCAAGACCAGGTTTCATGAGATGAACACCCTTGTTAGAGCTTCTAGGTAGCATTAAAACTGATAAATCTCCTGGGCCTGATGGCATTTATCCCCGCCTGCTTAGGGAGGAGTGAGGTGAAATTGTTGGGCCTCTGACGCAAATCTTTGTCTCTCCTTTGGACACAGGTGAGGTCCCAGAGGACTGGAGAATAGCTAATATTATACCGTTGTTTAAAAAGGGTAGTAGGGATAACCCTGGAAATTATAGGCCGGTGAGTTTGATGTCAGTGGTAGGGAAGCTGTTGGAGGGGACTCTTAGAGATAGGATGTATAGGCACTTAGAGCGTTGCGATCTGATTAGGGATACGCAACATGGCTTTGTTAAGGCGAGGTTGTGCCTTACAAATCTGGTAGAATTTTTTGAGGAGGTGACGAAAATGGTTGACGACGGGCGAGCCGTTGATGTCATCTGTATGGATTTTAGTAAGGCGTTTGACAAAGTCCCTCATGGGAGGTTAGTTGAAAAGGTCAAGGCTAATGGGATACAAGGACAGGTAGCTAGATGCTTAAGTAACTGGCTTAGTAATAGGAGACAGAGAGTAATAGTGGAAGGGTGTTTCTCTAGCTGGAGGTTGGTCACTAATGGTGTGCCGCAGGGCTCGGTACTGGGACCTCTTCTATTTGTAATATATATAAATGACTTGGAAGAGGGAGTAAGTGGAGTGATCAGCAAGTTTGCAGACGATTGAAAGATGTCTGGACTTGATAGTGAGGAGCATTGTCAGGCGATGCAGCAGGACATAGATAAGCTGGTGGCTCGGGCAGAAAGATGACAGATGGAATTCAATCCTGATAAATGTGAGGTGATGCATTTCGGGAGAAAGAATGTAAGGGGGAGGTATATGATAAAGGGTAGACCTACTAAGATTATAGAAACGCAGAGGGACCTAGGGGTCCAGGTGCACAAGTCTCTGAAGATGGCAGAGCATGTGGAGAAGGTTGTGAAGAAAGCATATGGTATGTTAGTCTTTATAGGAAGGGGTATAGAGTACAAGAGCTGGCCTTTAATGTTGCAGTTGTATAAAACGTTGGTTAGACCTCATTTGGAATACTGCGTCCAGTCTGGTTGCCTTACTACCGGAAGGATGTGGAGACTCTGGAGAGAGTGCAAAGGAGGTTTACCAGGATGCTGCCTGGTATGGAAGGTCTGAGTTACGAGGAGAGTTTAGGCAAATTGGGGCTGTTTTCCTTAGAAAGACGTAGACTTAGAGGCGATCTAATAGAAGTGTACAAGATTATGAGGGGTATAGATAGAGTAAACAAGGTTAAGCTTTTTCCTAGGATGGACTCAAATAGCACGAGGGGTCATGGGCTTAGGGTGAAGAGGGTAAGGTATAATTTGGATGCTAGAGGGAGTTTTTTCACACAGAAGGTGGTGGGTGTATGGAACGCGCTGCCAAATAAAGTGGTGGAGGCAGGTACTCTGGAGTTATTTAAGAGATACTTAGATGGGCACATGAACAGAATGGGAACGAAGGGATATAGAAAACTGATTTAAAATAGACATTATGAGCCTTGGGAGTTCCCTGGGAAGTGTGTAAGTAGTTGATGATATTGATGTATTTGACAGTACTTCAGTCCGTCTTGTTGTCTAACAAGGGGTGTACACGCGACGGGTCGTAAGAGGGCTACTCTTGGATTTTTTTTCAAGAGTATCCTAGTGCTTCATGTTGTTAGTGTATGCTTGACCTGGACCATTTGATGGGCAACACGACAGCTCAGTGACTATTGCTGTGCTGTGCAGATACATGGATTTGGGCCTGTGTCTGTGGGGAGTTTGCGCATTCTCCCTGTGCTTGCGTGGGTTTTCTCTGGGTGCTCCGGTTTCCTCCCACATCCCAAAGATGTGCTCTTAGGCTGATTGGCAGAACAAATTCTCCCTAAATTGTCTCAAATTTGGTTTCAATGCATAGATCTATATACATAAACAGGGATCACGGATAGAGGTGGGAACATTGAGGTGGCAGCGCAGGCTCGTTGGGCCGAAGGGTCTGTTTCCTGTGCTGTTTTGTTCTTTGTTCTTTGTTTTTTATAAAATATGTCGCCTTCTACTTTAGTGCTCACTTATTCTCAGTTCACTAAAATACTCCAATTACCTTTTTGATTGCTTTGGTTGAGAGGCTGCGCATGTCCTCAGGTTACAGTGCAGGATCAAAGGCATTCTTCTGCCAGACTTGACTGGAAATAGTGATACTGGAACTGTCAATCTTGGAGAAAAGTAATCCCCTTAAAAAATGAGGTGAAGAATATAAAACTCTGCTCTTCAAGCCACACTGTTACCTGTAACTAACAAGCTGCATTCTATAACTTTTCTTCTTCCTCTGCTATCTAATCAGTCATCAAATATTCCTTCCATGTCTCAGGATGAACGGACAAGTTAATACCTGTTGATTTCATGATGTCATGTTGTTGGAAACCATTGAGAAAAATCTTACTTCAGATCAAAAGCTACTCTTTAATTAACCCTAGAACTATGTCAGATTTGCACTAGATTTCCCATTACAGGGTAATTGGACAGCGGTGGTGGTGAATTCCTTGTCTCAGCCTAGCTACCAGCTTATCACACAGAACCATAGAAAAGTTAAGCAAAGAAGGAGGTCATTCACCCCACCTTGTCCATGCCAGCCCAATTACACCCAGATGCTCTGTCTAATCCAACCTTCCTCATAGCCCTACAGTTTATAGCACTTAAGGTTTAAAGAGTTTAGAGTCTCTGTTGCCATCTATTCAGGCAGTGAATTCCAGACACCCACCACCCTTTGTGTAAAAAAAGTTCTTCCTCACATCCTGTCTGCACCTTCCACCACTTATCACGAATCTAAGTTCCCTGGTTCTAGAATTCTCCACAAGGGAAACAATTTTATCCCGTCCACTCTATCTCTTCCCCTCATAGTCTTGGATAAGTCACCTCTCAGCCGTTTTTGTTCCAAGGAAAATTAGCCCATCCTATCCAATCTCTTCTCATAGCTACAATTTTCTAATCCTGACAACATTCTTGTAAACGAGAAACTTGAAAATAATGATCTTCCACCAGAAGGAGGGAAATCAGAATCAGAATCTTAGTTGGAAATTGTACGATATCTAACTGAGGCAAAAAAGGAAAAAAATAAATATAACTTATGAAAGCTTGTACTCTAGGAATATGAGAAGCACTTTGTTTTGAATACATTGAATGAAAACGCATTGAATAAAATCTATGATTCCTTAGACAATTTCTATTTTTGCCTGTTTGTCTTTACTATCTCTTTATTGTTGAGGTAACTCTGACCTTCAGAAACATGCTCATAAAATGGAAAGCAAAGTAAATCAGGGAGATAGAAGTAAATAAAAATGATAATATAGAGCAGCAGTTAAATGATTGCAGAAAAATGAATAATCCAGGAAGTAGACTTTCTCAAACAAAATCTATATCTAAGTGAAAAGGGCTTTATTACTAAAGTAACAAAACTTATTAACTCAAATATTACTACAGTGTCTATTGAGGCCAGTTGGGCAGTGCAGGATTAAACAGCATTATTCATCCTTTTAATCACCTTTTGATTTGATCTTTTAAATTTGACTTATGCTTTGTTTCTTTTTTGGGTGCTGTTCCTTTAAAGGGCTGCCCTTCTCACTTTGTGCCTTAGTTTGTCCAATTCGGTTTTATTTGATTTAGCAAAATGAATGACATGGTGAACGTGAAGGGCCCCCTGCTCTGCTACATTATTCTGTGCTTCTTGGTTTGCATCGCTTGTGTGCATTAAGCGTATGACATTGCCACCAGGAAGATGGTGTAAGGGCAGGCAACCTGTTCTGAGGGCATCACTGACAATGGTCTTAACAGGCAATTGTCGGATCCCTGGGAGCAATCCAGGGTGACTCAACCACAAGTCTCACTTCCTCACTGAGGTTCACCCTGCTTGCAACCCACCACAACAGATCAGAAACTCATCATGAGAGCAAGTCTCCTTCTTAGTAAGCCGTAGCACAGCAGAGATCTGCTTGTGCCAGAATTATGAAATTTTCTATGGATTCAAAGCTTTCTGTCGATGCTTTTTCCAACAATACATTCAATGGAGCAACAGACTTTTCTGTCCCAATATGCCCACAGACATTTATGTTGCATTCGGTTTATTGGAAGTGAACCAAGTGGGTGAAGTAAATCGTTAGACTGTGAGGGTTGTACTACAGTCAGAGAGAATCCCATAGCCATCTTAAAGGATTTGGATCAGACCGACAAAGTTCTTGTTTGACCAACCTTACAGGATCAAACAAAATTCTCCACAAGAAATCAAAGACAAGAATACAAAACATGACAGTGTAGTAGCTTCTCCATTCAAAAGCGCCTGTGGGACATCAAAATAGTAACCGACCAGTTAATTCAGCTGCATGTTTCTGCCTATATTTCAAAAGGCCACAGGATTTAAAATTTATTGATTAGTCTCGCAAGTAGGCTTACGTTAACACTGCAGTGAAGCTACTGTGAAAATCCCCTAGCTACAGAATCACAGGACCCTACAGTGCAAAAAGAGGCCCTTCAGCCCATCGAGTCTGCACCAAACACAATCCAACCCAGTCCCTACTCCCATATCCCTACATATTATACTCACTAATCCCTCTAACCTACACATCCCTGGACACTAAGGGGGAATTTCTTAATATGGCTGATCAACCTAACCCGCATATCTTTGGACTGTGGGAGGAAACCGGAGTACCTGAAGGAAACTATATAGACACAAGGAGAATCTGCAAACTCCACACAGACAGTGATCCAAGCCAGGAATCAAACCGGGGTCTTTGGCGCTGTCACCTAGAGAGGATTATGAGCCTTGGTGAGTTTGCACACTGACTGGATACCCTTCATTTGACCAAAAGTATTTCTCTGCATTCTTTGACAATTCATAGAATAGAGTCATAGAATCCCTACACCGCAGAATGAGGCTACTTGGCCCATCGAGTCTGCACTGACAACAATCCCATTCAGGCCCTATCCGCATATCCCTGCTAATCCCTCAATACTAAGGGACAATTTAACATGGCCAATCCGTCTAATCTGCACATCTTTGGAGTTGTCCAAAATTAAACGAGATGTGGGCGTAAACCATAAACTGCTCTCTGGGTTCATATATTGCTGGAATGATCTGAACTTGAATTGTTGTAACATTTGACAGCCATGTCAGAATTTGTGAATGAAATAGCAGTAATCATCAGACAAAGCAGCAGCAAATTGTGTTTCACTGGCAGTTTCTGCATGCTCAGAAGGGTTTCAATGAATTCTCATCCTCAATTACTAGCAGGTATTTTAAACTCTGAAAAGTATTGGATGACTTATTAAATGTAGCTCCTGCATCTCATCATGGTTGAAGCTACCTCCAGGAAAGTTAGTTTTGGGTTTCATGCCAAATCCAGACACAACCCCTGTCAATCCCAGACTTGCGTGCAGCTCTCATAGCTAGTGAGAATCTTCAAGCCTCTCTCACACATTCTTTGACATGACACAAGTTAAATATAGCACTGGACACTCATTCTGTCACTTCCAGCCTCTAACTGTGACTGTGTCGCAATCTAACTTGTCTTTCTCTACTTTTGCCACAATAAAATGGTCTATTAAGCTCCCCAGTTCTACCAGAGCTCAAAAAATACCACCAGTACGTTCTTCCTCTTTCTCACATCTTCACTGTGTTGAAATAAAGTCTCATCACACTGCCTAACTCCTTCTAACTCATTCCTTCCCAGAACCCTGAATGTTTCCTTCTGACTCAATCTTGCAACAATTATTGTATAAAATACAACATTGATGTCATCTAACTATGATTGCTTATTTGCATGGAATCATAGAAGTTACAAGGAGGCCATTCAACCCATCACTCCTGCTCCAATCCTCGCACTCCCCATTCTGATTCCAATCTCCAGTACTTAGCTCATCTATGAGTCTTTCCAATGATTCATGGTCCTGAAACTTATTTTCAATAGAAATGTTTCAATGACAATGTAATAATCTATTGCTGTACCAAATGGAGGTGCTTTCCAAACACCGTGGGCAAAATTCTCCCAAAAAAATTTGAAATGTGAAAACTGGAATAATTCATGCTGGTTTTCTTTCAGTGGGAGTTCAAACAAGATTCTTCCACAATCTGTGTGATACAAAGGCCACCAGTATAAATATTATTGTAAATCGTGCGAGGGGCTCATTCCCACCCGGAGGCTGAAACCAGTGGGTCTCTACGGATGTGCAGTAGCCCCACACTGTCAACCTCCGGATTGCTGGTTAGCCTGGGCCTCCGCAATGCTGCACCCCCAACCCCCTCACAATCTGATCGCGATCCCCCCCAACCATTCCCAATCAAGCCTCCACCCAGCTCTCCCTGTCCCCGATATCCAACCATACCCCCCAACAGTTGTGGCCACCTCTCTGTCCCCATCTCCAGCAGTGCAAATCCACCGCCCCATCAAACAGATCCCCCCTCCTTCCCCTCCCATCAGCTGACCACCCTTCCCAGCCCACCCTGATCGCTGGTCTCCCTCCTCCCTCTCTGGCCCAATACAAGGGTGGCAGTGGGCCACCTCCATCCCCACCGATTGCCCCATCAGCCCCACCCCTAGCCCTCACCCTCTGTTAGGCTATGCCACCTTGGCACTTCCCCATGCCCAACAGGCAGCGCGAAGGTGTATCTTGGGCATTGATATTTTGCCTGTTGGGTGATGATGGGGGCACAGGCTGGCACCCCCTGCCACCTGACCTCCTTGGGGACCATGATTGTCTCCCTTTCACTCCCATGGGGGAGCTACTCTAAATCCCCTGGAGTGAAACACTCTAGCGGGGTGAGAGAGGCTAGCAGGCCTAGAGACTTTAATCCCAGGCCCACTAATGGAATCATAGAACCCACAGTGTAGAAAGAGGCCCATCGAGTCTGCACTGACCATAATCCTACCCAGGCCCTATTCCCATATTTACCTGCTAATCCCTCTAACCTCCGCATCCTGGGACACTAAGGGGCAATTTAGCATGGCCAATTAATTTAACGCGCACATCTTTGGATTGTGGGAGGAAACCGGAGCATCCGGAGGAAACCCACGCAGACACAGGAAGAATGTGCAAACTCCATACAGACAGTGACCCAAGCCCAGAATTGAACCCAGTTTTTGGAGCTGTGAAGCAGCAATGCTAACCACTGTGCCGCCCTAATACCATTTAAATAATATTTAAAATATCATTAGATGTTTTATCTCTAAGAACAGGATTTGGTGCTCAACTCATTGATCGTTCCAACATGTCACAGTGAAAAACTGCACTGACATCTTCAGAAGACAAACATGGGACATGGTGGACTTTATCCAGTATTTCCCTGAGTGGAGAAACTACAACATCTTCTGCAGAGTCTTCAACATATTATCTCACCAAGGCCATTCCCTCACCCCCACTACTTGCCTTCAAACAATCGCACAACCTCAACCAAACAATTGTACACACAACGATCCAGTCTTCAGGAGAACAGTGACCATGAGACCACACAACCCTGCTGCAGCAACCTCTACAAGATATGCTGGATCATCGACACGGGTGCCATCATCTCACGTGAGAACACCATCTACCAGGTACACGGTACATACACTTGCAACTCATCCTGATACGCTGCAGGAAAGGATGTCCCAAGACATGGCACATAGTGGAGAACATGCGGACGCTACGACAATGGATGAATGAACACCACTCGACAATTACCAGACAGGAGTGTTCCCTTCCTGTTGGGGAACACTTTAGAACATAGAACATAGAACACTACAGCACAAACAGGCCCTTCGGCCCACAAGTTGTGCCGAACACATCAAAACCTACCCAGCCATAGACCTACCTATAACCCCCAATCCCATTGGATCCCATAACTCATCCAGAAGTCTTTTAAAAGACCCCAGCGAGTTCGCCTCGACCACCACCGACGGCAGCCGATTCCATTCACTCACCACCCTCTGAGTGAAAAAACTTTCCCCTAGCATCCCCTCTGTACTTGCTTCCCTGCACCTTAAATCTGTGCCCTCTCGTCGTGACCATTTCAGCCTGGGAAATAGTCTCTGAGAGTCCACCCTATCTATTCCTCTCAACATCTTGTAAACCTCTATCAGGTCGCCTCTCAACCTTCGTCTCTCCAGGGAGAACAGTCCCAGCTCCCTCAACCTGTCTTCATAAGGCATGCCTCCCAATCCAGGCAACATCCTTGTAAATCTCCTCTGCACCCTTTCAATAGCTTCCAAGTCCTTCCTATAGTGAGGCGACCAGAACTGCGCACAGTACTCCAAGTGTGGTCTGACAAGGGTCCTATGAAGCTGCAGCATTACCTCCTGACTCCTGAACTCAATCCCTCGATGAATGAAGGCCAGTACACCGTAAGCTTTCTTAACCACATCCTCCACCTGGCAGGCCGATTTGAGAGTGTTATGGACCCGGACCCCAAGATCCCTCTGCTCTTCCACACAGCTAAGACTCCTACCTTTGATAGTGTAGTCATTCATCCCATTGGATCTGCCAAAATGGACCACAACACATTTATCCGCGTTGAAGTCCATCTGCCACTTCTCCGCCCAGTCTTGCATCCTGTCGATGTCATGCTGCAACTCTTGACATCCCTCCAGACCATCCACAACACCACCGACCTTCGTGTCATCGGCGAACTTACTCACCCATCCCTCCACTTCCTCGTCCAGGTCATTTATGAAAATGACAAACAGCAAGGGTCCTAGAACAGATCCCTGGGGTACTCCACTGGTGACTGACCTCCATGCAGAAAAAGAGCCATCCACAACCACCCTCTGACTTCTGCAGGGAAGCCAGTTCTGGATCCACAAGGCCAAAAGCCCCTTGGATCCCATGGCCTCTCACCTTCTCAAGAAGTCTTGCATGTGGGACCTTGTCAAATGCCTTGCTGAAGTCCATGTACACCACGTCCACTGCTCTTCCTTCGTCGATGTGTTCAGTCACATTTTCGAAGAACTCAATTAATCTCGTAAGGCATGACCTGCCTTTTACCATATATCTTTGTGCAGATATCAGTGTTGGACTGGGCTAAACACAGTGAGAACTCTCACATCACCAAGCTAATGATCTTGGGTTTATGTTGCACTATTTGTAACCCCATGACTTGCCTGGGCTTGTAAAATCTCACTTACTAGCCTGTCTGGAGACAATAACATCTCCTTAACCTATGCTTGATGCTATCTTCACTTACATTGTCTGCATCTTTAAGACTCGATTAGCTATAAAAAAACTCACACTCTAATCAGTATTCTGTAAACTGAGTGTGTATCTTTATCCCGTTTGTGAACAAAACTCTGCACTCACCTGACAAAAGATCAGAGACCCAAAAGCTAGTAGCTTTGGCTACCAAATAAACCTGTTGGATCTTAACCTGGTGTTGTGAGACTTCTTACTGGGGAACACTTCAGCAGTCATGGGCATTCAGCTTTTGATCTGTGGGTAAGTGTTCTCCAAGGTATTCTCCACAGGGGGGATTACGTAGGCAGTTTAGGGAGTTGGGGGCTCAACTGAAAGGTAGGGCCTCCAGGGTGGCGTTCTCTGGCCTGCTGCCTGTGCCCAGGACCGATTGGGTAAAAACAAATGAGACACTCCAACTAAATGCATGGATGTGGGATTGGTGTAGGGCAGAAGGCTTCATATTCATTGATCATTGGGAGGTCTTCAGGAGGGAGGGTCACCTATTCAAGAGGGATAGGGAGCAGTTGACTGGGAGGGAAACACATATTTTAGCTGGGAGGTTAGCTGGAGTGTTTCAGAAGTGTTTAAACTAATAGGGAGGGAGGGGGGGGAGAGAGAGGGAACTGGGAGTGGGAGAGAGAGGGATGATAGGGTAACACCAGAAGGTAGAAAGGAATATCCGAGAGCTGAGGGTCTTCAGTGCATGTGTTTTAATGCGAGGAGTGTGACTGGCAAAACAGATGAACTGAAGGAAATAATGTTCACGAGGAGTTTAGAAGTGGTGGCGGTGACCGAGACGTGGTTGAAGGAGGGGCAAGACTGGCAATTGAATATTCCAGGGTATAAGTGTTTTAGGCGTGACAGAGTTGGTGTGAGGAGAGGCGGGGGAGTGGCTTTATTAGTTAAGGACAACATCATAGCAGTGCAGAGGGAGGGAGGTATGGATGATTTAGAAATTGAGTCTCTATGGGTGGAGTTGAGGAATAGGAAGGGAGTGGTTACTATGTTGGGTGTTTACTACAGACCGCCCAACAGCCCGCGGGCTGTGGAAGAAGGGATATGCAGGGACATTTTAGATAAGTGTAGGAAAAATAGGGTAGTAGTAGTGGGAGATTTCAATTTTCCTGGAGTAGATTGGAGAGGGCCCAGAGCTGTAGGAGTGGACGGGGAGGAATTTGTACAGTGTGGTTTGGAAGGGTCCTTGGAGCAGTATGTGGATGGCCCGACTAGAGATGGGGCTATACTGGATTTGGTTCTGGGGAATGAGCCAGGCCAGGTGGTTGACGTCAAGGTAGGATAGCATGTGTCAAATAGTGATCACAACTCTGTCTGCTTTAGGATATTAATGGAAAAGGACGAGACCGGTCCAAAAGGGAAGGTATTTAACTGGGGGAGGGCTAGATACAGCCAGATTAGGCAAGATCTTAAAGATACCGACTGGGATAAGCTTTTTGAGGGCAGGTCGACGAGGTACATGTGGGAGTCTTTCAAGGGAAAACTAAACTCTCTGCAGGAAAGATATGTGCCAGCAAGGGGGAAGGATGGGAAAGGTAGGATTAGAGAACCGTGGCTTACCAGGGAGACTGAGGACTTGATCAGGAAGAAGCGAGAGGCTTACATTAGATCTAGGCAACTGGGGACTGAGACAGCGCTGGAAGCTTATAGAGAGTGTAGACGGGATCTTAAAAGGGGTATTAGAAAGGCAAAAAGGGGCCATGAGGTGGCTCTGGCAGGTAGGATTAAAGAAAATCCAAAGGCATTGTACACCTATGTAAGGAGCAAAAGGATGGTTAGAGGCAAGATTGGACCTCTTAGGGACAGTGGAGGGGATCTATGCTTAGAGCCTGAGGAAATGGGGGAGATCCTGAATGAATACTTTGCGTCGGTATTCACGCAGGAGACTGGACAGATGTCTGTTGCTGATGTTGACAAAGTTGAGGATCAGTTGAGGGAAATAAGGATTACGAGGAAAGAGGTGTTGGGGCTGTTAGGCAGCTTAAAGACATATAAAGCTCCAGGGCCTGATGGCATTTA